>OY829126.1:490000-1690000 GCA_963691645.1 Pelosia muscerda | reverse complement strand
AGAATAATAAATATGAAATTCTAGGAATTTATTGACTACGCCATAATATACCGGTTGATTTTATAGTGGTTTCGGAAAAAAAAAATTGGCCACAATTTCGATAGTAAAATCGTAAGGAAGTCCTAATTTGGCGAAAAAAAATTTTTTTACACGTCCCATACATTTTTCTGTTCACCTGCACATTATTGCCATACATAAAGTATTTTTTTTTTTCAAAATTAAAACTTCCAGTCGATTTTGCTACCGAAACAGTGTGGGAAACAAAATTTTCTTTTTCCGAAACCACTATAAAATCACCGTGTACTATGTAACACTCGTCGGGTTATTTATCATGTATTTATTCTCTGAAACTTTTCCCAACTTAGTTGGAGTCGGCTTTCTAGTCTAACTAAAATGCGGCTGAACTTCAATATTTTCCGTAAACCGACTGCCATCGGACCTCCACAACCAAATTGGCGATATTGAAGTTCTGTAGTTAGGCTAGTCGGACGTTTGAGGGCTCCAACTACCCGTAACGACTGCCACAGATGTTTATATGGCACCCGGGTTCAACGGCTTTACGTGCTCTCCGAGGCACGACCAGACCAGTGCATACAACTTTTTGCACTGAGCTGGGATCGAACCGCGTGTACTACCGCCACGTAATCAAATCAAAATAGTATCAAATCATTTGTAATTAATATAAGCAACTTACCCCATCATTTAGCGCTTGCCTTCTCCAAAAAGTCCATTTTCAATTTCAGTTCTATCAAAAACAATTGTTTTTGCAGCGAAAAGATCTCCTCTTTCTGCCTCAACTCCATATTCAGAATTTTCATTTTTGCCTCATGCTCCCAAATGGCATGTTGCCTTTTCGCCGTGAAGTATAATCTCTCTTCCTCTGTAGCTGTACCACAGTCATGTTTGATTTGCTCTTCAAGCTTATCTTGACTCCTATCGTGTCCATTCTTTCGTTTCATTTCATCTAGATTAGACAAATTTAATGGAGTATTTGATAATTCGTTTAATTTTTGAAGGAAATTTTGCTGTATCCTTGCTTGTTCGATCGCTTGGAGGGGGTTTGTTAGTATGGGAAGGGATTGGATGGGTAAAGGTGTTAGGGGTAACTTGTGGGGCGGTGGGGTAGGGGAAGACTGGGGTATTATCTGGACTTGGGGCTCTAGGACGTTCGGCATCGTGTCTTCGCTTTCGTTCGTACTTGATAATCGACCGTTCGACATCTGCAAATAATAATAAAATAATAATAGTGGTAATAGTAAATAATGTAATGATGGGGTAATAGTGAATAATGTGATGATGGGGTAATAGTAAATAATGTAATGATGGGGTAATAGTGAATAATGTGATGATGGGGTAATAGTGAATAATGTGATGATGGGGTAATAGTAAATAATGTGATGATGGGGTAATAGTGAATAATGTGATGATGGGGTAACAAGGAATAATGTGATGATGGGGTAATAGTGAATAATGTGATGATGGGGTAATAGTGAATAATGTGATGATGGGGTAATAGTAAATAATGTGATGATGGGGTAATAGTGAATAATGTGATGATGGGGTAACAAGGAATAATGTGATGATGGGGTAACAGGGAATAATGTGATGTTGGGGTAATAGTGAATAATGTGATGATGGGGTAGTCGTGAATAATGTGGTGATGGGGTAATAGTGAATAATGTGATGTGTACTTACATTGACAGGTAAGCAGTCATCATCCTTGCCGCTGTGGCCACCGTCCGCACTTGTGGTAGGCTCGCCATCTTCATCTGTAACAAACAAATACTTTATTAATATCACCAGTTATAAGATAGACATATAATCGCGCTTTTAAATCCTTAAAAGGATAGGCAGGGGCGTATTAATACGCACATTTTGCCAAGTCTGCTAGTTACCCTCCAGCGGGCACTTTGTTATATGGAAGGGGGGGGGGGGGGGGGAAAGGAATGTTTTAGCCGGGAACCAAGACGAGAAGAACGCTTGACGTCTACAATATTTGACATTTAAATCTAAAATTTATTTGCCAGTGTTGCCATTCGAGGTGAACCACTATTAATTGGCAGCTAATAAAACCGCATGTGAATCAATTAAACTAATTAGGAATTACTAACCGTAAATAGACCCACAAAATCCTTCTTTACAGCGTTACCGTTTTTAAATTGTCAGTGGCTGTTACTTGTGAGGTTTAGTATAGAAACATTAACGTACTACAATATCTATTTCTGTCAAAGTTGATAATGGTTTATAAAAAAAGCGTTCCACGGTTCGTATACTCTGTCCCTTTCTCACGCCTAAGTTTTTTGTAAAGATACGTATGTCACTCGCACACTTCGTTCCTCTAAGTATAACTTTATATTTTTTACAAGAATTTTTGCAACCGAAATCACTACATAGTATGAAACCAAGTCGCGTGCTCTGTCCCTATATCCTTTTGTATGCTTAAATCTTTAAAACTACGCAACGGATTTTAATGCGGTTTTTTTTAATAGAAAGAGTGATCGAAAAGGAAGGTTTATATGTATATAACATCACGCTACAACCAACTGGTGCGAAGCAGAAGTGATGTTGCAAAAACGGGGTGACGCAGACGAAGTTGCGCGGGTCAGCTAGTAACTTATATTTCCTCTAACCCCTCCAGCTAAGCTCAATGGCTTTTGCTACGAGTGGGTTGACATCGGTAGTGCAATGACCAGGCTTCGAACCCGGGTCCAATACTATCAAAATCTACATTTATTAACTACTTTACCTTTGACATCGAGCGGATGTATATTCTGCCAGAGCATGCCGTCCAGCAAGCTGGGCGCCTCTGACTGTACTTGCTGGAACATAAGAGACACCAGTTGTTAGCTACATGAGATTTATGACAAAGACACATGGTCAATGCTGTTTTTATCATAGGGGCACTCGGACCACATGCACAGGGCCCGCCGCCTTCTCGGGGGCCCACGAAAGTGAGACAATCTTTCGCACATCAACTTAAGAATAATCTAAAAGCCTAAACAATTTTTTTCCCTCTCTCTCGAGATGACTCCCTTCGGGTGTAGGGACCACAGTGTCCCCGTCTAGCTCCCGGGTATGGGGAGGCGCATCTGTGCACCGCCGTCGCGGCTCTAAAAGGGCCTCTAGTCTTGAGTGCCCAGGGCCCTTGACATATGTAACAACGGCTGAGTGCTGAGTTGCTAGCCAAGGAGCCATTCATTAATTACGTACCTAAGACGATTTTGGAAGGGGGATGGACCATGTCTTATCTTTTCTTACGAGGGTGTGGAAGGATGTTGATAGTTCTTACGTAAAAAGATGTATATGCGTGTGTGTTTGTTTGTATTACATAGAAGATAGAAGAGAACAGCGAAATATTTTGCTAAGCGTAAAACTCAAAGTAATTCGAGTAATTCTTGTTTTTATTTATGCCTTGAACTCTAAGAAGCGGGAACGCGCTCAGAGGTCCACGCTGTCGGAGCCGAGAGCAACAGCTACCTGATAAAAAAAAATTCAAAACAAGATTCTTACGTCACCCTAAATTAATTCTTAGATATAATATCAAAATCTTTGTTATGTATATTTAAATATTAAAAAATGTTGTAAATTCCAACTTAATGATGATTTAAATTGAATAAATAATGTTATTTTAATATATAATGATGACTCATTAAGACATATTTGAATCGTTTATCATTTATATGCCGTTAGGTGTCAATAGACAATAGGAATATTGGATTATAAAAGTGTCTAATATATTGTTTATTAATCTATACTTATAATAAAACTGTAGAGAGGTCAATTCTGTACATTGAATATATTTACAAAATAATTATTGGGGGATGATTGGTGATCGATACTAATGCAAAAAATGCAATCAGATTTTTTTTTGTCTTTCTGTCTGTCTGTCTGTCCGTATGTGCACGCATGGATCAAAAACTACTGGAGGGATTTTGATCAAACTTGGTACGATTATAGTTCATAGTTCTGAGCAACATATAGGCTACTTTTTATACAAGCTGATACCCGTGGCTTTGCCTGCGCTTCGTTTATAGGTTGTTTTTGGTCATATCTCCGGTTCTACTTAACCAATTACAACCAAATATACTGCAAATTTTGAGTCTAAGCAAGACCTTTCTAATAAAAAAAACCGCATCAAAATCCGTTCAGTAGTTTTTGCGACCAAGGCGTGCAAATATTACAGTAAAAAATTGCATTTAACTCAAACAGCGTTATACCATTACCATAATGAAATTCCAACATTTATCAATAGATGGCGCTCCTCAAGTGACGTCATTTTACAACACTCGGTGTTAAGATTCTCCGTAATCTATACTTATAATAAAACTGTAGAGAGGTCAATTCTGTACATTGAATATATTTACAAAATACTTATAATAAAACTGTAGAGAGGTCAATTCTGTACATTGAATATATTTACAAAATACTTATAATAAAACTGTAGAGAGATCAATTCTGTACATTGAATATATTTACAAAATAATTATTGGGGGATGATTGGTGATCGATACTAATGCAAAAAATGCAATCAGAATTTTTTTTGTCTTTCTGTCTGTCTGTCTGTCCGTATGTGCACGCATGGATCAAAAACTACTGGAGGGATTTTGATCAAACTTGGTACGATTATAGTTCATAGTTCTGAGCAACATATAGGCTACTTTTTATACAAGCTGATACCCGTGGCTTTGCCTGCGCTTCGTTTATAGGTTGTTTTTGGTCATATCTCCGGTTCTACTTAACCAATTACAACCAAATATACTGCAAATTTTGAGTCTAAGCAAGACCTTTCTAATAAAAAAAACCGCATCAAAATCCGTTCAGTAGTTTTTGCGACCAAGGCGTGCAAATATTACAGTAAAAAATTGCATTTAACTCAAACAGCGTTATACCATTACCATAATGAAATTCCAACATTTATCAATAGATGGCGCTCCTCAAGTGACGTCATTTTACAACACTCGGTGTTAAGATTCTCCGTAAGATAGTCACTACCTGCAGTTGTAATAGATACCGTATGCGATCTAATGATTAATGCGAATTTATTAGTTGCACCCTCCGTGGCGTGGCGGTAGTGCTAGTGTTGCCGAACTATCGATTGTTTCACTATCGATAGTTTTCATCTGAAAAACGGCATCCTATCGATTGAACTATCGATAGTATCGATATAAACGATACTATCGATACTATTGATAGGTCAAAACAAGCCGATACTATCGATCGATGAACAATACTATCGAACGTGGAGGGAAACTATCGATACTATCGATAGTATTGTTCCTGGTAGACATAGCACTATCGACAGTATCGATACTATCGATAGTATCGATTATTTTAGAGTATCGACAGTCTGTGAATTTGCAATAGTATTGGGTATAACCTCACTTATTTTCAAAAAATACCCTCAACTACTTGATAAAGTTTGTATATTCTGTTGTCACTTTTCAAAAGTTAAAGTAATAATTGGTTATTTAATAAACAATGAATAATATGAGGTAAAATGTTAGTATGCTTATTGCATCGATAATAATACTATCGATAGTATCGATACTATCGATAGTATTATTGTTCGCCTATCCTATAGTATTATACTATCGATTGTATCGATACTATCGATAGTCCTATCGATTATCGTGTGATTGTTAGACTATCGATAGACTATCGATTATTAATCGATAGTCGACTATCGATCGGCAACACTAGGTAGTGCATGCAAATGCTACGCACGGGGCGCGGGTTCGATCCCCAGTGCAAAATAGTGTTGCCGAACTATCGATTGTTTCACTATCGATAGTTTTCATCTGAAAAACGGCATCCTATCGATTGAACTATCGATAGTATCGATATAAACGATACTATCGATACTATTGATAGGTCAAAACAAGCCGATACTATCGATCGATGAACAATACTATCGAACGTGGAGGGAAACTATCGATACTATCGATAGTATTGTTCCTGGTAGACATAGCACTATCGACAGTATCGATACTATCGATAGTATCGATTATTTTAGAGTATCGACAGTCTGTGAATTTGCAATAGTATTGGGTATAACCTCACTTATTTTCAAAAAATACCCTCAACTACTTGATAAAGTTTGTATATTCTGTTGTCACTTTTCAAAAGTTAAAGTAATAATTGGTTATTTAATAAACAATGAATAATATGAGGTAAAATGTTAGTATGCTTATTGCATCGATAATAATACTATCGATAGTATCGATACTATCGATAGTATTATTGTTCGCCTATCCTATAGTATTATACTATCGATTGTATCGATACTATCGATAGTCCTATCGATTATCGTGTGATTGTTAGACTATCGATAGACTATCGATTATTAATCGATAGT
Source organism: Pelosia muscerda (assembly GCA_963691645.1). Taxonomy (NCBI): domain Eukaryota; kingdom Metazoa; phylum Arthropoda; class Insecta; order Lepidoptera; family Erebidae; genus Pelosia; species Pelosia muscerda. The sequence continues at coordinate 1,683,645 of OY829126.1, read as the reverse complement.
CGACTATCGATCGGCAACACTAGTGCAAAAAGTGATAATCATGAATATGGCTGTTTGCACTGGTCTGTTCGTGCCTCGGAGAGCACGTTATGCCGTCGGTCCCGGTTGCCATACAAACATTACAAAGACAAACATCTATGACAGTCGTTACGGGTAGTTGGAGCCCTCAAAAGTCCAACCAGTCTAACTTCGAACTTCGATATCGCCATTGGTTGTGGAGGTCAGATGGCAGCCACATCACAGTTAGACTGGAAAGCCGACCCCAACTGAGTTGGGAAAAAGGTTCAGGGAATGATGATGATATTAGTTGCACCCTTACTAAACTGCAGATTATTCTGAGCATTGGTTGTTTATGTTGTTTTTAATAGTTTCTTTTATTTCATATCTTAATATAATAATTTATTTTTTTTATTAAATGCTTTGCTTCTCTTGCTTAGCAGTTAACGCTAACACTACAGAATACACACATCAAAAAAAGTTTGCGATCACTTTGAAAAACTGAAATCTTTTTTGTTACTGTAGATTATATTATGATTTATTCTTCTTTTTAGATTCTTTATTTCTAAATAAAGAATTAGAACACAAAACAATGACACCGTTCAATTGTTTTTTCTTACAAAAAGGCTTTCAGTCCTAGCTTACGCTCATTCAGAAATCTGATTCAAGATGTTTTTCGCGTAGAGTTGGGATTGAAAAAATGCCAAGAGGATTATCAGAGGTTTTACGAGCTAAAATAGTAACTTTGAGGGAAGAAGGTTACACCACGAGAGTAATAGCACGCAGACTTGCTATATCCCAATCCTGTGTCGTGGCTCCGTTGCAGAGGTACCACGGAATGGAGAATTTAGCTGACCGACCCCGCAGCGGTCGCCCAACTGTTTTGACAGCTGCCCAAAAGCGCTATTGCTGGCAGCCCGTGATCCCACGATCAACGCCACTAAAATAAAAGCAGAAGTCAGGGCCGCCTCTGGGCTTGAAGTTAGCACGCAGACCGTTCGCAATTGCTTGCACCAGGCTGGATTACGAGCACGGAGGTCACGGCGAGCTCCGCTCAATTCCTGGCAACTTCAACAACGAAGATTGCAGTGGGCTAGACTTCGGCAAAATGAAGAAGGTGAGTAAGAAAACATTTGGCAAAACTGACTCTTCGTTGACGAATTCCGAATCTCCACTCATCCGACGTGTCCGTGTCTGGAGAAGACCAGGCGACCGTGAAAGACAAAGAACTGCCACTGGAACAGTTCAGCAAGGCGGAAAATCGGTGTCTTTTTGGGGTGGCATTATGATTGGAGCTAGAATGCCTTTGATCCCGTATCGGGGCTTCATGACAGCAGACATGTACAAAGCAGTTGCTATTGATGATATAGTCAAACCATTCCGAGTAAACCATGGGCACCAATTTGTACTGGTCGATGATAATGCGCCCGCACATCGAGCTCAACGAGTCAATGCTGCTCTTCAAGAATACGATATCACACGATTAGACTGGCCTGCCGGCTCGCCCGACTTAAACCCAATAGAGCACGCGTGGGATGCTCTTAAACGAGCTGTATGGAACCGTGAGTCACATCCCCAGACAGTTCCAGAGCTCAGGGAAGCCGCTATTGAAGAATGGGATATGTTACCCCAGGAAATGCTGGATAACATGATCCTCAGCATGCCCAGGATGATCTCCGCATGTGTTCGAGCCAGGGGAGGCGTTACTTTATATTGAATTTACACCTTTTAATAATAAATTGTAGTTTAAGTTTAATTAAACAGTCTTTTTCTTTCTATGAAATTTCTATCACAATTGCATTATGATAAATGGCTCAATTTTTTTAAATAAATAATAAAAAATAGTTTTATATTTTAATTTCAAACAAGGTACAGGCATAAAACATAATTTTTTCTTGATAAAGTTAAATTTAAAGAATTCTAGGAGCTTATGCCATTGATCGCAAACTTTTTTTTATGTGTGTAGAATAGGAATACAGAGAGATCCGGAAGTATCCGTTTGCCTTGCTTTCAAATCGTGCTTTTCAGCGCGATCATTCATCGTAAATCACTAATTATAAATAATTGTATTTCCATTCCATACTAATAGTACTTTTACTTTACTTACTTATTTACTTCCAATCCAAATAAATACCTACCTAAATAACAGGCTTCTGATAAATACTACAATAACATAATTTTTTCGACTGCTTACGAAACGTACTTTTTAGCTCGACATCGCATCATTCATTCATAGATCATTAATTATTCTTTTAATCCATACTTACTCATTTTCTTCTTTATATATATATATATATATATATATATATATATATATATATATAAAGAATATCCCGTTCCCACTGCACATTCTTAACGGAGCCCTATATAACAGGCTTATATATATTAACATGCCACCTAAAAAAAGAACTTCTTTATCCCAAAATTCAAGAAACTCTAAAAGAATGAGATATTATGCGCGTTCTCAAGAATCGACAGAGGAAAGAGCTGAACATGAACTGCCTAACCATGTTACTACTCAAAACAAAAATTTCAATTAGAATAAGTAAATGTTTGTAAATAGACCAAAAACAGCCCGCTTAATTTCTTACCGGAGTCTTCTCAGAACAGGGCCACGTTTCAAACTGTAATCGGTAATGCTAATTTGCTAAACATACATTTTATATTTTTTTTACGTTTTCTAAGTGTCGCTTTAATGGTCAATACAAAACAGGTAAATGATTTTGACTTTTATTTCATTACTGCTAAAATTGTACACAAATCTATGTAGGAATAATATATTTTACAGTAATGTTTGCTATAAAAATAAGCTGTAGATCGTTTTCGACCTGAAGCGATGACACGCGCGATCCGACTTCCACGCGGGCGGAGCCGCGGGCAACAGCTAGTATATATTATATTTTATTGATATGCACTCAATTTTTTATACAGAACCATTTTGAAAAGCGAAAATAATAAGTGTATGATACATATATACCGCGATATATATTAAATCGTGGCGTGGCGGTAGTGAACGCGACTGCTACGCACAGGGCGCGGGTTCAATCCCCGCTCAGTGCAAAAAGTTGTATGCATGAATATGACGGTATGCACTGGTCTGGTCGTGCCTCGGAGAGCACGTTAAGCCGTCGCTCCCGGTTGCCATACTAACATCTATGGCAGTCGTTATGGGTAGTTGGAGCCCTCAAAAGTCCAACCAGTCTAACTTGGAACTTCGATATCGCCATTGGTCATTGGATCATTGGTTGAGAAGGTCAGATGGCAGTCGCTTCACGTAAAATATCGAGAGCAGTCGCATCACAGTTGGACTGGAAAGCCGACCCCAACTGAGTTGGGAAGAGGTTCAGAGAATGATGTGATCCAAAGTATTCCATCAAGAACCAAGCGGTTCGGTGAGTCTTTCCTCTGCCGCACCATTAAGTCCTGGAATTCTTTGCCGCCGCACGTGTTTCCTTCTTCCCACAGTCCCGGGTCCTTTAAGCGGGGCGTGAAAAAGCATCTGATGAGGCCGTCAAGCTGAGTGCCACCATTGTAGCACTGAACGTGTTCGCAATGGTGACCCTCTTTCATGAGACTTTGCCTTCAGCTTAACATCAGGCGAGGTGAAGTCAAATTGACGTGCCTTAGATAACAAAAAAAAAGTATAGCAATATATGGAGCAAGTGAACTGCAGTGCAATTCTCTAAGTATACATCGTTGGGCTCGTCGATGAACTCGACGTAGAGTACAACCTATAACTGACGATTAGAGAACTGTACTGCTGTTTCTAGGCTGTGCCTACATCGAGTTCAGCGTAGAACTCAACGCAGAATGGTTAGAGAATTGCGTTACTGCAGTTCTAGGTTGGTAGCGTCAGTTCTAGGCTGTACTCGTTATTGAGTTCGTCGACGAGCTCGACGATGTATGCTTAGAGAATTGCAGCGCTGTGGTTGTTACCTGTGTATCGTGCGCGCGCATCTTGCATTTCTTTTTATAGTTCTCGTACCACATTTTGACCTGCGCAGGAGTGCGGGGCCGGTCGCCGCCGCAGCGTTTGTTCACCTCCTCACATATTGTTGACCACACCAACTGGAGACAGCGAGATTGTAAGGGTTATTTGAGAGCTAGGGGTTGAAAAAAAAAATATAGTAGATGTATATAATAGGGTATGGTTGGGTCGACGGAGATAGGATATGACGGTATCTCTTTTTTTTTATGCTACGTAGGTGGCAGACAAGCACACAGCCCACCTGATGGAAAGCGGCCACCGTGGCCTATGAACGTGTGCAACACTAAGGGTGTCACACACGCGCTGCCCACCCTGAAGGAAAAGGGGGAGAGCTGGGAAGGGGTGGGGAGGCTAGGAAGGGGAGAGGAAGGAGGGGTATAGTGAGCTCTGGCTACCCTACTTACCGGCGGGAACACAACACGATGGTTATTATGACCGCGGTCTTCTGTAGGGCGGAGGTACTTCCCCAGTTGGACAGCTCATTTCGGACGGGGGATACCGTCGTGTCCTACCTCCGTTACGTCGTAACGTAACCATACAATTTCAAAGCTCACTGGAGAGGATTTGTGTTGTCAGTGGGAAGGTTTCTCACCCTTTTTTGTCTTCTGCACTGACAGAACAGAGACTACTTCATTCACTTCCACCACAAGGCTGTCGCGCCAAGACCCCTCGATAGTAAGGCTACATAACACATAACATACATAAACTTTATATCCCCGAAGGAATAGGCAAAGGTGCACCCACATTTCGTCAGTTTATATTTAAATCCCAATGTAATAGGTGGCGAGCCTATTACCATTAACCGGGCATTTATAAACTAATAAAAATAAAATCGTAAGGCTTCTTATTTCTAAAAGTGAAATACAAAAAAATATCGCTTGTATAAGCGTAAAAGTAATAGTTTCTAGTTACAAAAAACCTAAAACTTTTGCTTATAATCTAAAAATATATTTATAAAAAAAACTCACATATTTGTATAACTGGCTTTGGGTATCCATTTTGGAATAGTTTACACAGTTATATTATACACTTGAATGTAATTAGATTGTAATAAAATTACACTTAACGCGTCTAGTCCTACATTTATTGAGAATTTGCTGACAAACTTAAGTGTCATGTTTAACATATAACATACGTATTGGTGCAGATATAGCATAACATAAACTCACGTCTATATCCCCGAAGGGGTTGGCAGAGGTGCTAGCACCCACATTTCGCCAGTTTATGTTTAGGTTCCAATGTAATAGGTTGCGAGATTATTACCATTAACCAGGCACTTATAAACCTGCGATAAATAAACACAGAACTTCGAAAAGCATCGAAAAGTCATTGGTGTGTGCCACGGTAAACCTGGGATCGAACTCGAGACCTCGTCTCAGCAGTCCATTACCCACACCACTAGGCTACCGCGGTTTTTTTCGGTTGGTGCAGATTCAATAAATATTTAACCGACTGCGACATAAAAAGAAGGGGAAAAGAACCCTAAGAGATTGAAAGAATTGGACAAATCCAGAGAATGTCAATAAGCGAACTAAAAAGGTCCCATATTGAAAATGTTTAGCAAGCTGAAGTGGCAGTGGGCGGGGCACGTAGTAAGAAGAACAGATGGCCATTGGAGCCGAAAGGTTCTCGAATGGAGACCGCGTACCGGTAGACGAAGCGTGGGACGGCCTCCTGCGAGGTGGACGGACGACATAGTCAGAGTCGCGGGTACCCATTGGATGCAGACCGCTTCCAACCGGTCGGATTGGAGGTCGATGGAGAGGCCTATGTTCAGCACTACCTATGGCTGAAATGATGATGATATTGAAAATCAAATTTAGATAGGAAAAAGTGAGTGCTTCGACGGGATTCAAACCCGCGAACTTTCCCTTGCAAGGGGAACGCTGAGTAATAAAAAATATAATGTTTAATAATGACTGTAACGTCATTCATTATGACCGATAGTTCGTATAACTGTCGGTAGATGGCTCCCACAGTTGCCCCAAAGGTTATATAGGAAAATCACTACATAGTATAAAATAAAGTCGCGTTCTCTGTCCCTATGTCCCTTTGTATGCTTAAATCTTCAAAACTACGCAACGGATTTTGATGCGGTTTTTTTAATAGATAGAGTGATTGAAGAGGAAGGTTTATATGTATATAACATCATGCTGCAACCAACTGGTGCGGAGCAGAAGTGAAAAATGTTGCAAAAACGGGGTGACGCAGACGAAGTTGCGCGGGTCAGCTAGTGTCGAATAATTCAGACGAGGCTTCGTGGCTTAGCGGTCAGAGCGTCCACACTATATACACTATATATACAAATATATGTATGCATGAATATGGCTATTTACATTGGTACCTCGGAGAGCACGTTAAGCCGTCGGTCCCGGCTTAGACAAGTGGCAATTAGTTGGCAGTCGTTTTGTAGAATAGAATAGAATAGTCCCCGGCGGCGGGGCAAACTGCCACCCTTTACCCAGGGGCTAGATGGGGACACCATGGTCCTCACATTAGGGGAAAAGGATCATCTCAACAGAGATGTCCCCGGGTCTGCCGGGGTGCGAGAGATATGTCTTGTATAATCTCACCTCCGGCAATCATGGACCCACGGAGGGCGTGCGTTTTGGTCGGTTCGAGTCCGACATAATCACCTCCACCGGTTTTGGCGGAGGTGGTATCCGTGGGGATTATGCGCACGATAAAAAAAAGTCTTTCGACTCGACCGCGCGACAAACGCAATTGCGTATCAACAGGATTTTCACGTGATTTTGAAGGGTGGGGGAGGAGGGGGGGAGGAGGGGGCGGGGGAAGATGTGGACACTAAACGTTAAAATATATGATGCACACACATATAATAATGCGCATAACAATAACAATATAATATGACACTTGCATGCTTGCATCATAGAGAAATACTAAACCAGATAGTTTCGTAGTTATTGCTGACAAGACATACCGATAGCCCTCGTGTACGGTGTTACCTTCGGAACTAATATCGACATGCCAAAGCAGTTATTTATGTTTTAACTAGCCTATACTCGTGGTTCTGCCTGTGTTTGGTTGTGTAGCATAATAATATGGTCGTACAAAACTTTGGGCCAGCACAGCCCGTGATGAGGCAGCTTCAGCATTGGAGGTTGCAGATTGACATCCGACAACTGACCTCCACCTCCCCTTACCCGGGGGCTAGATGGAGACACCGTGGTGCCTACGCCCGAAGACCCGGTGTTGTAGCTTTGGCAACTAAAGACTTAAAGACGGCGCGCGTGCATTTTAGTCGGTTCAAGTCTGACATAACCTAACTATATCCGTTAGGCCTAGGCTAGGCTTTACTCATTGTCAACCAACAATTTCATTTTGGACTCTCAATTTTACACAGTTAATGTATAAAATTAAATGGCATTGTGTAGAATGAATGATGATGATATTTTTCATTTAGTTTTGAACTTTAAAGATATGTAAATAAAGTCGAAAGTTCCATGGTAGTTTTAAAATCTCAGTCATGAGAGTATGGTTGATAATTTTCAGTAGGAGCGGGGCCCCGTATAGAGGTTAGCCTTCAGCATAGCAGTCGCGTTCACTACCGTTACGCCATAGGGGATAATATTGGATAACAGTTACGTTACGATATTAACCGCGGTTGCCTAGTGGTATGGGTAATGGACTGCTGAGACGAGGTCTCGGGTTCGATCCCAGGTTTTACCATGGCACACCAATGACTTTTCGAAGTTATGTGTGTATTTATCGCAGGTTTATAAGTGCCCGGTTAATGGCAATAGGCTCGCATGGGACATAAACATAAACTGGCGAAATGTGGGTGCTAGCACCTCTGCCTACCGCTTCGGGGATACAGGCGTGAGTTTATGTTATGTTATGTTATTTATACTGTCTATGAGACAGTCTTTCACCAGAATTATCAAAGGGTAAGGGTAAGGGTTATAGTCACTAAGCGCGCCAAGAGCACAGAGCGTGGAAGAAAATAAAGATCAATATCTTTTTTCTGTTGACGGCACGCGCGTGAGTGAGTATAGACAGCACTAGTGTGCGAGCGAGAGAACGTGATTAGCTACGCCATATGTTAAAAAAAAAAAAGAATATTAGCAACCGAAGTTACTAATATTCCCTTTAACCCCCCCAGCTAAGCTCAAAGACTTGTGTTATGAGTTGGTTTACGTCGGTAGTGTAATGGCCAGGATTCGGGACCGGGACCTCTCGATCGTAAGGCCGACTTCTTAACCACTAAGCTACCGCCGTTTTTTTTTATACTACGTAGGTGGCAGACAAGCACACGGCCCACCTGATGGAAAGCGGCCACCTTGGCCTATGAACGTGTGTAAGGGTGTCACACACGCGCTGCCCACCCTGAAGGGAAAGGAGGAGAGCTGGGAAGGGGTGGGGAGGCTAGGAAGGGGAGGAGAAGGAGGGGTATAGTGAGCTCTGGCTACCCTACTTACCGGCAGGAACACAACACGATGGTTATTATGACCGCGGTCTTCTGTAGGGCGGAGGTACTTCCCCAGTTGGACAGCTCATTTCGGACGGGAGATACCGTTGTGTCCTACCTCCGTTGCAATTTAGAATTTTTAATTTTAGAATTTTAGAATCCTTTCTTTAATGAACCGAGTTATAACAGTTACATTACGATATTAAAATATAACTGTGACATAACGTAGAGATACGCAACTAATTACTGTGGTTAGTTGATAAACAGATTATTATTTGTCACACAAGGACATACTGTTTCGTAGGTACGATTCACTGATTGAAAACAATTGTTAAAATTGATTTATTAGTTTTATAACGACTTGTAGTATGGCGGTTTAGACTTCCACTGTTAAATTGGACGACGCGGATTCGATTTCCGCTCAGTGGAATTACTTGTGAATGAATATATATATTTGTATTGGTTTCTAGGTTTGTATGTGTAAAATTTAAATAGGAAAAAGTGAATGCTTCGACGGGATTAGAACTCACGATGTTTCTCTTATAGAGGAAGGTTCTGACCGCTTCGCTAGTCACTAAACCACGTCTGAAATATTCAAAATTCACCTATACAACCATCTTTGGTACGATGGTGGGATAAAAATTTGATTTGAACTGTTAGCATAGATATTCAAGAACCAAGCGGTTTGGTGAGTCTTTCCTCTGCCGTACCATTATGTCTTGGAATTCCTTATCCCTGTTTGCTCCTGTCCATGGCGTTGTTGCACATCGTAACAGTTCCATTTCAGACAGTATACTGTTCGGTCATAACTCACCTGTTTGCTTCTGTTAGATGTGTTGTTGTACTTACTGCTGCACATCGTAACAGTTCCGTGTCAGACAGTAGCACTAGCATGAACTCCTATCGAATTCGTAATGTAAAGGTTTCCAGAGAACGGAGCACTGTGAATGGCAGTCTGCCTCTTGTGAACCTGTGTGCGTGTGTAACCCGCCAATCGCAATGCTCCGTTCTGTCGATACCTTTACATTATGAATTCGATAGTATTTCGTGCCAAGGCTAAAGTATACTGTTCGGTCATAACTCACCTGTTTGCTCCTGTTCGTAGTGTTGTTGTACTTACTGCAGCAAATCGTAACAGTTCCATTTCAGACAGTAGCATTAACATGAACTCCTATCGAATTCGTAATGTAAAGGTTTCGAGAGAACGTAGCGTGATTGGCAGTCTGCCTCTTGTGAACCTGTGTGCGTGTGTAACCCGCCAATCGCAATGCTCCGTTCTGTCGATACCTTTACATTACGAATTCGATAGTATTTCGTGCTAAGGCTACTACAGTATACTGTTCAGTCATAACTCACCTGTTTACCCCTGTTTATGGCGTTAATGTACCTCCCGCAGTACGGTACAGTAGTTCCATATTAGACAGTATACTGTTCGGACATAACTCACCTGTTTGCTCTTGTTCGTGGCGTTGTTATACTTACTGCAGCACACCGTAACAGTTCCATGTCAGACAGTATACTGTTCGGTCATAACTCACCTGTTTGCTCCTGTTCGTGGCGTTAATGTACCTCCCGCAGTACAACACAGTAGTTCCATGTAAGACAGTATACTGTTCGGTCATAACTCACCTGTTTGCCCCTGTTCATGGCATTAATGTACCTCCCGCAGTACAACACAGTAGTTCCATGTCAGACAGTATACTGTTCAGTCATAACTCACCTGTTTGCTCCTTTTCATGGCGTTAATGTACCTCCCGCAGTACAACACAGTAGTTCCATGTCAGACAGTATACTGTTCAGTCATAACTCACCTGTTTGCTCCTTTTCATGGCGTTAATGTACAGTCAGAGCTCATAAGTGCATTAGCACATCAAGGCTCAAAATGGTTTAGCGTGCGGCCGGCGCGCTTATATGTGTGTGTAATGTTACTATGCAAACGAGGCGACGCTGGCTTGTCTTAAAAGAAAAAGGTCACAAGTAGTGTTAGAATGTTGACGCTATAGTTGCGTAGGATTGCTACTGCACTTTTGAGTTCTACTGTACCTCCCGCAGTACAATACAGTAGTTCCATATCAGACAGTATACTGTTCGGTCACAACTCACCTGTTTGCTCCTGTTCGTGGCGTTGTTGGACCTGCCTTGTCGCAGCACATCGCGGTGGCGTGCTATCAGCTCGAGCACCGTTCGCTTCTCCAGTTCTGTGAAGTTCTTGGAGCGTTCCTTGTGGCCGCGTCGCGCGCGGAACGATGATGCTGTACTGCGTGTTGACATATCACTCTGTGGACAAGGAAACGGACTTTTAGTTTGCTAAATATTATTTTTATAGGGTAACTAGCTGACCCGCGCAACTTCGTCTGCGTCACCCCGTTTTTGTAACATTTTTCCCTTCTGCACCGCCTGTATTCCTCGAAGGGATAGGCAGAGGTGCTAGCACCCACATTTTGCCAGTTTATGTTTAGGTCCCAATGTAATAGGTGGCGAGCCTATTGCCATTAACCGGGCACATATAAACCTGCGATAAATACACACATAACTTCGAAAATCATCGAAAAGTCATTGGTGTTTGCTATGGTAAAACCTGGGATCGAACCCGAGACCTCGTCTCAGCAGTCCATTACCCATACTACTAGGCTACCGCGGTTCTTATACCTATTAAAATTAATCCTATTATACCTGTATTTTACTTATATAAATATTTTGCAGCCCCCAATGTATTTAGTCATTTTTGTTGACCCTAGGTCCCATTTAGTTTTTGACAGCCCTGTTCTGACGCCCACGGACACATTATTTGTTTTACACAACTGGTAATAGATAAGTTCTATCAAAACTGGTTGAGTAATTCTGTAATCAGTTTGAATAATTATCGACCGGCTAGGTCTCTTGATTTCGCACGGGAAAAATTCATTTTATTGCCTAATTGTGAATATCAATCAACCATTTATGTGCTTAAATAAATACGACAAATGCATAAACACTATGTGACAGTATGTCCTGTCCTAATTGAGCAGTCCGACTGGGGAAGTCCGCCTTACAGAATATATAACAGAACATAAACTCACGTCTATATCTTTTTTTTTATACCACTTAGGTGGCAGACAAGCACACGGCCCACCTGATGAGAAGCGGTTACCGTGGCCTATGGACGTTTGCAACACCAGAGGCGTCACACACGTGCTGCCTACATTGTAGAAACCTTCTAATGCCCTTCTTGAAGAACCCCATATTGTAGTCGCTTGGGAAAATCACGACGCACGGAAAAATATCGCCGAAATGGTAGACAGAGGTGCTAGCACCCACATTTCGCAAGTTTATATTTAGGTCCCAATGTAATAGGTGGCGAGCCTATTAACCGGGCACTTATAAACCCGCGATAAATACACACATAACTTCGAAAAGCATCGAAAAGTCATTGGTGTGTGCCATGGTAAAACCTGGCATCGAACCCGAGACTTCTTCAGCAGTTCTTTACCCATACCACTAGGCTACCGCGGCTAATAATAACCGTGTGTTGTGTACTTCATTCGGGGCCGAACCTGTGTTTCGGCCAAGGAGACAATATAAAGTTTAAAAAAAAACACAACCATGATCAAATATGTTTGGTGTTCTGTGAGTGTTCTGTTAATACAACTCTGCCTACCCCTTAGGGGGATTTACAGCCGTTAAAGTATGTACGTATTAATTACATCTCCCATTACCAAGTCTAATTTTACATCGACAAAATATATGTACAGTAAACTTGTCAATTTGACCGCTCGATAAAAATGGCAGTTTCAATAAATTTCGTCACATTAAGCGGCTAAGTGCGCAATTAAGGAAGTACCGTTAGCAAAAATAGTAATTAATTATTATAAGTAGCGATAGCAAAGCGAGAAATGGTTAGGTGGTGGAAATTTTTTTGGTGACGTAAAAAAATGAGGACGGCGATATTCCCATGGATTGTACAGTTGCAAAAAATAGCTATTACTTACTCCATTTGTTTAGGTACTTGAAGGTAAACAATCTTGTGGCAACTTTTTATAAAAACACATGTTATACAAATAAACTAGACTAACTAACTAGTGGTTCGACACAGGTTTTTAGTCTTCATAATACGTTACTAAGCAGAAAAGTATTTTATAACGACCTCCGTGGCGTGGCGGTAGTGAACGCGACTGCTACGCAGGAGGCGCGGGTTCGATTCCCGATTTGCATTGGTCTCGGTGTTTCTATATATAATATGTATGTTGTCAGAATGATCCGCTCGCTCGAATGTGTAGGTACTATAATTCTGTATGCTCTCGTGTGGATATATTTCACAATGGTTTTACTGAATTTAAAAGGTTTTTGCGTGGTGAGGGCCTTCAGCTAGAATAAGGACTGTTTTTTTTTCTGTTTATTTATTCTGTCATTTGATTTGATTTGATTAGTCATAACTCACTTATATTTATAGCTAAGTAATAGTTAAACTGGAACTGAAGTCAACAGAAATGCTGTGTGCAGATGTAAGTGGACTTCAGGTTTAAAATGCTATATATTTTGTAAAATCATAGTCATAGTGTCATCAATCTGATATCTGTTTCTGTACCAATTTTATAAAAATAAAAAATAAAATAAAATAAAATAAAAAATTTACAAAAAAAAAATATCTATGAATGTTTATTCGCATTCTAGAACCCGTAACACAAGCTAGTTAAACAATGCTTACCATGGGTCTAGGGTGTTGTGTAGATTGTCCTAGAATATTATAATTTATTTATTTATACTGAGTTTTTAAACAAAACATATTAAAAAGACACGCTAAGATTGTTTACTTACGTTTTTTTAAGTACCTAACGAAATGGACTGTATTTATTACTAGCTGACCCGCGCAACTTCGTCTGCATCACCCCGTTTATGCAACATTTTTCAATCCTGCTCCGCTCCTGTTGGTCGTAGCATGATGTTATATACATATAAACATTCCTCTTTAACCATTCTATCGATTAAAAAAACCGCATCAAAATCCGTTGAGTAGTTTTGAAGATTTAAGCATACAAAGAGACATAGGGACAGCGGTGAGTAGGGTCGTAAGAGGGGACATAGTAAGCCTTCCCTAAGAGCGAAACCTATGCTCGAGCCCTCTCCGTGAGTAGCGGCGCTGCCGTGAAACTAATTACTACACCACGATGGCAACTCAAAAATGCCGTCGATTCGAGACTAGAAGAAGACAGAGCTCACTGGAGAGTTTTGATGCTGTCATTGGGAAGACCAATTAGCAACCTGCCCTGACAACACATAAGGTTTTTTTTTTATACAACTTAGGTGGCAGACAAGCACGCGGCCCACCTGATAGTAAGTGGTTACCGTGGCCTATGGGCGAGTGTAACACCAGAGGAACAACACTCGTGCCGCAACCTCTGTAAGAACAGAGACATTCTGTGTCGTCAGCGCAAAAGATGTAGGATAAGCCTTTGGTTTTCCCACTGACAACACAAAACCTCTCTAGTGAGCTCTGGCTACCCTACTCACCCTACTCACCACCGAACTTAACATACTTCAAGAATTAGGGCATTAGAAGGTTTCTATGGAGTCGGGAGCACGAGGGTGATGACTCTGGTTTTTTTTTACCACCTATGTGGCAGATAAGCACACGGCCCACCTGATGGGATACGGTCACCGTGGCCTATGGACGTTTGCAACACCAGAGGTGTCACACACGTGCTGCCTACCCTGTAGAAACCTTCTAATGCCCTTCTTGAAGAACCCCATATTGTAGTCGCTTGGGAAAACCACGGCAGGGAGCTCATTCCACAGCTTGAGCGTGCGCGGGATGAAACTCCTTTCATACCGTACAGTGCGCACCGTTTCCGGTCGTAGTGTGTGAGGATGAACGTCCATTGGCCCCGGTAACCACTTTCCATCAGGTGGGTAGACTACTTCTAAATGCCAATGGTCTTATTACCATCGATGCCTAAGACCGTGGAGAAGTAAAAGTCGGAATTGGGACCCCGGAGACGGCCTCGAACTAACGCGAAGACGAAATGGTTACAGAATAAAGTTGATGTAAAACAAAGAATACAGTTACCGGCACATATCTTGAACTTAAGTCGCGAGAAAAACGAGTTCAGACTCGTACATATAATCTATGATTTTTTTATACATATATAGGGCACGTCAATGTGACTTCACTTCGCCTGATAGAAAGCTGAAGGTAAAGAAAGGGTCACCATTACAAACAGTACAGTGTTACAATGGTGGTACTCAGCTTGACGGCTTCATCAGATGCTTTTTAAAGGACCCGGGACTGTAGGAAGAAGGAAACACGTGCGCCGGTAAGGAATTCCAGGACTTAATGGTGCGGCATGGAAGACACACCGAACCGCTTGGTTCTTGATGGAATATTCTGTACCGTATGCGGATGACATCTAAGCCCTGCACGTGTTGTCCTGTGTAGTAAAGGGGAGGGTGGGATTAATTGGAAGAGCTCATCAGAACATTCACCATAGTAGAGACGGTAAAATACTGCCAGGGACGCAAAATCTCTACGCATCTGTAAAGGTTCGAGGGTATTTGTGACCTCAGGACTCCCAATAATGCGAATCGCGCGTCGCTGCAACCTGTCTATCTCATGCTATCCATAAAGACAGCTCGTATGCAGTGCATCTTGTGACGTGACTAGGCTAAGATATAAGCCGCAAACTGTACTTCATTAAATGCCTATTAATAAGTTGACTTATGACATTTTAGTTACTATGTTTAAAAAACATAATAATATTTGCAAACTGTCGATTTCTAATAGATTAGATAATCGTTGACGTCAAATGGCATCAAAATGAGAACAGCCCTAGGCATGGTTTGTATAGAACGTAACTTAATGAGCAACGAATTCATTTTAGTAGCCGCGGTAGCCTAGTAGGTAATGGACTGCTGAGACGAGGTCTCGAGTTCGATACCAGGTTTACAATGGCACACACCAATGACTTTTCAATGCTTTTCGAAGTTATGTGTGTATTTATCGCAGGTTTATAAGTGCCCGGTTAATGGCGATAGGCTCGCCACCTATTACATTAGGACCTAAACATAAACTGGCGAAATGAGGGTGCTAGCACCTCTGTCTATCCCTTCGGGGATAAAGACGTGAGTTTATGTTATGTTATAAAGAAAAAATTACATACCTGTGTCAGTTAACTCGCCTAGCAACAATTTAAAAAAAATCAGGTCAACGTGCGACCAAAAAAGACACGTGGAAACGCACACCATCGTGTAATTTTTAACGTGACATTTATACACGTGTGAACGCACACTAACGTGCAATTTTAACGCGCGGGCAACATTAAAATCTAGTTTTTTAGAGTTTCAAATGTTAATTCTATAATACTCGTTTTCAAACTAGTTATTGTGAGATTGCAAATTAACTGTTAATGTTAAAGTTTGTTCGCGGGTTTGACGATGGGTGGCGGTTGTGTTGAGGGCGATTTATATTTTACGACCCACTTGATGGCAAGGTTGTCTATGGATGTTTGTGCTGCAAAGGTAGATATTGACGATACGTCGAACGAATCAAGACACATACCCAAAGCAATAGAGTAGCAATTTTAACCATAGTTTCTATATAATCTAACTAGCTGACCCGCGCAACTTCGTCTGCGTAACCCCGTTTGTCCTGCGTCCACCTGTTGGTCGTAGCATACATATAAACCTTCATCTTTAACCATTCTATCTATTAAAAAAAACGCATCAAAATCCGTTGCGTAGTTTTGAAGATTTGAGCATACAAAGGGACATAAGGACATGAAAAATGGGGACAGAGAAAGCGACTTTGTTTTATACTATGTAGTGATAGTGATATTATAACATTTCCATGTCACAATGTTTGTTACCGTATTCCTCCGAAACGGCTTTACCGATTTTCACCAAATTTTATATGCGTATTCAGTATGTCTGAGAATCGGCTACTATCTATTTTGCATACCCCTAAGTGATAAGGGTTGTTCACCCTTAATTTTTTTTTACTTTTTAGACGGATTTTTTCGTTTTTATTTGAGTTCCATAATTTATGTTCCATAATGATGCATATGAAAATTGCCCAAAATGCCTTTTCACTAAAAAATGTAGGTAAATAACATTTTTTAGGGGGACGTCGGTCTGTATAAAAATATTAACGACTGGTATAAAATGTTATATGCATATACATATAAAATGTGAATATTACTAACGGGTTTGTCTATGGGCACCGGAAGCTCAAAATATGTGTGTGTGAGTGAGAAATACATAAAATATTTAGATAAAAGTGTATTAATATACCTAAATACTATTTGTCTCAGAAAAAAAAAACTAGTTCGTAGAGATGATAAGGTTTGTAATCAGACGTTACGCAGACGGCAGTTTTAAGTTTTAAAGAATCATAAAATAAATTCAAATAATGATGAGTTATTCAGAATCACGTTTTTTTTTTATCTATGGCACGTCAATTTGACTTCACCTCGCCTGATGTTAAGCTGAAGGCAAAGTCTCATGAAAGAGGGTCACCATTGCAAACCCGTTCAGTGCTACAATGGTGGCGCTCAGCTTGACGGCCTCATCAGATGCTTTTTCACGCCCCGCTTAAAGGACCCGGGACTGTAGGATATACAAACCCGCACAGCCCGCGATTAGCGGAGGCGTTCGGACATCGGAGGTCGCAGAATGATCTCCGTCCTACATGAGTGCGGGCCTGGGGGTGACGGGTGGAGCCGCCTGTCACCCTAGCAGAAGCAGGCCACGGAGGCGACGCAAAGTGTGCCATACACGGGGCTAGACGGGGACACCGTGGTCTCTACACCCGACGGGGGTCATCTCGAAAAAGAGGGCCCGGGTTTGCCGGGGTGCGAGGTAACTATCTAATCGTCGGCAACTGAGGAGCTAAGGACGGCGTGTGTTTTGGTCGGTTCGAGTCCGACATAACCTATCCAATCGCCCCTGGTGGGGGGTATCCGTGGCGATTTTTCGCACACACACAAATACGTATAGTGTTTGACGGCCTCATCAGCGGATGCTTTTTCACGCTCCGCTTAAAGGACCCGAGATTGAGACTAGGTAAACACGTTTGTTTGTTTGATTGTTTGTTTATAGATTCAAGAACAATTTACATTGTATTTGAAATCACACACAGTCAATACAATAATTATAATCAATACAAAATATATATTACATTAGAAATTAAAGAATTAAAAATAACAAAAAAACGCTTTATAAAAAGAAAATATACAGAATCAATCATGACATATCAATATAAGTTAAATAATAAAAAATATATATAATTGAAATCATGTCAAACAAAAAAATTCTTAAGGTGTCTTAAGGTGTCTGTTAAAATCATAACCCTACCTTGCCGCAGTCGGGTAGAAAACTGAGCCTTGCGAGCGAGTTTTAAGCAATCCGTGAAAGCTAATACAATTTATCATTTTAAACGGTATTAACGTATATTTTAACGGAAGTTCAAAGCGGTTTTTTATATGTTAATAAGTAGAAAACCAACATAGGTAAGTAATTAAAATGTTATACGGGTAAATAATCTAGTTTCGCTATTTACATAGCATGTGAAAAAATTTCATCTTTTTATATATTTCTTTATTAGTTGATGTCCGCGGCTTCGTCTACGTTAATATTTTTTTTAAAGAATTTTTGCAACCACATAACATAATATAAACTCACGCCTTTATCCCCGAAGGGGTAGGCAAAGGTTTTAGCACCCACATTTCGCCAGGTGGCGAGTCTATTGCCATTAACCGGGCACTTATAACGCTGCGATAAATACACACATAACTTCGAAAAGCATCGAAAAGTCATTAGTGTGTGCCATGGTAAAACCTGGGATCGAACCCGAGACCTCGTCTCAGCAGTCCATTACCCATACCACTAGGTCACCGAAACTCCATATATTATATTCCCCTTAACCCTTCCAGTTAAGCTCAATGGCTCGTCATAGGTTCACGTTGGCAGTGTAATGGCCAGGATTCGAACCCGGGAACTCTCGATCATTAAACTGACTCCTTAACTACTCAACTACCGACTTTTTCTACTGTGCTACACTATTTATGATTATATCTCTAGTTCTAGCCGATTGCGATCAGATATACGACATATTTTAAGTTTCACCTAGACCTTTCAAATAAAAAAAACCGTACCTATCAAAATATGTTATGTAGTTTTTCTGATCATAACGAACAAATATATATATTTTTGCGCTAAGTATAGTAAATATAACATACTAGCCTATGACCGCAGCTCCGTTCGCGTGGCTTTCGGTTATCGCGACCTAAGCGCCATCTGTGCAACTTAAATTCTACATTATCAATCATAACTCTGGTTCTACTTAACCGATTGCAATCAAACAAACGTAAGATTTTAGGTTGGAGCAAACCCATATCAGGAGGGCTTCAAACAAAGAAAACTTGAGTTTATTCATTGCAAACATATACACAAAAATATTATTTTTTTCGCTTTATAATATTATATGTGGAAACACAGTGCCTTTTTAGAAGTGCATAAATTATCTGAGATGAGACATAATATGGTTATTGAGTAGATCGTTTATTTGCGAGCAGGTTACTGTTAATCGTTTAATATACTACTTAGGTGGCAGACAAGAGGGTCTAGACAAGTGGCAATCGTTTTGTAGGATGGTATAGAATAGATTGTTCAATGTATGGGATTGAAATTCGTTCACGCCTGTCATTAATGTCATAAACGAAAAAATACATTTCAATCCCATACATACTTGTACATTGAAGAATGTATTTTTTTTATATGCCCGTAATCCCTGAAGGGGTAGGCAGAGGTGTTTTTAACAGCCACATTCGCCAACTATGACTTTCGGTCCCACGTAATATGGGGCGAGCTTATTGACGCCAATCGGACACTTTGTCAAAAAATTGGTATACCTAAAATAAATATCTAACCGAAAATGTTGCAGCTAAATAAATTCATCATCATTGTCTGAACATTTTATTCTTTTTTTTTTATTTATACTACGTAGGTGGCAGACAAGCACGCGGCCCACCTGATGGAAAGCGGCCACCGTGGCCTATGAACGTGTGCAACACTAAGGGTGTCACACACGCGCTGCCCACCCTGAAGGGAAAGGGGGAGAGCTAGGAAGGGGTGGGGAGACTAGGAAGGGGAGGGGAAGGAGGGGTACAGTGAGCTCTGGCTACCCTACTTACCGGCGGGCACACAACACGATGGTTATTATGACCGCGGTCTTCTGTAGGGCGGAGGTACTTCCCCAGTTGGACAGCTCATTTCGGACGGGAGATACCGTCGTGTCCTACCTCCTACATTTGCCCAACTTAGTTGGGGTCGGCTTTCCAGTATAACTGTAATTAGTTAAATATAATATTAAAATAATTTTTTTACCCGATTTCTTACAATGCTGTGTAAATCGCAAGGAATTACGTGTTTAGCCGCACAAGCACTACCAATTAACGTTTCCAAAACTATCAGACGAATATTATTTAAAAAAAAAATGTATACTGAGATGTCACTACTCACATCTAACACCAATACCATTGCCTTAGGCATCCAAAATAACTTGGGCCAACTTAACATAATTTTTAATTACGAATACATAATTATATAAATACTCAGACTATTATAATTAACTTCATAGCTGATACATTTAATATCATGGCTGATAAACTGTTTTTTGTAAAGGAAAAACTCACTTGGTATTAGAACTAAATTAATAGCCATGCTAATTTTATGGGCCTTCTTTTATACCTCTTAGGTGGCAAACAAGCTGGCTAACGGCCCGCGATGGAAAGTGGTTACCGGCGCGGGCCTGGGGGTGACGGGTGGAGCCGCCGGTCACCCTAGCAGAAGCAGGCCACAGCGATGGCGCAAAATGCCACCCCATACCCAGGGGCTAGATGGGGACACAATGGTCCCCACATTGGGGGAAGAGGGTCATTTCAACAGAGATGTCCCCGGGTCTGCCGGGGTGCGAGAGATATGTCTTGTATAATCTCACCTCCGGCAATCAAGGACCCATGGACGGCGTGCGTTTTGGTCGGTTCGAGTCCGACATAATCACCTCCATCGGTTTTGGTGGAGGTGGTATCCGTGGGGATTTTGCGCACGATAAAAAAAAAGGGACACCGGCCGTGTAAAGAGGGGAAATTTTTTTCCTAATTTATATAGCTGCGATATTTTCGGTTAGGAATTTATTTTCGGCAAACCCATTTTTTTACAAAGTGCCCGATTGGCAATATATAAATGTGGGTGTCTAATACACCCCTACCTATCTCTTCGGGGAACAAAATTAGTGGTATGGTTAAGGGACTGCTGAGACGAGGTCTTGGGTTCGATCCCAGGTTTCACCATGGGACACACCAATGACTTTTCGAAGTTATGTGTGTATTTATCGCAGGGTATTTGAGTGCTCGGTTATTGGCAATAGGCTCGCCAACTATTTCATTGGGACCTAAATATAAACTGGCGACATGTGGGTGCTAGCACCAGGGCTTGTTTACCGGTTAATGTATCAAACCGGTTTCAGTGCAAGTACATGGGAGCGTTTCATTTAGGTTTGACTCTACCTTAACCGCAAAAAAACCTCTTTTCTTAAAGAGCGAAATTATATAGGTTTGGTTCAATTTACCGGTTAATAAAGGTTTTGATTTCACTCTTACCGACAACATCGTCGTCACCATTCGTATTCAATTCGCGCGGACTACATGTGTAATCTACTAGTACAAAATTTCAAAGCGCAGGGCTAATGTGCTTCGAGATACTTTTAAAGGAGTACTAAAGGGAGTCACTAAAGTGTCGTGCGTGCTTCGGTCGCGTGAACTTAATGCGTAGTCCATTTTCAAATGAATACAATGTTTTAGTATATTTTTCATTTTAATTGTAAAAATATAATAATCAATCAAATATAATAAACATAACTAAATCACAACTTCTGTAATTATTAAATAAAAATAAGACTCCCAATAATGCAGATCGCGTGTCGCTGCAACCTTTATTTTTTTTTATCGTGCGAAAAATCCCCACGGATACCCCCTCCCCCCCCGGAGCCGGTTGGGTAGGTTATGTCGGACTCGAACCGACTAAAACGCACGCCGTCTTTGAGTCTTCAGTTGCCGGAGGTGAGGTAGTAGCCAACATATCCCTCGCACCCCGGCAGACCCGGGGCTCTTCGAGATGACCCCCGCCGGGTGTAGGGACCACGGTGTCCCCAACTAGCCCCGGGTATGGGGAGGCGTACTTTGCGCGCTTCTGCTAGAGTGACAGGCAGCTCCACCCGTCACCCCCAGGCCCGCGCTCATGGAGGACAGAGGTCATTCTGCGACCTCCGACGTCCGAGTCGCCTCCGCTCACCGCGGGTTGTGCCGCCGTCTCCTTCTCGAGCATTCGAGCATTGCACCTGCTCGCAGAAGGAGGCGCCGGCAGCCCAAGCGTTTGCGCATCGTACCATCGCCGTGAGCAATGCGCGCGTCGCTGCAACTTGTCGAAAGCATCTAATAAGTACTTTGCGGAGCCATTCCAGAGATGCGAGCAGTAGGTATTCCACGCAGGAGCGAATTTGTGTCTTGTAAAGAAGACACTGTTGCTCCGACGTGAATAAACGTCTCACTCTGTTCAGGACTCCGAATTTACGCGAAGGTATTTTGATGATGCTCTCGAAATAGTTCTTGTTGTTCAGTTTGCAGCGAACATCCATTCCGAGTATATTGAGGTTATCCTGTAATGGCAGTGGCGTGCTCTGAAGAGTGGGATGAGGAAGGAAAGGAGATGTCTTTGCTGTATACGCACATACCTGCGTCTTCTTGGCATTGAACTCGACCAGGTTCTCAGATCCCCATTGGGAAATGTGATTGAGGATCCGGTCAAGCCCAGTGACGAGAAGCTGCCTTTTTTGGCTATATCAGACTGCTTGGTCACAGGATGTCCGTGGTAACTCTCGTGTACAGCACTATCGTCTGCGTAGCAATGGACGCTGCCGGTGGACAGCATGTCATTGATATGCAGAAGAAAGAGAGTGGGTGATAAGACGGACCCCTGCGGCACGCCAGCATTTACCTGCAGTAACTCCGAAGCTCGTCCATCACAAAGAACGCGAATACTGCGCCCATGCAGGAAGCTAGCAACCCAATCACCAACCCAATTGCACAATCTTGGAGGCAAACCGAAGGCTAGTAGTTTGCACAGAAGCGATTTGTGCCAGACTCAATCGAAAGCTTTGGCGATGTCCAGGCTAATAGCCAGTGACTCACCATGCTTATCCATAGCCTCACCCCAAAGATGGTTTATATACGCCAGAAGATCACCCGTTGACCGTTTCGGCCTGAAACCTTATTGCCGGTCATTAATTAGGGAGTGATCCTCTACCTGGTGACGCATGAGGTGACGGCTATGGGTCGATAGTTGGCTGGGTCTGAGCGATCTCCCTTCTTGGGAATCGGATGTACATTCGTCTCTTTCCACGCAGTTGGCACTGTATTTAAAATTTAGGGGAGTCGGTTACCTGTGCTATGAGCTGGCCATCCGCTCTGGGTCTTTACCTTCAAAGCAGCGCTCAACCCAAGGGATGGACGCAAAATAGTCACGCAGTCCATTCCAATCTGCTGACCAGTAGTGCCAGAGACGCCGATTGCCCTGCACTGGTCGTGGGGGCGCTATGATAGGCACCTTGGAACAGACCAGACAATGGTTGGAGTTGCCTAAGGCGGCTCGCACCGAAATATTGTACTAGTCTGGGTGGCTCGTCAGCTGAAGGTACTAGGCCCGACCCTCTTGGTATTCTAGTGACCTCGTGTACCAGTTGAGTCAGGCTGCGAGCCAGAGCAAACGCGTGGGCAGCTCTTCCCGCATGGTCTGTTTTGGTGGAGCCAACCAGATCTCGTGGTGCGCGTTAAAGTCCACCAAAAATACCAATTCAGCGTTCGGAAACCGCACCTTCGCCTTACCTGCCGCCTGACTCAAATATTTAAAGAGTGAGGTTATCTCGGCATCTCCGGTATAGGAACGATAAAGGCACACAAATATGGTCACCGGGTTCCCACGTCCGGTCACCAACTGGCACGACGAACCCCAGTTGGGCCCCTGTACTATGCCGCGAGCGGCCCGCGGCGCCACAGTTTCTACGGGTCTCCCTGCTCGGCGGGTCACCCCGCGCCCTCCCCACCATTCTACGCCAAGACCCACTGGTCCCACTTATGCTGCGACTACCACCACCTCTGCCCAGCTTTGCCCTTGCTGAACGCAATCCAACCGAGGTTGAATTACTATGAAGCGTTTTACGCACATGTGCACGGTGGTACCCACCCGGTCGAAATTTATGACAAATTTCTACCACCAGTATAACGTATGCTACGCCGCATCCTTCGATTAGACATTTCTTTCTTTCTCGTAATCAAAATAACTATAAATTTTGTCCTTTCTCTTACGACCCATGCTTCACTTGAAAAACGTAAAATAAGTAGATGCAAAGCTGCGAAATTACCAATAACTTTGCCTACTCGAAGTTCGCAATCGTTTAAATAAATGCATGCAGTTCAAAGAAAACAAACTTCAAGCGATGCCGACGCGGGCGCGAGTCACTCTGGATTAAACCGGTTTATTAAGGTTTTAGTATGGTTCCCATTCTGGTTTCGCTCCGATTGAAACCTTTACTGAAAATCGGGTTTAACCTTTATTAACCGGTATTTTCTAAACCGGTTTCAAGCCCTGGCTAGCACCTCTGCCTACTCCTTCGGGGATATAGGCGTGAGTTTATGTTA
Organism: Pelosia muscerda; assembly: GCA_963691645.1. Taxonomy (NCBI): domain Eukaryota; kingdom Metazoa; phylum Arthropoda; class Insecta; order Lepidoptera; family Erebidae; genus Pelosia; species Pelosia muscerda. The sequence goes on along the minus strand of OY829126.1, from coordinate 1,659,509 downwards.
TGTTATGTTATTATGTTATGTAGTGTACCCGCAGTGTAACTACCATTTGTCTGCCGACTTCAGGAGCGCTTCTCTAACACCCTGTAAACTCTAAGGCTAACTTACTTTAGTTGCGGACTGTACTTTTAAACAAGCAGCCATTTCAAACAGGGCCTGTCAGTTGAAAAGTAAAGTTGTTGTCAAGAAATCAAATTAACGGCAATTAATAAAACCGTAACATTGACAGCCGTAACTATGCTTCCGATAAAACCGAAACACTTAACACAATCGTAAATTATCGTCAATTTACGATGACATTAAGTGTTACACCAGAAAAAAAATGTACTTAAAATCTGGTTACACCGGCCGTGATTATAACCAAAGACTACAGAAAATATCATCATCATCAGCATCCCAGCTATGGAAGCATATATGTGACAAACAAGCCTAGAAATGAACTGTCCACTCAACTTGCTACTCAAGCAAATTTCTGTATCTAGACTCTATACTAAGTAAATGTTTGTAAATATAAGTAGATTTTATTTTATTTTAGATTTATATTAGAAGTTTACTTTATTTTATTTTATTTTATTTTATCTTGTTTTTTAATATGTCATTGTGTTTTATTTAATTTTTTTATTTTTGTTTTTTTATTTTATTTTTTTCGAAGAGCCAGTTGAAAACCAGCGCCAGGTACTTGTGCCTGGCATTACGCTGAACTGGCTCCTTTTTTCCTTTTGCAGCACAGATATGCACGACGTCCTTTGTATATTTTTATTTATATTTTTTTATTATTTTTAATTTTCATGTAGTTATTTGTGTTGTGAAGGGCTAAATAAAGTATATTTTCTTTCTTTCTTTCTTCTTTCTAGAAAAAAAAAAGAAAAGCCCGCTGAATTTCTTGCCGAAGTCTTCTTAGGTCGGGCCGCGTTTCGAACCGGTGGTCCACTAATTTATAAAATATGGTTGATATTGACGTTTTGTAAATACATAATAAATGATTTTTTATTTGATTTAGGATGCTTTGTTGTCGAGGAAACGGCCGTCCACGTAATACTAGAATGCGAGGCAGTAGCCCCCTGACGATCACAAATCCTCTGCACAGTGAGGTCGCTCCGCGAAGCCTGTGAAGCCCCCAGTGAGCTTTTGCGTTTCTGGGCGGCGCTACGCTGGCTCCTCTAGCAAGCACAATGTCCCAAAAAGGGAGGCTAGGTGCGGACATAGGAGTCCCAATACGCTAGACGATATATCAGCTATACACTTGTCTACAATTCAAAGGTTGTCAAAATCACTACATAGTATAAAACAAAATCGTGTTCTCTGTCCCTATTTTTCATGTCCTTATGCCCTTTTGTATGCTTAAATCTTTAAAAATACGCATTGGATTTTGATGCGGTATTTTTAATAGATAGAATGGTTAAAGAGGAAGGTTTATATGTATATAACATCATGTTACGACCAACAGGTGCGGAGCAGGAATGAAAAATGTTGCAAAAACAGCGTTACGCAGACGAAGTTGCGCGGGTCATCTTGTAATCTATACAAACAAAATGACCAGCGTATCTTATTCGAACAATAATTTATTAATATGTATTTGCATAATACATTATGCATTTATATACATATATAACGATATATCAGTTTTATATCTAGGATAAGATTTTAACTGGTTTGTTTTGTTTTTAAATTAAGTATAGGCTATTTAACTGGTATAGTGTATTTTAATCTGTGGTGTCATTTAGCCTTGGGGAGTGTTTGCAAAATTACCTTATTTATTTGTAAGGTCATATCATAGTTATTCATCTACACTAATAGCCTAGTGGTATGGGTAATGGACTGCTGAGACGAGGTCTCGGGTTCGATCCCAGGTTTACCATGGCACACACCAATGACTGCGATGCTTTTCGAAGTTATGTGTGTATTTTTCGCAGATTTATAAGTGCCCGGTTAATGGCAATAGGCTCGCCACCTATTACATTGGGACCTAAACATAAACTGGCGAAATGTGGGTGCTAGCACCTCTGCCTACCCCTTCGGGGATAAAGGCATGAGTTTATGTTGTTATGTTATGTTCATCTATATTAATATTATATAGATCCTATCAATAACTTTAAAAAATTAGTTAAAACAGTTATGCCAAAAAGCTTATTATAAAATCCAGGATTATGTGGATGATAAACAAGCCTGGAAATGAGCTGTTCACTCAAATTGCTACTCAAGCAAAGTTCTGAATCTAGACTACTGATTGTAAATAGACCAAAAAAGAAAGAAAAGCCCGCTGAATTTCTTGCCGGAGTCTTCTCAGGCCGGGGCCGCGTTTCAAACCGGTGGTGGTCCATTTGCTCACTAATTTGTAAAATATTGTTCGTGTTGACGTTTTATAAGTGCCGTTTAATAGTCTATACAGAATAAATGATTTATTGATTCTGATTTAGATGAAAGAAAAATATTTTGTGTGTGTGCATGTATATTTGTACTGAACAAACACAAAAACTACTGAGCCGATTTCAAAAATTCGTTCACCATTAGAAAGCTACATTCTTCCTGAGTAACATAGGCTATATTTATTGCTAGAAAATATTAGGTACCTTACTAAAACTTAAGTAACGTAACCCAAGGTATAAAAAACCTCATATAGGTCGATCGAACCCGCGACCTCGTCTCAGCAGTTCATTACCCATACCACTAGGCCACGACGCAAAACGCAGACCCTGCTAGAAGGCCTTGTGTTAATAATAACCTTGTGTTGTGTTTTCGGCAGTGAGTAGAATAGCCAGAGCTCACTGGAGAGGTTTTGTGTTGTCAGTGGGAAGACCGAGAAACCCTTCTTTGTCTTCTGCACTGACAACACAGAGACTCTTAACCTTCTCCCCTATTCTATAATATAGAGCACAGCACGAATGTGACGCCCCTGGTGATGCAAACGTCCATAGGCAACGGTAACCACTTTCCATCAGGTGGGCCACGTGCTTGTTTGCCGCCTAAATAAAAGAACAATCAAACGATGAAACTTATACTGTTATAGTCTCGTCAAACAAGTTAAGTTAGAATAAGAGAATTGGCAACAATAAAAGATTTTTTCGCGTGTTAATATATGTTTAAAATATTTCGCATTAACCTAGATTGAGCACAAATAAACCGGTCATTGTGAGTCGACCTTATGCGAAGAGTTCTCATCTTAACACAAGATACAAGATACTTACTGGTAATAGATTAAGTTAACTGTTAACTAAAAAAAAATAAGCAAGACTAGCAAACCCGGCGAACTCCGTTTCGCCACCCGGCTTCGTTTTATGTAACATTTCGTTTGGTGATTAAGAGATAAAGAATTTTTATTTCCTGAATTTTCTTTGCTATAAACCTGAAAACGTCACGGAGCCCGAGACCTTTCCAACGAATGCAAAACCGTGGAAATCGGTTCGTGCGTTCTGGAGTTATACGTCAGGAAGGAAAACCCGACTTATTTTTATATAGTAGATTAATCAAGTTAAGACAGGGCTACCACAACCTCTTAATTCTCAAATTGGCCACAGGGTGCCAAAGGTCCATATTCCGGAATGTCTAAGTCCCTAAGTCCTAAATTTGTAAGCTGCGGTAGCCTAGTGGTATGGGTAATGAACTGCTGAGACGAAGTCTCGGGTTCGATCCCAGGTTTAACATGGCACACACTTTTCGATGTTTTTCGAAGTTATGTGTGTATTTATCGCAGGTTTATAAGTGCCCTGTTAATGGCAATAGGCTCGCCAACTCGCCACCTATTACTAGCACCTCCGCCTGCCCCTTTGGGGATATAGACGTGAGTTTATGTTATGTTAGGAATACATTTGTTTGTATAGTGTTAGATTATACATTTTTCTTATAAGATACAGTACACAAATATCGATGGACGACAACAGTTTGATCACACACTACGAAAGTAAAGTGAGATTGAAATGAGAATGAGAATGAGTGCGCGAAATCCCCACGGATACCAATTCCACCGGAGCCGGTGAGAGAGGTTATGTCGGACTCGAACCGACTAAAACCCACGCCGTCTTTAGGTCTTTAGTTACTAGAGGTGAAATAGTAGCGAACATATCCCTCGCACCCCGGCAAGCCCGGGGCCCCCTTTTTCGAGATGACACCCTTCGGGTATAGGGACCACGGTGTCCCCGTCTAGCCCCCGGGTATGGTAATGCCCTAAATTGATACCGAACGTTCAGCTTTTAAATCATATATATCCCAACTAAACGTATAAAATATATAGATTACAAGTTATAATTAAACAACTGGTTTAAAATGTCAGCTGACCCCCCCCCTCCCTACCGCTAGTAACGCCCCCTCGCTTGCTAGTTTTGAGCTAGTATGCATAAAATGAACCATTTCGTGATTTAAGGTCATTTCTTGAAACGTATACGAGTTAGTATCGAATGACTTCTTTTATTTATTTTTTATCTATGGCACGTCAATTTGGCTCCACCTCGTCTGATGTTAAGTTGAAGGCAAAGTCTCATGAAAGAGGGTCACAATTGCAAACACATACAGTGCTACAATGGTGGCGCTCAGCTTGACGGCCTCATCAGATGCTTTTTCACGCCCCGCTTAAAGGACCCGGGACTGTAGGAAGGAGGAAACACGTGCGCAGGCAAGGAATTCCGAGACTTAATGGTGCGGCAGAGGATAAACTCACCGAACCGCTTGGTTCTTGATGGAATATTCTGCACCGTATGCGGGTGACATTTAAGCCTTGCACGTGTTGTCCTGTGTAGGAAAGGGGAGGGTGGGATTATTTGAAAGAGCTTTGGCACTTACGATTGTATTTATAGCAAAAAGACAGCCTCTGTGACGTTGCGGTAGTGAATGCGACTGCTACGCAGGAGGCGCGGGTTCGATACCCGCTCAGTGCAAATATTTGTATACATGGATATTTCTATTTGCACTGGGGGTCTAGACAAAATGCATTCGCTCCGAATCTACATTCGCCATCGCTCTGAAAATGTATGTGAATGACATTTGTTGTTGAAATCGGATCACATGACATTCGACAACAAATGTCACTCCCATACATTTTCAGAGCGATGACGAATGTAGCTTCGGAGCGATAGCATTTTGTTTAGGCCCCCTGGTCTGGTCGTGCATCGGAAAGCACGGTAAGTTCGGATCCGATTATCCTACGAACATCTATGGCAGTTGTTACATATGGTCAACACAGAAAGATTGATTCCTGTCCGTTCCTGATGAATCAGAGGATGGCCTCCAGAGGATCGGGAGCAATGGCGCACAATAGCAGAGACCTATGTCCAGTCTGCAATAGGCAGTTCGACGACTGGGGAAGTACCTACGTCCTACAGAATACCGCGGTTAACCGGTGAGTAGGGTAGCCAGAGCTCACTGGAGAGGTTTTATGATGTCCGTGGGAAGATCCCTTTGTGCCCCGCGCTGGTGGGTACAGAATCTCCCTTCGATCTCCTCGAAATTTGTATGAAGTGATGCTACTACATAATTACTAGTCTTAGAAGCTACTGGATAATAGATCTACTTATTAATGTAATTAAGTTTAGGATACTACTTGCATGAGTTTACTTATCTACATTAATATTATAAAGAGAAAGATTCATTTATTTGTTTGTTTGTAACGAACAGGCTCCAAAACTACTGGACCGATTTCAATAATTCTTTCACTTATAAAAAGCTACAATATCTAGGAGTAACATAGGCTATATATCATTACGCTACTATGCAAGGGAGCAGAGTAATAATCATAAATATCAATATATCCGGTAGATTTCCATACATTGGCGCTAATATCGCTATTTCCGTTGTCATGATAGCAAGGAGTAGTATAGAGAGGCAAGTAGAGAATCGAGTAGAGTCGTACAACGTGATAATCGACATCCACGCGGAGGACCACTTTGGGGCCCATGTATGTATGTATGTATGTATGTGTACTTTCATACTTGTTTTCCCAGCTCGTATTTATCTTCTTCCAATTGCTTCTTATCCTATACACTAGCATTTTACATACCTACGTATGTAAATAAGATTGTTATCTCCTACCTATAGTTATCAGATATATAAATACTAAAATTATATACTATTAATATTAATGTCAAAGTTTGGGCAGCTTTGTGGAGCGGTGGTACTGAACGTAACTACCACGCAGGAGTTCGATACCCGCACATTGCATGTATGCATGAATATGGCTTTTGGCAATTGTTTGGTCGTGCCTCGGAGAGCACTTTAAGCCGTCGGTCCCGGTTGGATGTTCGTATGGCAACCGGGACCGACGGCTTAACGTTTTCTCCGAGCCGTGGCTCCAAACCAGACCAGTGCAAATAGACATATTCACGCATACATATGTTTGCACTGAGTGGGGATCGAACCCGCGTCTCCTGCGTAGCTATCGCGTTAACTACCGCCACGCCACGGAGGCTGTACAATCTATTGATACATGAAATTAAAATGATTAATAGTTAATACGAAAATTAATGTTTCATTGGTCTATTAATATTATTTAAACTAGCCAATGCCCGCGGCTTCGCCTGCGTGGCTGTCGATTGTCGCGCCATCTGTGCAACTTAAATTCGATATTATTAATCGTAACCCTGGTTCTACTTAACCGATTGCAATCAAACAAACGTAAGATTTTAAGTTGGACCAAGCCCCTTCAAACAAAAGAAACCGCATCGAAATCCGTTCAGTAGTTTTTACGTCCATCGCGGACAAACATAAACTTTTTACAATTATATAAAAGTACAGAGATATTTATTATGGTGGTCTATATAAGACAAAACAGGGCTAAACGGTTCTCAGGACTTTGAAAAAAAAATCCTACATTTTGCAATGACAATACATTCAAATATCCATGGCGTGACGGTAGTGAACGCGACTTCAACGCAGGAGGCGCGGGTTCGATTCCCGCTCAGCGCAAATATTTGTATGCTTGAAAATGAATATCTGCATTGGTCTGGGTGTTTCTATTATAATATGTATGTATTTACAAAAAAATAAATAAATATTCTATGTATATTTAATCACATTCAAAAGCACATAACACAAGCTAGTTAAGCTATGCTTACCATGGGTCTAGGTGACGTTATGTAGATAGTCCTAGAATATATCTTAAGCATAATTAAAATGATAAAGAAAAGTTTATTTTATCAACACTATCTATGTTACTTTTGGTTAAATTACACTTAGGCTGTCAATAATTATAGATCTTAAAGGTGTCCAGGAAATATTGGAGCCCACTGCACATATAATAAATCTGCATCTAAAATCAAAACTTGTGGATATGGGTTCTAGAATGCTGATGGACCTACATATATACATTTTATTTGTACCTACTATTTAAAAAAAAGTCAGTTTAAAGTTACAGTGGGCTCCAAATGTTCCTGGACTCCTAAAAAGGTCTATGATCATTTAACACCCTAAATCTAATTTAACCAAAAATAACATAGATAGCGTTAATCAAATAATATTTTCTTTATAATCTCTTTATAAGAAAATAAGTAAAGTCATGCAAGTAGTATCCTAAACTTAATTACTTTAATAAGTAGATCTATTATCCAGTAGCTTCTAAGACTAGTAGTTGTGTAGTGGCATCACTTCATTATAATTTTAGTTTCGAATTGTCTAGAAACTTATGGTGCCTACTGTACATGCTGCATATATAAATGTTTAAGTAGCTTTAACAATGTTATGCTGTTACATAAAAAGTCTAATCAATGATAATATAATTACATCAATTTAACAAAAAGATAAGAATGATACTTATCAAATAGATTACTGTTTGAAAATATATTGTCTTGTGTAGTGAAGTAGCAATCAATTTTAACTATGGCTGCCATTATGTTTAGAGAAAATATTTTATTTGATTTTATGCACAATTTTTTTTTAAATCACTTTAAATTGATAAGAATCTTTTTTTTTAACTTGAAAATTGATAATTAAATAAATAAAACTGACATTTTATATTAAATTACAATAAAATATGGTGAAAATTGTTTTAGTTCAAAATAAATTTGACTAGATCCTGTTTTAAATGTAAAATATAGATACTTAAAACAAAATCACAATATTGAAAGTAGGTTAATTGTGATATAGATTAACATAAATTATGACTTGATTGATAAACATATACTTTTAGAGGATATTATTACAATAAAATGATTTTCAAGTTAGAATTTAACAAGTTTAGAAATTCACAGATAATAAATATTTATTTTATAGAATTATTCTATAGAATTATTCTAAATTCAAATTGAATTTCAAAAACATACCATCTTTTAGTTAGTCACTAGACAGAGATACAATATGAATTTATTTGAGTGTCATAAAAATATTGATAATAAAATAATCTCAAAAGATAGTACAACATATAAAGTAAGAACTTATTTGAAAAACAATAATAAAATAAGGTCTAAAAACTACTCACCTGTTTATAAATATCGTCGTAATATTTCGCACAATATAGGCTTTGACAACTCGCATTCGGCCAATTATTTATTACACAACTGAAGAACACAATCACTGATTACTACTTTTTTATGATAAATAAAGTTTGCATACGGTTAATGTGTATTATCAAGCAGTTTGTACCCAATCAAGGGTTTAAATATGAATTTAGTACTAATGTAGATAAAGAAACAATTACGTTTTGATAAGTTACGATTAGAGTTAGTCGTTATAATATTATAGATCGAAAAATAATGTGGGCGAGCGTCCTCAAGCTAATGTATGCGCCGCCGAGCGAATAGTAATAAAATTATACACGGCATAGCGTCGAATTACGCGTCTCCCGCTTTTAGTTAAAAGGTTAACAGCCAATTGACTACGGTTTTTTTTAATCAGTTAAAAATACAGGCAGAAGCTTACTACATACTGTATATTGGACTCACCGTCGCTAGCGGGTCGCATTCCACCTTTCCCGATGTGCGTGGGCTCTCATTTTCATCTTGTTCACGTAATACCACTTAACGAATATCTAATATTTTGGTATCAAAATGCAAGGAGGTATAAAAAACTAGGATGACCACTGTTACATTACAACTGTCAAAACTGAACTTCACTCGGGTACTTGTGCCAAGTGCCATAGACAAGGCTGACAAGGTTACATTTTAAAATAGATTTGCAGTTGGCTACTCGACAAGAGATGTCGTTAAAAGTACAGATTCACTGTGAAAATGAACTATCAGACAAAATTATGATCTAAGTTAATAATTATTGTGGTAATTAATAGACACAAATTTGATTATTTGTCACGATAGTTAATAAATATGTGAATAACATTATTTAACCTTATTTAAATACTTATTAATATTATATTAAGTACGGAAGATAAGAATAAGCACACAACAAATTGAATCAATTTCATTTCAAACAATAACAGTGTTATGTAAATTGGAATCTACTAATTTATTGTAGTTGAAAATTAATCGAGTAACTAAGCAATTTTTTGACATTTATTCATGTGACTTTGTATATATCTAGACACGCGGGAGCGTGTCAAGCCAAGTTCAAGAAACAGAACTGGCGAGCCGCACCGTGTGTAATATTACACGAACCATTTGGAGCCACTTTTGACCCCCTCATAAATCAAAAACTATTTTACATAAACGTATCAAATTTGGTATGTTCTACTTGGTACTAGATGGCGCTAGCCGTCCTAAAAGTGATAAATATTTGGTCGTTATTATTATTGTTCACACACAACCTTTTTAGAAACCTTCATAATATGCCGTTCTTGAAGCTTGAAGGGGGGAGGGGCTAAGGTTAAGAGTGGTTTTGTTCCGTCAACGCAGTAAACAAATTGCACAAAATCTGTTTAATGCGCTCTACCCTACTCACCGTCGGGAATACAACACAAGGTTATTATTATAAGCGGCAGTATTCTGTAGGGTAAGCTAAAGACGTGATTTTATAGTTGGATATGGTTTACATTATTCTTATATCACTTAGACGGCTAATAAGCGCACGACCCATCTAATGATGAGTGGTTACCGTGGCCTATGGACATAATGCAACACCAGGGGCATCACACTCATGTTGCCGACCCTGAATGAACCCTGCCCTTCTTGAAGAACCCAAGATTGTAAACGCTTGGGAAAACGTTCGTGAAAAATTACATGCCTTTCATACCGCACAGTGCGCACTGCTTCCATTTGTAATGTGTGAGGATGAACTCCCTGCCTATGGCAATAATGCAGGTATAGAATAGAATGAAGCTGTAGGCATCGTGTTGAACAGTGCCTCTGAACACAAACCATTGTACAGACGGTAGATCACACACAACAAGGCCAAGCCTAAAAACCACAGCAAATAATAACCTTGTGTTGTGTTTCCGGCGGTGAATAGAGTAGCCAAAGCTCACTGGAGAGGTTTTGTGTTATTAGTGGGAGACCTAGAAACCCTTCTTTGTTTTTGTCTTCTGCGCACTTTGCACCGCCGTGGCCAGCTTCTGCTAGGGTGACAGGCGGCGGCCCTAGGCCTGCGTTATAGGAGACGGAGGTCATTCTGCAACCTAAAAGGCAAAGTCCCTCCTGAGGTTGAGAGGTTCCACACCGCCTGAGAGTATGGGATTGTTGACGATCTCAGAACCTACCCATCTTTGTCATCAATCCCTGAACCTTTTCCCAACTCACTTGGCGTTGGCTTTCCAGTCTAACTGTGATGCGGCTGAACTTCGATATTTTGCGTGAAGCGACTGCCACCTGACCTCCACAACCAATGGTCTAATGACCAATGGCGATATCGAAGTTCCAAGTTAGACTGGTTGGACTTTTGAAGGCTCCAACTACCCGTAACGACTGTCATAGATGTTTGTATGGCAACCGGGACCGACGGCTTAATGTGCTCTCCGAGGCACGACCACACCAGTGCAAACAGCCATATTCATGCATACAACTTTTTGCACTGAGCGGGGATCGAACCCGCGCCCCGTGCGTAGCAGTCGCGTGCACTACCGCCACGCCACGGAGGCTGTCTACCTACCCATCTTTGTACCGAATCGAAATGTCAATCTGGTATGCTGGTATCAAAATGAAAGCAATACTCCGTGTGGGGCTGAACCAGCACCTTATAACAAAGGAGTCTTTGTCCCTCAATGAAGTATTACTTCGCCCTGTTGAACTCAGTCATCCTCTACACTGATATTATAAAGAGAAAAAAAAATATTTGTATGTAAGTTTGTATTGAATAAACTCAAAAACTACTGTGCCGATTTCAAAAAGTCCTTCACCATTAAAAAGCTACATTCACATTGAGTAACACAGGCTATATTTATTGTTAGAAAATATTAGGGATATTTACTTAAACTTAAGTAATGTAACCCATTGGTTAAAAAGTGCCCTAAAACGTCTTTCGTTGCATGTTCTGCGGAAACTATAGATGATAGAACGAAAGTATGTGAGTCGAATGGAGAGGCGATTAGAAAATCGTGTAGGTACAGCACTAAAATTTACAACATCCACGAAGGTGGAGCCGCGTGCAACAGCTAGTCATTCATTCATTCTCAGAGCCTATACCCAACGCAGATAAGGTCGGCTTTCTAGTCTAATTAAGATGCGGTTGAACTTCGATATTTTCCGTGAAGCGACTGCCATCGGACCACCGGACAACCAAATGTTCGATATCAAAGTTCTGTAGTTAGGCTATTTGGACTTTTGAGGGCTTCAACGACCCGTAACGACTGCCATAGATGTTCGTATGGCAACCGGGACCGACGGTTTAACGTGCTCTCCGACGCACTACCGGACCAGTGCATATAGCCATATTCATGCATACAAATATTTGCACTGAGCGGGGATCGAACCCATGCCTCCTGCGTAGCAGTCGCGTTCACTACCGCCACATGCTGCAGTTAGTATTATATGAAAAAAGTAACTAGCTGACCCGCGCAACTTCGTCTGCGTCACCCCGTTTTTGCAACATTTTTCATTCCTACTCCGCACTTGTTGGTCGTAGCATGAAGTTATATACATATAAATCTTCCTCTTTAACCATTCTATCTATTAAAAAAACCACATCAAAATCCGTTGAGTAGTTTAAAAGATTTAACCATACAAAGGGACAGAAAATGCGACTTTGTTTTATACTATGTAGTGATAGTGATGAAGAAACGTTCCGCGAACTATATAGGTACTTACTTTTTGATGTAATACAGACATTACTAAAGTACCTACTCATTACAGTATGACAGATCACGCTTGTCTGCTCGTATATGTGTAATCGATCTCCGAAACATTCCATTGTTCTATCAATAACTGTCTAATTTACCGAGAACACATCTATTGTTATTCTAATTTCGAAGAAAAGGAAATTGTCTTTGGTTTCCTTGATTGAGCTCTTAAGATTGTCTATGGTTGTTTTTTTTTCTAGACGGAATTCGTCTAGACTGTACTATGGTCATAGCATTATTTAAGACTACGTGACTAAATAAAATATTATGTAGTATTTTATTTAGAACGCTGTGTATTAAGATATTTGTGGTTAATGTCAAGACTCAAGCGCACCTCACTTGCAAGCACGTCAATTAGACTTCACCCTGCGTGATGGTAAGCTGAAGGCAAAGTCTCAGGAAAGAGGTTCACTATTACAAACACGTAGAGTGTTACAATGGTGGCGCTCAGCTTGACGACCTCATTAGATGCTTTTTCACGCCCCGCTTAAGGGAACCGGGACTGTAAGAAGAAGGAAACATGTGCGCTGGTAAGGAATTCCAAGACTTAATGGTGCGGCAGAGGAAAGACTCACCGAACCGCTTGGTTCTTGATAGAACATTCGGCACCGTATGCGGGATGCGGGTGACATCCTAAGCCCTGCACGTGTTGTCCTGTATAGGAAAGGAGAGGGTGGGACTAATTGGAAGAGCTGATCAGAACCACTTTGGTAGAGACGGTAGTACCTATTCAATTAGTTCTAACGCAGTAGGTACCTAGATTTCAGTTAATATAACAAGGCACAAAGCAAGTAAAAAGACTTCTTACCCGAGGATATAAATGATTTTGCATGTGCAATATTCCGCAAGTGCGAATACCTCGACACGTGTTTCGCCTTTACACGAGCCATCTTCAGCTAAAGATAAAAAAAAAAACAAAATCAAAAATCATTTATTCTGCATAGATGAGAAGGTTGTGGAGGTCTGATGGCAGTCGCTTCACGGAAAATATAAATTTTCAGCCGTATCTTAGTTAGACTAGAAAGCCGACCCCAATTGAGTTGGGAATAGGCTTAGAGAAAGATGATATTGACGACTACAAAATCAAAATCAAAAATCATTTATTCTGCATAGACCAGGAAGTGGCACTTACAAAACGTCAATATCAATAATATTTTATCAAATGTAAATGGACCACCGGTTCGAAACGCGGCTCCGACCTGAGAAGACTCCGGCAAGAAACTCAGCGGGCTTTTCTTTTGGAAGAGTCACTCTGTACCGTGGCCGTGGTCTAGATTTCACTTTCAATCCAAAATGGTGAACCACAAAAAATATACAATAGATTACTTATCTTAACAATAAATTATGTTAAATATATAATTCAATATACAAAAAGTAACCGGATGTAACAAGTGTGAACAGATTAATTTCTAACACTCAATGAGCGCCATGACTAGTGTGAAGCGAAACAATAGTCCATAGACAATCGCATTAAATTTCCAAACAAACGTACTATGATATTATCTGTGGAGTTAAGCAAGTGTGGGTTGGCGGGAAAGTACGTTCCGTAGGTGTTTTAAAAATTTAATTAATAAAAATATAAAATGTAAAAAAAGAGTTAAATGCTCAAACGGGACTCGAACGAATCTGTAGCTACGCAGCTCCGTGACCAATGGCACTAGCATGAACTCCTATCGAATTCGTAATGTAAAGGTTTCGAGGTTTCGTAATGTAAGGTTACCTTTACATTATAAATTCGATAGCATTTCGTGCTAAGGCTACAGAGCATGCCCACAATAAAAGACTGAACTCTGTATCGTGGGTTCGAATCCCGTATGAGCGTTTCATTTTTTTAAATTTTAATCAACTTGAATAAATAGAGTGTCTTCGACAACCTCCGTGACGTGGCGACAGTGAAGACGACTGCTGCTAAGGAGGCGCGAGATCGATTCCGGTTCAGTGCAAATATTGTGCATGAATATGAAACTTTGCATTGGTCCGGCTGTTGCTTTTAAATAAGCCATGCTTACCATGGGTCTAGGTGGCATTGTATAGATTGTCCTAGAATATTTATTTATTCATATTTATTATTATGAAGATAGCACGGGATGCTACAGCGACAAACGAGTCCAAATCTAGAAATCAAAAAATTCCGCGCGCTCCAGGGCGACTTGGTTAGGTTCTAGATAATGCGCTATGAACTGCTATAGTAGGTATAGCAGTTCATAGCGCATTATCTCCATTTGCTCAGGTAGTTAAAAAAAGTAAACAATCTTGAGGAAACTTTATAAAAAAATATAATTATGTTTAACAAACAAACCGGGGTAACTAAATGACTAACCAATGATTAGACACAGGTTTTTAGTCTTCAAAATGCGTTACTAAGCAGAAAAGTATTTCTATATTGAATTTTTAAACAAAACATATACCTAATAAAAAGATTGCTTACGTTTTTTTAAGTAGGTACCTAATAAACACATGGACTATACCTAAGTTATAAGAAATTGTGAATAGCCTCTTACGTATTACACCAGAAGCTTCGGGCTTCACAACAGTTTCATCAAAACTGATCTCTAAAAGTCCAGATTAAATAATAAAGTGAAAAGTGACAGACCAAAATGTAAATAACATTATTTAGTTAGTGCTGCGTCACTGAACCAATTTGTTGGGGCCGCCATCTTGTATTGATGGCTCTGTTTTCATCTAGACAAGTGATGAATGGAGTAGTAGTGAGTACTAATTAAATTTAACGTCTTTATATTTTCAAACGTTAACCAAACACGAGTGAAGTGATTCCGGTTCGTTTCATTTACTTGTCTAGAATCATTTAAGACAGACCAAAAATTAAAATATATACCTAATTTAAGTATTGGCATGAGTTCTGGATCCAATATGTTCTCAAAATGAGCTTTAGACCCGTAGCTAGGAGCAACGGAGGTGGATGAGCTCAAACCTACCAATTATATATTAAGTATCTCGAATCAATCCGCGCGTGCCAGGGCGTCGTGTCTATTTTCGTGCGACTTAGGTCCTTGGACGGTACCCTATACTATAAGCACGGATCTTGATCGCCGCCGATAGGAATACTTATTTTATTCATGAACAGAAACACCGCAAAAAATTCAAGCCCACCGAACGTAAGTGCGTAAGCTCATTGAACGGATATGATGATAGTAATTTCTTTTACAATAACTGAGGTATATATATCTTGAAAATAAATTCGAAGGGCCCTTTGAATAATCAAAATATTATCTATACTAATATTATAAAGAGGAAAGATTTGTACCTATTTTTGTATGTTTGTATGTTTGTAATGAATAGGCAGAGTTGTGACATATTTGAAATACTTGTATTTAAAATACAAATACAAAATACAAAATACGTATTTTGGATTTTGTACTTAAGTACTTTTTTAAAAAAGTATTTTGTATTTTATTTGAAATACTATTCGAGACGTATTTTGTATTTGTGAAATGGTTTGTAAAATACAAAATCCTTTTTTATTCTTAGCTTCATTTTTCTAAAGCATTCCGCGATGCAGTAAAAACAAAAAATGGCCACTAGTGGCGCAGCAACTTTGAAAGTCTATGCGCAAAATGACAGATGAAATGAAATGCACATAAAACCTGACCAATAATATATAAGGGACCCCTTTTGACAATCCTCAAAGTCACTGTTACGTTTTGCTGTGTTGGCAGCTATTTCATTATTTCTGTGTTGTTCGCTCGAAATGTCTTTAAAAAAATGCCAAAACAAATTGTATTTAAACAATATGCCGTGTAGGCAATGAGACGTTATTTTAACGATTCGTATTTAAGTGATTATAAATGTATATACGACAAATTGAACGTGTTTGCAATGGTGACCCTCTTTCATGAGACTTTGCCTTAACTTCAGCTTAACATCAGGCGAGGTGAAGTCAAATTGACGTGCCATAAATAAAAAAAAATACATAAATAGAAAAATATATTTATAAAAAACCGGTACGATTATGCGTCCACACAGACGCAATATGTCAGATACTCTTTTTGAAGAGCTTGTGATTTTTTAATTTTTGTAAAGAAAATTACTATAAAGTATTTTATTTCAATAAAGTATTTTGAAAATACATATTTTGTATTTAGTATTTAAATACAAAAGGCAAAAGTATTTTGTATCTTGCATTTGAAATACTATATTAAAAAAGTATTTGCATTTAGTATTTAAATACTTTTCGAAAAGTATTTTGTACATCTCTGTGAATAGGCTCAAAAAGTACTGGGCTGATTTAAACAATTCTTTCACCTCTAAAAGGCTACAATATCTAGGAGTCCCATAGGCTATATATCATCACGCTACCATACAAGGGAGCGGAGTAATAATCATAAATCTCAATTTGATCCGGTAAATTTCTATACATTGGCGCTAATATCGCTAACAATTTCCGTTGTCATGACAGCAAGGAAAAGTAGTATAGAGAGGCAAGTAGTGAATCGAGTAGAGTCGTACAACGCGATAATCGACATCCACGCGGGCGGAGCCGCGGGCAACAGCTAGTATTTTATATATTTAAAGTAACATGAATGGATGCTTTAAGAAAAAAACTGCCAATTTTTTTTTAACATGTCGACTCTACAGCGTTCGCTTACCAAATTGAAATTGGAACACTCATAGACAATAACGATGGTATCGATGGCCGTTTAGCATACTACACAGTTTAGTTTGGCAATGGAGCTCCTTTTGTGTTCCATGTTTAAAAGTGACTGTTCGATTTGGCGCCTAAATAAATAATAGGTACCTATGCATAATTACGGTTTAGTCGCTATGCCACCATTTTAAAGGTGATATGAGGAAAACATAACATAACATAACATAAACTCACGCCTTTATCCCCGAAGGGGTAAGCAGAGGTGCTAGCACCCACATTTCGCCAGTTTATGTTTGGATCCCAATGTAATAGGTGGCGAGCCTATTGCCATTAACCGGGCACTAACAAACCTGCGATAAATACATACATAACTTCGAAAAGCATCGAAGTCATTGGTGTGTGTCATGGTAAATCTGGGCTCGAACCCGAGACCTCGTCTCAGCAGTCCATTACCCATACCACTAGGCTACCGCGGCTGTATGCATATGAGGAAAAATATAACAATAATTAAGTTTTCAAAAATCAAACAGTTGCTATCAACATTTTTAGTACCTATAAACATATTTATGTAGATACATGTTGGTTATTTTCGTTAAAGGAAACCTGAAACATTTATATTTACAAAAAGAAATCACATAAAATATTATAACAGATGTACCTAATTATAGACACGGCACGCAGGAAATGGCGGCTTTAAAAATGGCGCATACAATGTAGCTCTTTATTCGAGTGCAGAATTTGTGATTATTATGAATTTACATCCTACTAATTTTATAAACGTGAAAGTTTGTAAGTATGATGGATGGATGGATATTTGTTACTCTTTAACCTTAAAAGTACTGAATAGATTGTCATTGGATTACAATCTAATGTATTAGATTTTATACATTAGTAAATATTGTTTGAATTGTTCAAAGTTCGTATAGCCGCGGGCAACAGCTAGTGAATTTATATTATATTATTATTTATTTTGTACTTGGAAATTAAAGATTTGATTTGTTCAAAAGTAATATTTTTACTCAAATTAAATTATAATTTTGAACGTAGAATGAATATCAACAACAGAACGCTTCAAGAATGATTAAAAAGAGAATTATATTTTTAAAACCACAGACAAACAGGAACCGACATTCCCATATAAATCCCGCCAAAATGAACGTCAAATACTTAGTTGTCACATTATGTAATGCAGCGGGAACGTTTGATTTACGATCGATTCATTAGAAACGAGACTCCATACGTGATACTTGTGCTAATTTCAATGGCCAAAACGCTCAAATGAGTGAGTACCGCTAGTTATATTTATCCGTCTAGCGCCATTTTAAGGTTTCAAGCGGGAA
The DNA here is from genome assembly GCA_963691645.1 of Pelosia muscerda. Taxonomy (NCBI): domain Eukaryota; kingdom Metazoa; phylum Arthropoda; class Insecta; order Lepidoptera; family Erebidae; genus Pelosia; species Pelosia muscerda. The sequence continues at coordinate 1,641,427 of OY829126.1, read as the reverse complement.
TCCTGCAGTGGAGAGGAGGCAAACGGAACAGCTTCTAGGCCAGATGGACTGATGATTTAAAAAGGACTAGGATTAGATATACTGAATAAAAATTGGGAGCAATTGCACACATTGGGAGAGAACTATGTCTAGCAATGGATTGCGGTTGGCACTGGTCTGGACGTGCATCGGAGAGCATGTTAAGCCGTCGGTCCCGGTTGTCATACGAACATCTATGGCAGTCGTTACGGGTAGCCCTAAAAAGTTTAACTGGTTTATTTGCAATTCTTCAATATCGCCTATACCTATAGGTTGTGGAGGCCAGATGGCAGTCGCTTCACGGAAAATATACAAACCTTGGACTCCGAGGTGACAGCTTCGGATGCAAGGATGACGATGATGATGATGATTTACTTACAACTCTGTGCTGAATTCTATCGTACCTTAAATAAAAAAATCTAACTTAAACTACGTCCTCTGCTGTTATTCCATCCCTAAAGGGGATTGTCTCAAAAGACAGGGCCCTGGGTCTACCGTGGTGCTATTGATGTTTTTTTTATTTAGTACATGTAAATTTGTCTTCACCCCGCCTGTTGGTAAGCTGACGGCAAAGTCTCAGGATAGAGGGTCACCATGTTCGCTACTATCTCACCTCCGGCAACTAAAGACCGAGAGACGGCATGCGTTTTAGTCGAGTCCGACATAACCTCTCTCATCAGCTCCGATGAGATTGGTTTCGTTTCCGACTTCGCGTAGGTACAAAAAAAACAGCTGTTTTTCCTTCAGCCCTCAAACCTTTTCACCATTATCATTAAACTACTCAGAAACTATTAAACAATTGTTATTCACCACACAATCAATTCGGAAGCAATCTCAGTTTATGTACCTACATTAAACCATAGACACCTGTTTGAGTATTAATATTTTTTATGACGCTATTGTACCTACTACCAGTTTATGGAATTGAGTCATCTTGGTAGCAATTTCATATGAGCTGATAGATCCAATCAAGTTAAAATATTTTTCTTTTCGGACTCTTTCGGTGTTATAACCACAGAACAGAAAAAACTAGTAGAAATGTGACACTATAGTTTCAGTAGTGTAACCGATATGGCCAAACTCACACATACAACCGTTTAATAATACCGTGCATTACTAGTAAATAATTACTTTGAGTTGTTGAATTTACTCCTATCATATGTCCTAATGTTGACTTGTCATTTATTATCCAAAGTGTACACATATTATTGCAGGTGACCGTACATACAAGTGTAGAACCATCTTTAAAATGTCTAGAATGCATTGTCTATTTTTTTTTCTGACGTATCGTCGGTCCGGTAAACAGCCTTCGCCTCAGTACGCAGTCGCAATAAACAAACAGATAGATATAGCTAATAATATATAATTAAATGCTATTAAAGTATCAATATCCTTATATCGTAAAATCGATTCTCGAAAATTGATTTCTAATCGATATAATAAAGCTGTTTGTATGCCGCGAATGGTGGCCGGTGGTTCTAAAAGTTTTTTAAAATTATATCTACTTAGCATTAATAAAATATTATTTACGTTTAAATAATTATAGGTATTCATTATTTCAATACATAACATAAACTCACGTCTATATTCCCGAAGAAATAGGCAGAGGTGCTAGCACCTACATTTCGCCAGTTAATGCTTAGGTCCCAGTGTAATAGGTGGCCGGCGATGGTACGATGCGCGAGTGCTTGGGCAGCCGCCGCCTCCTTCTGCGAGCAAGTTATGCTCGAAAAGGAGGAGGCGGAGCGGGTCCGGAGAAGACTCCGGGCCCGCACTGTCCGCGATGAGCGGAGGCGACTCGGACGTCGGAGGTCGCAGAATGACCTCCGTCCCCCATGAGCGCGGGCCTGGGGGTGACGGGTGGAGCCGCCTGTCACCCTAGCAGAAGCAGGCCACGGCGATGGCACATAATGCCACACCATACCCAGGGGCTAGATGGGGACACCATGGTCCCCACATTTGGGTAAGAGGGTCATCTCAATAGAGATGTCCCCGGGTCTGCCGGGGTGCGAGAGATATGTCTTGTATAATCTCACCTCCGGCAATTGAGGACCCATGGACGGTGTGCGTTTTGGTCGGTTCGAGTCCGAAATAATCACCTCCACCGGTTTTGGTGGAGGTGGTATCCGCACGATAAAAAAAAAAAAAAAGTGTAATAGGTGGCGAGCCTATTGCCATTAACCGGGCACTTATAAACCTGCGATAAATACACACATAACTTCAAAAAGCATCAAAAAGCCATAGGTGTGTGTCATGGTAAACCTGGGATCGAACCCAAGACCTCGTCTCAGCAGTCCATTACCCATACCGCTAGGCTACCGCACTGCAATTTAAGTAAAATTCATTATATTAAGCAAATAGCCCACCGATGACCGGTAGGAACTTTTCGAAAAGGGGCTCATCAGTCGTCTCTTATAGAGACGTTTTTGCCCTTTTCCCTTACAAGGCCTTTAGCAACCCTGCTCCAGCACCCCGGGGTCTCCCACTACCGGCACGAAGTGGTACAGCGGATACAGCATGGATGATGATACAAATGGAGGCGTACAGAGCAATAAAACCAAACATATTTTAGCACACGAATATATTTAGGAAGCGTGAATGAAGACCTGCAGCATTCAACGTAGCACTAAAAAGTTCTACGCCACGCTACAAAACTCGTAGTCTTTTGAAAAAATGTATAAAAAATGAGTATTTATCGACCATAAAGTTATACTTAAAGGAGCAATGTGTGCGAGTAACATATATATATATCTTTACATTAAACATAGGCGTGAGAAAGTGACCGGTATGAACCGTGCATTTTTTACCGAGAAACCGAAATTCAAATTATTATTTTTAATTCGGTTACGCGGTAATGAAGGAGTCTGTGGGTCTATTTACGGTAGTAATATCAAATGGTATCTACTGACACATTAAAATAAAATATTGAGAACCACAATTATGATCAATCAGTTACTAACCGATGGATGCACTAGCAACTTTGCATACAATACTCCAACATATTTGGCACGCAATCGCTTCGTAATTGTCCGCCATATTGGATGACTTCGCGCCAAACCATTGTGACCAATTTGTAACAATGACAGCCAATTAATTTAATATTAATTATAGTGACGCCATTTAATTGTGAAATGAAACGATTTGTTATAATAGTAACGATTATAATTGTTATTGTTGCTTGTATTTCATTGTTAGAAGACTATTAATATATTTTGTTAAAGAGGTCATGCGTTTATGGTGGCGTGCTACTTTTTTTATTAATAAGTAGGCTTGGTACTCCTACAATTAAGCTAAATAGCTTGCCGATTTAGTTTGAAAACAATGAAAGCTGTCATACATAATACCATAGTTGGCATAAGTACTAACTATATTTAAATTTAAAAAAATGGCTTGTGTTAAGAATACGTTCCTTCCAGACCTCAAGCCATTTTTAATTTTAAATGAATTGATTTTTTAAAGATTTCCAATCCTGAAAGTGAATAAATAGATGGGTATTGAACCCGAGACCGATAGATTTCAATAGTTAGCATATTAAATTGTTTAAATGTAAAAAACAATATATTTTCAGTCCCCCGTAGCGACGACCCTATTTGTCAGGGGTTTTATGTTATTTGTCGAATGGCCAACCGCTCTATTCCTTAGTCACCTTCTACGACACCGAGAGATGGGTCGGGATGGGACACCACGACAAAGACTGTCCTAATAATTTCATTCACAAGCTCAGAAACAAGGAGGTCCCAAAATAGATCCTTGAGGTAACCTTTTGGGTGTACTTCAGGGCTGTATTTTAGGGCCTACTCCCGTAAAGTGAGCCACCTTGCCATGTCAATCACCTTCTACGGCACCCACGGGGATGGATGGGGTCGCCCCCATTCTACTTCATCGGGAACCGACACGGTTATACCTACGTGCGTGACGATATGTCCTATGTATCGAGGCGAACTAAACGGTGAAGATATTATTATTCTGTATTGTATGTTATTATGTTTATGAGGCACAATTATTCGGACCGAATATGCATATCAATGTATTTTATTAAATCTTTATTGGTTGACGTCATCAATGATGTCATCAGAACGTGTGAACGTGTATTAGATCGCTTAATAATACCTAGCCTAATTTTGTAGGTAGATAGGCAGAAGTGTATTAACACCTAGATTTCGCCTTTTATTTTTTTAGGATGGAAGACAAAAAATAATTGGAAGTTTTTTTTATATACAACTTATGTCGCAGACAAGCACGCGGCCCACCTGATGGTAAGTGTTTACCGTGACCTATGGGCGAGTGTAACACCAGAGGAATAACACTCGTGCCGCAACCCCTGTAAGAACAGAGACATTCTGTGTCGTCAGCGCAAAAGATGTAGGATAAGCCTTTGGTTTTCCCACGGACAACACAAAACCTCTCTAGTGAGCTCTGGAAGTGGTATGTAATTAGTGCACGCGTGTTATTGGTGTGCGTATTTACGCAACGAAGGATAAATTCGACAATATGAACATTTTTGATAAGAATACGTCTAAACTTTTTCGTAAATATTTAAGCTTTTTCAATCAAAAGTATGAAGCGCCATAAATACTTTTTTTCTATAGCAAAGTAATCGCTATTTTGAACGGTTAAAAGGTCGAAAAATCGAAGGCGAGCCTATTTGTCATGGACAGCGGAGAACAATCATATCCGTTAGTCGCCTTCTACAATGGTGGCTCTATTTTACTTCACCGGGAACCGACACCAAAACACAGAGTGTCATGTTATCTTCTTTAACAAGCTCGGAACTAAGGAGGTCCCAAAATAGATCCCTGAGGTAACCCTTTGGGTGAAAGTACTTCCGGGCTGTATTTTAGGGCCCTTTCTAATAAGAATTGAATATCGACATGTCGATTACTTGATTAGTATGTTTACCCTCCTAGCATCCTTGCCACTCAAGTCAATTTCACCTGCAACAATATATTAATCTGTGTCTGCAAGGGAACTCTGGTCGTTTGCAGCACTTCTCTGCTTACCCCCTTCATCGATTAACTTAACTGCAATGACACACTAACAATCAATCAGACATTCATCAATAATTTCCGTTTGGTGACCCATAGACAATTATCATAATTCGAAGATTTGTGCGCGTATCATAGACTACCGGATATAGGTACCGTTAGCAGCCAAATCTTATACACCTATTTACATAATATTATACCAAATTTTAATGGCCCATTATAAACTAAATGAGGAATACCTCCGCCTAATATAGTTAACTACATATTATATTAAATACTTGGGTGGCTTAATGAAAATAAGGTAGATTATTGTGTGGTTGAAAGTCTGAAGTAGTCGAGAAACAAGTGTCATTAATATAAGTATTTCCCGCATACGGTGCAGAATACCGCGAATAGAGCGTCGATAAGAGGTCTCGGGTTCGAATCCTGGCCATTACACTACCGAACCCACTCCTATGACAAGCAATTATTGAGTTTAGTTGTTGGGGTTAGAGGGAATATTAATAATTTTCGTTGTTAATATTCTTTTAAATAAAATAATATTTCATCAATACTGTTGACCATCAGACCAAGCTGTTCGGTGTGTATTTCCTTTGCCGCACCATTAACTTTTGAAATTCTTTACCAGCTCTCGTGTTTCCTTCTTTCTACAGTCCCGGGTCCTTTAAGCGGGGCGTGAAAAAGTATCTGAGGAGGCCGTTAAGCTAAGCGCCACCATTGTAATAAGTACTACGTTTTTGTAATGGAGACCTTTTTTACTAAAGCTTTGCCTTCAGCTCCAGGTGAAATCAAATTGACATAACCCAAATAAAAAAGAAAACATTTCTGCGCAAATATGATTCAGTGGTCAGAGTATCCTCTCTGTAGTAGGAGACTGGTCACGGTTTCAAGTCCCGTGTTGACGGACATTCTCTTTTTGCAATTCTCCGCTCTCTCGATACCTTTACAATACGTATTTGATAGTTATACATGCTATGCGCAATGATTTGGGCAGGTGTAGTGTCTATTATTTCTACGCACTTTGAAATGTCTGTCTATTACTGCCTATCCTATATCCAATAACCCTGTGCACACGACTGCTTTTCTCATGTGTATCGTAGAAGGCGACTCAGAGATAGGGCTGGCACGCTAAATTCTTTGCCGGGGTATTTTAAGACTGACGAGGTACTTTCCAACCGGCGGTGGTCCATTTACTAAAGTAACCTAATATATTTTTAATTTTGCCTTTTTTATATTGCATACGTTTACTGGTCACTAAATATATGTATTTATGTAAAAGAAATTATTCAAAATCAAAACAATAACAATAACTAGTATTCTAGTGTTAATGTGCTGTCGGTACAATTTTCGTGCAGGTATGTCGCGCTGCGTGGTCCAGCTCATAATTAAATAAATCAATTACCGTGTGTGACTCATTCTGAGGTCTATATTATCTATGTTATGTGTCACTTTGACAGTTTTGACAGTTATTTTTATTATGATGATGTTACAAACATAAACTCACGCCTATATCCCCGAAGAGGTAGGCAGAGGTGCTAGCACCTACATTTCGCCAGTTTTTATGTTTACGTCCCAATGTACCTAATAGGTGGGGCGAGCCTATTGCCATTAACCGGGCAGTTATAAGCCTGCGATAAATACACACATAACTTCGAAAAGCATCGAAAAGTCATTGGTGTGTGCAATGGTAAAACCTGGGATGGAACCCGAGACCTCGTCTCAGCAGTCCATTACCCATACCACTAGGCTACCGCGTCTATCATTTTCACTTGTCTATACACAATAAACAACTTCAGATTTTTTAAATTTTGAACTGTGATTTTTTTTTTAAATACCTTTCAACTTGTCAGTTATCTGTTTCAATGTATGTCAATGTATGTCAGATGTCAGATATCTGGCTGTCATAAAAGTGCATAAAATATTTCAATTCATTTGACATTTAAAATTCTGTAACGTGGATACTGTTGCTCTATTTACGCTAGTACTACTCTTAATGATTATGCACCTATGAGTTTGTTTGTGGGATATGTCATATTTTGGTCCCAGACTCAATTCCAACAGTTTCTCTTAGGACGCCCACCCTATCTGTACCTAACATCAGTACTTAAATATAAATAAAATACCGACAAATAATAAAAATAAATTAATGACTATTAATATAACACCTGTACGCTACAAAAATAATAAAACGAATTTTGGAAAATCTATTTATTTTATGACCAACTGTCATTTTGATTCTAAAGGTCTAGTTTTACTGCTCTTATAGTTTTATTTGACTTGTAGATTTTGTCTATGGTTTCATTCACGTCATACCGCGGATCTTGATGAAAAAATGGTGGTGATATTCTTTCTCCGTCAGTATATTTATGTATGAAGTTATATTTATTTCTCTTTTAACGGGTCCTTTAAGCGGGGTGTGAAAAAGCATCTGATGAGGCCGTCAAGCTGAGCGCCACCATTGTAGCACTGAACGTGTTTGTAATGGTCACCCTCTTTTATGAGACTTTGCCTTCAGCAGTCAAATTGATGTGCCATGAATAAAAAAAAATGTATTTAGAATTCCTCATTGGTTATATTCATTCATAAACTCAACACTAACTTTATCCAGTTGCGTTTTATGAAAAACGATATTGAATGCCGGAAATAAATATTCACATACATAATCTACACATATTTTTCAATATTTTCCCCAAAAAGGGTCAATAGCGATGGAAAGTTTTAATAGAACCTGCCTTTTTCCTGTACAAAGACGGTTCCTAGATTTTTTAATATTTTTTCTCAATGAAACCAACCTCTAAATACATAATTTTTAATTGCGGCCCCTTGACTACGCACAGGGATCATGCAACACACGTCCAGTCGGCACACGGCAGTATAAAGCCAACCGCGCATCGCATTGCATTACAATGCAACGGAACGAACGCACCTCTAATTGATTTGTCTTTGATTCCTGCGCCGTGGATGTCTATGCTTTTATATGACGTCATTTAGTAAGTTGTTGACTTCATAATTTTATATATGCAGGATCAATTTATCAATCGTAAAATGGAAATAGCATACAGAGTTTGGATTTTAATGGTATCTGTTAGTAAAGGTAAAAGGCCTTTACACAATTACACACAAGACATACCGCCTTGATTTTGGTTATAGGTACTTAGTGTTAGCTTGTATCGGGTAGGTGAGCCTCAATATGTAATATTACCATGTCACATAAATACTCTTTGATATTCTCTATTTTCATATGTTATCTATGGTATATTTTACGCGCCAAAAACACACGATCTGACACGAAGTCACACTTTTGTTTTTTCTTGGTGTTGAGTGAATTTATTATTATATAATTTCGACATTCTGGCTACGAGATACTGACTGAATTCGGTTGTTAATTAGTAACGATACCCTCCGGTATATAATTCGTAACTATTAACGAATGAAGTAATTTTATTATTAGGTACATCGCAACCAGTTGCGAATAAAAGGAAATTTTTCCATAACCTGGTTGCTAAAAAAAGATCTTTTTAAACTTACTTAGTTACGATGGAAGGTCAGCATTTTCGAATTCGTAACCATTGACTATTATAATAATAAAAATAACACTTCCGCACAATGTCACCATGTCTGTAAATGTCACTTTAGGTCTCAAGTGTTAAGCACAGTGTTCGAGGGTGTGCGTATTGTATCGTGTACAATAAAGAGTGTTCTATATCTATCTATTTACTAATTGATAACATTTTCAGGACAGCCTCCGTAGCGTGGCGGTAGTGCACGCGACTGCTATGCACGGTGCGCGGGTCCGATCCCCGCTCAGTGCAAAAAGTTTGCACTGTTTGCACTGGTCTGGTCGTGCCTCCGAGAGCACGTTAAGCCGTTAGTCCCGGTTGCCATACTAACATCTATGGCAGTCGTTAAGGGTAGTTGGTTCAGAGAATGATGATGGTGAACATTTTCAGGATACGTGGGTAACAAATGTCGGGTCATGCCACCTCCGTTGAAAGGGCCTACCTGCCCCTCATGAAAGGGCAGATTTGGCATCGAGTTCTTTTCTAACCTTTGCTATATTTACCTTCACGTGAAAAGCAATTTGCAATAAAGAATTTTATTTTATTTACACATCTGATTTAACCATGTATCTACCTTTAAAATACAATTTTTAAATTCAGCATGTAACTTCGGATAAATTCACAGTAACCTTAAATCAATTGTACAATTTGACAGCAAAATGGCGGGAAATCAATCGATTACGTCTTCCCAAGGAGCCTTCTGAGAAATGACCGAGGACGTGAAAATTAAATAAAATAAATACTTCGTTATATTTGATCGACACAAAAGTGCACTTTGAGGCACCGCCGACGCCCGATTCCAATTAATCAATTAGCATAACATAAATGCGCGCGCGGCCGCCATGTTAAGTGAGCCATTTTGTTTAGAGCTGTCAGATTTGGCGCGCAATTATTAATAATAATAAGTAATGTATTTTATATGTCCTTTTATTTTAAATAATAAAATACACTTTGTGGATTCTTTTTTGCATCATGACAACGCTGTTTAGGATTGCATCCAAGGCTTTCAACTCGTTGCTCTGGGTTCACTTTTAGATACAGTTTATACCTGGGTATGTATGTGATTTTAAGTACCTACCTAAATGAATGTTACACTGCCCCACCACAATGCCAGAACGGAACTATTTTAATATTACTTTAGGCGGCTTCACTCCTCATTTTCTTAAACTGAGACTACATTTTATTTTACAAATTATCTTACAGCTGGGTATTACATAGCAGGGTCATGAATTCCTTTTACAAATACAATAACTGAATGCGAATTTCATCTTATAACAAAACCTATTTGTATACAAATTTGAATTTAAAAAAGGAACTTAACTATTAATGTTTTTATAATCTGTCATCAATAGTTTTTTTGTAAGGCGTGTTTCTTCCTCCTACAGTCCCGGGTCCGGTCCCGGGGAGCGCCACCATTACAGCACTGTACTGTGTTGCAGCGTGTTCGCAATGGGACCCTCTTTCATTAGACTTGGCCTTCAGCTTAACATCAGGCGTGGTGAAGTAAAAAAAAACAATTCACAAAATAATTACATAATCGGAAGCTCTATTAACACTGGCCAGAAATTAAATATGGCAAAAACGCCACCACCATAGACAACATGCCAACTTTTTTCACGTCCAAGGCAAAGGGCGCAAGGTTATTATTCCTGAGGCGGTGCTCACTCGCCACTGCATTATATTTGTAATGCACATCAAAGACGGATGGTATCTGTGGAACGTGATACGCATAGGGAGTAGGACGGTAGCCCTTTTTAAATTATATTGTATTGTTTGAGCGGCAAATAGTTCTGTTGAATCTTTATACGTCAGCAGGAATACTTTTTTAAATTAAGACGTTAGACCTTTCCTTTCGTTTTTGTTTTTAGGGTTTTTATTAGCGCCTCGGAGTGGGGCTCACATACTTACAATATTTGCTGATCTTGGGAAGACCGAGAAACCCTTCATTGTCTTCTGCACTGACAGCACAGAGATTCTCTTAACCGTCTCCCATCCCCCACACCCTTCCCCCTCTTCTCTCATTGATCGGTAGCACGAGTGTGACGCCCCTGGTGTTGCAAACGTCCATGGGCTACGGTAACCCCTTTCCAAAAGGTGGGCCATGTGCTTGTCTGTCACCTAAGTGATATAAAAAACGCAGTAACGATTCAGATTATTGATAATATCCAACGTAATACCGGATTTAACTGCTTACATAAAAATGTACGACACGTACAATTTGTCGATTATTCCCCGAACGCATGATCGGCGGCGAAATAAAGAAATTAAAAAGAAACAGGGCCATAGACAAGACGATAGTCTATGGCCGCGGTACTTCAAAGAAGGTTCGTTGCAAGTTGAATTTGTAATGTATTGAGGCTTTGCGTGACAAGATGGACAGTTTGATTGTATTAAATAGTAATTGTTTGAATTATAAGTAATGGATAATATCCTGTTACAAGAACATGTATTGGGGCACCCACCATTGACCCCTGGTTTTAAGAATCCCAACGATACTAATAGCAAAATATAGTAAGGAATAGACCTAGTAAGGAATGGCAAACCGCACCCCTTAAAGCAACTAAAAAGACTTCTCACCAGAGGAGATATGATTTCGTATATGCAATATTCCGCAAGTGCGAAGACCAAACCTCCACACTTGTTTTGCCTTTACACGAGGTATCTTCAGGATGTAATAGTTAATTGTAATTGCTCTTCTTCTGTCCAATGGAGGGCATTTGTTAGTTGCCATCGTGGTGTAGTAATTAGTTTCACGGCAGCGCCGCTACTCACGGAGAGGGCTCGGGCATAGGTTTCGCTCTTCGGGAAGGCTTACTACGTCCCCTCCAATTTTAATGATGCTGTCAGTACTATAGTGCCGATTCAATTGTAATGATAATATATGGTAGGTAAACTAAGTAATTGTTTGGTAGGTAAATTTCATGGATTTTTTGGACTACACATAAAAAAGTATTCACAGTTTAAATAAATACTTATTTCACTGTATGATTTTAGATTGACATGGTCATTTACGAATTCACTATTAAATCGATCGGGATATTTCAACCGGGAAGATGGTTTTCAACTGGCGAGTGTCTGGCACCCGGTGATTCGTAAGTTCACAAAACCCAAACAAACGCCATCTCCAAAACCCGTGCGAGCCGATACAGTGAGTGTTGTGTGTCGTGATCGAGTGCAATGCGGGAACGCGGACAGTGGTAGCGGCGACGCGCGTAGTAAACAAGTGAGAAAGAGGGTAGACCGATACGGTTGGCCTCAATAACAAGTAGCTCGGCGGTCATCAGTACACCGTGGTCATGGCGCTTGCAACAGCGCCGAAATATCGGTTACGCGAAGAAATCAACAAACATGGTAAATATCCCGATCGATTTAATAGTGAAATATTTCACTGCCGGTGATATACCGTATCAAGAAATCTACCAATAAAGTAAGTATTCAGCATAAAACAATAACAATAACTAGTAGATTCGATAAAATGTTCCGTAAAGTATACAATTGAAAGTAACATTGGTATTCGATGAAATGATTTTTATCGCATAGGTATGGTACTTCCGATTGTACCTATTTACTTATCGAAAATGCTATCAAAAGTAATAAAACTGCTGTGGTTTTTCCAAGCGACTACAATATAGGGTTCTACAAGTTTCTACAGGGTCCCCAGCGCGTGTGTGACGCCCCAGGTGTTGCAACTGTCCATAGGCCATGACTTTCATCAGGTGGATCGGTTGCTTTTCTATACTTAAGTAGTATAAAGAGTAAATAGCCTTCCATATTATCAACGGAATTAAATAAGATTCGATTTTCTCCAGTTTCGATTTGTTCGTAGCGGTACCTAGTCGGAGTATAAGGTAGTATAGTAGGTAGTGTAGGTACCCTAAATTACAATCGCTCGCCATAGATAGGGAGTTCATCTTCAAACACTACGACCGTCAATGGTGCGCACTGTGCGTTATGAAAGGAATTTCATCCCGCGCACGCTCAAGCTGGGGAATGAACTACTGACCGAACTGAATCCCTGCTGTGGTTTTTCCAAGCGACTAAAATATGGGGCTCTTCAAGAAGGACATTAAAAGGTTTCTACAGAGTAGACAGCACGAGTGTCCATAGGCCACAGTGACCACTTTAGTTGTATATTAAAAAAAACGACAAACCTTACGTTACAACAAACCGTATGTGTCACCTTAGTAGTATATAAAAAAACTACAAACCTTAGGTACATCTTGTAATTTTGTAGGTATGACGAAACATGTTCTCAGTAAGGGCTCGTGCGTCACGACTTTGTTTATAGCGATTCTTCAGTTTTTGTCAAAAACATGATCATAAAATCGATTCAGTAACGAACTATCCATTGTACCTATAGAGGTCGTAAATAAGATATCTATCAATAGTTTGATCATTCGTGGTCGTAAATATGTCGATTAGCGCTTAATGTCTCTAAAATGCAGATTAGAACTAACGAAACAATAGTATCACATAGCACCACAGATTCATAAATATCCAAATTCTGATAGAACAATTGATTCGACTTCCAATCACGTCTCACTTGGCGCCATTGTGCTATATTTTCCCGTCAAAAATACTCAAATTACACCGGATTCTCACAAAAAATGTGTTACAATATGTTTTTAAATATTAATCGTTGAATAAAAAAACGGAACAACAAAAAGGCGCCACGGACGCCCGCGTTGTTTGAAAAAAGAACAATGCCGATTATTAAAAAATATGATTTAGTTATCTATGGTGTGACTACTTAGTATGCGGAGTGAAATAGAGATGGCGCCGATTTAGTAAAAATATTCAGATATTTAAATTATGTAAATATTCATTTCAGAATAATTTGAATGATTAAGTATTACTTCAAAAATGTATTTTTTTCTTGTTCAAGCTTACAATTTCGATTTCGTTTTGCCGTGAGCGCTACACCGTTGAACAAAGTTACCACAATACATACATACATTCACAAACATAAGTGCTCACGCCCGTAATAGGGGGCGAGCCTGTTGCCGCCAATCGGGCACTTTGTAAGGAAATGGGTAATTCGAAAATAACTTCTTAACTGAAAATGTTCCAGCCAAATTAGAAATTTTCATTTTTTTTTGACGCGATTTGATAAGCGGTGGGTATCGCAAGGAAATTAATTACGTGCTTAGCCGCACAAGTACTACCAATTAACATCTTGGAGAGTATCAGACGGAGTTACCACAATCTGTCAAATTGTAAATGTAAAGAGTTAATACAAATGAAGTTGACCGTTTTTATTTTTCCCCATACGGAAATTCCCACTAGTTAACACCCTCCGCCGAAGGCAGGAGGATATGTCGGATTCGGCCGTCTTAGACCACTAGTTGCCGAGAGTGAGGCCTGTGAGCCTCTGGCATATCCTTCACTCGGCGGCTGACCCAGGGCTAGTGAAATCCCTCTCGGAAAGTTGATATAGACCTAAAAGGATTTCTTGGTTCCCAAAAAAAAACAATTAAAAAAATCAGGCCTATAATTTCATTTATTCAAAACCTTATAATAGAAATAGATTTGTACAAAATAATAAGCGTGGCTCACAGTAAACACAGATAATATATTCCTCACCACATAATGATGAGTGAAGTGTGCTGCGAATATCGTTCGGGGAACACGGCTATGAATTTTATGCACTGTTTGGCAGCCTTCCGGAATAGGGATGGGATATGGGACTCGACTCGATATCGATATTTTTAACAGACAGTATCTTTTATGTGATCAGTAGCACTAGCATGAACTCCTATCAAATTCGTAATGTAAAGGTTTCGAGGGAACGGAGCATTGTGATTGGCAGTCTGCCTCTTGTGAACCTGTGTGCGTGTGTAGCAATGCTCCGTTCTGTCGATACCTTTACATTACGAATTCGATAGTATTTCGTGCTAAGGCTACTGGCTACTGTTATTAATAAACAGGCGTGAAGTCATAGGAGGGTTGCGGGTGAAGCCGCCTGTCACCTTAGAAGAATAAATAAATAAATATTCTTGGACGATCTACGCAAAGCCGCCTAGATCCATGGTAAGCATAGCTTAACTAGCTTGTATTATGGGTTCTAGAATGCGGATAAACATACATAGATACTTTTTTTTTGTAAATTCATACATATTATACATAGAAACACCCAGACCAAAGAAAATATTCATATTCATGTACACAAATATTTACACTGAGCGGGAATCGAACTCACGCCTCCTGCGTGGCAGTCGCGTTCACTACCACCACGCCACGGAAGTCGTCAAGAAGTGCGCCTCCCTATACCTGGGGGTTTACATATCAAATTGATATGTCCAATACCACTGGTACAAACTTACGACCTCAATGAAGATACATACCTACTTGTTATCATCGCACCGCTCGCCATAGTGAGGGAGTTCATCCTCACACACTACGACCAGAAACGGTGCGCTCCGTTTCCGGTCGGAGTTCATTCCACAGCTTGAGCGTGGTTGATGAAACCATCCCGCACACGCTCAAGCTGTGTAATGAGCTCCCAGCCGTGGTTTTCCCAAGCGACTACAATATGCGGTTCTTCAAGAAGGGCATTAGAAGGTTTCTACAGGGTAGGCATCACGTGTGTGACGCCTCTGGTGTTGCAAACGTCTATAGGCCACGGTGACCGCTTCCCATCGGGTGGGCCGTGTGCTTGTCTGCCACCTAAGTGGTATAAAAAAATATCTGAAATGTGCAGCACTAGTGCATGAAATAATTGCAAAACTTATCGATATCAACTACCCCATCCCTAAACCTTGGGGTGAGTTACAAACGACACGCATTAGCATAACAGATCCGACATGGAAATTGATTTAAACGCCACGCGAATTATACCCGGCAGTTTTCGATGGGGTGGTTATGGCACTGCAGTCGGTAATGGCGGGTTTTAGGGTTGCATGTGGTTTTGTTTGTGATTTAATTGTAATACTTAGGACTGCTTGCAGTAATTATAGTCGGGTGTAATATTACGACCATGGCAGCCGAAATGTAACCGAAACTCCGGGATAATAGTTATTTGTGCAACAAGAGAGCAAAACTGTTTTTTGCTGCGAGTGCTGATTTTGAATCCTGAGCAAGCGAGGGATTCTAGGATTGAATCACGAGCGTAGCGAGTGATTCTACTTTAGAATCCTGAGCGTAGTGAGGGATTCAAATGCACGAGATGCAAATAATTTTGCTCTCACGTGGCACACATTACTTTTCACTTCAGCAGCGAGAACACATAAGAAATATTACTTAGAAGATAATGCAACACTTATTAACAGAACAGAACACCTATTATTAATTAAAATAATGCTGAAAAATTTAAAAGTTAATTACTTATATAATCTTATATTATATAATATAATCTAATTACTTATTGCTGTTCTGCAAAATTTAGAGTTGAAAGTTAAAAGTTAAATTTTATACCCGTTATTTTTAAGGTGTGTTCAGAAACAGCCGTACGTGACATTTTGTTTTTCAAATGTTGATAATAGTAATCATTATAAATACTTATGCATTACTTATTTTGGTATTCAATAACATTACATAATTATTAAATAATGTAAATAAAATACATGGTTATTCTTTTACAAATTTCTTTCAAATTTAGAATTTCGTAATAGGACCTTTGACGTGCCATAAATTAAAAAAAAAACCTTCAAAATACTTGTGTTTGTCACTCGAACTTTTTTATGGACGGCCAAGAGACAGAGTGCGGTGTATGTAGTTCGAAAGTTATTCGCGGAACAATTCTTTTTGAATCTATGGTTGGCACTCTTTATTGAAAATTAAAAAAAAAATAATTAAAAAGCTACTTTGTCTCACTGAGTGAGCAAAATCGCAGTTTGCACACTGTTTTTACGCAGCAAAACTCACTTGTTTGAGCTGCTGTGGTGAAAAAGTCATTTATCTATATTTGCACTAATATTATAAAGAGCAAAATTTGTATTAATGGGCTTTAAAAGTTACTGGACAATTCGATACTAAAATGGTATGAAGTGATGCCACTACACAACTACTAGTCTTAGAAGCTACTGGATAATAGATCTACTCATTAATGTACTTAATTAAGTTTAGGATACTACTTGCATGAGTTTATTTGTCTAGACTATATTATAACGAAGAATTTTTTTTATTTTGGTGTATATGTTATATGTTTGTCAAAACTCAACATCTACTGTACTGATTTCAAAAATTCTTGCACCATTTCCTTTCGAATTGATCTTGCTACATTGACCCTGAATAACATAGGCTATATTGAAATGCGCGATAACCGACAACCACGCGGACGGGGTCGCGGGCCATAGTTAGTAGGTACCAAATAAATCGCTATAAAATCCGTTAAAAAGTGTAATAGTCTGAGATTCCTTTTTAACATCACTTTATCAACTAGCTGACCCGCACAACTTCATCTGCGTCACCCCGTTTTTGCAACATTTTTCACTTCTGCACCGTACCAGTTGGCTGCAGCATGATGTTATATACATATAAACCTTCCTTCTTAATCACTCTATCTATAAAAAAACCGCATCAAAATCCGTTGCGTAGTTTTAAAGATTTAAGCGTACAAAGGGCCATAGGGACAGAAAACGCGACTTTGTTTTATACTATGTTGTAGTGATTAAAAATGTCAATAAATATATTGCAAATGGGTAGAAAAATTTCAGTCCAGAATATGACTAATAGGCCACGATACCCACTTCCCATAAGGGGTAAGCCGTATCTATGTCTACCATCTAAGTGATATAAAAAATGTTGCCCAACAAAAACATTTTGCTCGACCTTAGAATTGATTGAATCCCAGGTTGACAAAATCACCGCAAACACACAGCTTCTTTTCAACACCATCTGGCACAAAGTCCTTTTGCTTTATAACTATTAATTCTGTATAATAGCGGCAGGGTATCATATGGGGCGTGGTCGCTATAATCCAGGGGAGTGATAACCATTAACTGCACGGCAGTGAAAGGCCATAGGTTCGATTCTAAGCCGGTGTCATTCATAATAAGTGAACTAAATGGTTTGAAATTAATGGAGTATTTGAACCGGTTTATAAATTTGGAATTTATATTGTGTTTTGTGTGAATTTTAATAGGTTTTTACATAATAAATATGCCGAAATTTTGCCGATGCGGTAGTTGCGGTCATAAACATTTGACTCTTTGCCTGGTCATATGTAAGTTGCCTGGAAGAGATCGCTTCCAACTAGAAGGCCGCCCATTGCAAGTACAATTATTCACGTATATATCTTTTTTTTTTTCTTTTTCTTTTATTTTGAACCATCTACACAACGCCATGTAGAACCATGGTAAGCATAGTTTATATAGCTTGTGTTATGGGTTCTAGAATGCGGATAAACATACTTAGATCCTTTTTCTTGTAAATACATACATATTATACATAAAAACACCCAGACCAATGCAAATATTTATATTCATGCACACAAATATTTGTACTGAGCGGGAATCGAACCCGCGCCTCCTGCGTAGCAGTCGCTTTCACTACCGCCACGCCACGGAGGTCGTCAACAGGTATGTTTTGTAATTATAACTTTATGTTTTTTATGTACAATAAAGAGTTCTATCTATCTATTTATCATGTCTCACACAATCTATCCTTCTCCTTTTAGATCGTCATTCTATCCTCTTACAACCATCACTTTCATACTTATGCATTACATATCTGAACCAGGACAAACCATTTTCTCGTAGCTTTTCCGTCATAATCACTATCACTACATAGTATAAAATAAAGTCGCGTTTTCTGTCCCTTTGTATGATTGAATCTTTAAAACTATGCAACGGATTTTGATGCGGTTTGTTTCAATAGATAGAATGGTTAAAGAGAAAGGTTTATATGTATATAACATCATGCTACGACTAACAGTTACGGAGCAGGAATGAAAAATGTTGCAGAAACGGGGTGACGCAGACGAAGTCGCGCGGGTCAGCTAGTTTGCTCTAAAATAATTTCATTTACATGATTTTATTAACTAATGTCACTTTGACAGTTCGCCAAATGACTTGACAATCATCTGACAGGCGTTTTAAACGTTGGCTTTTAGCGCAAGGGGTCCTAAAACGGCAAAGAACAATTAATTTGATCACAAAGGCGCTTAAAGCGATCGCAACGCCCCCTAACGGTAGCTATTGTAGTTATAATGTGTTTAAAAGGGGCGTGTGTAAACCGTGAGCTTTATACACAAATGTAATGACTTTTGTGCTGTGTGGGCTCCAAAAATTACTAGACAATTTGAAACTAAAATTGTATGACGCGATGCCACTACATATCTACTAGTCTTAGAAACATAAACTCACGTCTATATCCCCGAAGGGGTAGGCAGAGGTGCTAGCACCCACATTTTGCTAGTTTATGTTTGGGCCCCAATGTAATAGGTAGCGAGCCTATTGCCATTAACCGGGCAATTTTAAACCCGCGATAAATACACACATAACTTCTTTACTAAAAGCATCGAAAAGTCATTTGTGTGTGCCATGGTAAACCTGGGATCGAACCCGAGATGTCGTCTCAGCAGTCCATTAACCATACCACTAGGCTACCGCGGTACTAGTCTTAGAAGCTACTGGATAATAGATCTACTTATTAATGTAATTAAGTTTAGGATACTACTTGCATGAGTTTACTTATTTTATTATAAAAAAACAAGACACCGATCTATACACCATTTGTTTAAGTACTTAAATAAAGGTAAACAATTTTGTAGCAACTTTTTATAAAAACACAAGTTAAACAAATAAACTAGATTAACTAACTGACTAACTATTGGTTCGATACAGGTTTTAGTCTTCAAAAGGCCTTACTAAGCAGAATACTGTTTATATACTGAGTTTTTATAAACAAAACGTAAAAAGACATGCTAAGATTGTTGGGGAATAGGTAATTCCCCGTGACACCACTAGGGGTGTCATTTGGCGGTGTCATTGAAAAAGGTATGGTGTACATCGCAAGGTAATTAATTACGTGCTTAGCCGCACAAGCCAACCAATTAACGTCTCGGAGAGTATCAGGCGGACAGTGTTCTAAACTTATTAAACTATATAACCGTAATATTATTAGCAGCTGATGTTTTCAACTTTGACTTTGTAATTCATAAATGGCCGTCACAAAACCTTTGTGATATTGTGTCAGCCCCAGGGGCCTGTCTCTCTGCCCCGCCCCTTGATTAGTACCGTGATGTACAGTCTAACACATCTGTTCGTAAGTGATGCTGTTTGTTATTGTATTATTTGGATGGGTGGGTAGGTACTAGCGATATTGCTGCATTATAATCTATAATATATAAAAATCAATTGCTGTTCGTTAGTCTCGCTAAAACTCGAGAACGGCTGGACCGATTTGGCTAATTTTGGTCTTGAATTATTCGTGGAAGTCCAGACAAGGTTTAAAAGGTGAACAAATATGAAAATCCTCGGAATGGAGCAGCGGGAACGGGAACAGAAGTCCACGAGGGCGGAGCCGCGGGCAACAGCTAGTAATAAATAATAATAATTTTGGATATATTAGGGTTTACTTAGTACACAGCGCTGTCTGAGGATATCCTTTGTCTAAGTTAAGGACGTTTCACCATTGTGAGGTGCGGGTTCTATACCCGCTCATGCAAATATTTGTATGCATGAGTGCTTGTGCGGCTAAGCACGTAATTAATCTCCTTGCGATTTACACCGCATAGCAAAGAATCGGATCAATTTTTGTTTTATAAATTTATTTAGCTGCTACATTTTCGGTTAGGTATTTATTTTCGGCATACCCATTTTGTTTCAAAGTGCCCGATTAGCGGCAGTAAGCTCGCCTCCTATTACGTAGAACCGAAAGTCAAAGTTGGCGAAATCATCATTCCCTGAACCTTTTCCCAACTTAGTTGTGGTCGGCGTTCCTGTCTAACTGTGATGCGGCTGAACTTCGATATTTTCCGTGAAGCGACTGCCATCTGACCTCCACAACCAAAGGTCCAATGACCAATGGCGACATCGAAGTTCCAAGTTACACTGGTTGGACTTTTAAGGGCTCCAACTACCCGTAGCGACTGCCATAGATATTTGTATGGCAACCGGGACCGACGGCTTAACTTGCTCTCCGAGGCACGACCTTATTCATGCATACAACTTTTTGCACTCAGCGGGGATCGAACCCGGAAGCGAAGCCACGAAGCACACAGCAACACTGTAGCAAAGGGAATAGTAAATAAAACTATTATACTTACATATTGATCACACATTCTTTAATAATAATAATTTGACATTATTACATCGGTATTGCTTTATTATTATTACTATTTAATATTATACATGTTATTTTATATCTCTACCTGATATCAGGTTTATATTTTACAATTAATTAATAATAAAGATTTATGTGAATATTTCTTCTGCAGTGCAACGCGGTAGCCTAGTGGTATGAGTAATGGACTGCTGAGACGAGATCTTGGGTTCGATCCCAGGTTTTACCATGGCACACACCAATGACTTTTCGAGGTTTATAAGTGCCCAGTTAATGGCAATAGGCTCGCCACCTATTACATTGGAACTTGAACATAAACTGGTGAAATATGGGTGCTAGCACCTCTGCCTACCCCTTTGGGGATATAGGGGTGAGTTCATGTTATGTTATGAAATAAGATATTTTGAGTCACAAAATTCAAATTTCATAAAATGTTTGTAGTCATATTACAGATTTATGAAAATCCCATATTTTATAAGCTATGTCACCGGCATTTTCACAAATAGAGTATGTTTTTGTTTATGGTCTTGTGGACTATCGGTATGGTAGGTATATATTGATACAGAAAATAGTTCAGTACACGACTCAGGAATCGAACCGGTAATAATAATCAAAATACTAAGGAGGACAAAGACAGACGAATCCGAATAGATCTTCTTTAGAAGAGATTTTCACATAAATCTTTAATAGATATTCTATTAATCAATATTAGAGCGATGACTTCTTTGCATTTTATTAGACAAGGTGTTTTAAATATTTTTATACCACTTAGTTGACATACAAGCACATGGCCCACCTGATGGAAAGTGGTTACCGTGGCCTATGGACGTTTGCAACACCAGAGAATAACACTCGTATTGCCAACCCTGTAAAAACCATCTCATCATTCCCTGAACCTTTTTCCCAACTCAGTTGGGGTCGGCTTTCCAGTCTAACTGTGATGCGGCTGAACTTCGATATTTTCCGTGAAGCGACTGCCATCTGACCTCCACAACCAATGGTCTAATGACCAATGGCGATATCGAAGTTCCAAGTTAGGCTGGTTGGACTTTGGAGGGCTCCAACTACCCGTAACGACTGCCATAGATATTTGTATGGCAACCGGGACCGACGGCTTAACGTGCTCTCCGAGGCTCTGTAAAAACCATCTAATACCCTTTTAAGGGGCGAAGGTCCCTTACAAGCTTTCTTAAGCTTGTTTGCCTGGCGGCGCAGGAGACAAATTGGTCGTCCCACTGACAACACAAAACTCTCCAGTTAGTTATTTTCACATTGGGGGAAGAGGGTCATCTCAACAGAGATGTCCCCGGGTCTGCCGGGGTGCGAGAGATATGTCTTGTATAATCTCACCTCCGGCAATCAAGGACATGGGGACGGCGTGCGTTTTGGTCGGTTCGAGTCCGACATAATTTTATAATATCATGCCTATATCCCCGAAGGGGTAGGCAGAGGTGCTAGCACCCACATTTCGCCAGTTTATATTTAGGTCCCAATGTAATAGGTGGCGAGCCTATTGCCATTAACCGGGCACTTATAAACCTGCGATAAATACACACTTAACTTCGAAAAGCATCGCAGTCATTGGTGTGTGCCATGGTTACTTTAGTATTATGTTATCTGTGGCCATGGTAAACTTGACTCTATCTTTATTTGACCCGTCTATTAGAATACATAGAAGTCATTGCCTTATAGCAGAAAATGTAAAAGTACATCTTTTTTGTGAAGAAAACTTTCATAGAGGAAGACCCTTTAGAAAATAATTGATTTGTTTAAGCGCCATCTATTTTCAAGACTGAGAAACCTCATTCAACTTAGATTATTTTATACTGTTGATTGATGACACTCATCTTGTCAGTTAACATAGCAGTGCAGTTGTTAAATTAACAGCAGTAAAACATGCATCTAGCAACCCAATTGCTATTTGACAAGAGATTTAACAGCTGATTAGTTAAATTTAGCGTTGATCAGCCTGTCGGGAACTGGGGGTTATTGTTCTACATAATTAATAAAATACTTGTACTTCTCCACGATATTTATTATTACTGTACCTAACTGTGATAACTGTCAGTATAAACTTTAGAGAATACCGCAAGACGAAACCAGTTAGGTACCTACAGTAATAATAAATACAGTGGAGAAGTACAAGTGTGTTGTCAATTATGTATCATTCAACTTTGTTTGTTTATTTAGAATACGTAAATATGACCTCAAGTTTATCTAGGGTAAGCTAACGACAAAGTTTTGGAAAGAGTGTCACCATTACAAACACGTACAGTGTTAAAATGGTGGCCCACAACTTAATGGCCTCATCAGATGCTTCTTCACGCCCCGCTTAAAGGACTGTAGGAAGAAGGAAACACATGACCTGGTAAGAAATTCCAAGACTTTATGGTACAGCTAAGAAAAGAGTCACCGCTCGGGTCTTGCTCTATAAAAAAGACACATCACTTCACATTTTCAACACTCCTATCAACTTGATTATTGCAGTCCATTCTGGTTAAGACCTCTCCCAATTCTCCATTACTCCCAATCCTTATTCAAGTCATCAGTCCATCTGGCTAGGGTATAACCAATATTATCTGAATTAACTCGGCCTGGACTGATAATGTCTCATATTATTCGAACTCATGGGCCCCATACGCGACATCGTTGCGTCATAAATAGGGCTGCCCCCGTGTCGAGGGCTGAGCACTTCTCTAGAGTCTAATCGATCGATTTTAGACGCGCTGAGGAATGCGGAACTCTGCGATTGTAGTAAACTGCCAGGTAATGGTTGTTGTCTTTCTAATCTGTGGAAATAAATTAAAAAATTAGTTTTTATTTATGAATTCATTATTAGTAATCAAATTTAGATAGGTAAAAGTGAAAGCTTTGACAGGAATCGAACCCTTACAGGGAGAAAATTGAAAGAAAAATTGAGATAAAATTAAAAGAAAACAAGATATAGCGTGTCGCAACTTTAATTAATGATAGTAAAAAGACCAAAAAAACACGCAGGTTCTTGTTGGAATTTTCTCAAGTTTGGGGCTGCGTTTACCGGTAATCCATTCGCCAAACTCATCCTTCTCTGAACCTTTTTCCCAACTCAGTTGGGATCGACGTTCCATTTATCAAACTAACCTATAATAGATTTTGCATTTTGAAGTTTTGTAAATGTCGTTTAAAGGTTTATACAGTAAAGCTTGAATTTGAGTTTATATAGAATCTGCTGTATGAGTCTGTAGTTGTCATATGCGGTCGGCTACGGAGGGACCTTTAGTCATATCGCTTTTTAAGTAGAACATAATTGATAACACACTTTTACTTCTCCACTGTATTTATTAATTTACCTAACCGGTTTCGCCTTGCGGCATTCTCAAAGGTTTGCCTTTACACTTTACACAAATAAAGTGGAGAAGTAAAAGTGTGTTATTAAGGAACTTCGATATCGCCATTGGTCATTAGACCATTGGTTGTGGAGGTCAGATGGCAGTCGCTTCACGGAAAATATCGAAGTTCAGCCGCATCACTGTTAGATTGGAAAAGCCGACCCCAACTGAGTTGGGAAAAATGTTCAGGGAATGATGAAGTAAAAGTGTGTTATTAATCTTATATATAAAATTCTCGTGTCACAATGTTCGTTCCCGTACTCCTCCGAAACGGCTTGACCGATTCTCATGAAATTTTGTGAGCATATTGAGTAGGTCTGAGAATCGGCCAACATCTATTTTTCATACCCCTAAATGATAAGGGTTGTTCACCCTTAAACTTTTTAAGGCAAAACAAAGTTTGCAGGATCAGCTAGTTATGTGTAAAAGTGAGCTCCAAGTGCGATTAATCAACAGTATAAATAATTTTAAGTATAAGATTACCTGAACTGCAGATTCTGTTTCTCCATCTGATGATGCTGGGTTCGTATCGCGAACCGGTTCACATGGACAGGTATTGGAACTACAATCTTAGTTCCAGAGCCGTTCTTACTGGAGTGGCTTCCTGATGCTAGACCAGCTTTCACGCGTTTCCATTTCGCTCGTCTATTTTGGAACCAGATTTTTACCTGTGGAGAGAAATAGATTCTAATGGTTTGGCTAAATATGTTGCACCAGAGTATTTCCAATTAATCCCACCCTCCACTTTCCTACACAGGACAACACGTGCAGGGCTTAGATGTCACTCGCATACGGTGCAGAATATTCCATCAAGAACCAAGCGGTTCGGTGAGTCTTTCCTCTGCCGCACCATTAAGTCTTGGAATTCCTTGCCGGCGCACGTGTTTCCTTCTTCCTACAGTCCCGGGTCCTTTAAGCGGGGCGTGAAAAAGCATCTGATGAGGCCGTCAAGCTGAGCGCCACCATTGTAGCACTGAACGTGTTTGCAATGGTGACCCTCTTTCATGAGACTTTGCCTAAAAGCTTAACATCAGGCGAGGTGTAGTCAAATTGAAGTGCCATAGATGAAAAAAAAAAAAATAATAATAAGTAGTTCGGTTGAAGTTATCTTTTTGATGGAATTTGACGTTTGAGCGTGGCCGGTTACAGTTAGCGTCAAGTTATGACGTCATTTTAAATGGTGCAACCTGTTTTATACCTGATCGGTTCTTTAACTACACTGTTAATGTTAAAGTAAGATCGTGCAACGAGTAGTTCAGTAGTTCATCCTGTGATAATTTCGGCCCATGGGACGAAACAATACTTGTCCATAATATAATAATTTTCATTCGTTGATTCGTCCCATCGATTTAATTTTAGAGATATCTAAGTTTTTAGTATGGTCGACAAGACAATGGTGATTACTTTAATAAACTGAGACTGTGACTGAGAGACTTGTCGACTGAGATCGCAAACTTTCCCAAGGCACTGTCTTCCTCGCATGGAGCGGAGGTGTAGCCCGGCTTCACCTCCGCTGCGCTCGCGTCGATTTACGAACACATTTTCAACATTTCAACCAAGGCTTAAATAGATATGTAGGGGAAACTGGGGACACTTGATCCCTATGGGAGACAAGGTACACCAATATTTTTAGAATTACTAAGCGTATTAGACTATTTTTTAGTGTGGTAACATTAAGTAAACATTATTACCCTTAGTGATCCCTATGGGGATCAAGTGTCCCCAGTTTCCCCTAGATGTACCTACTGATGTAAATAAGATATAAGTACCTGTACTTCACTAAGTTTTAAAGCAGACGCTATTTGTGACCTCTCCGTGAGACTGAGGTACTTCTTGGCGTGGAACTCCCTCTCCAGTTCCAGGAGCTGTTCCGACGTGAAGGCGGTTCGTCTCCGGCGCGCTTTGCTCTCGCGAGGAGTGTCGGAGGAGTCTTCTGCGTCTGGCTCAGAGTCGTTACCTGGTGGAGAAATACAACTAATTAAGTAATTATTAGCTATAATAAAATGTGAATTATTGTGTCCGTACAGTCCGAACTTTATCTATATAAATAAAAATGATGAATGATGATAAAATAGCCGCGGTAGCCTAGTGGAATGGGACTGCTGAGACGAGGTCTCGAGTTCGATCCCAGGTTTACCATGGCACATACCATGTGACTTTTCGATGCTTTTCGAAGTTATGTATGTACATATTTACCGCAGGTCTATAAGTGCCCGGTTAATGGCAATAGGCTCGCCACCTATTAATTATGACCTGGCGTAATGTGGGTGCTAGCACCTCTGCCTACCCCTTCGGGGATATAGGCGTGAGTTAAAAATTTACTGAAATTTGAATATTTGTAATTCGAAAAATTTAATTTCACATATTTTTATTATTAAAATCACCGCAGTGTCAATTAATTCATTGCTAACAAAATTGAAAACCGTTTCCCTTCAATGTGATTCCATCAATAGAATGTCACTTCGAGACCCGTACTTTTTATCTTTTCTATTCTTATTAATATTATAAATAAACAGAACTAATTAAAAAGAAAATAAAGGATAACGATAATCTACCTGAGTTTCTTGTTGGTCTCTTCTCAGGAGATTTAACTACCAAACCAGCGAAAGAATCATTTTCAAATGATTTATTTACTAAGTATTTTATTTATTATAAATTATAATATTTTTGACAAATGTAGGTACATAATTATTGTAAAACTTTGACATTCATAAGTGCTCTTTATGTGCCTAAACTGAATAAACTAAATTGATTCTTTGATTCTTTGATTGGGACCTAAACAGAAACTGGCGTAATGTGGGTGCTAGCACCTCTGCCTCTGGGGGTATAGGCGTGTGTTATGTTATGTTATGACTATAAAAATTTACTGAAATTTGTTTTTGTTTAAACTGGAAATATTTAATTTCACATATTTTTATTATAAAAATCACCACAGTGTCAACTAATCCATTGATAACAAATTGAAAACCGTTTCCCTTCAATGTGATTCCATCAATAGAACATCACTCTGTCTAGAGACCCGTACTTTTTATCCACATCAACAAAAAACATCCCCTCTTCAAACACCATTCAGAATTGACATTCGTTTTTCTTCCATCATCATCATTTCCTAACGTTTTTGTGACCAATATCGGTTCGTCCGAATGGGCTATAAAAAGCTACGACGAATAACGCTGAGTTGGCGCCCCGCCCTCGCCGGACCGTCTCATTCGAGCTGATTAAACGATTAAGGGTCGGTGTGGAGATGGAGAAGACTGGGTATAAACAATTACTGTGTGTTCACTGTTAAAACGATCGGGATATTTACCATGTTTGTTGGTTTCATCGGCGGTCGTCAGTACACCGTGATCATGGCGCTTGCAACAGCGCCGAAATATCGGTTACGAAATGAAACTATCCGAATGGTAAATATCCCGATCGTTTTAACAGTGAATATGTATATGACCATGTCAATCTAAAACCATACAATTGCTGTGTGATTTGAAAGTTAATTTGTTTGTAATAAATGGGTTCGATCCTCGCTAGTGCAAATAGTTGTATGCATAAATATGGCTGTTTGCACTGGTCTGGTCGTGCCTCGGGGAGCACTTTAAGTCGCGACGTTGTATTGCAGTCGTTACGGGTAGTTGGAGCCCTCAAAAGCCCAACCAGTCTAACTTGGAACTTCAATATCGTCATTGGTCATTGGACCATTGTTTGTGGGGGTAATATGGCAGTCGCTTCACGGAAAATATCGAAGTTCATCCTCATCACAGTTAGACTGAAAAATCGACCCCAACTGAGTTGGGAAAAGGTTCAGAGAATGGTGATTAAGTTACTTCAACGCCAAAATATCGTTAAATACATTCAATGTGACTGTTTATTACGAACTTAGACTAGAATTTAAAAAAAAAGTGCAAAAGGATTTTTTTCTAGACTTACTGTTAAACTAGAAATAAGAAACATAATATTATAATTACTTTTCGACCATTACAATTGACAGATGTTCATCCCTCTCCCTCTCATATACCTACCTACTTATCTAACATTGAAAGCATAATATTAACATTCATTCCGAGACGCGGCCAGTGTTAGAAACTATTGTTTGTCCTGTTCAGGTACAATCGTGTACAGAAGAAATGTCATACATTCCAAGTTACTAACATTCTATGGGCAATGCCTGAATGAAATTATTTTTATTTATTTATTTTATTCTCTCATCTCATAAACTCACGCCTTTATCGCCGAAGGGGTAGGCAGAGGAGCTAGCACTGCTAGCACCCACATTTCGCCAGTTTATGTTTAGGTCCCAATGTGGTGGCGAACCTATTGCCATTAACCGGGCACTTATAAACCTGCGATAAATACACACATAACTTCGAAAAGCATCGAAAAGTCATTGGTGTGTGCCATGGTAAACCTGGGATCGAACCCGAGACCTCGTCTCAGCAGTCCATTACCCATACCACTAGGCTACCGCGGTTATTTATTTTATTTACTCTTAAAAATAAAGTTATCCTTAGAGAAACAAAGTGTGTTCAAATTTTTAGTAATAAGATCAACGCAGTGTCAAGTAATACATTGATAGCAAATTGGAAACGGTTCGCTTCGACGCAATTTCATTAATAGAATGTCACTTTGTCTAAAGAATTAGGATTCAAACCTGGAACTTCGCGATCGTAAGCCAGCTACCGCTACCAGACTATGGCTATAAAGCTACCGTCGCTTCACGTTTGTAGCTTTGTACTCAACTAGCTGACCCGCGCAACTTCGTCTGCGTCACCCCGTTTTTCAACATTTTTCATTCCTGCTTCGCACCTGTTGGTCGTAGCATGATGTTATATACATATAAACCTTGCTCTTTAACCATTCTATCTATTAAAATAAACCGCATCACAATCCGTTGCGTAATTTTAAAGATTTAACCTACAAAGGGACATAGGAACAGAGAACGCGACTTTATTTTATACTATGTAGTGATTACGCTCTAGTGGTTTAAATAATGTGGCTGAAATTTGGTACAAGGATAGATTGCTGTTTGGAATAACATAAGCTACTTTTTATCCCGGAAAGAGGAATGTATTAAACATGCAACATGGATCAATAACAGTGCAAAAACTTTTATTTGAAAGACGTTCTCCTTTAACTCAAATAGCTAATTAGAACATCCTATTCCAAATTTTCAAAATTCATTTGTACTCACCCAGGAACAGGGACAAGTTTTGTTCTAAACGGTGTGTCTATTAACAGTTTTGTGAACCATAGGAAGGTTGGAGATATAATTGTTATGTATAATAATAATAAAAAAATGTTATTCAACAATTTTTGAGAGTGACTGTACAGTCCTAGAAGCACTGAAGATCGCAGGAAAATGTAAAAGATAGTATGTTACACAGTATTTTACAAAAGATAGTATTTCTACATTATAGAAAGAACATAATATCACAAAAGATCCCTCTAGCAAATAAAATGTATTTATTTTAAGCGATTTTACAAAAACGAAGAAAGATTGACAGCTACGGAACGCGCCAAATGAATCGTAAAGTCAGCCATTTTAAATTTACCGCCAAAAAAAAAACCAACAACAGCAAGGAAAGCTAAGATCGAGCCTAAACAACTGCATTCTATAAATTTGTAAACACATAAAGTCCCGCCATAACTGCGGTTTGAATTTTAAATTTCCGAACGGAGCGGCGAGTTAAATCGATTGTGAACTCGAATGCATTTTAGTCGAATCAGATGATTCGATTACGGATAAATATTACTCAAAATGGCGGTCACGTATTATTTTACTTTAAATTTTCACGCTGTCACATTGACAGTTTTCCTTGAATGTCTGATGAATTTTAAAAAATGAAATAAAAGTGGTTGATGTATGTGTTTATTTGCTATTTTCATATTACATTTGAGTGATAAATATAAATTTGTCAATGTAAATATGCACTTGAAAGTGAGTGACGTGAATGCAATATTAATTTTCTTTGTAGCCACACATTGCTGATTTGACCCGAATGCCTCAGTAAAAAAACATTATCCCGACCGAAGTAAAAACATAAGTAAAACAGCGACGTTAGACTGAAAAAGTTTTTATTTCAAAGAGGTGTGACGCGGGAAGTAGTGTTAAATAACAATGCGAATTTGAAATTTATTCCTTACAAAAAAAAATCCATGAATTTTTTTTTAAAGAATATTAGTAACCGTAATTACTAACATTCCCTCTGACCCCTCCAACTAAGCTCAATGGCTTGTGTTAGGAGTGGGTCCACGTCGGTAGTGTAATGACCAGGATTCGAACCCGGGATCTCTCGATCGTAAGGCCGACTCCTTAACCACTAAGCTACCGACGCTTCAAATATAGTTTTCTATGAATATTACAAAACGCGCCTGAAAAGCATTTCACTTCAAAAATGCTTCTGTAGCAAAGACTACGAAATCAGCAAGATTTTCAAACAGTTTTTTTTATCGCTCGATAAAATCCAACGGATAATTATATGCAAGGCTTATTAAATTCGTAGCGTCAGTAATGCGATTCTCTAACCATACATTACGCACGCACACACACACACACACACACACGCTCACACACTCACTCACAGACACTCACACGGACGCACATTTATATTAATTCACTCACTTTAACAGAGATAAAGTTGAAAAATAGATTATTATAGATATTTATTTTATTTTTTATAATATCACGCCTATATCCCCGAAGGGGTAGTCAGAGGTGCTAGCACGAATATTTCACCAGTTTATGTTTAGGTCCCAATGTAATAGGTGGCGAGCCTAGTGCCATTAACCGGGCACTTATAAACCTGCGATAAATACACACATAACTTCGAAAAGCATCGCAGTCATTGGTGTGTGCCATGGTAAACCTGGAATACCACTAGGCTACCGCGATATTTATTTATTAGATATTTACTATTTTCATTATCAACTTAGACAGAAATAGATATTGCAGTGATATCAATGTCTGTACACTAAAAGTCGCGGTAATGAAGAGTTTGCTCCTCTATCTACGTCAGTAATGTAAACACTATGATAGCCTGCCAGTTCCCTAATTAATTGTCTTTGGTTTTTATAATTATTGTATTGTATCTAGACTACCTATGTTTATGTTTATATATAGACAAAAAAAAGAAAAGCCCGATGATGATGATGTTTTGTAAGTGCTGTATACCTATAACAATACCTATAAAACCTATAAAATATAATATAAAATAAAGGATTTTTGAATTTCGAGTTTTGAGTAAATTCTCGTTGCTAGTAATGTCCCGCGCTCTAAATCAAAGAATAAAAAAAAATTGTGACATCTGTCACCTGGGAGCAAATTCGCGCCAAACGGGTCGTTCGGAAATACGACAATTTTACGGTACAGATGCGTTCTAGTGGCGTGAAATTGTCTTTACAATGTCAAGCAGCCATTTCTAATTGGTTTATTTGTTGATTTACTGGTAACACTGAGGGTGCGAAGTGCTAAACGGTCGCGATTTTAGAATAGTTCTAATAACGCTTGTAAATCGCCGAAGGGGTACGCAGAGGTATATCAGCACCCACATTTCACCAACCATGATGAAGAGGACGTAGTGCTTTCCTGAAAAGCTAAGTCTGTGCTCGGGCCTTTACTCTGAGTAGCGGCGCTGCCGCGAAATAAATTACTACACCACGATGGCAACTAAAAACCAATTCTGTCATATTCTGTCCTAATATAGGAGCGGAAATGCCGTCGCCTCGATAGAAGAATAAGAAGTACCTAACTATGATTTTCGATCTCATTTATATTTATAGGTACTAATATTATAAAGAGGAAAGATTTGTTTGTTTGTAACGAATAGGCTCTGAAACTATTGGACCGATTTCAATAATTCTTTCACCTCTAAGAGCAGAAGTGTAAAATGTTACAAAAACGGGGTGACGCCGACGAAGTTGCGCGGGTCACCTAGTGACATAATTTCTACCTCCAAACCATTAAGAACGTGGTTCCTGGTGAAGTACTATTGAGTGTGAGTCACCTCATCTCTTCCTGTGGGTGTCGTAGAAGGGTATTCACTAATGAATAGGGCTGTTTTAGTACAGACAAGAAACATATAGCACACTAGCTGTTGCTGCTGTACGACTCTACTCGATTCTCTACTTGTCTCTCTATACTACTTTTCCTTGCTGCCGATATTAGCGCCAATGTATAGAAATTTACGGGATCAATTGAGATTTATGATTATTGCTCGGCTACCTTGGATGGTAGCGAGATGATATATAGCCTATGTTACTCCTAGATATTGTGGCTTTCTACAGGTGAAAGAATTATTGAAATCGGTTCCGTAGTTTCGGAGCCTATTCGTTACAAACAAACAAACAAATCTTTCCTCTTTATAATATTAGTGTAGATTAGACTTACAAAACGTCAATATCTTCCTACAGTCCCGGGTCCTTTAAGCGGGGCGTGAAAAAGCATCTGATGAGGCCGTCTAAGCGCCACCATTGTAGCACTGAACGTGTTTGCAATGGTGACCCTCTTTCATGAGACTTTGCCTTCAGCTTAACATCAGGCGAGGTGAAGTCAAATTCACGTGCCAAAGAAACAAAAAAAAAATTAGTGAGCAAATGGGTGGTCCATTTGCTCACAAATTTTTTTTTTTCCGGTTTGAAACGCGGCCCCGGCCTGAGAAAGCTTTTTTTTGGTCTATTTACAAACGGTCATGTTGAGAGAATGGATGAAAGAAGACTAACGAAACCGGTGTATGAGGCGAGTGTGGATGGCACCGTCGGAAGGGGAAAACCTAGGCGCACATACCTGGACCAAATCGGGGAAATGTTAGAAAAGGGGCAGGTCAGGAGTAGGTACCCTAAGCCGACGAGCATGCATGAAGAAGGTAATGAGAATGGATGAAGCGAAAGTAGTAAGTAAGATCCGTGATCTCTGCCTACCCCTATGGGAAACAGGCGTGATTTTATGTATGTATGTATGTATTACGTAGCTAAGATATTCTTCTCCTTCCAACATTGCGTTTATCTTTGTGCGTATAAACAGTTTTTGTTACTACAAATGATGTTAAATCTTCACGTATTGGTCAAGGGTGTTTGTGGTCTCAGGGGACAGAACGCCGACACGTGTGCACTTTTACAATCAGTCGAGAGGCGACTTTTCACCCTCAGGAAGACCTCTGACGTTTGAATCGACACATTAGCCTACTTTGAGAATTTAATAAATAGGCATGAAAGAATGAACAGCTCAAAAATAGTTATTTGATATTAATGCAGGTTTGAATATTACTTTTGCTCAGCACAGATGTGACCACTTCCCATCATGTGTGGACCGTGTGATTGTCTGCTACCTTATTTAAAAAAAAACCCATTGACCGATGGCGTGACATCCGTCCGTTGCCACACGAAAAAGGGTACTTAGGTATGTACTGTTAACTTGTATCGAGTAGGTGAGCTCAATGTGCAATACCTATAACTAGGCCACATAAATACTCTTTGATATTCTCTATTATTCTCTCTATGGTATATTTTACCGCCTAAAAAACAACACACGATCGCACCCTTTTTGTTTATAACTAATCTTCGTGTTGAGTAAATTTAATATTATTATTATATAATTGAAATTAAACTCATAAAAAGTTGAAATTGTTATCACCGTAATAATAATCATAGGTATATAAGAGGATTGAATGTAATACCTATAATAGGTAAGGATTCATTATGATGAGCATGTAAGTAACGATTGTTATCCGTAATTCCTAATTAATATTTCCTATTAGATGGATTAGGAAAAGGAATGGAATTAATGCATTCCATTGTGATATGATGGAAGGATTCTTATTGATTAAACCCTGTCCCGAAGTGTAGCTTACGTACTCATCTATCTAATATAATAATAAGATAAACTCACGCCTATATCCCCTAAGGAGTAGGCAGAGGTGCTAGGCACACGTATTTCGCCAGTTTATGTTTAGGTTCCAATGTAATAGGTGGCGAGTATATTGCCATCAACCGGGCACTTATAAACCTGCGATAAATAGTCACATATCGAAAAGCGTGTGTGCCATGGTAAAACCTGGATTCTAACCCGAGACCTCGTCTGAGCAGTCCATTAACAATCGAAACCATTTCGTCAACTATGATTTTCGGTCCCACGTAATAGGGTAAGAGCCTATTGCCGCCAATCGGGCACTTTGTAAAAAAAAGTTATGCCGAACTTGCATTTCTAACCGGAAAAATTGCAGCAAATTACGTGCTTAGCCGCACAAGCACTACCAATTACCGTCTTGGAGAGTATCAGACGGATCTTATAAATTAAAAGTATTTTTTTTATAATAATATCCAAACCTGCATTAGTATCATCTCCTCCATCACTCTCTGCCTCACTCCCAACGCTGACAGGACTCTCCCTCTTCTCTTCCTCTCTGTTATCTCTCACTGGCCCCGGTACCGACCCCAAAACCCTCGATAACCATGGCTCAGGGTACCCCAATAAAAAAGGGAATCCATTTTGTTGTAAAAAAGGCGCGTAATATCTCATCTGATTCAATCCTTCTAATCTGTCACTTTCTTCCTCTTCTGAATTTCTAGAATTTTCCGAAATATTATTTTCTATGTCTATTTCTGGTGATTTTCTATCCCCAATAATAGATTCTATGGAAAACGGTTTCGGAATTTTCTTTTGAGTTTTTGTTTCACCTATTGCTAAATTGGATTCCATTGTCACTGATTCAAACACTTTTAAAACACAAACACTGTTCTTTTTTTAAATAAATTTTCATTAATTTTTTTAATCTTTTGTTTACGTTTCAATTGTCAAAAACTCAATATTATCACTGTCAGTAATAAATAACAAATTATTACATTTATTTTATACAATAGAACTTAACACATAAACGTTTAAAAGTAATTTAAAAAATATAAATACATTTTTATTTCAGAACGGAAAATCACATTTCAAATTTCGAAATGAACGTCCATCCGCTATGAGGTTCCCGCGTAAACTCGTGACTTACCGCCACGCCCATACGGGGTGTAGTCAAAACGTTTTTTTTATTGTATTAGAACTAACCGTTGGCCGACCAAATTTAAACCTTATAGCTACCGTCATAACATTAGTAACGTAATCGCGTTGCAAGTTTATTTACAAAGCGATATACGCCGTTCAGTTATAATTTAAAATACACTGTTTGCTGTTACAATAAAGAACAGTTTCATAAAACATTCATGAAATTTTCAATAAATCTATTCTCACTCGAAACTGTACTCTACTTTTCAAGAAATAAGGTTGTATATTGCCCGTTCGGAAATTACCATACAACTTTGTGGTTCCAAATAAAAAATGATTAAGAACACTTTTGTGTTTGGCTCAAAAGAGATAGCAATAGTCTGCAGATACGACAGAGAGAGATGGCAACAGTGATATTTGTGCTGGCACTGTACACTGGTAATTGGTGGTGATCAGAATGTTTTGCCAATGTCAGCACTAAGTATAAATTTCATCGTTTTATGCCCCGTTTAGCGCCGACTGGTCACTCAATATTGGTAACATAAATTTAGTTTTATTGTGGCGATTTTCTTTAACAATTTTAAATAGACGTGTCAGTAACCTTTTATTATGTTCTACTAAAATGAACGATGATGGTAAATATGTGTAGGCGTTTATGACATACTATCATTAGCAGGTACATTTGCCTACATTACTAAATTGTCTGTAAACGCGAAATGTTTTATTTTAGTGTTCCTTATAGACAATCAGTAAAGATAAACCTAGCATCAAAATGTAGGTAACCCTAATTTTCTGCAAATTGGTACCTCTACCTCTCTCAATGAAATAAAATAACTTTTAACGGAAACACGTCGCTATTTATTTGGTATTATTTATTTGTATTTTGTCCAATGTTACTTTTTAGCCATGGTCGCTGAGTGACTACCGTTAAATTCGTTATAAGTGGTTGCCTGGAAGAGATCGCTTTCAGTGATAAATTATAAGTGATAAGGCCGCCCATTGTACGTTAGAACACCTGTAACTTTCACTACTTGTCCTTGGTGTTTCTTTTGTATTCATTTTTGTTTTGTTTTTGTACAATAAAGAGTTATCTATCTTTACATCTATCTACTTATCTATCTATTTCAACTTATTCTCGTATAGTACTCGTACCTTCTATAGTATATTTTACTCCCTTGCTTTCTAATACGAACAGGAACGACTAACCCATCTGTCGGGCCCCGAGAGAGAGACCAATGACCCAGATGAGCGATTGTATTTTATATTAGGTAATCTATAATTATTATAAAAGAAGTTTTTAATACACTGATGAGATTTTTGGGCTATCTTAATATTGACTTTTTCTAATTTTAATAATTTATACAGATTTTTTACAGTCAGACTTGAATAGGTATAACTATTATTATCTAAGCCATCAAACCTAGAGAAAATTATTTAATTCTCTAATTTCAACTAGTAATGTTTAAGGACCTAGATTTATTATAACGATCAACGTGAGGACGAGCCTTTTTTTATCTTACGCAAAATTCCCACGGATACCACCTCCACCAAAACCGATGGAGGTGGCCGATTGCCTACGGAGCCAGAGGCGTAGTACTTTTATTCTGTACTAAAGGTCACAACAGAGCACCTAATTTATAGTTGAGGCACGCTATGATGGGCGTTTTGACACGACTGATTTTGCTCGTTTTCTCTTTTATGGTATGTGAACTATATTTTTATCTGTGCCTCATTTTTTTTTAGTTATACGTCTAACAGTTAGTGCACCACCGTACAGTAATCAAAAAAGAGAAAACGAACAATAACTAACAGTCATGTCAAAACGGTCATCACAGCGTGTCGCAACTATAGTTAGGTAGATAATATATAATATACATGTATTAGTAGGCAATATTAAGCATATAGTTATCAGTTTTTATTGAGTTTATTGCTGGTTGCTAGGATTTTTTTTTTTTTTTTTTTTTTATTTATTATATACTTTATTGTACGCCAAATTACAATCATTCATGTTACAGAAATTGAGTACACAAGAGCAGTACAAAGGGCGGCCTTATCGCTTTACGCAATTTCTTCCAGGCAACCTTTGGATGGAAATGTATGTTGGATGGAGCTTTTGAGAGTTGTTGGCGTTTAATTAAATATTTATATTCTATATATATTTATATAAATACATAATTGTATAAAAATGTACATACTTATATTCACGTAATAATTATATAAATATAATTTATATACCTACTACCATATACAATTACACACATATTTTACATATACACATTATATATATATATATATATATATATATATATATATATATATATATATATATATATATATATATATATACATACATTCACATATACATATAAATACCTAAACAGATATGATAATATACTATATTACACGTGACATACTCGATAAATAATGCTCCTTGACCATTCCTCTAAATTTCACTAACGTCTGAGCTCGTCTTATTTCCACTGGCAGTTCATTCCACAGGCGCACAGCTGTAACGGTAAAAGAATTATCGAAGAACCCTGTGGAATGCCTTGGCATCTTTAGGACTAATCTCGACGATGATCTTAAACATTTTTCATGCGTATCGGAAAGGAACTGGAAGCGATCTTTTAAGTAGAAAGGTGTTAAAGGATTAAACAAGATGTTGTATAGTAGGGAGAGGATATGTGAGTTCCGGCGCAATCTAATGGGTAACCACTGCAGCTGCGAACGGAACTGTGATACATGATCGAACTTGCGCAGACCATATATAAATCGTATACAGACATTCTGTAGACGTTCAATTCTGTCAAGCTGGTTTTCGGTCAGATCCAAGTAGCTGACATCAGCATAATCTAAAATAGGGAGGAGCAAAGAGTTTACCAGTGCAATTTTTGTGGCAATCGGTAGCAGATGTTTCAGCCTCCGTATTGATCCTGCAGAAGCAAACACCCTTCTGCTTACCTCCTGCAGTTGTGGGCCCCAAGACAGGTGGGAATCGATTATTATACCTAGATTTTTGACCTGCTTGCTTAACGGAATCATAGTGCCGTCAAAAATTACTGGAGGAACATGTGTCAGGTCTATGTCTGTCCTAGAGCTGCCAACTACTACCACTTGTGTCTTCGCTGGGTTAACATTGAGCCCATGGGATTTGCTCCAGGAACTTATGTGAGATAGGTCATGATTGATTTGATCTATCGCTTCTCTCAAAAAAGCTCTGGGTGCCTGTGTGTTTACTTCATACATGTGTGTGGGGATTTACTTCATAAGACATCGATAACTTGATGATCAACCTTAAGGACCAAGTTCTTCGAGGCTCTAGACTCTCACGCAAGTCTCAGCAGTCATTTCCATAAAAGCTAAAACAAATACGTAGATAGATAAGAGATAGCGCTCTACAAAATCAAAACAAGCCAATCTTCCTGACGGACCTATGGAACCAAACGACTGATATTTTTTTATTTATGGCACGTCAATTTGACTTCACCTCGCCTGATGTTAAGCTGGTTTATAAGTTCATACTGATAATATAATTAAGGCATGGGAGACAGAAATCTAGACCTACAAATCTGCTCGGGAACTATAATAAGTGCAATTTAAAAAATATTTTTATATCTGATAGCCCGATAGGATTTTAACATATCTATCAGTATACTCAAATCAATGGTTTAAATAACATTATTTTAATGACCCAAGCCAGTAAGCGCAAAGGCAGCACCACCGTCCATCCAAGTTCCCGTCATTAGAGAGCAATTTGTCCCCTCCCCCCAGCACTTAGCGACCCCCCCTCTTAAATTGATTGTGGCTATTTCCCTCACCGATGTACTACAACATTATTTATGAGATATTTGTGTGAATAGCGGCCATAAATTGTGTATCATAAACTCGAGGAGAAGTTTCTAGATGTTCTGGTTTGGTGACTTTTGTTATGTGCTTTTAAAAATGTTTATGATTTATTTATAGGATGGATTAGGAGGTTGGGGTTTGAATAGTGGAGTTGTATCACTAAGTTTTTTTTTTTATACCACGTATGTGGCAGACAAGAACACGGCCCACCTGATGGAAAGCGGTCACCGTGGCCTATATACGTGTGCAACACTAAGGGTGTCACACACGCGCTGCCCACACTTTTTTTTTTTTTTTATACTACGTAGGTGGCAGACAAGCACACGGCCCACCTGATGGAAAGCGGCCACCGTGGCCTATGAACGTGTGCAACACTAAGGGTGTCACACACGCGCTGCCCACCCTGAAGGGAAAGGGGGAGAGCTGGGAAAGGGTGGGGAGGCTAGGAAGGGGAGGGGAAGGAGGGGTAAAGTGAGCTCTGGCTACTCTACTTACCGGCGGGAACACAACACGATGGTTATTATGACCGCGGTCTTCTGTAGGGCGGAGGTACTTCCCCAGTTGGACAGCTCATTTCGGATGGGAGTTACCGTCGTGTCCTACCTCTGTCATGTGATGTATGAGAGTAATACCTGATGGTATGTTGATACTATAGCCTAGGAAGCCTGAAGGAGTTTTGGAAGAGGCGTTAACTACGTAGAGGTGTGTGGGAAGAGAAAACAGAGAGAAAAATTAAAAATAAAAACGATAGGAATAAAAGAAAATCTTCTGGCAGTAACACCAACTACACACATACATACGTATGCTCTCACGCCCATAATCCCCGAAGGAATAGGCAGGTAATTTTCGGTTACACGTAATAGGGGCCTGTTGCCGCCAATCGGGCACCTTG
Source organism: Pelosia muscerda (assembly GCA_963691645.1). NCBI lineage: Eukaryota > Metazoa > Arthropoda > Insecta > Lepidoptera > Erebidae > Pelosia > Pelosia muscerda. Next base: position 1,601,561 of record OY829126.1, on the reverse strand, counting down.
TAACAAATGAGTAGGTATTCCGAAAATAAATTTCTAACCGAAAATGTTGCAGCTAGGAAAAAAAATTGATCCGATTCCTTGCTATGCGGTGTAAATCGCAAGGTAATTACGTGCTTAGCCGCACAAGCACTACCAATTAACGTCTTGGAGAGTATCAGACACCAACTGTCAGAAAAGTATCTACTACTTTACAACCAACTTGAATGAACAATAGCTATGCAATCAAAATAAAATGTTTATTAGACTTCGGGATTTTGAGTCTGGGGTGCTCTTCCTTTTCGCTGGAATTATAGATACCTAGAGGATAGATGATTACCTTAAGGCCGCCCATTGTACATTCTGCTATATGTTTATGTACATTTTTATCTTATGTAGGTACAAGATAGAGTTATGTATCTATCATAAGGATAAAAATGTCTGTTTCGAGCATAATAAAAGTAAAATCTATAATTACGGCATTACATTGTATTGGTACGTCACTTTATCGCCATATTTTATCTTTTTTTATCTAGCACACTTCAATTTGACTTCACCTTGCCTAATAGTAAGCTGTAGGCAAAGTCTCAGAAACGAGGGTCACTATTAGGTATAACCACTTTCCGTGTGGCATACAACGGCACCGATTGCGCTCAACTTGACGGCCTCGTCAGATGCTTTGTCACCTGCTTAAAAGGACCCGGGACTGTAGGAAGAAGGAAACTCAGAGCTGGTGAGACATTCCAAAATCGTAGTATAATTAATTCATTTTTTTTAATTGACATTGACGCGAGACAAAGGTACCTTTTGTCTCGCGTCAATGTACATTTGTCCTTATATCTTATGAAATAACTTTTTGTACATTGGCGTCCTGAAAACGCCGTAAATGAGTTTGATGCACCGCCATTTCTCCACCAAAGCCTAGGAAGTAGCAGTAAACTGAACTTAAGTAAAATTATTATTGAAGTCAATGAGAAATTCCTATGTTATTCCATGTTGAATAAAACTTTAAATTTGAGTTCGCGAGAACTTTAAACGTGCGAGCCTTTTGCCGTCAATTGTGCCCTTAGTCATGGACAGTATATTTTCTGTCGGATGGCGAACAGTTCATCCCTTAATCGCCTTCCACCCACACGAAGAGAGGAGGTAGCGTTATTCTACTACACCGTGTATTTTTATCCAGGGAATAGGTCCCTATAGGCTGCAGAAACAATTACTCTACTATATTCGAACAGAGCCGTGGGAAACAGCTAGGCTATTCATAATAATCAAGTAAAACATTCATGATCATGCCTATAACACAATATTCTATCCAAAACACCCTATAATTACTTCCCTGGGGACAGATTTACCCCTATGCCCCATACCACGAAATTAAATCACCCATGGAAGGATAATCAAATAATATCGCTATCTAACGTGTAAAATAAACAAATCACATTCGCTAACATTAACGGGAACAGCCAACGCGCCATTACGCGCCCTACACATAAATCCACAATAATATAATAATCTTATTCATAACAAATTTAATACCGCCATTAAATATTAAAACACGCTGTGAAGTGCTCAACAGCCCGCGAAAATTGCTTTCGAAAATCAAATTATCTCCCGTCTCGTTCTAAATATCAAACGAGTGAGGGAAACAGATATAGTTTTGTTGTTGCGTTTCTTTCCTTGTTCTGTAAGTAATGAGCGCTGTCACGCCCCGTAATCAAAATCCGGCGCTACGATTGGTAGTTTAATAGGGTTCGAAATTTGAGATGCTTGTTATTTTTTTTTCGGTCGTAATTTTCTTTCATTAGCAATGTGCGTGAAGACCGACGTTCTGCCGACGGATGATTTTTAAGTTTTAATCTTGTTGAGAATATACGTCTCATTAGTTTAATTTCGAATTTGTGTGGGCTTACCTATTTAATTTTCTAGTTTATTTTTTTTCTTTATTGTTTAAAAATAAGTAGATTGGGTTTACTCTACTAAATACTTAATTATTCAATACTAGACTGGGGCATGTAGAGCTCCCGCCAAATTGAGCAACTTTTATTCATTCTCGTCCTTTTTTATCTTTTTATAAGAAAATAGAACGCCTCATGTCGTCAATATGACTTAACTACATCTGATGGTAATCTGAAGGCAAAGTCCCAGGAAAATGGGTCACCATTACAGTTACAGACACCACCAATGTTGGCCTATAACTTGACGGACTCATTAGATGCTTTTTCACACAAATACCTAGGTAGGTACCTACATATCATGCCTATATCCCCGAAAGGTTAGGCAGAGGTGAATTAACACCCAAATTTCACCACTCATTGTTTTCCGTCCCCGTAATAGTCCTCGAGCGCCGTAGGTATCTGAGGCTGAATCTGAGCTGTAAGTATAAGTATATCTGTATGATGTTAAACAGCTCTATACTCGCCTTGTAGCAGCGCATGTGAAGGGATGGGGTGGTCCAAATCCTACTCTGCCGGAAACCACGAGGCCGCAGTTTTGCACACGCACCCCATTTTTAGAACCCGGGTCTGATGGCAGTAGGAAACACAAAACCTACTGTACTACCTACAACTAAGAATCTCATAGTCATGACTTTATACCGAAGTATGTCTAAAAGACAAAAGGAGATTCAAAAATCTGATCCCTATAAAATATTCCGGGACTTACCCTCTAAGCAAAATGATAATTTCATCCATTGAGATTTCTATTCCATTTACCAACTGTCAAAAATGTCACAAACCCGCCATTTCTGACGAAAGGAGCGCGAAATCAAAATCATTATAACATACAAATTTAATTTACAGTTCTCATCGATCTTATGTGCATTATAATAGAACTCAATATCGCTTGTCGTTCGTGTAAAAATAAGTTTGTACTAAAATGACATTAGTGACGCATTTCGAATGCACTCAAATAGTGATGCGAGTTGACGTTCGGAAACGCGTAGCGAATGTTATATTGTTATTTTAGCTTTACCCTTGGGATTACGTCAAGTGTTTGTTGTAAGCATTTGCAATTCATATTTCTAATGTTATAACTTTTTTTTTCAGAGGGAAAATGTTGGCATTTTCTTGTGGAATTTTAAAATGCTTCAATACGCATTATGGGTGCCTATTCTTATAAGGAAAATCAAACTTGATGGTGATAATGGGGAATTTGTTCTTAGTGTATACCCAGGAATTGATCAGTAGGTATGTAGGTAAGTCTGAGAGATTACAGAGAATTTTCAGTTGGTGCTATTCCATTTGAATTTCATAATTTATACACAAATAAAGTATTTTGAGTGCATTTTTATCTCGCTCCATGAGTTTTCGCTATTATAGGTATCTCGTAATATACTTATAATGTATCAATACAATGACCAAAAAAAAAAGAAAAGCCCGCTGAGTTTCTTGCCGGAGTCTTCTCAGGTCGGGGCCGCGTTTCGAACAGGTGGTCCATTTGCTCATTGATCTTTAAATTGTTGTTGATATTGACGTTTTGTAAGTGCCGTTTACTGGTCTATACAGAATAAATGTTTTTTTAATAAAATTTGATTTATCACTATACGATCACCTTTTAGCATACATACATACTAAGCTATCGCTATCAATCAATCACTAATATTGTCATCTCGTAGCATGTTTACTAAGCTATCACTAATATTGTTATCTCGTAGCACACATACTAAACTATCACCAATATTGTCATCTCTTACCACACTTACTAAACTATCACTAATATTGTCATCTCGTAGCACATTTACTAAGGTATCACTAATATTGTCATCTCGTAGCACATTTACTTAGATATCCCTAATACTGTCATCTCGTAGCACATTTAATCTCATATCGCTAATATTGTCATCTCGTAGCACATTTAATCTCATATCGCTAATACTGTCATCTCGTAGCACATTTACTTAGATATCGCTAATACTGTCATCTCGTAGCACATTTAATCTCATATCGCTAATATTGTCATCTCGTAGCACATTTAATCTCATATCGCTAATACTGTCATCTCGTAGCACATTTACTTAGATATCGCTAATACTGTCATCTCGTAGCACATTTAATCTCATATCGCTAATACTGTCATCTCGTAGCACATTTAATCTCATATCGCTAATACTGTCATCTCGTAGCACATTTAATCTCATATCGCTAATATTGTCATCTCGTAGCACATTTAATCTCATATCGCTAATATTGTCATCTCGTAGCACATTTAATCTCATATCGCTAATACTGTCATCTCGTAGCACATTTAATCTCATATCGCTAATACTGTCATCTCGTAGCACATTTAATCTCATATCGCTAATACTGTCATCTCGTAGCACATTTAATCTCATATCGCTAATACTGTCATCTCGTAGCACATTTAATCTCATATCGCTAATATTGTCATCTCGTAGCACATTTACTTAGATATCGCTAATACTGTCATCTCGTAGCACATTTAATCTCATATCGCTAATACTGTCATCTCGTAGCACATTTACTTAGATATCGCTAATACTGTCATCTCGTAGCACATTTAATCTCATATCGCTAATACTGTCATCTCGTAGCACATTTAATCTCATATCGCTAATATTGTCATCTCGTAGCACATTTACTTAGATATCGCTAATACTGTCATCTCGTAGCACATTTAATCTCATATCGCTAATACTGTCATCTCGTAGCACATTTACTTAAGCTAGGTATTGCTATTATGGGTACCTCATAATACACTTACCTAACTTTTCTCTAGTGTTGACATCTCGTAGCCTTCATGTAGGTACCATACTATACTAAGGTTTCGTTAAAATGGTATAAAAGGTTCATCAGATGCTTTTTCACGCCCCGCTTAAAGGACCCGGGACTGTAGGAAGAAGGAAACACGTGAGCTGGTAAGGAATTCCAAGACTTAATGGTGCGGCAGAGGAAAGACTCACCGAACCGCTTGGTTCTTGATATTGACGTGGGTCAATTAACTTTGCTTTTTTAATTATCTTCTCTGATAAATAAGTGGTTTATTTTTAAAACGACGTAACAAGCTCCTCATTACTACAGTGTTGATAAGTATGTATTGAAATAATTTCATGCGCTTAATTATGGGATGTTTACGTTAATTTTTATTAAAGACTAGCTGTTGGTCGCGGTTTCACCCGCGTGGATGTTTATTATCGTATTCTCAAATCAAATAAAAAATAAATAAATATTCTAGGATAATCTACACAACGTCATCTAGACCCGTGGTAAGCATAGTTTAACTAGCTTGTGTTACGGGTTCTTTTTTTTTTTTTTTTTATCTATGGCACGTCAATTTGACTTTACCTCGCCTGATGTTAAGCTGAAGGCAAAGTCCCATGAAAGAGGGTCACCATTGCAAACACGTTCAGTGCTACAATGGTGGCGCTCAGCTTGACGGCCTCATCAGATGCTTTTTCACGCCCCGTTACAGGACCCGGGACTGTAGGCAGTAGGAAACACGTGAGCTGGTAAGGAATTCCAAGACTGAATGGTACGGCAGAGAAAAGACTCACCGAACCGCTTGGTTCTTGATGGAATATTCTGTACCGTATGCGAGTGACACCTAAGCCCTGCACGCGTTGTCCTGTGTAGGAAAGGGGAGGGTGGGATTAGTTGGAAGAGCTCATCAGAACATTCACCATGGTAGAGACGGTAAAATACTGCCAAGGACGCAACATCTCTACGCATCTGCAAAGGCTCGAGGGACTCTGTGACCTCAGGACTCCCAATAATGCGGACCGCACGTCGCTGCAACCTGTCGAGAGCATCTAATAAGTACTTTGCGGAGCCATCCCAGAGATGCGAGCAGTATTCCACGCAGGAGCGAATTTGTGTCTTATAAAGAAGACACCGCTGCTCCGGCGTGAAAAAACGTCTCACTCTGTTCAGGACTCCGAGTTTACGCGAAGCTGTTTTGATGATGCTCTCGATATAGTTCTTGTTGTTCAGTTTGCAGCGCACGTCCATACCGAGTATATTGAGGTTATCCTGTAATGGCAGTGGTGTGCTCTGAAGAGTGGGAGGAGGAAGGAAAGGAGATGTCTTTGCTGAAAACGCGCATGCCTGCGTCTTCTTGGCATTGAACTCGACCAGGTTCTCAGATCCCCATTGGGAAACGTGATTGAGGATCATCAGGTGGGCCGTGTGCTTGTCTGCCACCTACGTAGTATAAAAAAAAAATAATTTGAAAAAAAAGTGATTCGATTCCCTGTTTATGTGGTGTAATTCGCAAGAAAATTGATTACGTGCTTAGCCGCACAAGCTCTACCAATTAACGTCTTGGAGAGTGTCAGACGGTTGGATAACAAAATAATCAATCCACAAAATATAAACCCCACAATCTTCATTCCTAACATAATCTGTGGCTTGTAATTTGGCGCGCTGTCACGATGACAGCTCGGCGGAAGGGGCGTGGCTTCCGGCCGCGTTCCGTTTTACTTAACGTGCGCTCGCGAAATGACACGAGCCATTAAATACGACCAGTGTTATGAGACCTCCCCTACCTTGGGCTTTGATCTCAAATGTTGACAATATTAAGATGACAGTGGTTTTGTCGGTAAATATTTTAGAAGATTAGCTTTTGCACACAAAGTTATTTAGTTTCTTGTGTGTGTGTGCGTGTGTGTGTTTGTTTGTTGTGAAGGATCTGTGTTACACTATTCCTGTTGACTCCCCTTACCTATTAGTTTATGCTATTCAGAGATGGACGTGTATTATTTTTTAAAGAGTATGTACCTACCTACTTTTCACCGAAATATATCTATACTTAGTACATATTTCTGTGGATGGGTTCCCGTCGGTAGATCAGGTGCGGTCTGAAGAGGGGAGGGGTTGGTCACAGATGACATTAAAGCGACGGGATTTGAACCCGTGATCTTTCCCTTAAAACGCCACGTTTGAAGCATCCGAAACTTCCTACAGTCCCGGGTCCTTTAAGCGGGGCGTGAATAAGCATCCGATGATGCCGTCAAGCTGAACGTCACCATTGTAGCACTGAACGTGTTTGCAATGGTGACCCTCTTTCCTGAGACTTTGCCTTCAGCCTACCATCGGACGGGGTGAAGTCAAATTGATGTGCCCTAAATAAAATAAATTAAAATATAACCATCATACGAACGAATCCTGTCGAAACATTTACTTTTTCCTATCTATATTTGATTTGAATAGTCTCAAGAACGTTAATAATGTAAGTCCCGAATGAAAAAATGTTGTAAGAAAATTAAATCACTTATCTCCACAGTAGGGTGGTCTTCTATAACAATCTTCAGTAATACACAGAGAGTTCAACATAAACTGGCCAGTCAACTAATGGGATAATTAATAATATCAAGATTTATTGCGCGGAACGAAACGACTGCTCCCGCCATTTTGCCACAGAGAAAATAATTGAAATATTTTTGAAAAAGTAAAATGGTTATTCATGGGATTACTGTTTTGTTGCTTGCGTTTTATTGGGTATATAGTCATTTGAGTTAATCAATTGTTTATGTCTATTGCAGTCCACTGCTGGACATAGGCCTCACTCACCCAATGTCCGATATCTAAAATTATAAAATTAAAATTTTATACAGAACCCGGCGAACTCTGTTTCGCCACCAGATGGCTACAAAACATGATTTTCCCGCTTTTCTTTTGAAATTTTTCCTGAATTTTTTTGCTATAAACCTCACGGAGCCCGAGACCTTTCCAACGAATGCAAAACCGTGGAAATCGGTTCGTGCGTTCTGGAGTTATAGCGTCAGCAAGGAAGACCCGACTTATTTTTATATAGTAGATCGAGAGAGAGTTATAAATAACGGCTATATTCTCCGATCAGGCTTAGCGATAATCTCCCTGCTGTGGGTTTTCCAAGCGACTACAATATGGGGTTCTTCAAGAAGGGCATTAGAAGGTTCTTAGTTTACAGGGTCTGCTGAAGACCCTGTAAAAACTTTAGCACCTTTGATGTTGTACACGTCCTTACATAGGCCACGGTCATCATTCTGAGCCTATTTCCAACAGCTATTTTCATTAAGTATTTATATTTTATTTGAAAGTTGATTTTAAGATTTTACAACTCTGTAATAAATGTTGTTTTTATTGGCCGCTTGATAAATTAAATTCTATCTTCAAAAACAGTAGGTAATTCTAAATGCTATGCATTTTGATGATAAATTTCGTATTTTATCAGCATCCGTCCTCCAATTTCTTTAAACAAAACGGCAATTTCATATGTAACGACCTAATTTAACTAATTAGGGAATAAATAATATTGTATTTACTGTTCTGTGAATATAATAGACATATTTCGATACAAATTATCATCGATTAAGTACTCCATAATGAATGGTTTCGAACGCATATTGTATTCGCTAATTGTAGGTTAGGAATTGTGGGCCAATATTGGAACCAGTGTTGGAGTTTTATTTACGAGGTTTTGTTAACAAATTATACACTGTTAACAAAACTTTAATAGTAATAAGATTAGTCTGAATAAAGCTGTGAATATTACTTAATAATATCAATTAGGTAGATAGACGATATCATACCTACTTAAATACCTAATGATGTAGGTAGGTTTTTTTTTTTTATACTACGTAGGTGGCAGACAAGCACACGGCCCACCTGATGGAAAGCGGCCACCTTGGCCTATGAACGTGTGCAACACTAAGGGTGTCACACACGCGCTGCCCACCCTGAAGGGAGCTGGGAAGGGGTGGGGAGAATAGGAAGGGGAGGGGAAGGAGGGGTACAGTGAGCTCTGGCTACCCTACTTACCGGCGGGAACACAACACGATGGTTATTATGACCGCGGTCTTCTGTAGGGCGGAGGTACTTCCCCAGTTGGACAGCTCATTTCGGACGTGAGATACCGTCGTCGTGTCCTACCTCCGTGTATAACTTTTTTATCATTTGGGAGGGTATCAACCGGTTTGGGAGGTTATGTCAAAGAATCAAAGAATCAATTTCCTTCATTCAGTTTAAGCTGATAAAGAACACAAATATGAATGTCAAAGTTTTGCTAATAATCAGCAAAACTTTCAGATTAAAAAAGTAGTCTGGATTGTCAATACAATCAAAAATCTAACTATCAAATCTGTTTAAACTGAGATTCTTGCCGGAGTCTTCTCAGGTCGGGGCCGCGTTTCGAACCGGTGCCGCGGTGGTCCATTTGCTCAACTAATTTATAAAATACTAGCTATTGCCCGCGGCTCCGCCCGCGTGGATGTCGATTATCGCGTTGTACGACACTACTCGATTCACTACTTGCCTCTCTATACTACTTTTCCTTGCTGTCATGACAACGGAAATTGTTAGCGATATTAGCGCCAATGTATAGAAATTTACCGGATCAATTGAGATTTATGATTATTACTCCGCTCCCTTGTATGGTAGCGTGATGATATATAGCCTATGTTACTCGTGGATAATGTAGCTTTCGAATGGTGAAAGAATTTTTAAAAACGGTCCAGTAGTTTTTGAGCCTATTCATTACAACCAAACAGACAAACAAACAAAGTTTTCCTCTTTATAATATTAGTGTAGATTCTTGATATTGACGTTTTTGAAGTGTCGTTTAGTGGTCTATAGAATAAATTATGTTTGAATTTCGAATTTTGACTTTTAAACCAGCTGTCCTCATCGACGTCAGCAAAATTAACTTGTAAGAATAACACACTTTCCTAGATAATCCCGCCAAATCGTTCAATACCATTCATCATTCGTCATTAAAAACATTCATCAAACATTGTCCCCAACATTGGCGGTATTGGCTCCAACATAAAACCCCGCACACACTGCAGTAATTGTCGGGTGCTCGTGCAAACTGCTCATTTGTTTAATACGCTGATATTTATACACAGGGGCACTGTTTGTTTTGTTTTACAGACCAAGTAATATGGTTAGAGATGGCATATTCACTATCGGGATATTTACCATGTGATATATGGTAAATATCCCGATAAATGTAACAGTGAATATTTAAATGACCATGTCAATCTAAAATCATACATAGAGATGGCATTTCTATAATATTGTATCTTTGATTAGTTTCTTGTAGTCTCTTGAGAAAACCACTTCTTATTATAATTTTCAAAAGCAGTGAGGGTCTGTCTTTTAATATTTTTTAGTCTTACTTTAAAATTTTGGTTAACTGGGTTTTACGTTGGTATATCTTTTAATAAAACCCACGGAAAGATATAGGTACACTTAATTTTTCTGTGATTAATGGTACTTACTCACTTAAAAAAACATAATAAACAATTTTAGCGTGTCTTTTTAATGTGTTGTTGTTTAAAAAATTCACTATAAAAATACTTTTCTGCTTAGTAACGCATTCTGAAGACTAAAAACCTGTGCCGAACCAATAGTTAGTCTAGTTTATTTATTTAACATGTATTTTTATGACTTTTCGATGCTTTTTGAAGTTATGTGTGTATTTATCGCAGGTTTATAAGTGCCCGGTTAAATGGTAATAGGCTCGCCACCTATTACATTGAAACCTAAACATAAACTGGCTAAATGTGGGTGCTAGCATCCATGCCTATCCCTTCAGGGATATACGCGTGAGTTAATGTTATGTTATGTCAACTCTACGATATTTTGTATTCTATACGATCATTTGTGTAATCAATATATAATTTGATAATGAATGGTTGGGTGCTCAAACATTGGTTCACGAATTTTCAAATTAAATGTTTTCTGTAAATGTGTGTAGGGCAGGGATGGGAAATTTAGAATTAGGGTTGATACACTTGTTAACTTTGTTTTTATACTACTTATGTGGCAGGCACACGGACCTGATGGAAAGTGGTCACTCAAATCAAATCAAAAATTATTTATTGTGTATAGACCAGTAAACGGCACTTACAAAACGTCAATATTTACAACATTTTATAGATCAGTGAGCAAATGGACCACCGGTTCGAAACGCGGCCCCGACCTGAGAAGACTCCGGCAAGAAACTCAGCGGGCTTTTCTTTTTTTTTCATCTAGGTATTTACAATCATTTACTTAGTCTAGATACAAAAATTAGCCGAGTAGCAAGTGGCATTTTTATTTTGTTTTTAATCATGTGAAAATACCCCACGGAAGCCCCCTGCCAGAGCTGGTTGGTGAGGTTATGTCGGACTCGAACCGACTAAAACTTTTCATTTAGCACCTCTGGCAACAAAAGACTCAATCTTTTGTTCCTGGCAACAAAAGACTCAATCTTTTGTTGCCAGATGTGCTTCTGCTAGGGTAACAGGCGGTTCCACCCGTCACCCCTACGGAGGTCATTCTGCGACCTCCGAGTCGCCTCCGCTCATCGCGGGCTGTGCGGGTCCGGAGTCTTCTCCGAACACGCCGGAATCTTTTCTGAAAGCACCTTAAAAAAAACTCTATTGTCAAAAAACTACTTTTTTATGAAAATTAAAAGTTTATAATGTCAATCCCTATCAATAATACAATAAATAATAGTAAAGTTTAACTAAAGGGTCAATGAAGCACCCTTGTATTGTTTAATTTGAATCGATCACAAACTCGCTAATTTAATAAAGGGGTGAGTTTCTGAGGGGTGACATCATACTACACTCACGAAGGGGTGGAAAAACTCTGTTATAGTTTTAAAAATCTCTCACACTTAGGTGAAGACTTCGGATGGGCTACACCCGACGGGGGTCATCTCTTAAGAGAGGGCCCGGGGTCTGCCGGGGTGCGAGGGATATGTTGGCTACTATCTCACCTCCGGCAACTAAAGACCTAAAGACGGCGTGCGTTTTAGTCGGTTTGAGTCCTACATAACTTACCCAACCGGCTGCGGTGGGGATATCTTCGCACGAAAATAAAAGGGACTGATGATGATGATGATAATTAATTCTAGAAATTCACCATAAATTCTAATTTATTCACACACATAACTTCGAAACACATACTTAACTTCGAAAAGCACGGAAAGGCATTGAGGTTCGAACCCGAGACCTCGTCTCAGCAGTCCATTACCCAAACCACTAAGCTACCGCGGTCAAAGTCGCTCTAGTAAAAGTTAAGATATGGATAAGAAAGGAGGAAGTACGATAGCGGCCCATGATATTTAAATCCTTTTGAATATTAGCATTATTCACGCAATAATAATCGTTGGAAAGCGCTCCTGAAGATGGCTCGTGTAGAGGCGAAACTTTGTTGAGGTTTCGAGGTTTTTCCTTCGCACTTGCGGAATATTGCACATATATATATACTACAACATCTCTCCTCAGGTAAGAAAAGTTTTTACTTGCTTTGATGGGTGCGGTTTGACATTCCGTTCTATGACAATTAGTAATAATTTGCTATTGTTATCGTTGGAATTGTTAAACCGTGGGTGAGTGGTGGGAGCCCCCTCCCCCAATATATAATTTCCTATATAAATAGTTTAATAAACGTGGTACCTAAAAAAGGATTGCAATAAAAAAGTAGCCCAAAATAATCGTGGTACCTACAAAAAAAGGATTGCAATAAAAAAGTAGCCCAATTTTGTTAAACTGATCAGTAGCAGGTATCCCTAGTTTTCGGGAGAAATCCCCTAACAGCCAGCATATTTAAAAAAATATATCAAAATACAGATAACAAAAGAATATTCTTCACTCTTCATAAGTCTATACGCATAACACACGTTCATACCAAGACTCGCTAACACGCATACAATCAAAAAAAATCCAAAATCCAGTCGATCACCATTTCAAAGAAACATTCTCATCGAACTGCCACAAAGAATTCAAATTAAAATACCTGACAGTTAGTGTGACAGATGACAGCTGTCAGTCGATCTATTTGTCTCTGGCATATTTATGGTCTGTTCGAGTCTAATTTGGTGTTGCGTTACAAATTAACAAAATCGTTAATGCTTAGCGAGTATACGAGCAATTTCGATCGGTTCGTTATAGGGTTGACATTAGTTCTTAAATGGTTTCCTGTTTGGAGAGGGATGCCATTAATTTTATTATAGTTATGACTATGATAGCCGTTTTGACACGACTGGCTTTGCTCTTTTTTTTTTTTTTATGTGTGAAGTTTATTACTCTCCAAGTCGTCTGATACTCACCCAGACGTTAATTGGTAGTGCTAGTGCGGCTAAGCACGTAATTAGTTTCCTTGCGATTTACACAGTATAGCAAGGAATCGGGTCGCATTTTTTTTTTTCAAATTTATTAAGCTGCAACATTTTCGGTTTGGAATTTATTTTCGGCATAACCATTTTTTATAAAGTGTCCGATTAGCGGCAATAGGCTCGCCCCCTATTACGTGGGACCGAAAATCATAGTTGGCGAAATGTGGGTGTTTAATATACACCACTGCCTACCCCTTCGGGGATTACGGGCGTGAGCATATGTATGTATGTGAAGTTTATTTTCATTCGTGCCAGTCTCGCTATATTTTTCTTTAGTTATTCGTCTAACAATTCGTTGATGCTCTTGATATTCAAGAGCATCAAAAAAAAACGTGCACAACTTGTCGTGTCAAAACGGCCATTATAGCGTGCCGTAACTATATTAGATCTGTGAATAGTAGACCTCGTGAATCGTGACGATCTTTTGTTTTCAACCTTTAGTTAACCTGTTCTTCTTAACCTGATCTGAGATCTTTTGTTAACCTGTGAGGAATCATGTTGATGTTTCCGATCATAAATAATGCGCCTTTTTTCTATCATCGCACCGCTCACCATAGGGAGGGAGTTCATTATCCTCACACACTTCGAGTGGAATCGGTGCGCACTGTGCGGTGTGAAAGGAACTTCATCCCGCGCACGCTCAAGCTGTGGAATGAACTCCCTGCCGTGGTTTTTCAAATCTTACTTTCTATAAGTTGAGTCATGAGCTTGTTAACCACTTAAGTGTTATAAAAACATACGTGTCATGTTTTTAATATTTTTTCTACCAGCTAAGTACTTGGTAAGCACATAAAGGTGCGTCCAGATTTGTGACATGAACAGCGGCCCGGACAACGTGACAAAAAGTCAAAACGTTGAGTGTGGACGTAATAACTTGTAGCACATGGGTACACAAACTAGAGTTGTGGTAACACGACCACCAGTCGATCAATGCTTTCATTTAAGCTCAGCTATCACGCAGACAATGTAATTGGTGGCGAGCCTATTGCCATTAACCGTACACTTATGAACCTGCGATAAATACACACATAACTTCGAAAAGCATCGAAAAGTCATTGGTGTGTGCCATGGTAAAACCTGGGATCGAACCCGAGACCTCGTGTCTGCAGTCCATTATCCGTACCACTAGGCCATACCATACCGTTAGATTAGAATATTATTTTGTAAAAACTAGAGCATGCAACATTAAAATAAATTTACAAGTGACATGTCCGCCTTGCACCCCGTCTTATACAGTTACCGGCTTATATATTGACCCCGATTCAGTCACAAAAACGTTAAGAAAACGTTAATGAAAATGGGTGTTATGGGGCCCTAACCCCCATTTTCATTAACATTTAAAACATGTATTTGACAAGTTACAATATATCGCAAACTTTAGTGTGACCAACTTGTTTGGGACACTCTCAATACATGTACAAAACAAGTAATAAATTGTGTTTTGACAGCTGTTCTACAAATTTTGGATAAATTTTCAAGCAATTTTATATCAAACATGTTTCAAACATGTGTCTTGGTGAAAATGAGACCTAACTCTATATGTACGCAGTCAGAAAAACTGCCATGGCATTTTAAGCTTTACCTACGTTGGCTTAAAGTTCAAAATTAAATGAAAAAGAGTTTATTATACATCGTTTTATTCAGTCTACACAATGCCATTTAATGTTGAACTTTAATGACATCAGCGTAGGGTCGAAAATTTAATGGCAGTTTTTGTAATCTCAGTTGTGATGCGCGCCAGGAAGGCCCCCGTTTCTCTCGCGACTTGGAGTCAAGATATATGCCGGGAACTATAACACTAAACAAATATGTGAGAACAGAACACTTATATAAATAAAACAAAGCTTTAAATCACTAACTACAGCGCGCAGAACACTTGAACAATAAAAGAGTAGTCGGCCATTGCGGCGAAACAGCTGTCAGGCCACAGAGTAAGTGCACATAGATCGAATGCATGCACGGTCACGCAGAATGAGTGGGCGCGGGCGAGGCAAGAACAGAAAATAGCTAGTAGAAATGCGACACGATAGTTTCAGTAGCGGAACCGATGTCGCCAAACTCACACATATAACCGATAATAATACAACCGTTAATAATACCGTGCATTACTAGTAAGTGCACATAGTGGAATGCATGCAGGGTCACGCAGAATGAGTGGGCAGGGAGTGAGGCACAGAACAGAAGAAAACTAGTAGAAATACGACACGATAGTTTCGGTAGCGGAAACGATGTCGCCAAACGTACATACAACCGTTAATAATACCGTGCGTTACTACTTTACTAGGAAGTGCACATAGATCGAATGCATGCACGGCCACGCAGAATGAGTGGGCAGGGGGCGAGGCAAGAACAGAAGATAGCTAGTAGAAATGAGACACGATAGTTTCAGTAGCTGAACCGATGTCGCCAAACTCACACACAACCGTTAATAATACCGTGCATTACTACTAAATAATTGCTTTTACTGGTGGAATTTGCTACTACTTTTAATGAAATATTAGCTCAAATTATCGGTATTACTATGAAACGAAAACATACAACCTTTTTGAGGTAGTGGCTACTATGCTGCTATACCTACCTTTTTATTCAACCGTTCAAAATAGCGATTACTTTGCTATAGATAAAAAAGTATTTATGGCGTTTCATACTTTGGATCGAACAAGCTCGAATATTTACCTACGAAAAAGTTTACACGTATTCTTATAAAAGGTTCATATTGTCGAATTTATCCTTCGTTGCGTAAATACACCACCAATGACACTCATGCATAGACTAAGTACATGACACTTCGACTTGTTTTTTGTTTCTTATTGTGTGAAGTACCTATGTGGTTTGCCGCGGTGTTCGTGAATCAATGTATGCATGTATGTATGTAATGACGACCTCCGTAGCGTGGCGGTAGTGAACGCGACTGCTACCCTGGAGGCGCGGGTTCAATTTCCGCTCAGTGCAAATATTTGTGCGCATGAATATGAATATTTGCATTGGTCTGGGTGTTTCTATGTATAATATGTATGTATTTACAAAAAAAAATCTAAATATGTTTATCCGCATTCTAGAACCCATAACACAAGCTAGTTAAACTATGCTTACCATGAGTCTAAGTGGCATTGTGTAGATTGTCCTAAAATCTTATTTTATTATTTAATTTCTTATCTCAGATGTCAGATATCTATGTATATCTCCAATAATAACTACAGAGGCAAAGCAAGGCGCGAAAACATACCATTTCACGTCTCATTGACATTTCGAGTCGTTATTCTCACTTGTAAGTAAAATGTTGCCACAGCTATAAACTGCGGGCGCTGGAGCGTGTTGCTAGTGTCGAAAACAAATTGTTTAATTGCTTTCTTGCCAGCTATAAATAGCGACAGGATTTCTAATTAGATGTGGTGACAGTTTATGTTTTTAATTTTGTGTTTTTTTTGTATGTGTGTGTTGTGTGTTCTGACATTGACAGGTTGTTAACAATATGATTATTATCCATACTAATATTATAAAAAGAAAATATTTGTTTGTTTGTATGAATAGGCTCCGAAACTACTGGACCGATTTCAATAATTCTTTCACCTGTGAGCAACTACAATATCTAGGAGTAACATAGGCTACCTATATATCATCACGCTACCGTTCAAGGCAGTGGAGTAATAATCATAAATCTCAATCGATCCGGTAAATTTCTATACATTGGCGCTAATACCGACAGCAAGGAAAAGTAGTACTTATAGAGAGGCAAGTAGAGAATCGAGTAGAGTCGTACAACACGATAATCGACATCCACGCGGGCGGAGCCGCGGGCAACAGCTAGTGAGTTGATGAGATGTAGAAGAATCTAGATACCTACTTTTCACAGTGACTTTCTTAATAATTTTGTATTACATTTACGACTTGACGACGACAATTAGAAGCCATATTAAGAAGAAGATGTAAATATAACTCATTAGGTATAATCCTTGAGTTATCCCGGTCGCATCCGAGGTTTAACTCAGAGTCTAGACCAACTATTAGGTAATCTGTGATCTAGGGTCCGCCTCACTCAGTCTAAGCGTAACGCGGGTGAACTTCAATATTTTTTCTGAAGCGACCTGAGAATGACCTCCACAATTTATTGGCGATATCGAAATATTGCAGTTAGACCAGCGGTAACGACTGCCATAGATGTTCATATGACAACCGGGACCGAGGCTCTCCAACACACAGAAATGTCTACAATGTAAATAGGAATTTTCTGCATACAAATGTTTGTACTAAACGGGAACGAACCCGCGACCTCCTACGGAACAATTGAACACCACTGCTTTGTCACAGAGATTCGACAAAATGATGACATTTGCTTACAATCCAAAGTGTGCTTCTCATTTTACATTTGCTTTATTTTTGACTATAACGGAATCGACTGCCGTCTGTGCTGTGACCCCTAATCCTATCGCACTCGCAAATAGAAATTATTTTGAGCAGGTAATTTTTTTCTTGTAGAGACATCTATTATCGAGTAAAACTAATTCTTTTTAGAATATTTACAATGCATTAAGCGCCATCTAGTAAGGAGTAGTGATTTCCAAGGTCACATGAAGTGAATCATAGACAATCGCATAAATCATTCATCTCGTTCTAAATATAATCTGACTTATTTAAAGCAACCATGAAGACTCACAAGTATTTAATATATCAGTGACTTTTCATTTTAGTTGGGTTATAAGTCACTTAAATATTTCTGTTCAGAACCTATACATAAAAGGACCTAGTTACGCTTGAAACTTATTTTAATTAAAATTCAATTATGCAACAAATGTCAAAGCATTGTCAAACATCTAATATAATTGTTTTTAATAAGAATTTTATGATAGAAAACTTATTAGCTTAAAAAATTAATATTTTCCATGACATTTGGGTAAATTTTTTAACAAGAAACTAATATATTTTGAGGTTTCTGAACACAATCGTACCGATCAGGAAACAGAACAAAAATAAACACGTCAGCTGTCAAAATTTGTTGTGTCATGTCGGCGTAATATTTTTGTTAAAAACTAAACACTGTGGCAACGTCTTAAATAGAACAAATAAACACGGACAGCTTATAACTGAGCTAGAAAACTTGCAGCAGCTGAATAACAATGCATTGGTTCGGGGGCAGCATCGCCGAGGCGGTAAATCTATCCAAGCAAAAAAATGCAATTTTCGTCGTTTTCGTCGAAGGTATTTTGTTTTATTCTTTTTATTTATGCTTTATGGAACATTATTATCGCATTACATAGATATAAAAGCAGTTTCGGTGAGACTGATTGTTATATAGGTCAGATTATGTCAGATTTAGAGGTTACCCATTGCAGGTATTTTGACAGAAAACCATTGATGACAAGGTTAACACAATACTTTGTTTCGATTCTATACCTACCAAATGTGAAAATAAATTACAGTAAGTGTTGATAAAACGCAGAAGGAAGATTCTGTCTGCTATTCAACAAATTCTAATTAGATGTTATGAGCAAAATTCACATATTTTATACTTAATGAAATATTGAGAAATTCATATGCAAATTTTTTCAGTACATGTACAGGACAGGGACTGGTCATGGGTTCAACACAATTCTCTTACAGGGATAGAATAGATACGGGTATATCAAACCAATTATGGTTTGGAAATGTCTTGTTTCCAACCACAAAACAGGAAAACAAGTAGAAATGTGAATTAGTAGGGGAACCAATGTCGTCAAACTCACACAAATAACTGTTAATAATATGTCACATTACTAGTAAACAATTGTTTTGATTGGTCCTATTTATAATACTACCTTTAATTCCGAATCATACGTACATACTACGAAGTGAAAACACACCTTAACTGTTCGGAATAGAGATTACTTTGCTATACATAAAAAAGTATTTACAATGTTTAATAGTTTGAATCAAACAAGCTTGAATATTTACGAAAAAGTTTCAGTATGTCAATGTTAAAAAGTATATAACAGTGAATTGTAACAAAGTTATTTTAAACTTTAACCTATTACGATAAGGTTCACAATGTTAAAGTAGATATCAGTGAATTGTAACAAAGTTATTTTAAACTTTAACCTATTACGATAAGGTTCACAATGTTAAAGTAGATATCAGTGAATTGTAACAAAGTTATTTTAAACTTTAGTCTCTTACGATAAGGTTCACAATGTTAAAGTAGATATCAGTGAATTGTAACAAAGTTATTTTAAACTTTAACCTATTACGATAAGGTTCACAATGTTAAAGTAGATATCAGTGAATTGTAACAAAGTTATTTTAAACTTTAGTCTCTTACGATAAGGTTCACAATGTTAAAGTAGATATCAGTGAATTGTTACAAAGTTATTTTAAACTTTAACCTATTACGATAAGGTTCACAATGTTAAAGTAGATATCAGTGAATTGTAACAAAGTTATTTTAAACTTTAGTCTCTTACGATAAGGTTCACAATGTTAAAGTAGATATCAGTGAATTGTAACAAAGTTATTTTAAACTTTAACCTATTACGATAAGGTTCACAATGTTAAAGTAGATATCAGTGAATTGTAACAAAGTTATTTTAAACTTTAACCTATTACGATAAGGTTCACAATGTTAAAGTAGATATCAGTGAATTGTAACAAAGTTATTTTAAACTTTAGTCTCTTACGATAAGGTTCACATTGGACTGGAAGTAGAACTAGTAGTAAGAAGGGTAAGATAGTTGGTCATATCTTTCAAATTAAGAATATTCTTTGCACAAAATGACTCAATGTTCCGCATATATTTATAATTTTAAGACTTTCTTTGTATGAATGAATCACTGAAATTCACGCACAGATTTACGACATCTGTCTTTTTGTCACTAAATACTAAACCCTGGCAATCTGCCATGAAGAGTATCTTGTGGTTCTGACACTAATATTATGAAGAGGAAAATTTTCTATTCCTGTTTGTGTGTTTGTAATTGAATAAACTCAAAAACTACTGTACCCATTTCAAAAATTATTTCACCATTGGAAACTTACATTTACCTTGAGTAACATAGGCTATATTGCACTGCGCGATAACCGACATAAACGCGGGTGGAGCTGTGGGCGACAGCTAGTGCCTTATATTTTCGTAGTAATCTTATTTTTTTAAATGTATTGTATTTTAACTGGATTTACAATATTAATGTATATTGTCACATATTCGCTATTTGCTGTAGACAGATAGTTACCTATATTCCATTTGTTTAGGTACTTAAATAAAGGTAAACAATCTTGTGGCAACTTTTTATAAAAACACATGTTAAACAAATAAACTTGATTAACTAACTGACTAACTAGTGGTTCGACACAGGTTTTTAGTCTTTAAAATGCGTTTCTTAGCTGAAAAATATTTTTACACAGTTTTAAAACAAAACATATTAAAAAGGCACCCCACGATTATAAATATAAATAAATATTCCAGGACAATCTACACAACGTCACCTAGACCCAAAGCATAGTTAAATACGAAAAAAACATACTCAGATATTTTTTTTTTGTAAATACATACATATTATACATAGAAACACCCAAAACAATGCAAATATTCCTATTCATGTACACAAGTATTTGCATTGAGCGGGAATCGAACCCACGCCTCCTGCGTAGCAGTCGTGTTCACTACCGCCAGGCCAAGGAGGTCGTCATTGTTTACATTTATTTAAGTACCAACCCAAATGGACTATAGCCATTCATGTCAAAGCATTCCAACGGCTTGTCTTATTTTGATGAACTCTCTTCCAGGTGACAACGATCTCTCTCTGGAGATGGCAGCGACTATAGATGACACAGCGGTTGTGGCCCGCTTGTCTGATCAGAACAACTTCTTGGCTGTGAAGCTCAAGAGCGGCTCTTCAAATTACACTCACTTCGCACAAATCTGTATCCTTTGTTTGAATTCAATTCAATACTTATATTTCGGACTGTATCCATATAGTGTTAGTAACAAATTGTCTTAACCTAGTGTTAGTATTACATTAGTAAATGCATACAACTTTTTGCACTGAGCGGGGATCGAACCCGCGCCCCGTGCGTAGCAGTCGCGTGCACTACCGCTACGCCACCGACGCTGTCATTAGACATTATTAATAACTATTTACATATATAAACTCACGCCTATATCCTCGAAGGGGTGGGGAGAAGTGCTAGCACCCACATTTCGCCAGTTTATATTAGGTCCCAATGTAATAGGTGGCGAGCCTATTGCCATTTACCGGGCACTTATGAACCTGCGATAAATACACACATAACTTCGATCGAAAAGTCATTGGTGTGTGACATGGTAAAGCGTCAGCATGGAAGCATCCCTATCGATGTCCTCATTATCGATTTTGATTTCTTTTTTGTTATGGGCTCGTCAATTGACTTCACCTCGCCTTATGGTAAGATGAAGGGGAAATCTCAGGATTTGGGGTCACCGTTATAAACATGTACAGTGTTACAATGGTGGTGCTCAGCTTGACAGCCTCATCAGACGCTTTTTCGCGCGACGCTTCAAAGACCCGGAACTGTAGGAAGATGGAAATACGTGAGCTGGTGGGAAATCTAGTGAATCCTAGATCGGTCCTCACCGTTTACTGTCTCCTGACCTACACACCCAATTGGAGATATTGAAGTTCTGTACCTAGTTAGACTGGTCGGACATTTTTGGGTTGGAAAAAGACAAGACGGGGGAAGGGGAAAATGGGAACATGATGATGAATTTAAAGGGTTGGAGAAGAAAAGGTTAGGTTACATAAGGAAGAGGAGGGCAAGACAAAGCGAAGGGAGAAGGGTGAAGCCAGGGAGAAGGCAAGGAGTAGAACAGAAGATGGGAAAAAAGGAAATGTAAAAGGGAAAGTGGGGAAAATTCGAGAAGTTGGGAAGTAGGAAAACAGACAATGGTTTGTTGTGTTAGTTTCAGGATAAAGGGGAAATTGGAAAGTGAGGAGTTTGGGAAATGGAGAAATCGGAAAAATTTATAGTGGAAAAGGGAAGAAGTATTACAGAGAAAGCAAGCAATAGATTAGGATGACTATGTATTTCTATCATTAAGATATTCGTCTATTTTATAACAACCATTTTTTTCATTAAACCTTTTTTCGAAACATTAAAAAAATAGAAATTTTAAACTTAAAATCTTATAATGGTTTCTTAACCCTCACATCAGACCAGTTCGTTCCGGTACCGTCGCTGTTCTTCATAGGTAGGAACGGCACCCCCTTGGAGGTGGTGTGCGCAGGAGTTCAGCCTTCCAACCTAGCCACCAGGATAGACAGGATATTGGAAGAACATCGTAAGTACCTTCGTCAAGGTAGGGCGCTAAGGTATCTCCTCATAACCTTGTGTTGTGTTTCCGATGGTGAGTAGGGTAACCAGAGTTTACTGGACAGTTTTTGTGCTGTCAGTAGGAAGCACAATATGTATCCTGCAAAAATATCCAAATTCCAGAATGTCCATGTTTCCAAAATGTCCAAATCTTAAGAGGCCCATATCCCAAAATGTCTGAATTCCAAAATGTCCATGTACAATCTTCCAAAATGTCCAAATTTTCGAATGTCCATGTCCCAAAATGTCCAAATTAATGTCATGTCCCAAAATATCCATCTCCCAAAATGTCCAAATCTCAGAAAGCCTTTGTCCTAAAATGTCCAAATCACAAAATGTTTAACCATCTGCATTTACAAAACATTCTAAACCTTTTTATTTATTTATTATTGTTTTATTTATTTATACTATACTCACAATTATACTAAAAAGATATGCCTCATTCTTCATTTATATTAAGACATTTTAATTTACTTTAATGGTTTCCCTCCTTTCAAATACCACAGACAAGGACAAACCAATGCAACCATCGACGTCAGCCGAGCACGTGACGTCGTCAGCCGACCACGTCAGGGAACAGACAGTGAACTTCCTCCAGACGGAAGCGAGGGTCACCCCTCCCCGCCGGGAAGAGACGGCGGAGAGGGCCGCTGAGAAGACCACAGAGAAAAAAGCCGCTGAAGGTGGACCTGGTAATATTGTGGAAATAATTCCACTGTGTTTATAATGTTCGGGACTTCACGCGATATATTTTTGAACACTTTTTTTTACATAATTCCACTGGTTTTAATTGTATACATCTTCTACTATATAAAAATAAGTCGGGTTTAGCTAGCTTTTTTTAACTAGCTTGTGTTATGGGTTCTAGAATGCGGATAAACATATTTAGATACTTTTTTTTTTTGGAAATACATACATTCTGTGTAATAAGTATCGGGAATTTGTCAATAAAACAAAAAATACAAATTATTTATCTAAATTTGTTTTATCGCCTTCAAAGTAGGCTTCATCGTTTGCAATACAACATCTCCACCGCTTCACCCAGTCTTCCATACATTTTTCATAGGCTATTTGTGGTATGGCCTTTAGCTCATTCAGCGAATTTTCTTTTATGGCTTCTATCGACTCAATTTTGGGTTTAGATGCCATTCTGAAGACTTTTGGCTTTTTGCATGTCATACTCATAAACCCATGTCTCGTCGCCAGTTATTATACGTTTCATAAAGGTTGGATCCGGAGAAGGTCGGGAAACCATGTCTTCAACGACATGCTTTCGCTGCGCTTTTTGAACAAAATTGAGCTCTTTTGGAACTAGTCGAGCGGCGACGCGTTTCATGCCTAAAATGTCAATGATAATGTTGTGGACGGACTTAAAACATATGTTCACCTTACTAGCCAACTCTCTCAGACTCATACGTCGATTTTCGAGCACTAACTTTTTGATTCTGTCGATGTTTTCTTTGGTCGTAGCGGTTGAAGGGCTACCAGAACGAGGCAAGTCTACTACTACTTCTCGGACTTCTTTAGAAGCCTTATACCATTCATAAGTCGCAATATTTTTAGTGATTCACCACATGAAATATCATTCGAAACACAAAATTTAAGGCACACTCTTTGTTCAACAATATTTTCCATTATAAAAATCGCCGAGGACTCAAAACTATGACCAACAAAAAGTTTAGTTTAAAACAAATTAAATGACAGATCACGTTCAAATTTTGCGCGCTAAATCAGTACAATGCTACCAACATGCAGTAAAAAAATTAGAACGACCTCTTTTACGCGGGTCTTTTTATTGCCATATTCCCGATACTTTTTACACAGAGTAGTATATATTATACATAGAAACACCCAGACCAATGCCAATATTCATATTCATGCGCACAAATATTTGCACTGAGCGGGAATCGAACCCACGCCTCTTACGCAGCAGTGGCGTTCACTACCGCCACGCCACGTATCGTATCGTATTGGGACTCCTTTTTCCGCACCTAGCCTCCCTTTCTGGGCCATTGTGCGTGCAGGGTTACTGGCTAGAGCAGCCAGCCCAGCTCCGCCCAGAAACGCAGAAGCTTACTGGGAGCTTCACAGGCTTCGCGGAGCGACCTCACTGTGCCGAGGATTTGTGATTGTTGAGGGGCTACTGCCTCGCATGCCACGCCACGTAATAAAAAAAGGTTGCAAAAAAACGGAGTAGAGTAGTATCTTTGTGGCGTAGACCTAAAACGTTTTACTTTTTTCCAGATCCTTCTGCCCCACCAGCCAAGCAGGCGAAGACGGAGTACGAAGTAGTGTGTAAGGATGACGTGTGCATCCGCCGGCCGAAGACTGACGAGGCAGGACCCTCGCAGTCAGCCACTCCGCCTGCGCCTGTCACTCCTAATGAGGTTAGTTCATCATTGCGTTAGTCCTGGTCGCACCCGAAGCTATCCGCAGAAGAGTCCGGGATCCGCTTTCCTAAGTCTATCGCGGTAAACTATAATATTTTGCTTGAAGTGACTGCCACTGACCTCCACAGCCCATGCAAGATACCCACGGATTCGGGGTCTGCTTTTTCCATTCCACTTGCGTCGCCTATGTACCTAGAATAAATGATTTTTGACTATGAATTTATAGACTATAAGTGATTGTCTCTTACAGAAGGAGACTCCTATGGAAACAGAGAGTGCCACTAACGTTGAAGAGAAGATGGAACGCGCCAAGGAGCTCATAGAAGCGAGAAGAAGGGAGAAAGCTGACAAGGAGAAGGAGGTAAAAACGGCTTTGAGAGATTTGTTTTTTATTTTTTTCCTTTTTATTTTTGTACCACTTAGGTGGCAGACAAGCACACGGCCCACCTGATGGAAAGCGGTCACCGTGGCCTATGGACGTTTGCAACACCAGAGGCGTCACACACGCGCTGCCCACCCTGTAGAAACCTTCTAATGCCCTACTTGAAGAACCCCATATTGTAGTCGCTTGGGAAAACCACGGCAGGGAGCTCATTCCACAGCTTGAGCGTGCGCAGGATGAAACTCCTTTCATACCGCACAGTGCGCACCGAGAGAGGGACCAAGCTGTTTTCCATTCACTATTTTTTTTACCACTGTGCCTGAGTTGGTTAGAGGGGTTATGTCGGACTCGTACCGACTAAAACGCCGTCTTTGGGTCTTCGGTTGCCAGAAGTGAGATAGTAGCCAACATATCCTTCGCACCCCGGCAGACCCAGATCCATCTCATTCGAGAGGGCCCCCTTTGGTTAAGGGGACCACGGTGTCCCCATCTAGTCCCTAGGTATAGATGAGCCCACAGGGCCTGCTCCTGCTAGGGTGACAGGGGTTCCACTCGTCACCCCCAGGCCCGCGCTCATGGAGGACTGTTATTTTTTGTACCACTTAGGCAGAAGACACACTCGCGGCCCACCTGGTCGAAACTGATTCGTAAGGGTAAGGGGAGAGGGGAGAAGGTAAAGAGCGTCTCTGTGCTGTCAATGCAGAAAACAAAGAAGGTCATTCTGCGACCTCTGAGGTCCAAAACCAGGGATGTCACTATACCGAATCACTATTAAGTCTTGTAATTCCTTACCAGCTCACGTGTTTCCTTCTTCCTACAGTCCCGGGTTCTTTAAGCCGGTGCTAAAGTATCTGATGAGGCCGTCAAGCTGAGCGCCACCATTGTAACACTGTACGTGTTTGTAATGGTGACCCTCTTTCCTGACACTTTGCCTTCAGCTTACCATCAGCTATACAAAACTATTTCATCTCGTTCCAGGCTGAGAAACAGAAGGAGATAGAACGTCGGTCGCAAGGGAAGGGCGTGGCTGAGCTCAAACGTTGGCAGGCAGACCAGGAGCTCAAGCATATACAGGTTGGTACTTGTGTTAGGGAGTGTGGCGATACCGCATGTACCCAGCGCCATCTAGCGACAGCAAGAGTAACTACTACGTCACTACGGATCCTGCATCGCGAAAATGAAGTTCTCGCGCTAGTACAGTATATATACAACAACCCAACGACAACCGTTAGGCCGCTACAGGGAGCCTTGGGGATAAAGGGGTCTAGACAAGAGTCAATCGTTTGATAAACATAACATAAACTCACGCCTTTATCCCCGAAGGGGTAGGCAGAGGTGCTAGCACCCACATTTCGCCAGTTTATGTTTAGGTCCCAAAGTAATAGGTGGCGAGCCTTTTGCCATTAACCGGGCACTTATAAACCTGCGATAAATACACACAACTTCGAAGAGCTTCGAAAAGTCATTGGTTTGTGACTTGGTAAAACCTGAACCCGAGACCTCGTCTCTGCAGTCTATTACCCATACCACTAGACTACCGCGATTTTTCGATCGATTGATAGAATGATATAAAATAGATTAATCAATGTGTGGAATTGACATTCGTTCACGCCTGTCATTAATTTCATAAACGTCAAAATATGTGTCAATCTCATATCATTATATTCTATAAAAGGTTTATATTGGGGGAGGGAGGAGGGCCCACCGCTCACCCGCGGTTCTACACTCCAACAATATATATTGGAATGTCAAACCACCCTCTTCAAAGTAAGAAAGACAAAAAATCTTACCAGAGAGTGATGTTTTACCATGCAGTATTCCGCTAATGCGAAGGACTTAAACTTCGACACGTGTTTCGCCTCTACACGAGGAGCAATCAAGCGGTCGCTTGATTGCTCCTGAAGATCACTCTCTGGTAAGATTTTTGTTTTTCTTACTTTGAAGAGGGTGGTTTGACATTCCAATATATATTGTTGGAGTGTTGAACCGCGGGTGAGCGGTGGGCCCTCCTCCCTCCCCCAATATAAACCTTTTGTAATGGATTTCCGCCATGTAACGCCTACATCTATATCGTATTATATTCTATTCCATTCTACAAAACGACTACTATAAAATTTCTATTTCGTTACGGCCCAAAGTTGGTCATAAAATTAGCGACCATTATTTTCACTATATCCCATTTGATAAGAGATTACAGAAGGCGTTACGTGACGGAAAACCGAAGGCTTATCCTACATATTTTGCGCTGACGACACAGAATGTCTCTGTTCTTACAGGGGTTGTTGAGTGTTATTCCTCTGGTGTTACACTCGCCCATAGGCCACGGTAACCACTTACCATCAGGTGGGCCGCGTGCTTGTCTGCTACCTAAGTTGTATAAAAAAAGACGGTAATCTATTACAAAGAATCAAAGAATCAATTTCATTTATTCAGTTTAGGCACATAAAGAGCACTTATGAATGTCAAAGTTTTACAATAATTATGTACCTACATTTGTAAAAAATATTATAATTTATAATAAATAAGATACTTAGTAAATAAATCATTTGAAAATGATTCTTTCGCTGGTTCGGTAGTTGTATCTCCTGAGAAGAGACCAGCAAGAAACTCTACAAGAAAATATATTGGGGTAGAAGGGATTGGTACAGTCAACGCCAAAAGTTGATTAACGCAAAAATATTCAAAATCCTTTTTACATTGGAGTGAACGTGCCCACAGAGGTTTAGGTATATAGTTTTAGAATCCCCTAAGGGCAAAGTTCATATATTCCGTGGTTTATTTATAATTTAAAATCGGTTTAACAGTTGTGGTAATCAATAAATTACCATTTGTTAAGCTATTTATGGCGTTGACTGTACATATTTTCATGTTTATGACATTTATGATGGGCGTCCAAGAGAGAGGGAGGAGGGGTTTGCATCTATATTCTTCAATATAGCTGACTTTTTGCTCTCTTCTCTGTCACCAGGAGGAACGCAAGCGTGAGAAGATGGAAAACAACCTCGCCCGGCAGAGGATCCTGGAGCAGATCGCGCAGGACCGCGCCGAGAGGAGGGCGCGCGACCTGCCTCCGCCCTCGGCGCCGCCCGCACAACCCTCCGCGCAACCCGCCTGTGGGTAGCTACTCACCCTTCGAGATTTGCCACAACTCAGTGTTCTTACCACAAAAAACCTATTGAATTCGTAATGTAAAGGTATCGAGAGAGTGAAGCTTTGCTATTGGCGGGAGATTGCTTTGAGAGAGATATGTCTTGTATAATCTCACTTCGTTTTTTTTTAATCGTGCGCAAAATCCCCACCGGATACCCCCCGCCGGAGGTGGTTGGGTAGGTTATGTCGGACTCGAACCGCTGTGAGCAATGCGGCGAGCGAGAAACTCGCACTCCTAGGGCCGCCATGCCACTAGGATTTATAATCTCACCTCTGGCAATCAAAGACCTATAGACGGCGTGAGTTATCTCCGCTCTCTCGATACATAAAGGCCTCCACCGATTTTGGTGCAGGCGGTATCCGTGGGGATAAAACGGAAAAAAAAATGCTGCCTGTCATAATGCTTCGCTCTTTTGATACTTTTACGTTGCGAATTCGATAGTTGTTAGTGCTAAGGACACAGTTATGGTCGGCTTTCAGTCTAAATAGTCTTTGACATTTTACAAGAAGCGACTTCCATCTGACCTCCTCGTTTACGCGACTACTATTTGCCCTTCGTTACGTAAAAACGCACTGCAATGACACGAGTACCACGCCTACTTCACACTTTAATTTGGTTTTTGTTTTTTATTGCTGAAATGATGATGATGCTGGTGATGATGATGACGATGACGAGAGTGATGATTTTTTTTATATACCACTTAGTTGGCAGACAAGCACACGGCCCACCTGATGGGAAGCAGTCACCGTGGCCTATGGACGTTTGCAACACCAGAGACACGTGCTGCCTACCTGATGATGATCATAATTATGATAATGATGTTGTTGTTTTTGTTATGATGATGTTCATGATGATGATAATGTTGTTGTTATTATTATGATGATGATGTTGATGTTGTTGTGGTTGTTATGATAATGATGATGTTGTTGTTATGATGATGATGATAATAATGATGTTCATAATGTTGTTGTTGTTATGATAATAATGAAGACATATCTCGTGCCTAACACGCCCGTTGTCCCCAGCGCCGGGTGACGTGTCGGGGCGAGCTCGTATCCAGTTCAAGTTGCCGGACGGCGCGTCGCACACGGCGCACTTCGACGCCGACAACTCGCTCGCCGACGTGCAGCGATATGTGTCGGATAACCTGCAGGTAGGCACCCTTGCGGGTTGGGGGTGGCGGGTGGAGCCGCCTGCCACCCTACCCTACCCTTAGACGGCGACGGGGGTTAGATGAAGACACCATGGTTGTACTGAGCGGCAATTGAACCCGCGCCTCCTGCGTAGTTGTTGCGTTCACTACCGCTACCGATAGTTGATTGATTGTACCACATTTCGGCTGATACTCTCCAAGATGTTTATTATAATATTTGTGCGGCTAAGCATGTATCTAATTAATTTTTTCGCGATTTACACCACATAACAAGGAATCAGGTAATTTTTTTTCTCTAAATTTATTTAGCTGCAACATTTTTGGTTAGGAATTTACTTGGCATACCCATTTACGAAGTGCCCGATGGGCGGCAATAGGTTCGCACCCTATTACTTGGGACTGAAAATCATAGTTGCCGAAATGTGGGTGTTTAATACACCTGTGGTAATGTCCCTCCAACATAAAAGAAGGATCCTCGGGCAAGGTGATCACGCCTGACGGGCCGCGGTCCAACCGCGGCACCAAGGCACCAGCGCGAGAACTTCGCTTTCGCGATGCAGGATCCGGAGTGACGTAGTAGTTACTATTGCTGTCGCTAGATGGCGCTGTGTACATGTAGTGGTTATATTTGTCCCCCCCCCCCAGCTGTCCACGTCGTCGTTCTCTCTCTGGACGGCGTTCCCCCGGCGCGAGCTGGTGGACGCGTCGCAGAGCCTGCGCGGGCTGCAGCTGGCGCCCTCCGCCGCGCTGCTGGTGCTGCCGCGCCGGACCAACGCGCCGGCAGTCGCCAGCGCTAACAGCTTCTCCACTATGATCAGTGAGTTTTTTTTTTATACTACGTAGGTGGCAGACAAGCACACGGCCCACCTGATGGAAAGCGGCCACCGTGACCTATGAACGTGTGCAACAGTAAGGGTGTCACACACGCGCTGAAGGGAAAGGGGGAGAGCTGGGAAGGGGTGGGGAGGCTAGGAAGGGGAGGGGAAGGAGGGGTACAGTGAGCTCTGGCTACCCTACTTACCGGCGGGAACACAACACGATGGTTATTATGACCGCGGTAGGAGTACTGTACTCCTATCTCAGCAGGGACAGGATACGAGAGTGGAGGCGACTGGGACGTCGGAGGTCGCAGAATGACCTCCGTCCCCCGTAAGTACGGACCTGGGGGTGATGGGTAGAGCCGTCTGTCACCTTAGTAGAAGCAGGCCGCGGCGACGGCGCAATGTGCGCCTCTCCATATCCGGGGGCTAGATGGAGACACCATGGTTCCCACATTAGGGGAAGGGGGTCATCTCAAAGAAATGTCCCCGGGTCTGTCGGGGTGCGAGAGATGTCTTGTATAATCTCACCTCCGGCAATCAAAGACTCATGGACGGCGAGTGTTTTGGTCGGTTCGAGTCCGATTTAATCAACTCCACCGACTTTTGGTGGAGGTGGTATCCGTGGTGGTTTGCGCACGGTAAAAAAGGGACAGAATCCGAAAAATAATGGTCTCTTCTCATTAGAACCAGCGAACAAGTAATTTTCAAATGATTTATTTACTATTTTATTTATTAAAAATTACTAGCCGACCCAGCAAACGTTGCCTTACAAAAAAAAATTATGGGTTTTTAATTATTTAGGGCACGTCAATTTTACTTCACCTCGCTTGATGGTAAGCCGAAGGCAAACTCTCATAAAAGAGGGTCACCATTACAAATACGTACAGTGTTATAATGGTGGCGCTCAGCTTGACGGCCTCATCAGATACTTTTTCAAGTTCAGCTTAAAGGGCCCGGGACTGTAGGAGGAAGGAAATACGAGCTAGTAAGGAATTTCGAGATGCACTGCAAGGAAGACGTTAAAACGATAAAACGCACACACGCAGACTAGAAGATTACATGCACCTGCGATTTAGAGGAATATCCACCTTGATAGATGGGATTATCCCTCCTTTAACTTAGAGGCCAGAGTGGGGTGGGCGCGAAAGCTCCAGAACATGCACCCCAATACTATAAGAAAATAAAGAAGTACCTACTGTTCTACCTTAAAGATCTATAATCCTTTAATAACTTAAGTGTAATATCCAAAAGTAACATAGATAGTGTTAATAAAATGAACTATCAATGTCTTGTTTCTTTATGAGAAAATAGTAAACTCATGCTAATAGTATCCTAAACTTAACTGACCTGGGTATCCAACTCAAATCAGTTGCTGTCCTAAATATGTAACAATTTTTTTCTATTCCCATCAGCATACTTCACACAAATCTTCACAACAATGATACTACAGCCTACACAGCAACTATACGAATGGGTAAGGTCAAGGATGTTCCCACCACCAGCGGTAACCACTTCCCGGGAACCGAGCCCATCAGCACCCCAACCCCCGCAACCGAGCATCGGTAATCTCCGCCGCCGTGGCAACATTCACCGTCTACCGAGCGATAGACCCGCAGACGACGACAATAACACATGGAATGGGAATTCCACTCAGCAAATGTAATCAGTGAACTCTGCAATTCCACTTAAACTCTGCAAACTCACTTATTAACGACTGGTTGTACTTGTATTAGTCAAATATACTACTTCAATTAAATACAGATCACAGTAGTTGCACATAGTGTTAATATTTCTTATCTATGCTGCAGAGAAAAAATAATATGTAATATATACGGTTTATCTATTTTTAACTGCGTGATTGAAAATAGTAATGGGGTGGAACTTGGCGCATTAGTGACTTGCAAATTGGATCAAATCAATCAGTCTATCGCAGTTCACTGGTGGACATAGGCATCTTTCAATTTATCTTCTTGCAGTGTCCACTTTAGGCCACGTTTTGTTCCAACGGTCGTCGGTCCTTCGACACTACCATTTCAACTTATTTATTCTGCGAGCTATATTAATGACTTTAGGTCTTTGAGTACCT
The DNA here is from genome assembly GCA_963691645.1 of Pelosia muscerda. Lineage (NCBI taxonomy): Eukaryota > Metazoa > Arthropoda > Insecta > Lepidoptera > Erebidae > Pelosia > Pelosia muscerda. Next base: position 1,569,186 of record OY829126.1, on the reverse strand, counting down.
CATTGCTAATTTTATCCTTTAAATAATTACATAAACATTGGATGAATTGGTCGTTTTGATACAATTAGCACTAATGTCACTAATGCACGCATGCTATAATGTTTATTAAGGGAAAATAACTGTTAAACCGTAAAGACATGTTTAAAAAAATTGCTAAACGGTTTTTATATTTTAAAAATCTTGAAGAGAGTAACGAGAGAATGAAAATAAGAAAAAAAACCTAGTAAAATTGTGTAATATCTTCAAATATCATACCGTACGGTCTGCAAAACTCTGCAGATTCAATTATTAAGCATTTTCTTTGCAAGAGTTGCACTGATATTGCAATTGTCACGTACTAATTTGTTAGATACATAAAGTGTTTTAGCCATAACATAGTAATGTATATTGCAAATATTTATACATAATGGGAGTTTTTGGATTTGAATAAGTGACTTCTGAATGATTTCTGTGTTATTGCATACAGTTAATGTTATGTAATAGAATGTTTTTACTTTGCATCACAAATATATTCGCAATTGCTGCATTTTACAAATATATACGCAATTTCAAACTAATTCATATCAATGTAATGATTTTTTTTTAAAACAGTTAGTATTCTGTTTCAAATTGAATTTTGGATCGGTAAAAGGGCTTCATAGCCCCAAGATGGTTATATAGGAGTATTTAGAATTATTAAAACGTGGCTCTGTAGCTCAGAAGTTAAAGCATTCCATCTGTAACGAATCGCGAGCCCCGTTCGACTTTCGATCGAGCCCGTTCGACTTTCGATCGAGCCCGTTCGACTTTCGATCGATTTATATCACACTAGATGTTAAAACTCTGCAAAGCCACTTAATATAATAAATAGCAATGCAGACTCCAAAATTATATTAATGTTTTTTAAATATACGACTTGTGGACCCTTCTCATAAGATATTAAACTCAATATATACAATATAATGAAATTACAATTTCTATGTATATATTGATAAGAATAAATTGTGATTTGAATATATACATCATATTTATTATATTTATTTATTTTTAATATATATTAGGTATTCGGTTCAATGTTTCCATGATATGGTCAACTCATTCTATGCTTATCCTACATATATAGGTATTTACGGTGCGGGGTGTGTATAAGAAGTCACCCGCGATTCTTACTCGATCTACGAGCTTCTTCTGTAATTTAGAATTTACATATAAATATACACAGTAAGTCTCTGAAGGGGTAGGCAGAGGTGATATTTATACCCACATTTCGCCAATCCTTGTAATAGGGAATGAATCTACTGCCGTAAACTGTATTTTCGAGAACAACCCTACCCCTTAGTCGCCTTCTAAACTTCCCACGGGAAGAGATGGAATGGTTCTACTCCACGGGGAACCAAGACTTTACTTTTAAATAAATGTCAAAGCTAGGCATCGAATGAGTTGATATAGTTTTCTAGTTTAGTTATAAACTATTATCAAATTTTCGTTGTAAATTATATTTGAAAATAAATATTTGTTAAATGTATTTTTATTGTTTTATTTCTAACTTTCCACATCAAATTCTGTGAGATTATAGTAGCGCGGGTTCGATTCCCTCTCAGTGCAAATATTTGTATATTTGTCTAATTGTATAGGCCTCGGAGAACACGTTAAGCCGTCATCGGTTACAGTTGTCATATGAACATCAATGGCAGTCGTTACCGGTAGTTGGAGCCCTTAAAAACTCCCAAGAACTGATCTAACTATTTCGGTATCGCCTATACCTATAAGTTTTGGAGGCCAGATGACAGTCGCTTCACAGAAAATATCGAAGTTCAACCGCGACGCAGTTAGACTGAAGAAAAGCGAATCCCGGATTCAGTGGCGACAGTTTTGAATGCGACCGGGGCTTACACGCTGATGATGAGGATTGTTTTACCGACGGCCTCTGATATGGCGATATAGCATTCGATTACGCAGTGCGGGTTCGATTCTCGCTCAGTAGAATACATGAATATGTCTTGTATAAATTGGTCTGGTTGTGCCTCAAAACCCCAGGAAGAACTTTGCCTCACTGTGTGTGTTCTACCGCCTGTATAATAGTTTGTGTTCAGAAGAATTGTTCGACATGATGCCCACACCTACTTTCTATCATTGCACCGCTCGCCATAGAGAGGGAGTTCGCACTGTGCGGTATGAAAGGAGTTTCATCCCGCACACGCTCAAGCTGTGGAATGAGCTCCCTGCCGTGGTTTTTCCAAGCGACTACAAATAGGGATTCCTCAAAAAGGGCTTTAAAAAGTTTCTGCAGGGTCGGTCCACGGTGAACACTTACCATCAAATAGGCCGTGTGCTTGTCTGCCGTCAAAGTGGTAAAATAAAAAGTAAAACGGTGTTCGCTTGGTTTTCCGATGACTCAAAAGGATCCTTCGTCAATATTATTGAAAACTGATAACACTTCAACATTAAATTTAAAGATATATAAATTAATCTTGTCTAGACATCTATGTAGCTACAATGTGGAATACATTTAATACATACTAGCAGTTGCCCGCGGCTCCGCCCGTGTCGATGTCGATTATCGTGTACGACTAATCGATTCTCTACTTGCCTCTCTATACTACTTCTCCTTGCTGTCATGACAACGAAAATAGTTACCGATATTAGCGCCAATATATAGAAATCTACCGGATCTATTGAGATTTACCACTATTGCTCCACTCCTTTGGATGGTAGCGTGATAATATATAGCCTATGTTACTCCTAGTTATTGTAGCTTTTTATAGGTGAAAGAATTATTGAAATCGGTTCAGTAGTTTCGGAGCGTATTCGTTACAAACAAACAAACAAAATCAGATCTTTCCTTTTTATAATATTATAGTGTAAAATAAATAAAACTCATTAAAAACTACATTAGTATTATAATTTTAGATTCATAAATTAAAATGCGAATGTGTTTTTTATTGTAATATAATATAATATAATTATTATTAACATAGGTACTTACTGCACAAAATAATTATCGTTCATTTCTGTTACGTAGGTGTATTCAGTTTAAGTTCATCAGTTTAAGGTCGTGCCTCGGAGAGCACGTTAAGCCGTCGGTCCCAGTTGCCATACAAACATCTATGGCAGTCGTTACGGGTAGTTGGAGCCTTCAAAAGTCCAACCAGTCTAACTTGGATATCGCTATTGGTCATTGGACCATTGGTTGTGGAGGTCAGATGGCAGTCGCTTCACGCAAAATATCAAAGTTCAGCCGCATCACAGTTAGACTGGAAAGCCGACCCCAACTGAGTTTGAGTCAGAGAATGAGGTATATTCAGTTTAATACGAGTAGGTACTTATACTACTTAGGTGGCAAAAAAGCACGCGACCCACCGGATGATAAATGTAACTGTGTGGATATTCGCAACACAAGGGACGTAACCGTAGGTGGCGCTGCCTCCTTTTGCGAGCAAGCAATACTCGTAAAGGAGGCGGCAGGGTGAGTTCGGAGAAGACTTGAGGAGGGGGGGGGGGGGGGGCGCACAGCTCGCGATATATTATAACAAATAATAACCGATGTCGGTGCTGCTACTCTATCGCTAAAGTTATCAACAACTTTCAAAAGATGGCGCTAGTTGTCTCTAATAAAAGAAATTGAACTGTATGAGAGTAATTGGCCGCGTGCAGGAAAATCATTGCACTGATTGATTTGAAAAAAAAAACGATTTCTTTTCTTGCACTTCTATTAACCACAGACTATAAACAGTGCGTTGCACAGAAACAAACGTAGAAGTGTGAAAATTGCTGCATTTTGGCGGAAAAGCCTAATATTCTTAATTTTAATTTTATATATATAACTTAGGTGCCAGACAAGCACACGGCCCATCTGATACGGGCGTTTATACTTAACTATATCAGTGTTATTTGTGCTAAGTATTACAGTGTATGTGTTATTACAAGGTATTTTCTTTCGCTGCTGTTTTGCACTATTTAATATTTGTCGCTGTTGTGAGGTTGTAACCCAATTGCCGGAGGACTTCATTGCCAAGGTAGTTCTTGCAGGTCAGTGTTTCATAAATTTCTTTGGTGATACTATTGTACTTTGATGATTTCCTATTAAAGTTGAAAGCTTTGATGGCAGTCGTTACTGAGAAAGCCGATATCCCATTCGAAAAAAAACTGAGGGCATACCATTAACTGCAAATTTTATTGAGCTAGCGTTATTCACTCTCCATCGTGTTTGTAATGCCAAATGAAACAATAAGTTCATGAAGAAACATGAACTCGCATTATGGCGCCATTTGTTGCTTTTACAGTGCGGAATAAAATAAAGATTAAAAAAAAATGAAAAAATTGACAAGTATTTTTTTATGCCCGTAAGCCTCCAGTACACAATGGCCTGTGATGGGACTACGCTTTGCAATGCACAATTGTAGGCCATGACCACTTGGGTGTTCACACAATGGCGCATGGCTCATTGCTGCCTGACAAACCACTTGCGATGGACGTCGAAGTAATTATGGCTGCGGCTATTTATTTGTATAGTTCTTATAAAAGTTTCTTCATTGCTCCACGATATTGACATTTTGGACGATTGAAAATTTTAGTTATAGCACGCAACACAAAAGTGCCTGATCAGCGGCCGGTGACGAATTAAACAAAAACAATAGCCGATTGTGTAAACACCACAGGCCACGCTACGCCTCGATTCCCTTGAAGTGTGCCCAAAAAACCAACAACTCCCCGATTGCACGCCACGATTGACAATTTTCCGCCATCATATACCATTACCCCGTCCTGTACACAATGGCGATGGCCTGTAGTGGGCCCGCATGGGCCATTGTGAACTGGGGACTTTACGTTCTGTACCAGGGTCCTTCGGCTTACGGGGGTCATATTGAAAGAGACGGCCCCGGGTCTGCCGGGGTGCGAGGGATATGTTGACTACTATCTCACCTCCGGCAACTAAAGACCCAAAGGTGGCGTGCGTTTTGGTTCTTCGGCGGAGAAGGGGGGTATCCGTGGGGATTTTTCGCACGAAAAAAAAGGGTCCTTCGGCTTCAGAAGTGTTCCCCTTACACATTGTTTATTATGTTATTATTTACTCTCATTTAGAAACTAACTATGAAAGTTAAAGATATCGTTTGCAACTTTAAAAAACTTATTTGTTCAAGTGAAAGTTATATTATCTTACATATTTGGATAGTGTTGCGGTAAAGCAGACATGATTCAAAATAAATGATGGCATTCTGGTGAATGAATAGAATAATGACAAGCACTTTTTGTGCCTCTAAGTGTACGATGCACGAACTACTACAAAACCTTTCCAAGTTAGATGCCGTGCACTATAGCACAGGGTTTTATTTCGAGTTTACCTTATCTCACAGTATTTTTTTATACTGAACACGTCAATTTGACTTCATCTCGCCTGATGGTAAATTGAAGGCAAAGTCTCAGGGAAGAGTACCACCATTACAAACACGTAAAATGTTAAAATGGTGACCCTCAGCTTAACGGCCTCATAAAATACTTTTTCACGCTCCGCTTAAAGGATCCGAGACTGTAAGAAGAAGGAAACACGTGAGCTGGTAAAGAATTCCAAGACTTAATTGTACGGTAGAAGAAAGACTCACCAAACCGCTTGGTTCTTGATGGAATATTCTACACCGTATGCGGGTTACATATAAGCAGTGCACGTGTTGTACTGTGTAGGAAAGGAGAGAGTGGGATTAATTGGAAGAATTGATTAGAACCATTATGGTAGACACAGTAATATAAAAATATAGCAGTGGTATAGACTACGTAGTTTCCGTTAGTCGCCCCTTACCCTTCGGGATGTCATGGGGTAGTGAATATTGCGCCACCACACGGGGTAGAAAGTAGTGAAAATGATCACCGTGGCCTATGGACGTCTAAAACACCAGGAGCGTCACATTCGTGCTGCCGACCCTGTAGAAACCTTCTAATGCCCTTCTGGAAGAACCCCATATTGAAGTCGATTTGAAAAACCACAGCAGGGAGTTCATTCATTCCACAGCTTGAGCGTGCGCGGGATGAAACTCCTTTCATACCGCACAGTGTGCACCGTTTCCTCTCGTACCTAATATGTGAGGATGGACTCCCTGCATATGGCGAGCGGTGCGATGATAGAAAGTAATTGTTCAGTTATTTTCGTAGTAGCTGTACAAAAACAACACAGTTATTTTAACAATAAAACTACCAAAAAAATAAACTTCGCCTCAAATTGACGTGAGATAAACCATCTTGTAATTTGACTGTCTAATTACATAATTAAATCTGTGCCCAAAATGTAAATACCGGAAACAATAAGACAATGATTTAATAAACTTGAATAACGTTATACTGTCAGTTACCGTGCCTGGTTAAGTAAAGGAGACTGCACACTGTTTGACTTCTATGAGTAGATACAGTTAGCAACTTAATGCGTCAATATGCGAAAAAAATCTATTACTAACTATTTTGGTCATTATGCGTCAGAAGGAACTTATCGAAGATCTGAACATCTTGGTATTAACATCTTTTTGAATACTTTGACTGTCATTACTTCCGCCCTACAGAATACCGCGGCTAATAATAACCTTGTGTTGTGTTTGCGGTGAGTACGGTAGCCAGAGCTCACTGGAGACGTTTTGTGTTGTCAGTGGGAAGATCGAGAAAATTTTATTCGTTTTCTGCATTGACAGCACATTATTCTCTTAACCATCGCTATCACTACAAGAGAAGGAAAACTCGAAATGTAACCCTGTATAACAACCCAACCGTTATACCAAACCGTTTGCTCAGCGTGGTACCTAGCAGTAGGCCAAAGCCTCATAGCATTGGAATGGGCCTATATCTACTCGTAGTAATGTATTTTTCCTACAGTATATTGTTTTGATTTTGATAGAGTAAATGGAATACGACAGTAATAGTGGATGTTTGATATAAAAGTTAATTATTTTTAAAAGATAACTTGGGGTCATAGACACGTGGCAATTCTTTGGTAGTCGATTTGTAGAATAGAATATAATACTCAATGTATTTTGACACGTATTTTGACTTTTATGACAAACATAAATGAATGTCATCCTATACATTGATTATTCTATTCTATTTTATTCTTTAAAACGATTGCTACCTTCTCTAAGTCCCCTGGGCCTCTTCTGGGCCAGTTCAACTCTAAATACCTATTATTATTTTTTAAGTTTCATTACTACCGGTACCGTAATGAGAGAAAGTAGAAAACCATAATTATTAATTATTGTAAAATATTGGCAATTTATTGCTCGCTCGTGCAGAAATTTTGTTATATATTGTTATACAAGTTTATCTATGGTCTACCATAATAAATAAACCACAAATTCAAGAATCATCATCTTCTGAGGCCTTTTTCCAACATCTATTGATAAACATATAATTTGTATTCCTTGTATGGTAATTAACAGTAAATAAAAAAACATAGACCTCTGCCATTGTTCCCCTTCACAAATAAAACTTTATTTATTTATAGACTTATAATTTTATTTCTTCATTTCAAAATCTTTACACTTAATTAAGTACATTGTATTGTTATCTATACTAATATTATAAAGAGGAAATATTTGTTTGTTTGTTTGTAACGAATAGGCTACGAAACTACTGGACCTATGTCAATAATTCTTTCACCTATAAAAAGCTACAATATCTACGAGTAACATAGGCTATATTATCATCACGCTACCATCCAAGGGAGCGGAGTAATAATCTTAAATCTCAATTGATAAGGTATATTTCTATACATTGACGCTAATATCGACAGCAAGGAAATGTGGTGTAGAGAGGCAAGTAGAGAATCGAGTAGAGTCGTACAAGGCGATAATCGACATCCACGCGGGCGGAGCCGCGGGCAATAGCTAATTGGTTATATAATCGTAAAAGAGTACGTTTTAGGTTTTAATTTGATGACACACACTCTTTTATTGATTATGACAAACCATAACTCTAGTATTTACTCTTGGCCATTGGTACAACAGCTCCTAGCAAGCATCTATATGAACAAAACTGAATTGTATAACTATTTCATTCTAGCTTATTAACTAAAGATCAGTTTCACCACTTTCTAAACCTATTAGTTACAATAGAACATTTTAAAACTGTAACGTAGGTAAACACAATGGATGTCATTTTTTCAATGATTACTAATAATGAACACAAAGAACTTGACTGAAGTCTTCATAACCATATTAACCGTAAATATCGTAATACACTTGTTTCCATAACCGACCTAAATGTAGAAAAAACTTTCTATATTTTCTACGCACTGTATTCTCGGGTTTTCATAAAATTACGCATTTGAACTTAAATCGGACAGGACTTGAATAATAATGGGAAGCGAAAGTAGTGACTAAAATGTATATATTTGTTAACTTAGTACCAGTGTGCATAACTCTTTAGTGAAAGAAGAAATAGTTGGGCGAGCGGGCTTTCCGAACGCATCGATAAAGCATCAGTTTTGACATTGCCGTTGGCGCGAAATGACGTTCATTTTTATTTTGTTTCTGTCGCGTGTTAATTTTCGAAAAATACGTTTGTAAATTGTGTTTTTTAACACAATGATGGATTTAAAAGAAATTATTAAATGGTTTATACCGTGTTTAAGTATTTTGCTATATAATAAAGTGAGAATGTGTAAATTTATGTACATTTCTTGTTTGTTTTTACTTTTTTTCGCGCGTCCCAGTTGCAGTGCGGACGTTGACAGTTTAAGTGATGCTGATACCAAAAATAATAATATAGTTAGTTACAATAATTTAAATAATGATAATAACCAAAGTGATAATTATGAAGTAAATAGTACGATGCGACAGTTTGAAGATATAAGTTTAAAAATGGACACATCAGTAGGTAAGAAATGTATACTTTTTTTCCTTTTTTTATTTTTTGTAAATAATAAGACATCTATGGAATACCATAAACAAAGTTTGTTTACTCTGTTCGTGTACGAACAGTACATACTATACTTTTTTTTCGTTTATTTATCTGCTATAGCTATACACTTACATACCCGGGAAGGCGGGATAGTTATTTATATTAAAACATTGTGTAAGGAACCTATATTTTTTAATGAAAATGTTCTTGAAACTTGATAATTAATGCTAAAATATTTTTATTATGCTGGTAGAGTTTTGAGATAAGTACTTACTACTAAACTCAAGAGTCTCGAAGATGACCGTATAAATGAAAAAATCTACTTCTTGTTTTCTAATAGATTTATCTGCCTGGCTCTACCTGGAAGTACGAGTTCGATTCACGGTCGTGCACCTCTGACTTTTAATGCATTATCGCTTCATCAACACACAATAAGCCTAAAAATAAATTGTGAAAAGATATAAATTTAATAGAATCAAGACTGTTGAATTTACATAGGTAGGTACTTGGCTTTTTTGTTTTTTTTTCGTGTGCGAAATCTTCACCAACCACTCCCACCGGAACCGGTGAGAGTGTTTCTGTCGGACTCAAACCGACTAAAACGCACGCCGTTTTCGAGTCTTCGTAAAACGCTCCCGAAAACGACATGCGTAGTAAGTAACATATCCCTCGCACCCCGTCGACCGGCATCTCTTTAGAGATGGCCCCCTTCGTGTAAGGGAACCACGGTGTCCTCATCTAGCCACCGGGTATGTTAGGATGAGAGGCGGCTTCAGCCGTCACCTCCCAGGCCCGCGCTCATGGAGGACGGATGTCATTTTGCAATCTCTGACACCGGAGTCGCCTCCACTCATCGCGAGCTGTACAAGTGTACATACCTTTTTTTTATCGTGCGAAAAATCCCCACGGATATCCCCCTACCGGAGCCGGTTGGGTAGGTTATGTCGGACTCTAACCGACTAAAACGCACGCCGTCTTTGGGTCTTCAGTTGCCGGAGGTGAGGTAGTAGCCAACATATCCCTCGCACCCCGGCAGACCCGGGGCCTTCTATTCGAGATGACCCCCGCAGTGTACATACCTACTTAGTATCTAGACTCGATCTAAGTTCAAACTATGTAGATGAAAATATCAGGTTTCCAATATAGATGCAGGTAACTCAGAGTAGAAGACATACTCAGATACCTACTTAGCATCTAGATGTTGCCGTTATAAACCTAACCGGTTGAGGTCAAAGACTTTATATACCTATGTAGGATCCCGGCTGGCAGGCGAAGTTAGCTTGACCCAGATTCCAGAATGTTTTGGGAGAGTCTCATACAACCAGGAACCCTTTTAAGAGGTGGTGGTAGGGCCCCTAATCCTTTATCCCCTAATTGTCTTAAAATATTTGTACTATTAATTGACGTCGAATTAAAAATCACTCAATTTAAATTGATACAAACAATAGCAAAATTTAAAAAGCGTATATAATTAATAGCTTTTCGCAACTAACTCTGTTGTAAATTAATATGGATAAAACTTTCTAACAGCAAGATAACATTGCTATTGTAATACGAAACACGCTAACTCGTTACAATCTAAATTCATTTCTAAACAATCACTTGAAAGTATACCGAGCACGAAACGTTATCGAATTTGTAATGTTAAAGTATCGAAAGAACGGAGCCTTGCGATAGGCGAGCTTCACGAACACATGTTCACAATAGACATGAACAACGGACCGGACAGCGTGACATCAAGACAAAACGTTACGAGTAACTGTGGATGTAATAACTTGAAGCAAATGGACATACGGACTAGGTTTGCCCTGACACGGCCGCTAGTGGATCAATGGTTTCATCTAAACTCAACTATCACGCAGCTGAATACACGACAATCACGCACTTTTGACACGGTCACGGGAAAATATCATCCAAAAAAACCTGGATTTTATAGTATCCTTTTTGACATAATTTTTCTTTTAATTACATTTTTAAATTCTTGTGTAGGCAAATTTTTAATTGTATTAGGCGTCTACAGGGCCGGCAGCGCGAGTGCGACGACTCAGGTGTTGCAAACATTCATAGGCCACGATGACCATTTTCCATCAGGTGAGCCGAGTGCTAGCCTACCACTCAAATGGTATAAAAATAAATGAGACTGTTGATTATAAAGCCGGACCTCATTCGGCCCTCAATGAATCACTTTATCAAATGTAAGCTATTATCTATATAACGAAGTGAAAAGAAAAGTAAAAAGTAACCATAAACGATATATACTTTCTATGATGTGTAAAAAAAAGTGGCTGTTAGTCAACTGACCTAGATGCGGTCATTGTAAATTATGTGTGTTTTGTACTACTCAAATAGGAAACAAACATTCCACTTCATATATATGTCGCAGTAAGATAGTTATATCACTAAACTTGGACCGTTTTATAACTATATTGCTAGTGAGATAGTAATGAATCGTTTTCCTATAACTATGTTCCGGTATATGATTATATCCCTAGGGATGTGATTATATTACTGTTATAACTATCTTACTGCGACATATAGGTACACTGTTAAGGATATTTATAGTAATAGTACGGTTCTTTTAACAAACAGTTTTAATGTTATATTTTGGCAAAGGTACAAACATGGGTGTCTCAATGAAGAAAAATTAAATTAACAATTTAAAATCCCTTGACACGAAAAATACCTTCAAAAAGTAAAAAATCCCACGTAATATGGAGTGAGGCTATTGCCGCCGATCGGGCACTTTGTAAAAAAATGGGATGACAAAAAATAAATTCGTAACTGAAAATATTGCAGCAAAATCGGAAAAATATTTTTTGACCCGATTCCTTGCTATGCGGTGTAAATTGCAAGGAAATTGGTTGGCGTCGACACAAAGTATCCAACATGGTTGAAGTGTTCGCAATAACTCTCCATGCACCCCAAACCAAGATTAGAAGAGTTTAGAAGTACCATAATTTAACTACAGTGTTACTTCTCGCTAATGACAGAAAGCGTTCTACATTGTAGAAATAGCCTCCGCATGAGTTGTTACAGTCAATAATAGTAATCGAGGCCAGTTGCTGTCTCGGGGGATATCGTGAAACGTATAGCGAAATTATCTACTCCAAGAAACATAAACGAAAGAAGAATATCTGTTACATATGAGTATGCAATCGCTATTTTTTTATTACATACTAGCTGTTGCCCGCAGCTCCGCCCGCGTGGACTACTGATCCCGTTCCCGCTGCTCTTTTTTCACCTTTTAAACCTTGTCTGGACTTCCACGAATAATTCAAGACCAAAATTAGCCAAATCGGTCAAGCCGTTTTCATGTTATGTCGTGACAACTGAAAACGGGTTTCATTTTTGTATAAATAGATTTGGTGTGTATACACTGTATTATACACCAATCGATAATTGAGTGAATAAACAAAATTTCTATAATACCTACTACTATACAATGCAGTGCAATGAGTACCACAAGAAATCACTTCAAACATTCATCAGTCAGTACCTCTCCCCTTCCTGAACAGCTAAACCTATGTTCGGGCTAACGATGGCAACTCAAAAACGCCGTCGTTTCGACACAAGAAGACCTCTCCCGTTAAAGTACCGTCGTCGCCTAATTGTCGCCACACTGGTGCTAAACAGAGGCCCTAGAGAAGTTACAATTCCTTGATGTTTTGTAGAATGGAATAGAATAAAATGTTCCCCTTCGGCCGCGTATGTGACCAGTGTTTGGTAACGAGTATCCTAAGAAGAAAAAATGATCCTTATAGGATACCAGTGTCCAAATAATAGGATTTTTTTCCTGACAATATAGTAGTTATATTGTTCGTAACTATTAACACGTACGTTTATGGCATTTATGACAGGCGTGAACGCTCGTCAATCCCATACATGGCTCAATTTTTCCTATGTTTGTGTTGCTTTGTGTTGATGGAGAAGGAATTTCACCACCCCATCTCATCCAAAGTATAAGGTGACTGACGGAAAACGCAGAAGATATTACTGCGAGGGAAGAAAAACTCGAAATAAAACCAATTTTTAAATTTTTTATCGTGCGCAAAATCCCCACGGATACCACCTCCGCCGTAACCGGTGGAGGTGATTATGTCAGACTCGAACCAACTAAAACGCACGCTGTCCGTGGGTCCTAGATTGCCGGAGGTGAGATTATTCAAGACATGGGACATCTCTTTTGAGATGACCCTCTTATCCTAATGTGGGGACCATGGTGTCCCTATCTAGCCCCTGGGTATGGGGTGGCACTTTGCGCCGGCGCCGCTGTGGTCTGCTTCTTCTAGAGTGATAGGCGGCTCCACCCGTCACCCCCAGTCGTAATAAAACCCTGTACTAACGTGGAAACAGTTGGCCAATGCCTCCCAATATTGGAAGAGGCCTATGTCCATTGATTGATTGAGTACATATTCTTATCTGTGTATTTTATAGTCACGGAACTCTTATAGAGCTCTCCTAAGCACCTATTGTTTGTTTATTTTAATTATGTTAACAGTTGGAAGGTCGTAAAACTCTGAGCGATGGCTAACCATGTATCGGTAAGGTCGATGATACTTGTGTTCTGGTATTGACAATAGTTGCTGAGAACTGACCATTTTAAACTGACCTATTTTGTTATAATATTGAGAAAACTTGCAGCTGACAAGTAGTAGAGTCAAAACCATGGGGGGATGGACAAAAATATGTGGTTCTTCAAGAAGGGCATTAGAAGGTATCTACAGGGTAGGCAGCACGTATGTGACGCCTCTGGTATTGCAAACGTCCATAGACCACGGTGACCGCTTCCCATGAGGTGGGCCGTGTGCTTGTCTGCCACCTAAGTGGTATAAAAAAAACCATAGAAAAACTAAATAACGCCAAAATCAATGATTTTAAATTTTTTGTAGTAAACACTAAAATAAATTGAAAATAAATATTTCATCACGATCAAAAGTAATTAAAAGCGATTAAAGATAATTTGAAATACAACTATAAATATAATTGTTATATAAATATGTTTGTATTTGTCAGAGAACAAGGTTATATTTTAATAAATCGTGTATAATTTTATGAAGTTCATAAAACATTTGACGTTCATCTACGCCGAAAATTATTTTTGAGATTTCTGTGGGATTATAGTACCTACGTTGAATTGTGTTATCTTGTCTATGGCGAACGTAACTACGTACAGTAGCACTAGCATGAACTCCTATCGAATTCGTAATGTAAAGGTTTCGAGAGAACGGGGCATTGTGATTGGCAGTCTGCCTCGCGACGCGAACCTGTGTGCGTGCGTAGCCCGCCAATCGCAATGCTCCGTTCTGTCGATACCTTTACATTACGAATTCTATAGTATTTCGTACTAAGGCTACATTGGGCTCCAAAAGTTCCTGGACAATGTTAAAATAAAATTGTATGAAGTGATGCTACTATTACAACTAAAAGCATCACTCCAAGACTAGTCTTGGAAGCTACTGGATAATATTAGATCTACTTATTAATATAAGTTTAGGATACTACTTGCATGAGTTTACTTATTTTCCTATAAAGAAACAAGACATCGATCTAGTTTATTTTATTGACGCTATCTTTTTTACTTTGGTTAAATTAAACTTATGCTATCAAAGGATTATAGATCAGGTGTTCAGGAACTTTTGGTGTCCGCTGTACCTACCAGTGGTGATAGGCGAACATTTTCAAACGGGAAGCCGGTAAAAAAATCACCACAATCTAGTTATTCACCATGCGTCCTATTAGAGCGCCGACAGGGTTATAAGGAGCCCTAGGGTCCTCACCTGATGGACGTCTCTCCCGTGATAGATAGACAACAGTCGCTCTCATAAAATCTATTGTCACAATTTCTTTTCCGCACAATTCCAAAGTAACTATTAAACATGCAATAGTTATCTACATACATATAACGTAATGGCGGAGTGGCACGCAAAGAAAGTAGCTCGTGCTGTATAACAGATTCGAACCGGTTTCACTCGGCCGACGGACGCACGTGTTATCGATGAGTAAGTGTACATTCTTATGTAGAGGTACAACATTTGATGACAGATCAGAATTTCGCGGTTTGATTTTTTGCAAGACATAACATAACATAAACTCACGCCTATATCCCCGAAAGGGTAGGCAGAGGTGCTAGCACCCACGTTTCGCCAGTTTATGTTTAGGTCCCAATGTAATAAGTGGCGAGCCTATTGACATTAACCAGGCACTTATAAACCTGCGATAAACACACACATAACTTCGAAAAGCGTCGTTTCATTGGTGTGTGCCATGGTAAACCTGAGATCGAATTCAAGACCTCCTCTTAGCAGTTCCATACCACTAGGCTACCCTTTTTTTTCGTTAAGGATTTTTGGAATCAATCCATTACTTTACCAAGCTATTTTACTGGCATTTTCGCCAATAGAATGTCACTGTCTCTAGAACTCCTGAAGTGAACAAACAGCTGACACGCAACCAGTGCAATGTCTTTTAATTACCTAACACTTAATTATGCAGTGAAAGTGTTCAGTGACTTTTCTTCCTACGGTTGACTGCACCGGTTGTGCCGCAGAAAATTCGCAGTGGTAGAGCAGATTCTATTTCCCGGTCGTACCATCCTATAGTTTACTGACGCCTATTAGAGCGGTTACCCTTCGATCTCCCAACCTAACTTAACGCCACGTTATTTAACAGGTAACTTGGACCCTGAGGGACTTCGAAATGTTTTGTCCGAGGGTCTAAAATAAGAGTACCTTTTATTCCCGGGCGCGATACCCCTCGTGATTGTGTCGGACTCGTACAGATCAAAAACCGCTCGGCGCTCTCGTGACAAGTTGCCGGACATGAGGTAGCCTCTGTTATATCCCTCATGCCCCGGCTACCCAGGGCCATTGAAGGCCCTCACGGGTGTGTTTCACCAGATAGGGACCAGCGCTCTTCTCGCTGCCACCGTGGCCTTCTCCTACTACCCTAGCGGCTCCACCTGTCACCCCCATTCATGGAGGATGGAGTTCCTTCTGCGACCCTCTGACACCCGAGCCGACTCCGCTCCGCCGTCTCCTTTTCGGGTATTACTTGCTCGCAGAAAGCTATCTGTCTATCAGTATTGAAAATCTATTAAATTACGGGTGTGTACGATAGTAACATACAAATGAAACCGGGGACAGATGGTGCAGCGGGAACAGGATCATAATTCCACTTGGGTGGATCCGTAGCCAGCATCGTAGCTTAGCAGCTAGTAGAGAAATCGAAAGTCTACTCTTTTGTACTATCTTATAAAATACCCTTTTACTTCTTCCAGGGAGGACCTTCGGGAGGCCCATGAAGAAGATGATCCAGGCTCTCATTCCCCTGGCCTTCCAGGCAGGAGCGGCCACCACCTTCATAGGAGTAGGGACCGTGGTAACTGTGATGACGCTGATAGTCTCGCTGATGACTTTCAAGCTTATACTCGTCGCTATAGCTGCCAAGGTAATTACTATTTTCTTTATTCACATATTTCCTTTTTCCTACCTTACTTCAGCTTACCATCAGGCGAATGAAATCAAATTTACGTGTCCTACATAAACCTGTATCAAAATCCGTTCAATCCCCTAAAATTTGTACCCTCATATATTTTAGGCGTCCAATCATCCCCTGGTCTGTATTTTTTTTACACCACTTAGGTGGAGGATAAGCACACGGCCCACCTGATGAAAATGGTAACTGTGGCCTATGCATGTTTGCAAGATCAAAGACGTTACACGATATATTATAACTTACTAGCAAATGGACCACCCATCGGCCTGAGAAGACTCCGGCAAGAAACTCAGCGGGCTTTTCTTTTATTTGGTCTATCTACAAACAGATTTTTGGTCTTCCCACCGTACTTGTAGTTAGGCTAGTCGTACTTTTGAGGGCTCCAACTACCAGTAACGACTGCCATAGAAGTTTGTATGGCAACCGGGACCGAGACGGCTTAACGTGCTCTCCGAGACACGACCAGATTAGCGCAAATAACCATATTCATGCATACAAATATTTGCTCTGAGCGAGGATTGAACACGTGCCTCCTGCGTAGCAGTCGCGGTCACTACCGCCACGCCACAGATGCTCTTGTTATTTGCAGTACTTACCATTTTTTTTTATCGTTCCAGCAGTCCATTACCCATACCACTAGGCTACCGAGGTGCTTATCTAAATATATTGGAACCACACCACTTACATGTCAATTCACACATCATTTCAACAATGACATTGACAATCACTTCAAGGTCACGCTAACAAAATAAATAGCATTCAGTGAAAGTGTAAACCGGAACGCGAGCGAAAAGGACAGCGATACCACTATTATACTTGTTAGACAGAGATGCAACATGATAAGCTACTAGAAATGATTCGAGACTGTTGCGGTTTTTGTATGCCGAGCGATGCTAATATTGGCGGAATACTTTCGGTGATATTGAGGGACTTTCCTTATAAAAAGTATAGTCGGCGGCAAAAATGTTTACGTACCAGTAGAACCTGAAAATTTAGTGTTAGGGATTTAAAAAAGGTCTTTTTTACCTAGGACAAGTCAATTTTACTTTATCAAGCCTGATAGTAAGCTGTAGGCAAATACTCTAAAAAGAGGGTCGCCATTCCAAACACGTGAAGTAGTACAATGGTGGCCCTCAGCTGGACGGCCTCATCAAATGCTTTTCACGCCCCGCTTAAAGGACCTGGGGCCTTAGGAAGAAGGAAATACGTGAGCTGGTAAGGTATTCAAGACTTAATGGTGCGGCAGCGGAAAGACTCACGTCACTTCATAGCACATATTACCTAATAGTATTGTCATTACTATCATCCGGCGCTGAATGACCTCCGTTCTCGATGAGCACAGGCCTGGAGGTGACGGGCCGCTTGTCATCCGACTAAAAGTAGATCGATATTGCCAATTTGGTTGTGGAGGTCCGATGGCAGTCCTTTCATGGAAAATATGGAAGTTCAGCCGCATCTTAGTTAGACTAGAAAACCGACCCCAACTGAGTTGGGAATAGACTCAGAGAATGATAACGTTATTTTGAACTATACTTGTGTATTTCCAGATCGGTGCCTTCTTCGCAAAGGCTCACGGGCATCATGACCATGGCTGGCAACCTCATCAGAAGGAAGTACACCTACACGTGCATGGACAGCCCGGGCCACATGAAGAGCATATATGTAAGGAGACATTTTATCATTATTTACATAGCTACTCTCAATCCAACCACACTAATTGTATGTGCAATCATCACAAAAAAACACATTTTAGTGGTACAATTCTTGAACAATACCATTTTCTCGAGAGGATTCTCCGTGTCGGCATCAAGAGTGTAACTCCTCTGGTGTTACCCACGTCCATAGACCACGGTAGTCACTTCTGAGCGAAATATGGAAAGACCTAAAAGTTCAGAGAATGTATTTCGTTGATTATTAAAGTGTATCTTGCCAGGGCAATCAGCTCCACAACGCCAGGTCCCAGGGCAGGTATTCTACCCTCATCAGAACGCAGCAGCACGCCTCTGGAAGCCAGTCGGAGTCCAACCGACTCCATTACAATAGGTACAGCTTTTAGTAAGTGACAATATGCTTGCTGTAAAGCATGTGCAGTGAATTTTTCAGCAAATTTCTTTTCTTCATTGCACTCTCAAGCTGTGGAATGCCCGCACTGCTATGGTTTTGCCAAGCGACTACAATATGGGGGGTTTTCAAGAACCGCTTCCCATCAGGTGGGCTCTATCTGCTGTGCTGTCTTCTCCAGAAACACAAACCTTTCATTCTGTTCATTCTTCTTTGCTTCTTGAATAAAGGAAGCAAGCTTTCTGTTTCTATCCCCTTTTTGCGGGCATCCAACACAGAAACCTTTAGTGGTTATGTCGCACGCCATGTCGGGTCTCGTATGCAAGGTGACTGAATGAATCGTTTCTCTTGCACACCGAGATACCTGACCAATTCCCTGCTGTGGGTTCTTCAAGAAGGGCATTAGAAGGTTTCTACAGGGTCGGTAGCACGATTGTGACGCCTCTGGTGTTGCAAACCTCCATGGGCTACGGTGACCACTGTCCATCAGGACCGCGTGCTTGTCTGCCACCTAAGAAGTAAAAAAAAATCCCTGCCATCAACGGCGGCTTGGATGCAATTGGCAATCTATTCGCTCAGTCCTTCTGGGAGTCTATAAGATGGTAACTTCGCTTCTCGCGTCGCGAAGTAGGAAACTGTGCTTGTTGCGATGAGTCTTAATCTTTTGTTGATAGCTATCTTCTCAGCTCAGCTCTTAGCTCTTGAATATAGTATACGGTGCTCCGGTTAAACAACGGAAGAGGCTTAGGCCCTCACTTGAACTTGCCTGTCAGAATTGCATATCAGAGGGCTTGAAAACGTTTGAAGAGTATAATAATACAGTAGAGACTCGTAATAGTCGTAATACAAATTTTGTATTTTGTTACGTCATCGTTTTGAAAGTGATACAATATAATGAGAAAGTTTTAAAGATTGAGTTTATCGGATGACGTGAGACGTGCGTTGATATTATAACCAAAATTATAGTTATGTAGTGAAGTGAAAGCTTTGTGTATATCTGTATATACACAAAGCTTTGAATTACTATCATATAGTCCATTCGTTTAGATAAATAAACGTAAATAATCTTTAGTGTATCTTTTTAATATGTTTTGTTTAAAAACTCATTTCTGCTTATAACGCATTTTGAACACTAAAAATATGTCTCGAACCACTAATTAGTCCGCTTTCAAAATGCGTTACTAAGTAGAAAAGTTTTTAAACAAAACACATTAAAAGACACGCCAATATTGTTTACATTTATTTAACTAAACAAATGGACTATAGGCGTTTTTGCTAAAAAAATGCAAAATCTTTGATTCCCATATTGATTCCCACTAGAATAGAATAGAGGTCATTCCATCTCTTGCCGTGTCGTATAGGTGACAAGGGATGGCGTTATTCTCTATCCTATAGTAAATCAATATACAGCATATGATATAGTGCCCGCTTGACGGCTATAGGCTCGAACTCTATTACATGGTACCGAAAATATTTTTTGGCGAAATGTGGGTGTAAAAAAAAAACATCTCTGTCTACCCCCTTCAGGGACTGTATGAATACACGTTAGTATATCTGAAAGTCGGACTTACCGAACCATCTCAAGAATTTTTGCCTAAAGAATATACTAATGACATCTATGGGTTATTTTTGTAAGTTAATACAGAAGATCTATAAGTTCCGAGCTATATTCATAGATGGCGCTAGTTATATCGCCTTTCTCAAACTAAATATATTGTAATATCGGGAATCTCTCCCGTCAAAGCTCAAATCAAGATGAACAGTAGGATATCTGTCCCCTGGCCTCACAGTGAATAAACAAATATCGAGACCGTCAAGGGATGGGGGATGAATGGCACGTCCACTTACTATCAGGCAAGGTGTAGTCAATTTGAGGAGTCTAATATAAAAAAAATGCGGGCCAGGAGAAGAATCATTAGGTAGCTGTCACAATGAAGTCCGGATCTTTTTCAGTCTAACTGCGTCGCGACTGAACTTAGATATTTTCCGTGAAGCAACTGCCATCTGGCCTCCACAACCTATCAAAGTGCTGCAGTTAGTTTTAGGACTTTTGAGGGCTTCAACTACCCATATCGACCGCCATAGATGTATGTATGACAACCGGGACCGATAACAGCTTATCGTGCTCTCCGAGGCACGATCAGACCAGTACAAATAGGCTTTTTAACACGCTTACAATATTTGCACTGAGCGGGGATCGAAACAGCACCTCCTGCGTAACAATGGTGGTTCATCTATCGCATTACGTTCATTTTTATTCAATGAAATTTTGGCCGTGGAACTGTTCAGTAGAACAAGTGGGAATATAGAGTCTCAATAGTTCTACTATTTTGTTATACCTAATGGGAAAAAAATCCCATTAGTTCTACCGTAGAGATTATTCGGTAGGACAAGTGGGAATAAAGACTCCTAATTATTTTACTATTTTGTTCAATTCAGTTCAATTCAATTTATTTATTTATTTATGGATCATAGGTTTGTACAGTTCTAAATCTAGGTTACAATCAGGTGCGCTATGTCCTACCATGAAATATGGTGTAAACGCCTATATCCCCGAAGGGGTGGACAGAGGTGCTAGCACCCACATTTCGCCAGTGTATATTTAGGTCCCAATGTAATAGGGGGCGAGCCTCGTTTTAGGTACTCAGCGACTAAAGGTACAAATTAGACACAGTATAACAAAATACATATGTTATACCTAATATAGTAGTACTAGGGACAAAAATTTCCATTAGTTCTACCGTAGAACTGTTCTGTAGAACTAGTCAAACCGTCGCTCGGACAAAAATCTTTGTACGACCCCATTTTATGTACCCGCGTATTCGACCCCAATGCATCCATATTATATTTTTCCGTTTTAAAACACGTAACGGATTTTAATACGGTTTTTACTGTCATTAACATTTTTCACGGGAATTTTCATATGAATAATAATATAATTCATCATTAAAAAGCTTTTGTTTTATATAACGGGTAGTCCAATTAGGCAACTGCTAGACACCCGTGCGAATTGGGGCGAATCTTTAGTACCTACGCAATTACTTCATCGTCTCATTATACAGAACAAAAAATATAGGTGCAATGAAAACAGTCTGTATAAAAAATAAAAAGTATTTGTTCAAAAAAAACTGTTCAACGAGCCCTAATTGAACAAAAATCTGCCGAGGTCCCTTAGGGTCAAAATTACCTATTACATACCGTTATTTACCGTTTTACGTGGCTCTCGTCTCGAGGTTGGGAGGTCAAACGATAGACGCTTTAATAAGCGTCAATAAACTATAGGATGGTACGACTGGGCAGTAGTCTCTGCTCTACCACTGCGAATTTTCTGCGGCACAACAGGTGCAGTCAACCGTAGGAAGAAAAGTCACTGAACACTTTCACTACATAATTAAGTGTTAGGTAATTAAAAGACATTGCACTGGTTGCGTGTCAGCTGTTTGTTCACTTCAGGAGCTGTAGACACAGTGACATTCTGTTAGCGAAAACGTTAGTAAGTAGTGAGTAAGTTAGTAATACCTTGTGTTGTGTTTACGATGAGAAACCCTTTGTCTTCTGCATTGACAGTACAGAAAATCTACTAATTTTTTTATTTTTTTAAATCTAGGAGACTTCAATTTGAATTTACTTCGCCTGATGTTAGGTTGAAGGTAAAGCGTCAGGAAAGAGGGTCACCATTATAAACACGTACGGTATTACAATGGTGGCGCTCAGTTTGAATGAAGACCTCATCAGATGTTTTTTCACGCCTCGTTTAAAGGGCCCGGGACTGTAGGAAGAAGGAAGCACGTGATCTGTTAAGGAATTCCAAGACTTAATGGTGCAGCAGAGGGAAGACTCACCGAACCGCTTGGTTCTTGATGGAATATTCTGCACCGTATGCGGGTGACATCTAAGCCCTGCACGTGTTGTCCTGAGGAAAGGAAAGGGTGGGACTAATTTGGAAAAGCTAGAGATAGTAGAGATACTAAAATTTATCGTCGTGCCGGGCGTGATGTAGCGTTAGGTAATAATCAAATTCGAAATTCTTTCCTCACCCAAAAATTTCTATGAAAATTGCACAAGGCGCCTAATGAAATTTTCATTTCACAAATATGCTTTATTAGTTTTGTAAATTTCTGCAACTTATACAAATGGGCGTTAAGATGGATGTCCTCATACCTCCGTCTATCCAGATCTTCGGGGCAAAGCCAGTCTCATCAGCACTGCAAACCGGTTCACCAGCTAATATTGACGTATGAACCTCTTGCCCAGAGTATCCCCTCGGCATTAGGAGAGGATATTCAGTACTTACTTTATTTTCTGTTTTCTGCGTCTGCCAGCTTCGCCAATTCCAATATCATTCCTGCACCAGGCGCTCTAGCCAAAAATTCGTTCCGAATCTACATTCGTCATCGCTCTGAAAATGTATGCGAGTGACATTGTAGAGATTCGGACCGAATGCATTTTGGCTAGAGCCCCAGGTGTTCTTGAAAATCCCCCTTCCTCCCCCCTTACACACAGAGGGGGAGGAGTAATAAGTTTTAAAGCATTTGATTCTTGGTTTCTTTGTTTTATAGCAGGACGTATTTTTTATACTAATATAGTTAATAATAATTAAAAGAAAGTTATGTCAAAAAGGCTGTTATAAAATCCAAGATTATTTAGATGATAAACACGCTTGGTTAAATGAGCTGTTTACTCAACTTGCTACTCAGCTAAATTTTGTATCTAGACTAAGTAAATGATTGTAAATAGACCAAAAAAAGAAAATCCCGCTGAGTTTCGCGTTTTGAATTGGTGGGGTCCATTTTGCTAAACTAACCTATACATTGTGTTTGTAATTTTGACGTTTTATAAGTGCCGTTTAATGGTCGATACTTAAATGATTGTGAATTATGAATTAAACAATGGAAAACCATCATTTTATTCTTAAGCGAACAAACTAAAATGAGTTAATTATATATATAGATCTTTCAAATGAATTCTATAACTAAGTAGTTTTCTACTCATCAACTAGATGTCGCTTCACCATTTAGTTCCAGATACAACTCATAGATGTCGCTAATTGTACAATTTTATTTCAGCTTCCTGGAACAGAGATGGCGCCACCGGTACCGCAACTGACACTAAAGGCATCAATTTAGTAATAAGTCCTTACGCAGCAGGACCCCAAACTATTAGCACGCCTTATGGAAATTATGTTAGATTAGATTCTTTGCAATCTTTACCTAATAATAATTTAGGATTGACTAATTTTAATACTTGAAACTCTTATACAGGATGTAAGGGGAACGCTCCCGAAGCCGAAGGCCCCTGGTAGTACTCATGGTACACAACATATTGGCATGAAAAAAAATCACGGCAAAGCCAATCATTTTTTTTTTGGAAATATTTTTTTACTTTTTTTTATTTTTTTTCCCATTGTTTACTCTCCATCATATTAGTAAAGCTAAATGAAAGGAAAATTTCATAAAAAAACCTCACTGCAAAAAGAACAAGTAGCGCCATCTTGCGAGGTTATGTTTTTTCATGAAATTTTTATTTCATTCAGCTATACTAACACGATCGAGAGCGAATAACGCAATTTAACGGTTTAAAAAAAAAATGAAAAATGAAAAAAATGTGCGTTGCCGTAATTTTTTTTAGTGCCAATATGTCGTGTACCATGAGTCCTACCAAGGGTCTTCGGCTTCGTTTCCCTTACACCCTGTATATCAATCCCGGTTGCCATACGAACATCTATGGCAGTCGTTACGGGTAGTTGGAGCCCTCAAATGTCCGACTAGTCTAACTACAGAACTTCGATATCGCCAATTTGGTTGTGGAGGTCCGATGGCAGTCGCTTCACGGAAAATATCGAAGTTTAGCCGCATCTTAGTTAGACTAGGAAGCCGCCCCCAATTGAGTTGGGAATAGGCTCAGAGAATGGGTTCTTAAGTATCCATTTAGAAATTCATCTAACGAGTTATTTGTTTGTTACCAATAAACATAATCTTACTAGTAAAATTACTGTTTATGTACAGTTACCGGTATATATTTTGATTTGACTGCCTAGAAGTAATATTATTTTAATCTTACTTAACTTTCTTCGAATCCGGGTCCTTTTGGCCGACTCCTTAACCACTAAACTATCGACGCTTCATATTGGATTGGTTTGATAATAATCTATTATTGATCGATTTGAGTTGAGCTCCTCTGCCGTAGCATTGATTGTTATTCTTTTATATATACATATATACTCGTGTATATATAAATATAATACTTTTTAAACAGGATTAAGGTGAAGATATATGCCGGCAACTATATCTATATTTAGTGTGATGCCGCGTACACACCAAGTGAACGACGGCTCACGAATATAAAGGAATCAGTGTGGATGTAACAATTTGAGTACATTCGTCTTTGTTCCGTTGGTGTGTACCGAGTAGAACATTTATTTTCTAATATTAAGTTATTTATTAAAATTACGCTTTAAAATATAATAAAACAATTATATGAATTTATTGTAGTATTTTATTTATTTGACAGAAATATCTCTATAGCTTAGGGGGCATTCATTTATTACGTAAGGCTATTTTCGATATTTTTTGACCCTCTCTCCCCCTCCAAGAATACGATTATGCCCTCCCCTTTGTTTAATAGTTATAATGTAAGTATCTAAAGGAAAGAAAGAAAAAAAGGAAGAAGTGTGTGACACCTCTGGTGTTGCAAACGTCCATAGGCCACGGTAACCACTTCCCATCAGGTGGGCCGTGTGCTTGTCTGCCACCTAAGTGGTATAAAAAAAACAAAAAAAAAGAAAATAATTTACATTTTGTTTCCGTTTCAATTTAAGAAAAAAACATCGGTGTGTCTACTCTAAATATTATGGGTAGCAATAATTATTTTTTTTAGTAAAATTTGTTATAATTTTTACTAGTAATTACAATATGGGGTTTTAGAAGGTTTCTACAACATCGGCGGAACGAGTATGACGTCACTTGTGTTGCACACGGCCATAGGCCAAGATGGCCACTTGAGTTAGGCTCCACTCGCCCCCTGGATCTTGACCCTTGCGATTAAAATGCTTCACTCGTCCCCTTTTTTATTATTTTGGTGTAGTCACTCATCCCTTGCCATGGGGCGAGTTAAAAATTGACATTTAAATAAATATTCTGGTGGTTTGAATCGCCCCTTGAGGTATTTCTTTTGTAATCTAACCTAAAATGGTACAGTTAGACATAAAAATGTGCACATAAATGAAAATTACCATGTTTGATGTCTGTAATAATTATCACCAACTACTGACACTAAGTTTTTGCTACCTGGCTTACCTAATAGGTATAACAAAAGGAATGTTTTCCAATAAACAAAAGCCACTTTCTATCGGGAGGGCCGTGTGTTTATCATTTTTTTAAATTTATGTAGTGTTACAATGGTGGCATTCAGCTTGACGGCCTCATCAGATGCTTTTTCACGCCCCGCTTAAAGGACCCGGGACTGTAGGAAGACGAAAACACGTGCCGGTAAAGAATTCCAAGACTTAATGGTCATATATGCCTGTACCTATATCAGTTTATACGTTCCCCGACTCTTGCACTGAGAATGTAGAAATAAGCTTCAACTAGCGTGCGAACCCACTGCCCTTGACATATCGCTAAGTGGCAGGCGACCAAACTTAGACATTGTTACTTTGTTACTTATAACATACTAGCTGACCCGCGCAACTTCGTCTGCGTCACCCCGTTTTTGCAACATTTTTCACTTCTGCTATGTCCAGTTGGTTGTAGCATGATGTTATATACATATAAACCTTCCTCTTTAACCATTCTATCTATAAAAACAAACCGCATCAAAGTCCGTTGCGTAGTTTTGGCGTGATATTTAAAAAAAATATTTAGGAGCTTTTAGCTTTAGAATGATGTATGAAATTTTGATAAGTTAGTATACCTATGTAGTCTTGAAGTACCTATGTTTGTATTCAGAATTACAGATTACTATTATAAATTAGCTGTTGCGCCTGCGTGGACTTCTGATCCTGTTCCTGCTACTTGGACTTCTGATTCCGTTCCCGCTGCTCCATAAGAACCATCTGTGGGTGGAGTTCAAGAAACAATTAAAAAAAGAATTACTTGAATTGGTCCAGCCGTCTTCGAGTTATGCGCTTACCGAATAATTTTTATATCTGTTTATATAAGTAGGTACATAAAAATGAATTGCTGTTCGTTAGTCTCGCTAAAACTCGAGAACGGCTGGACCGATTTGGCTAATTTTGGTCTTTAATTATTTGTGGAAGTCCAGACGGGGAAAGGGAACGGGATCAGAAGTCCACGCGGGCGGAGCCGTGGGCAACAGCTAGTATATAGATATATTTATGTTAATTCGCATTATAGAGTCCATAACACAATACATGCTAGTTAAGCCATGCTTACCCCATGTCTTGGTGGCATTGTGTAGATTGTCCAAGAATATTTTTTTATTACTTAACCCTCTACTTCATATGAGCCCATATATGGTATGGCGATTTTATTGTTGTTTTATTTCCAAACAAATACTAATTAAGTCATTCCACATTGTTAAATCCATGTAATGGTTAAGTAGCAATAACAAAAAGCACTACGCTGGTCTATGGTATGATGACATTTCGAAAAAACGTTACTTTTGCGCGGGTAGTCAGTGAAACAAAAGACGACTGTCTGAGGGACATTTTTGAGCATCAAAAACAAAATCGAAACATAAGTATTTATAAAACGTATAATTTTATTTATAAAGTCAATACTTCCTTCTTTACCTATAAACAATTATTTTCTCACTTTTTAAATATTTAATATGGTTTTCATCCACTTTTATGTCAATACCATATATGGGCTCATATGCAGTACGACGAAAATACGTTTGGACATATATGGTATCGTATGCAGTCAAACAAAAAAATTCAAAGTAGAAAAGGAACATTTCATACTCGTAATATCTAATACAAACAGGAGTAATGTAATATTTTTATATTATTAGTCGTGGAATGTAACGAGACAATTTCTTTTATCATTGTAGCATAGAAAAACTTTGTATTTTGAACATTTAGTGTATGTCTTCATAGCACATACGCGTTTTTTCAACCACATAGGCCAATGTCCAATATTGTCTGAAATATCGCATGAGAGCGCTCCTGAAGATGCCTCGTGTAGAGGCGAAACACGTAGTGTCGAGGTTTCTCCTTCGCACTTGCGGAATATTGCATAATAAATTACAACATCTCTACTCTGGCAAGAAGTCTTTTACCTGCTTTGAAGAGGGCGGTTTGACATTCTAATATATATTGTTATCGTTGTAGTGTTGAACCGTGGGTGAGTGGTGGGCCCCCCTCCCTCCCCCAATATATATATTAAAAAAAATATCATTTTACTCCTGTTTGTCTGATATATTACGAGTATGTAATGCTCCTTTTCTACTTTGTTATTTTTTTGTTTGACTGCATACGATACCATATATGACCGAGCGAGTTTTTGTCTAAGTGCATACGAGCCCATATATGGTATCGTAGTTTTTTTTGGACATTAAACTACTTTTTTATTTTTTTTCGATTAATTTGTCTTAATATTACTTAAATAAAGCAATATCCAAGAAGAAAAAATTTTTTTTTCGTCTCCTTAATAATTCATGCAGTAGAGGGTTAAAAACATTACCTGTATATTCCCGTTGAAGTACGATAGACCTACTACATCCAACACAGCTCATTGGAAAGGTTTTGTGTTGTGGTTTAGAAGACCAAGAAACCCTGCTTCGTCTTCTGCACTGACAGCACAGAAAATCTTTTGTAGAGTTGAAAAACAAATATGTTAGGTGTTTATTTAAATAGCATTTAGACAAGCTAATCTAATCTATAAACTAGGCAGGTACAAGTCTCCATCTTTAGACACAACTCGCGCTAACAGAATGTTTAAAGATTACAGTGCGATGTCGTCATCGCCTGAGGTCACAGCAGTTTCTGAGAAACGACTATAATACATACAAACATGTAGCTCCACTCCTAGTCTGTGTTTTTTAGGTGAGGTAATAAAACGGCAATATTTTGTGTCTAGCTTTTGGCGGTAGCCTAGTGGTATCGGTAATGGACTGCTGAGACGAGGTCTTGGTTCGATCTCAGGTTTTACCATAGCACACACTAATGACTTTTCGATGCTGAAAAGTACCTAGTAGACCTCGTCTCAGCAGTCCATTACCCATACCACTAGGCTACCGCAGTTGTTTTTCAATGTTATTATTTCTTTATTTTGTTTGTATATATCTGACTGATGAAGTCAGTGGTCTAATAAATAAATTATTATGACGTCATAAAATATTTATTTATTGTAAGTCAGTGCGACGAAATACCAAAGCTAACCAAAGCTTGTATAAGCTCTTTTTTATACCAATCTAGTCTCTACCACGGTGAATGTTCTGATGAGCTCTGCCAATTAATCCCACCCTCTCCTTTCCTACACAAGACCACACGTGCAGGGCTTAGATGTCACCCGCATACGGTGAAGAATATTCCATTAAGAACCAAGCGGTTCGGTGAGTCTCTTCGTTAAGTCTTGGAATTCTTTACCAACTCACGTGTTTCCTTCTTCCTACAGTCCCGGGTCCTTTAAGCGTCGCGTGAAAACGCATCTGATGAGGCCGTCAAGTTGAGCTCCACCATTGTAGCACTGTACGTGTTTGCAATGGTGACCCTCTTTCATGAGACTTTCCCTTTAGCATAACATCAGGCGAGGTGAAGACATATTGACGTGCCATAAATAAAAAAAAATGTAAAGAATATTAGCACACCGGTATCGGGTTCAGGGACCAAACTACCGGTGGTTATTAGGGCTCCAGGGAGAGGCACTTCAATTATTATTATTATATTCTTCTTCTTCTGCATTTTTGAGTTGCCATCGTGGTGTGGTAATTTGTTTCACGGCAGCACCGCTACTCACGGAGAGGGCCTGAGCACAGGCTTTGCTCTTCGGGAAGGCTTACCACGTCTCCTTTATTTTTAGGTATTATATTATTATTAGGTATAAGGTAGACGGAAGGTGGATCCCCAGCCAGATGGACTGACGACTTTGAAAAGGTTACTGGGAGCCGTTTTTTTGTATAGCGCGAAAAATCCCCACGGATACCCCCCGCCAGAACTGGTTGGGGAGGCTATGTCGGACTCGAACCGACTAAAACGCACGCCGTCTTTGAGTCCTTAGTTGCTGGAGGTCAGATAGTAACCAACATATCCCTCGCACCCCGGCAGACCCCGGCCATCTCTTTCGAGATAACCGCCTGCAGGTTTAGGACCGCGGTGTCCCAGTCTAACCGCGAAATTGAGGAGGCGCATTTTAGTGCCTGGCTACAGAAAGCGGGTAGGTCGGGTGGTTTGGCACATATTAGGAGAGGGCTAAATCCAACAGTATTTTGTGATACGTTAATAATTCAAATCAGTTTTATCAGCACCTAGTAGCGAATTATTATAATATTTAAAACAAAATTAAGAATCTACTTTAAATGCTAATTTATTATAAAATTCCATACATTAATAATTTTATTTAACGAAATGGAATTTAGATTTTACCTCTTAACAACAAACTTACCTACATATATCTTTATTTAGCAATATATTTAAATACATATAACTTATTTACAATTCAAATATTAACCAGTTTTAATGTGACGTTAATAATTTACTCGTAATACAGTGCCTAATATTAATAACTTAATATGATAATAAAAATTATAAATTGACAGAACTTAACGCGAATGTTATTTATAGATACATCATCATCATCATTTTAGCCACAAGACGTCCAATATTGAAAATAGGTCTATATGTATAATATCAAATGTCATCTCGCATGTAAAAATACGTAGGTACGGCCGTTCCCGAAGGGGGTCATCTCGAGAGAGAGGGCCTGCCGAGGTGCGAGAGATATGTTGTCTACTACCTCACCTCCGGACACTAAAGACCCAAAGACGGCGTGCGTTTAAGTCGGTTCAAGTCCGATATTTAACCTCCACCGGTTTTGGCGGAGGTGGTATTCGTGGAGATATTGCGCACGATAAAAAGGCTGTATGGCGTGTCAAAGTAGTCAAAGAAATGGACACACATAGTTACATGGTAGGTATCGGAAAACATTACTGTCTTTTCTTCAACTGTTGGAGGTCGGAGATCTTGTGCTCGAAGTGTAGTATCTCACGCTTATCATAAAAGCTGTTCTAACAGCATTGTCTATAAGAAAGATATCCACCCAGTCAAAAGCTAATGTAGGTATGGTAGGTGATTGGAATAGGAATGTAAACAATCACTTAACTTCACTACGTATAATGTCTAAAATAGTACAACACAGAAGGTATATCCAAAGTTTGAAGATAGGCACACAGAAGGAATAGCACGGAAGGAAGAACAATATAAATATACAGTTTATGAGAATTACTATTGGAGCAATCGTAAAGCTATTAGCAGTCAAGAGCAGCATGCACTACGCGTCGAGTAGATAGATCGACTGGTGGCGCGGGTACTCGGGAGCGATCGCCGCCGGTCGGCCGACGCAAGTACCTGTCGCACGTCACCGAGCGAGCCGGGCTCCGTGAACAAAAGAATTCCTTGCTCGCGCGCAGTTCCAATGAACTCCGACCACACGGCACGTTAATATTGTGTTCACGGATGAAATGTAAACTGTGTGTATATAATTATTTATGTGTAAATATATTATATAGGTTTTAGTATAGGTGTAAATAATATTTTAGATATATGTAAATAAATATTATATAGGTTGTAAATATTTTGTGTTAATATAAGTAAATAATTTAAATAAGATAAAATATAATATTATATGTGATTTGTGCGAAGGTAGCCCACATCACTCCCCCCCAGAGACCTGGTTAGGGGCGATAGTAATCCGGGAAACGTACTTGTCTCCCTGAACGAGTAGTTTTAGGTACGTTTGAAGGATGTGAGTTAGGGTCAAAACTTACTTTTTTATTTTGTTGATGACGTTCTATGTCTGGTGGTTTGACAGGTTCGACGGTATTTTGGTCGCTGAAAGATTCCAGGTTGTCCGACAAGTAATGCGCTGGTTTTAAACGGTCAATAGTGACTGAGACTGGTTTACCTTTTAGAAGGAGTTTAAAAACTTTCTCGCTCCTCTCTAGCACTTTGTGTGGACCTGAGTATGCCGGTGTCAGGGGAGGACGTGAAGCGTCTTCACGAAGGAAAACGTGTTCTGCCGTCGCTAATTCCCTAAACACGAAGATCTTCTGTTTATTATGGCGTGAAGCTGGAGTTGGTTGCAACTTCAAGGCAAATGAGCGTAACCTAGCGGTGAAGTCGGTTATATCCGTAGTACCGGGTACGCTGGGATCAAAAAAATCACCTGGAAGTCGCAACGGTTCTCCGTATAATAATTCGGCAGAGGACGCTTGTAGGTCCTCCTTGAAAGCGCTTCTTATGCCAAGAAGAACTTGAGGCAATATTTCCGACCAATTGCTGTCGGCGTGGCAAGTAATGGCGGCTTTGAGCTGCCTGTGAAATCGTTCAACGATTCCATTGCATGCTGGATGATACGCCGTTGTCCGCTTGTGTCGAAACCCGATGGCTTTAGCGAGGTATTGAAACAGTGTGGATTCAAATTGTCGCCCACGATCTGTCACGATATCTGTTGGACATCCAAACCTGGATATCCAGCCGGCGAGTAGAGCTTTGGCCACTGTCTCCGCTGTAATATCCGCTATTGGCATGACCTCCGGCCAACGCGTGAAGCGATCAATGGCTGTCAGACAATAGCGATAACCTTGGGACATAGGTAAGGGGCCAATAAGGTCAATATGTACCTGTTGGAAGCGAGCACGGGGTACATCGTAGGTGCCTAAAGGTGCGGACACGTGACGATTTACCTTTGCTCGTTGACACGGTATACAAGCTCGTGCCCAGTCTCGACAATCCTTCCTTACACTGGGCCACACAAAACGCTGTGCTACTAGTTTAGCGGTCGCGTTGGCTCCAGGATGGCTTAGGGAATGGAGACTGTTGAAAATATTACTGCGATACGGCTTGGTCACAAATGGTCGGGGTGTCGGCGTACTGACGTCGCAGTACAAAGGCTCACGACTTCCCGGGTATGTCATCTTTACCAAGCGTAGTGAGGACGAGGCTAAGTGTTCGGCGAGTTCAGGGTCGGACTTCTGGGATTTGGCTAGGTCGGCGAGATCAAGGGGCATTTCTAGTTCTTCAATCCGAGATAAGGTGTCGGCCACAACGTTATCCTTGCCAGATATATGCCTTATATCGGTTGTGAACTGGGAAATATAATCCAAGTGTCTATACTGCCTAGGCGAGCAGTTATGTTTTCTTTCATGAAAAGCAAAACTGATTGGCTTATGGTCAGTATAGACAATGAAGTGTCTCGCCTCTAACATATGCCGGAAGTATTTTATTGCCTCGTAGATCGCGAGTAATTCACGATCATACGGGGAATATTTAGTTTGGGACGGGCTTAGCTTCCTGGAAAAGAAGGCTAAAGGCTGCCATACCTTGTCTGGTAGCTGCTGCTGCAGGACGGCACCCAATGCAACATCAGATGCGTCTGTAACCAAGGCCAGCTTCGCTCGAGAGTCTGGATGAGCAAGCAGGGCTGCCTTGGATAGGCTTTCCTTGGTTTCTTGGAAAGCCCTCAGAGCATCACCGGTAAGGCTAATGGGTGTAGAACCTTTGACTGCTCCACCTAAAAGTGAATTTAGAGGCGCTTGGATTAGGGCGGCACGCGGCAAGAATCGCCTGTAAAAATTGGCCATCCCTAAAAATCTCCTCAGCTGCCTAACGTCTTTTGGGGGTGGAAAGTCACGTATGGCTTCGACCTTGGTGTCTAGGGGCTTGGTACCGCTCTCCGAGATCAAGTAACCTAGAAAAGTTACCTGGGGAGCACCGAAGACGCACTTAGACACGTTTATCACCATGCCGTAGTCCCGCAGTCTGCTGAATACTTCACGCAGGTGTTTCTTATGCTGTTCCTCGTCTGTGGAGAAGATTAAAAAATCGTCGAGGTAACAATAAACGAAGTCCAAACCACGTGTTACCTCGTCAACAAACCTTTGAAATGATTGACCCGCGTTCCGAAGTCCGAAGGTCATGAAGGGAAATTCGAACATCCCGAACGGAGTCGTTATGGCCGTTTTGGGTATGTCCTCCGGACACACAGGTATCTGGTTGTAAGCCTTTACGAGATCAATTGTGCTAAAGATCTTACAACCAGATATGCTATGCGAAAAATCATGTAGATGCCGAATTGGGTATTTATCCGGTATGGTGCGGGCGTTAAGTTGACGATAGTCGCCACATGGACGCCACCCGTTATCTTTTTTCGGCGCCAAGTGTAGCGGCGAAGACCAGGGGCTATCGGATGGTCGGGCCGTACCATTTGCCAACATACCTTCAAATTCTTGTCTTGCCACCTTCAGCTTATCTGGAGCAAGTCGTCTCGGAGCGCAGGATACTGGGGGACCTGGAGTGGTGCGAATGTGGTGTTGTGTATTATGTGGTATTAAGCGTTGCGTGCCGGCTGGTCGTGTTATTTCAGGAAATTCCTGTGCTAATAAGCGATCATAGAAAGACACGCCAGTCAAGACCTTTACAGAAAATATGTCGTCACATAAAGCATTAATAGCAGAAGAAGCTAAGCTAGTGGTATTATCCACTAGTTTCTGGTTTCTACAATCTACCACTAAATTATAAAACGACAAAAAGTCAACGCCTATAATAGCCTTTGTTACATTAGCAACTACAAAACGCCATGGATAGTCGCGTCGAAGTCCGAAGTCCAGTATAAAATGCACGTAACCGAAGGTGTCGATGGTCGTCCCGTTGGCTGCTGTGAGTTTGTAATCCGTCGGTGCTCGACGCTCGTGCAGCAACGACTTGGGGAAGACACAGAGGTCGCTGCCGGTGTCGACCAAGAACTGCGTCTTCGACCTTCTGTCGGTGACAAACAGGCGACCAGTAGAAATAGGGCTATCAGTTGTCGCCATTACCGATTGCCCGCGGCGTTTCCCGACTTTCCGTAGTCACATGGCTGCACGCACCTGTTGGCGTTCGCGCCATGCTTAGAGTGGTACCAGCAAGTCGGGTACTTCCGGTAATTGGATTGGGATCTGGTGTTGGATCTCGATTGCCTGCCGTAGCGGTTACGGTTCCGGGAGCGTGATCTGCCTCTGCCATGGTCTTTGGTCCGCAAGGCCTGCACCTGCTTCCTCAACTCTGCAATTTCCCTCGTCAAGGCGTCGTTGTGGGAGCCTGATTGACCACGTGCACTGTTGCTGGTGGAAGCGACCTCTGATGAGCATACACACCGTGGGCCGATGTCGTGGACCCTATCCGCGAGGTCTGCGAGGATGTCCAGTGATGCTGTAGGGTGCCCCGCGAGTACAGTCTGGATGCTCCGGGGTAACCTGTCGGTCCACATCATGCGCAGGACGTCATCCGCGATGCGCTTGGCTGCAAGTCCCTGAAGGTGTCGCAGGAACTGGGAAGGTTTGCGATCACCAAGTTCCTCATGGTGAAGAAGTTGCTAGATCTGCCGTTCCTTGGTGTCGCTGAGTCGACTAATAAGTTCGCTTTTGAGCTTAACATACTTGTCGTTGGCCGGTGGATTCGTGATTATATCCTTCACTTCTTTGGAAAATTGACGATCAAGTTGACTGATGACGTAATGAAATTTTGTGACGTCACTAGTTATGCCGGCTAATGCGAACTGACCTTCAATTTGCGAGAACCAAATTTCCGGTTCCTCCGGCCAAAAAGGTGGGACGCGCACTCCAACTTTAAATACGTCGGACGATGGTG
This sequence comes from Pelosia muscerda, assembly GCA_963691645.1. Classification (NCBI taxonomy): domain Eukaryota; kingdom Metazoa; phylum Arthropoda; class Insecta; order Lepidoptera; family Erebidae; genus Pelosia; species Pelosia muscerda. The sequence continues at coordinate 1,533,974 of OY829126.1, read as the reverse complement.
CAGTGGAAACGCGCTCTGCGGGTCCGCCCTGTTCTGTGGCAGTGACGTCGCTCTTCTGGCTAGTACCGTTAGTCATTTCTCGAACCTTCTACGTACGTTTTCTGGATGGATCTTCAATCTGGTATTGTGTTCCTCAGGGGTCACCAGTGTAGGTATGGTAGGTGATTGGAATAGGAATGTAAACAATCACTTAACTTCACTACGTATAATGTCTAAAATAGTACAACACAGAAGGTATATCCAAAGTTTGAAGATAGGCACACAGAAGGAATAGCACGGAAGGAAGAACAATATAAATATACAGTTTATGAGAATTACTATTGGAGCAATCGTAAAGCTATTAGCAGTCAAGAGCAGCATGCACTACGCGTCGAGTAGATAGATCGACTGGTGGCGCGGGTACTCGGGAGCGATCGCCGCCGGTCGGCCGACGCAAGTACCTGTCGCACGTCACCGAGCGAGCCGGGCTCCGTGAACAAAAGAATTCCTTGCTCGCGCGCAGTTCCAATGAACTCCGACCACACGGCACGTTAATATTGTGTTCACGGATGAAATGTAAACTGTGTGTATATAATTATTTATGTGTAAATATATTATATAGGTTTTAGTATAGGTGTAAATAATATTTTAGATATATGTAAATAAATATTATATAGGTTGTAAATATTTTGTGTTAATATAAGTAAATAATTTAAATAAGATAAAATATAATATTATATGTGATTTGTGCGAAGGTAGCCCACACTAACATAACATAAACTCACGTCTATATCCCCGAAGGGGTAGGCAGAGGTGCTAGCACCCACATTTCGCCAGTTTATGTTTAGGTCCCAATGTAATAGGTGGCGAGTCTATTACATTGGGACCTAAAGCCTAGCGAAATGTGGGTGCTAGCACCTTCGGGGATACAGGCATGAGTTTATGTTATGTTAAAATATCTAAATCACGACACCAATAGGTTGGTGCGCAGGCGCATGTGTCTAATTCGAGAGACTGTGACGTCAGCGGTCGCCCTTGGCTCTCACTTACGTAGACACACGTTTGCACAACCTGTGGTACATATGTACTTACAACTTGTATGTGACTTGACTATGAATAGATTTGGATGGAATAACTTAGCAGCGCGGTAGCCTAGTGGTATGTGTAATGGACTGCTGAGACGAGGTCTCGGGTTCGATCCCAGGTTCACCATTACAAACATGTATTGTGTTACAATAGTGGCGCTCAGCTTAACGGCCTCATCAGATGCTTTTTCACGCCCCGCTTAAAGGACTCGAGACTGTAGGAAGAAGGAAACACATGCGCCGGTAAGGAATTCAGTAGTTTTTGAAACTGTTTTTTTTGGAACACCTACTTTAATTATTTATATACATAATTTATAATAAACTAGCTGACCCGCGCAACTTCGTCTGCGTCACCCCGTTTTTGCAACATTTTTCATTCCTGCTCCGCACCTGTTTGTTGTAGCATGGTATTATATACATATAAACCTTCCTCTTTAACCGTTCTATCTATTAAAACAAACCGCATCAAAATCCGTTGCATAGTTTTGAAGATTTAAGTATACAAAGGGACAAGAAAAATAGGGACAGAGAACGCGACTTTATTTTATACTATGTAGTGACTAATTTTTGAAATAACATTAAAATTAAAATGAAAAAGAAAAACAAAAAAGACTTATATTAAAAAGCGTCGTGGAATTCCTCCGCATCGCATGCCTCTTGTGGGAAGGTTCCCAGTAGACTGGTAGCATTGTCACGTTGTATGGCAATGCTTATTCCCTGTCCTAAAAAGAGGCCAGCCCAGCGCTGCAATTCTCTAAGCATACATCGTCGAGCTCGTCGACGAACTCAACAACGAGCACAGCCTAGAACTGACGCTACCAACCTAGAACTGCAGTAACGCAATTCTCTAACCATTCTGCGTTGAGTTCTCGATGTAGGCACAGCCTAGAACAGCAGTACAGTTCTCTAATCGTCAGTTATAGGTTGTACTCTACGTCGAGTTCATCGACGAGCCCAACGATGTATACTTAGAGAATTGCACTGCTGGTCACGAGAAGCGTCGACCATACGCTTCGCAATCTCTCTGAAGAGACCCCATGATTGAATTTATTTATAACAAATACACACACGCAATAATAGGTACATTTTTTCTGTTTATACTATAAGTGTAGACATAGATATGATTCTTATAAGAGGAAAACTAATTGACTTTGACACGACCTTTTTAAGTTTTTAGCGGACGCTGTGGCATTTGAGTGTAGGTCACAATGACAATTAGTACCTACCTAGATATCATCTCATCGTTTTTGTAAACTCATTCATATTCTATTTATCTCTATTTATCATGAGAATGTCGTGTTAGCCATTATAAACAATGATTGATAAAGATCTAAGTCGTAAGTTCTATTGTTTTGACTGGGGAACTACTCCACCCTACAGAATATCACCGTTTAATAACCTTGTGTTGTGTTTTCGGTGGTGAGTAGGGTGGTCTCACTAGAGAGGTTTTGTGTTGTGAGTAGAAAAACCAAAGGCTTATCCTACATCTTTTGCGCTGACGACACAGAACGTCTCTGTTCTTACAGGGGTTGTTGAGTGTTATTTCTCTGGTGTTACACTCGCCCACAGCCACGGTAACCACTTACCATCAGGTGGGCCGCGCGCTTGTAAGAACAGAGACATTCTGTGTAGGATAAGCCTTTGGTTTTCCCACTGACAACACAAAACCTCTCTAGTTAGATCTGGCTACCCTACTCACCACTGAAAACACAACACAAGGTTATTAAACGGCGATATTCTGTAGGGTGGAGGTACTTCCCCAGTCGGACTGCTCGATTGGGACGAATATACCATCGTGTACTACATCCTCTAAAATCGTCGTGAGCATGACGATACCTTAAGTCATTACATGACGTATAATTATTGTGTGTAAGGGAATTAAATTTAAATATTCAATTAAACTTAATAACTTGATAAGATATAAATGTCAGAATCGACATCTGTCGACAGCTTATGTAATACGACTAACTAATAGAGTTTTGAAACAACTCAGTTACTACTTATTAGGAAATCTGTGTTCGTGGATCTTAATTAAAATTAATGTCGCAAAGATGTAGGCCTATGGACGGAAATTTTGAGACTAAAAACTGTTAATAGTGATATTTTTGATTTCACAAATGCTTTTGATTAAGTGTAGCATAAGTTGTTCTTAGAAAAACTACATTTATGTTCTGTAAACCAAGTTTTATGATCATGTCATATCAGAAAACTCGCCAAGAATGAATATGAGTAAGTCATCATTAGACAGACATTAACATTCTTATGGAATGAATACGCTAAGTACGTATGGAGTCTCTCAAGGTAGTAACTTTGGACTACTTATTATTTATATTGACATATCACGAAATAATTATTTTTTACATAATATGAGGTATGAAATCTCATAAAGATACATTCTTTAATTTAATAACCTGGTATGCAGATATAAATATTTTAAATTACAATTTAAAAATGCATATCAGTTTTATTCCGCAAATTGCAAAGTATATAATCATATTTACTTTTATACATGTACTTAAGATTATATTTATATAATAATAATGCAACAATAATACATTTACATAATTAGCAGTTGGTAAATACAAGAATGTCAAGGGTGTCAGCTTCATTTGTTAATGTCAATGGTTTCTAAATAGTTAATGTCATATTATATTTAATTATACCTATACGTATAAATGACACACTTATAATTGTATCATTTGCTATCGACATTATGTTTCAGGAAACTGAATAGTTTGAACATATTTCTAAAACAAGTAAGACAAATACGAGATCTAAATTGAAATTGTACAAAAGAATTAACATTAAAGTCTTTCTTTCTTCTTTTACTTCTTGAAAACATGTTCACTTTCTTCATATTCTTCTCTATAATCGCAGAAATAAGGGATAAAACGTAACCTCTATCAGGCTATGTCTGAAACATCTCTAAGATACAGACAAAGCCAAGGAGAGGCTAGGTCAACATCCCAACTCTTCATCCTTCTGGTCTTCTAGTCTTCTAGAAATTCAACAGCGTCTTCTTCTTGAGGATATTTTGAAAGTCGATTTCAGTGACGCCTTTGATATAGGTATTTGCTTACTTTAATAAAAATATTTTTAGGTTAATACTTTAAGTATTAAATTAACTTAAAAATTATAATATATTTTTATTTTTAAGGTAATATTTTTATTAAAGTATACAAATACTAGGCAATAGGTTATATTTAATTACCGTGGGCTCTAGAAAAAGTGCATTCTATTGGTGAAAACGGCAGTTACTTACTTACTTCATTGAAGTTTAAACCTTCGCGAAACCAAATATTTTATTTTAAACATTATTATTATAAAAATCGCCGCAGTCAAATTTGAAAAAATAGTTAAATTTGAACCTTCGTGATTTGAAATTTTTTATTTCATATATTTTATAATAATTAAAATCACCGCAGTGTCAAGTAATTCATTGTTAACAAATTGAAAACCGTTCGCTTCGACGTGATTACATCAATAGAATGTCACTTTGTGTAGAGGTCCATATTCTTGATAGGTTCTAATAGATAAACACGGATTCGCACGAATGTTACATATTAAAATAAAGATATTTTAGGCGAATTCTATCGTGATTTAATTAATGTTCTTTTATTAACTATTTAGTTATACTAAGTCTGACAATTCGGTTGCTACTCTGTAGCCCAACAGCTGTGGTAAATATATATTCCATTTCTATCCTACCTGTGTGGTGATGAAGAAAAAACATAACCTCCCCATCTCACCTGAAAGGTATCATAAGAGGCGGCAAACGGAAATATCACCTCCAGATAAGGAAAAATTCGAAATAAAACCACGTCCAACCCGTACTACCAACCCGTCTGGCCAGCGTGGAAACTGTAAGCCGAAGCCTTTCAATATTGGGAGAGATCTATGTCCAGCAGTGGACTTGGATAGTAGTAGGTATTAAGGTTAAGTTAAGTTAAGTAGTACTTAGCCGTGGTTGCTGGGGGTGCCGAGGGCCCGGACAAACCTTCGTAGTAAGGCACCTCTGACGCGCGCACTCTACGCACTCAATCCCATTGATAGGGTCTCCCTATGACCTATTTTGTTGTACTCTTAGTGAATTCACATGGATAGCATTATTTGTTAAAGAGTTTAAGTATTATTATAATGTCTAAAATTGTACAAACTATTACATAGGATCCATCCTGTTATGGTAGTAAGTGCGAAGATAACAAATAAATCACTACATAGTATAAAACAAAGTCGCGTACTGTGGTTGCGGAACGGATTTTGCTGCAGTTTTTTTTAATAGATAGAATAGTTAAAGAGGAAGGTTTATATGTATATAACATCATGCTAGGACCAACAGGTGCGGAGCAGGAATGAAAAATGTTGCAAAAACGGGGGGACGCAGACGAAGTTGCGCGGGAAAGAAAGGTTATACCTAAAGGATTTTGACGCACGGGTCATCGTAACATAATCTATTTTTTATTAATTATTTTAACGCATTCATCGTTGAAATCTAGCCTTATTGATTTAAACACGAGACGAGTCTGGCCTTGCCAATGACGATGACGATGAGGTACTTACCTACCTACTCTTGAGACAATGGTAGTAGTATTTATCTAATTGAATAGGCAACACTGTAATTATTATTGACCCAGATACCCTTAATAATGAAGTTGTTATCATTGACTTTCCTAGGTACTAGGTAAACTAGACAACCTACAACAGAAATAGTGGATGGTAGAAATTGTCAGGAAGCATAACATAAACTCACGCCTTTATCCCCGAAGGGGTAGGCAGAGGTGCTAGCACCCACATTTCGCCAGTTTATGTTCAGGTCAAAATGTAATAGGTGGCGAATTTATTGCCATCAACCGGGCACTTATAAACCTGCGATATATACACACATAACTTCGAAAAGCATCGAAAATCATTGGTGTGTGCCATGGTAAACCTGAGATCGAACTCGAGTCCTCGTCTCAGCAGTCCATTACCCATACCACTAGGCTACCGTGGTTATGTCAGAAAGCGTTTTAAATTAATCTTCATAGATAGTTATTTCGGTCGTGCCTCGGAGATCACGTTAAGCCCTCCGTTCCGGTTGCCATACGAACATCTATGGCAGTCGTTACGGGTACCTGGAGCCCTCAAAAGTCCGAATAGCCTAACTACAGAACTTTGATATCGCTAATTTGGTTGTGGAGGTCTGATGGTAGTCGCTTCACGGAAAATAAAACCCTTATATATAACTACACCTTTTTATAACACGCTGTATATTTATATTCAGTCATAATTAACTACTAATTTGTATAATAAATAGTATTCATAATCTTTATGAATGAAAATAATTAGCTAAATTATCTATTTAATTAATAATTATACGCTAATTTAAGTTTAGCTTTATTTTTTTCTACCATTTTAGAGGTGTAACGAACTCATAATCCTGGCAGCACTTATAATTTTACCGCGAAAAACGTACGAGCCTCTTAAAACATATATTTATCTAAGTTTTCCTATATCACTACACAGTATAAAACAAAGTCGCTTTCTTTGTCCCTATGTATGTTTAAATCTTTAAAACTACGCAACGGATTTTGATGCGGTTTTTTCAATAGATAGAGTAACTGAAGAGGAAGGTTTATATGTATATAACATCATAGTGCGGAGCAGAAATAAAAATGATGCAAAAACGGGGTGACGCAGACGAAGTTGCGCGGGTCAGTCTTTATACCTATATAAATAAAAATGAATATTATTATATAAATAAAAATGAATATATAGTTAGATAAAAATGAATCGCGAAATATGGTGCTAAGAGCATAACTCGAAGACGGCTGGACTAATTCTAGTAATTCTTTTGTTTATTTATTCCTTGAACTTTAAGGAAGGTTGTGATATGGCTAATAACTATATAAATTGACGGGTCATGTGCTTATCTGCCATCTAAGTGGTATAAACGCGTCCGGCGTACCTCACCATAGCCGGGGGTTAGATGGAGACATCTGATGGGCGCCATCTCTTTAAAGATGGCCCCCATCAGAGGTTGGGCGGAGTTACTTCCCTAGTTGGACTGCTCAATTAGGACGGAAGATGCCGTCATGTCCTACCTCTGTTAATGTATTGAATTTTTGCATTACAAACGAGCGGAGTTGCTATATAAAACTAGTTCAAAATAGAACAATTACTCTAGTGTCATTGGTGAACAGTTGTGAAGATAATTAGAGGTAATAATTAACATTCTAACGCACATAATGTACGGCCACACTTGTTCAAATACTGTGTTAACTCGAGTACCTACTTGTGAAGTTATTGTTAGATATAAGTTAATGACCTTGTATCTCTATATACAGAGTGGAAATTTTGGACTTTACCTTGAGGGAAAGTGCCATAAAGTTATATCTAGAAGAGCAAAGTGTGCGAGTGACATACGTATCCTTACACAAAACATAGGGGTAAGAAAGTGACAGAGTTGTCTTTAGGTATGGCAGGGGCCCGCGTGGGATATGTTGGTTACTATCTCACCTCCAGCAACTAAGGACCCAAAGTTGGCGTTCGTTTTAGTCGGTTCGAGTCCGACATAACCTTCCCAACCGGTTCTGGTGTAGGTATCCACTATAAAAAAAAGGTATGGCAGGGGCCCTGGGCACACAAGACTTTAGGGGCCCTTTTGAAAACTTTATAGTTTTAGATTTCTCTTTAGTTGATATGCGAGAAATTGTCACTCTTTTGAGTGGCCCCCCTGAAGCGGTGGGCCCTGGGTACGTGCCCTGAGTGCCCCTATGGTAAAGACGGACGGACAGAGTATATGAACCGTGAAACGTTTTTTTATACTGGGTGGCGCAAAAGTACTGACACTAAAGAAAATACCTTTATTTTTTTTATATGACATTTTCTGTCATTCTGTTGTTTGTGTAGTGAACAAATGTAAAATACACTGAAAATAAACATGGACCGTTTTACTCCTCAAGAACGTGGAATAATTGTGTCAATGTTCTTACGGAATAATTCATCAGTGATAAGAACACAACGTGAATTTCGTCGACGATTTCCCCACCGTCCGGCACCGATTGGTCGCACAATTCGACGCTTTGCCACACGCCTTGAAGCAACTGGCTCAACATTGGATAGACCTAAGTCTGGGAGACCAAGAACAGGCCGTTCAGCTGAAAATATCGATGCTGTGCGCGAAGATGTGGAAGAGTGTCCAGAAACATCAACGAGGCGACGTGCCACGCAATTGGGCATTTCCAGACGGACCCTGCAGCGTATTTTGGTGAAAGACTTAAAGACTTATGTTCCCGTATAAAACTCAAATGACTCATCAGCTGCTGCCTGCTGACCACCGAGCTCGTCTAGATTACTGCCAGCGCGTCATAAACCTCAACCTTGAAGAGGATGATTTTCCTTCAAAATTGGTTATGAGTGACGAAGCGCATTTCCATCTCTCAGGGCATGTCAATAAGCAGAATACTCGGTTCTGGGGCACTGATAATCCGCGCATTATTCAAGAAACACCTCTACACCCACTAAAAGTTACGGTATGGTGTGGCATCTGTGTTGACAGAGTGATCGGACACTATTTTTTCGAAGACGCTGGAGGCAATGCGATAACTGTCACTGGAGAACGCTACAGAACCATGTTACGTGAGTTTTTGATACCCAGTTTGGACGAATTGATGCTGGAGCACATCTGGTTTCAACAAGACGGCGCTACGGCACACACAGCGCGCGACACTATGGACTTAGTGAGGGACGCTTTTCCAGGCCGAGTTATCTCTCGTTTTGGCGATTTGCCTTGGCCTGCAAGATCACCCGATCTGACCAGTCCAGACTTCTTTCTTTGGGGTTTTTTGAAATCTCGGGTGTATGTGAACAAGCCACAGACTCTCGCAGCTCTAAAAGAAAACATTCGTCAAGAAATAACGAACATATCGCAGGAAGTGTTACGTTACGGCAAGTTATGCAAAATGTCATAAATAGGGCTCAAATGTGTATCAACTCTGGAGGTCACCATTTAAAAGACATCATCTTTAAATCCTAATGGTACGAAATTTAATGGTACAAATATACATTTAAAAAAACCTAAATCTAGTTTTCTAATTTAGAAAAAATGTTATAGCCGAACCAAATAGGGTCTTTACTTTTGCGCCACCCAGTATATCATGTTATCAACTTGTATTTAAATGGATACTGCAATTATGTCAATGTTTCTACACTACACAGTCTGTAGGTCTATTTACGCCAGTAATATTAATGTCTATGGAAACTACTTAAAATACTGGAGATAGCGAGTTTCATTCAAAGGAAATGTTCCCTTATTTTTAACAAAAAAAACTACATCGAAATCGATTCATCCGTTCGGGAGCTACGATGCTGACAGACACACACATACGCGCACTAACCCACCGTCGTTTTTTCCGTCGGGGCCGGGGGTTAAAAACAGAGAAAAGATGGCAGCTTTCGAAGGTTTTCATCATTTTTCAATAGGCAAATGCAGTCAAAATATCATAATTTTATAACAATTCTATGAAAAAAACCACTTGTATTGGTTCTCCATTAGATGGGGCTATTTTTATTTATTTTTTAAAACCATGGGGCCAATCTATACAGGTAAGTACAATACACATAAGTACATTGTAAGTATATAAATATGAATTGCTGTTCGTTAGTCTCACTAAAACTCGAGAACGGCTGGACCGATTTGACTAATTTTGGGTTTGAATTATATGTGGAAGTCCAGAGAAGGTGTAAAAGGTGAATTATGAAAATACTCGGAATGGAGCAACGGGAACGGGATCAGAAGTCCACGCGGGCGTAGCCGCAAGCAACAGCTAGTCAAATATATTATTAAAAATGTCGTCAACATATGTTTATTTGTGCGACAACTCAATAAAAAGAATTCACAGTGAAGGAACGGCAAAAAACCTTGAGTCTCGAATACTTCTAGTTTGCCTAGAACTCCCTCACCCCCCTCAACTCGTATAAAATAAGTACCCCGCGGGGGGTAACGGATAAACTCCAATGTCAACTTTGAATGGCAAATAATATTCATATATGATAATTAGGATATTTTGAATCAGGTAAATGTTGAATTGATTTAATTTTATATTTGTTGAGATTCAAATTTGAAATTAAAATTGCTATTTTTAGTTGAAACGAGCAGAGAGGACGGTCCTACAGGTTGATTGACGAACCTAGGGCACCTAGGGGCCTAGACAAGAGGCAATTCCTTGGCAGTCGATTTATAGAATGAATAGCATTACCAATAGTTATATATTACTAGCTGACCCGCGCAACTTCGTCTGCGTCACCCCGTTTTTGCAACATTTTTCATTCCTGCTCCGTACCTGTTGGTCGTAGCATGATGTTATATACATATAAACCTTCCTCTTTAACTATTCTATCTACTAAAACAAAATCCGTTGCGTAGTTTTAAAGATTTAAGCATACAGAGGGACATAGGGACAGAGAACGCGACTTTATTTTTTACTATGTAGTGATTAAATTCACTAATGTAAAGTCTTTCTCTGCACCACCTTTGGTTGGCTAGTAGAGAATGCCTTATGGCATAAAGTCCGCCTATGTACTTGTGCAAGAAGTTTTATCACTACATAGTATAAAACAAAGTCGCGTTCTCTGTCCCTATTTATCATGTCCTTATTTATGTCCCTTTGCATGCTTAAATCTTTTAAACTACGCAACAGATTTTGATACGGTTTTTTTATTAGATAGAATGGTTAAAGAGGAAGGTTTATATGTATATGATATATAATGCTATGACCAAAAGTCATTATGCAGGAATGAAAAATGTTGCAAAAACGGGGTGACGCAGACGAAGTTGCGCGGGTCATCTTTAAAACTACGCAACGGATTTTGATGCGGTTTTTTAATAGATAGAATGGTTAAAGAGGAAGGTTTATAAGTATATAACATCATGCTACGACCAACAGGTGCGGAGCAGGAATGAAAAATGTTGCAAAAACGGGGTGACGAAGACGAAGTTGCGCGGGTCAGATAGTAAGTAAATAAAATCGAAAATATAAAACAGAATTATTCCGTGTATATTATTTCACTGTAATAAAAGCCACGTCCCATGGCTTTGTGGCGGTCAGAGCGTTCCCTGTAAGGGAAAGATCGAAGGTTCGAATCTCGTTGAAGCATTGACTTTTTCCGATTTAAATTTGATTTGAACAGTCAGCATACTAATTGTTTTAGTTAATTTTAGTAAATTTGAACAGGATCAAATCACAATGTTTAAAAATGATTGTAACGTCATTCATTGTGACCGATAGTTCGTATGATTGTCGGTAGATGGCTCCCACCATCGCCTGTGTATCTAATGTCTCAATTCTAATGGCCCCACAAGCTGTAGTAGTGGACTGCGGTATACTAATTGACTGATTGAAGATCTATAGGCTGTTGAGGCCAGGAATCTTACTGATTGTCAACCATAGTCAAGGAACTGAGTATACAATAAGTGTCGTTTAATATTAGACTCTACTTACACACAGTTAAAGCCCAAAATTAAATGGCATTGTGTCGAGTGAATAAACCTATGTAATAAACTCTTTTCCATTTAATTTTGAACTTTAATTTTATGTTAAATAAAGCCGAAAATTCCATAGCAGTTTTTTGTAATCTCAGCCGTCTTATTATGGATAAAAATTAGTAGGATCGGGGTACAGATGTTAAATCGCTTCACAAAAAAAATCTCAGTTCTGCCACAAAGCAGTTAGACTGGCATAAACCCTGGACTCCACCGTAACAGCTTCGAATGTGACCGACTCAACACAAGAATTGATGTCGACAAATCTACAAACTTATCCAAAACATTGTTTAACCTTGCAGACATTTTATAAATAACATATTCTAACAAGGTTTTATATCCAAATGTCATTAATAAACCTCTAAATTATCTCGAAACAGTCCGAATATCCTTGGTTTTGTCCTCTGAGGTCTATAAAAAGGTTCTAATATATTTGACCTGGCCTCCTTAGTGACTTTGTGCTACCTACGAGCGGGGTATATGATGTCATTGTAAATCCGGATTTGAATGAAGGCAACATTATTGATTTTGTTATTTGATTTTTTGTAAAACAATTTACCTGTTTGGTCTGACTCTCACCCACGGTTTAACAATTCAAACGATTATAGTAAAATATTAATAATTGTCATAGAAAGGAAAATATCGAAGTTCAGCCGCATCACAGTTAGACTGGAAAGCCTCAAAGGTTCTGGAAAGGTTCAGAGAATGATGATAGAAAGGAATGATAAACCGCACCCCTCAAAGCAAGTAAAAAGACTTCTTACCCGAGGAGATATGATTTCGTAGGTGCAATATTTCGGAAGTGCGAAGAAGAAACCTCGACACGTGTTTCCCCTCTACACGAAGCATCTTCAGTTCGCTGCTGTAGCGTTTCTGAAGATGCCTTCTTGGTTCTGATTCCTTTTTATCTGCTTTGAGAAGTGCGGCCTGGCAATTATCTTTGGTTTTCCTCATGTAATGCCTACTTCAATATATGTTAAGTAATATTTGTAAGGCTATTTGCATTGGTCTGGTCGTGCCTCGAAGAGTACGCTAAGCTATCGGTCCCGGTTGTTATAACAATCTATGACAGTCGTTACGGGTAGTTAAAGCCCTAAAAGTCCTACTAGATTACAGAACTTCTATATGACAATTGTTTTACAGAAAACTAGCTGACCCGCTCCAGTTTCGCCCGTGGTATGTTTAAACCGCTCGACCGATTTCCTGCAAACTTCATAAACCATCTACTAAGTAGTCCGAACAAAACCTGAACATTTGGTTTGGATAGGTGAGCCCGATCTTGAGTTATAAAATTACAACAAAAAGTGGCATTGATTTTTATATGTTTTTACAGAAAATATACCCGAACTGACTAAAAAGTCAGTTCAAATCCGGCAGGAGGGTTCGCAGAGGAGGTGAGCCTTTTGCCATCAACTGGTACAAACAATTTCATTAAAAACCCATGTTTTGGACTGCACCTCTGCTTATTATTAGGGGAGGTGCAGACAATTTGACGACCTAAGTAAAAAGAAATGAAGTAGACACTTTTTCAACCAAGAACCAACACTACAGCTATTATATATAAGAAGGTCCAGTGGGCCCTAAAAATGAGGTCGAACGGGCACTTGTGTGAGAGAGGTCGAACGGGTACGTAGCCACTACAACACATCGATGTCAATTTTTTTTACCTGCATAAATTTCGTTGGGGTTTTTCAAGAATAAGACCAATTAGATCCTTTTAGGTGCGCCTAGTCACATCGGACAATTGCATCATAGATGCTTTAGTCATTTTTGAGTCATCTTATACAATCTATACTTGTGACAATTCTATATTCAACAAACCTATATCGATATTAAACATCTTGGCATTATTTAATGCTAAATAGATGAAGAAGTCCGAAGAAATTATCTTTTTACCGATTTCTACTTTGAGTTAATGATAAAAATTGATATACTACAGTAAGTAATACATTATGGTGATCATCATCATCATCATCTTTGGGTTACTCCCGGTCGTATCTCAAGCCTTTACCTTGGAGTTCAGACTCCGAAGTCCACTTAGTAATACTTCGTGGTACTCCACACATTAAATTTACTTGTTGGGCCCAAGGATGCTACCTTGTGGCACTCTTTTGCGATCTTCCTATTATTCACTTTTATGACTTTCATGGGATCAATTGAATTTATTTTATTTATTATTTTGAAGCAATTAGCATGCCAACTTTTTGAAGAAGGTTTCTCACACGAATATGACGCCCCTTACTTTTCTTGGTTGGGGAGGTTATGTCGAACTGTCTAAAACACACGCCGTCTTTGGGTCCTTAGTCTGGGTGAGAACCAATATATCCCTCGCACCCCGGCAGACCACGGCTATCTCTTTCGAGATAACCCCCTTCAGAGGGACCACGGTGTCCCAGACTAGCCCCCGGGTGAGGGGGGCATTTTGCACCGCCACCGCGGCCTGCTTCTGCTCTGTTTTCATCAGGTGAGTCCTGAGCTTACCTGCCTCCTAAGAGGCAAATTAAAATAATATACCCATACTTAGCTAATTACAAGTAGTTATTTTTTCTACGCCGTTCACTAAATATAAAATTCACGTTTCACTTAAAATGCGAAGGTTTTTCAACATATTCTTGTCGTTATAAGCTACTTTGTTGGAATTTGAACATCAAACCTACTAACGGTCTACACTAACTGGTTCTCAAGGCCAACCAACCAACGTATAATTCTTTTCAACGGTCACCGAAATCTCGCGAACTATCACAGCGAATATGTCTGCGTGAATTTTTGATAGTCTATGTGAATTGTGTGGCTGTTAACGTCATGATATCTGTGCCTGACTTCTAGAAAAAAAAACTAACAAGAAAACTTAAACAAAACTTAACAGAATAAAAGGCGGGAATAAATCGAGTTCGAATTTTGAACGGGACGCATAGACTAGACTAAAATGAGTTTAAAAAGTTAATTTTATATGGCGTCTACGTCACTGGTCTCCCTAAATTAAACCTTCTAGGGTTTCCAATACGTGTAATAGTTGTTAATATAATAATCATAGCTAATATGCCTATTGATTAACTTATAGGATACTAGTTAATTACAATGGCGCGCTTTGGTTAATTACAAATGTCATTTTATTTGCCCTCTTTTGACTTTGTTGGCAATTTTTTTTTATTTAGGGTACGTCAATTTGACTTCATCTCGCCTGATGCCTGTAAGCTGAAGGTAAAGTCCCAGGAAAGAGGGTCACCATTACAAACACGTACAGTGTTATAATGGTAGAGCTTAGCTTGACGGCCTCATCGCATGCTTTAGCATAACCCGGGACTGTAGGAAGAAGGAAACACGTGAGCTGGTAAGGCATTCCAAGAATTTATGGTGTCTCGCACCCCAGCAAACCCAGTACCATCTCTCTTTAGATGACCCCCTTCTTCTGATTTTGGAACCACGGTGTCCCCATCTATCCCCCGGGGCGCGCTTTTTTGTAATGTCATCTACGTGACAGCAACCAAAATTAGTGTACTGTAGTTGATCTATCTATAATTACTTAACAAATTATTTCTCTCATATCGATACCAATCTTCTTCAATTTATAGTTAGCCTATGCAAGGAAGCCTATGTTTTCAATGGTGAAATTTTTTTTAACTTTGCACAATATCTTTCGAGTTTTATCATTAAAAACTTACACAAACACAAACACAAACACAAACACACACACACACACACACACACACACACACACACACAAATAAAAAATAAATATTACCAACTGCAATTACTAATATCCCCTCTAACCCCTCCAGCTAAGCTCAATGGCTAGTGTTAGAAGTAGGTTCACGTCGGTAGTGTAATGAACCCAAGACCTTTCGATCGTAAGACGGCTCCTTAACCATATGCCTAAGAGGACCTCTATATTTTTCAACGGTTATATCCTATGATAGACGTTCTAATTTCACAATTTTCACTGGTGAAATCCAAATGAATACCTAAGTTAAGTTAAGTTATAACTAAAGTTCAATCTTATGTGTGGTAACGCAGTTTAAGTCATCTTGATCGTAGTTAAAATGCGCACATATTATCGATATTTTAATTTTTAAACGTATAATATTTATGACATACTAGTTGCCGCTCGCTGTTGTTCTTCAATTACAAAAATTACACAGGTTTTTTTCATTAATATTTTAATTGGTTAGGCGTGAATAGACCAACAAGCTTTATCAACGAATCTTTCGCATTATTACATTATTAATTTCATAGCTAACGTGTTACAATGACTGGGTTCTCATCGTAACTACTTAGCAATTCAAATAAATAGCAAGAACACAGCATCGAGACTATTAAATAAGTTAATAAGATTATAAATTATTCAAACTTGAAGTGACTTATAGAATACAATTGTAAGTAATTTTCCTCAATTCACATAACTATATCGATGCCTTCAAAAAAAAAAGATAAAATCATAAAATTAAAAAAAAGAACAATTTCCCGCGTGAAAAAATAAATAAAAATAAACTTATTTGAAATTGGAATAAAGATAGAAACTTACCATTGAAATAAATTTTAAATAAAGAACACAGTTTTGAAATAATTTAAAAAATAAATTAGAGGTGAGCACGTCCGTTCACAGAGTCACACAAAGCAAACTGAACGATAGGCTAAACTAAGAGCGAGATATCGATATGTCCTCAATCCTCATAAGAATCGATTAAAAATCTCTAAAAACAGGTTGTTACTTTAATTATGATGAGACGTTGGACTCTTGGCGTATTTTAAAACGATCTTCACAAAATTTTGGCGCGGATTTGTAGACGGCCATATTTTTAAGCGGGATATCAAAACTGGGTTTGATAGTTCGTTTTTTTGTTATTTTAAAAGTTATAATGTTATCGAAACCTGTTGCAAATTTTGTGAATGTTGAGTACCTAATGAATATTTGTGAGAGCGGTATTCAGACTTTATGCTAGAATATTACAAAATTATAATGTTGTTCATTTATGGATGATTTTTTTTTAATATGACCACAGATTACAGTAAAAAAGTTAGAAGGGCTGGAAAACCTACTTGTGAAAGCCTAAAGGTACTTAATTCTCCTAATAAAATCTATTCAAAATTCATTTCCCATCTACTATCTCCCAGATGTCAAAACCCGCAAAGTTTTAGTAATAAGTATTATATATTAGAGGGCCAAACTATGTGAGTGATAATAATAAGATGCTAAGTTTTTTCATACACTTTTCAAATTATAAATTGATTTGACGACGTTAAGGAAAATTTTTAATGATTTAGATGGATCTAGTAGGCTCAGAGCGTTGTTTCTGCAAGAGTTGTATCTAGATAGATAAAACGAAATCTGTCATGAATACGAAGGCGAACACTGTCCTGAAGCAGAAGGCCCCCGGTAGTTCTGATGGTACACAACATAATTGCCATGAAAAAAAAGTACGGCAAAGCAAATTTTTTGCTTCGAAATTGTTTTAATTTTTTTTTCCGTATTGTTGACTCTTTATCGTATCAGTAAAGCTAAATGAAACGAAAATTTCATAAAAAACGTCACTGTAAAAAAACAAGTGGCCCCATCTTGCGAGTTCATGTTTCTTGGTGAATTTTTGTTTCATTCAGCTTTACTTACATGATGGAGAGTGAATAACGCAAGTTAACCAGTATAAATTAAAAAAAAAAATGCTTTGCCGTAATTTTTTTATGCCAATATATTGTGTACCTGGAATACTACCAGGGGCTTTTGGCTTCGGGATCACATCACATTTAATATCCATATTTCGCCGATAACTATTTTCGGTTCCACATAATGGTGGAAACCTATTGCCGTCTAGCGGGCCCTTGGTCATGGGCTGTATGTTTATTATCAAATAGTGAACAGAACAGCCCTTCTACCACCTTCTACGACGCTCACGGAAATGACGAAAAGAAATGGGGTGGCTCCCTCTGCGTGCTGGCATGATCTAATGAGGCCGTCAAGCTTAGCGCCGCCATTCTAACACTGTACGTGTTTGTAATGGTGACCCTCTTCTCTGAAACTTTAGATACAGCTTACCATCAGGCGAAGTAAAGTCAAATAGACGTATCCCGATTAAAAAAAAGCTCCAGTGGAAAAACAAATCGGGAATTTTTTTTAGAAACATTTGGTATGCGTATACAACGATATAAGATACTGTAACTAGATGTTTTTCCACAAGTCTGTCTACCCTTCCAACGAGACACAGCCGTGAGTATATACATAATTAAACAGCTAGCATAGAAATAATAATGAAATAAAGTAAACCGTTGAAGAATTTTGTTAGATTGACATCAAAATGTCGAATAATATCGTCGTATGACCTTAGCAGACCGGTCTGCCTACATTTTTTGTTATACAACGAAGGTCAGGCTATGGGTGGGTTACGTGAATATGTATTATTTTACATACATAGAAACTATCACGGTTATATTAATCTAAAGGGGTAGGCACCTACAATTCCTTAGTTTATGTTTAGGTCCCAATGTAATAGGTGGCGAGCCTATTGCCATTAACCGGTGACTTATAAACCTGCGATAAATACACACATAACTTCGAAAAGCATCGAAGTCATTGGTGTGTGCTATGGTAAAACCTGGGATCGAATCCGAGACCTTATCTCAACAGTCCATTACCCATACCACTAGGCTACCGCGGTAATTTCAATTCAATTCAATTACTAATATTCCTCTTACCCCTGCAGCTGAGCTCTGTGGCTTGTGTTAGAAGTGGGTTCACGTTGTCGATAGTTTTTAGATTAGGAGTCGAACCCGGGATCTCCCGATCGTAAGAGAGTTGTTCAACAAGGTTCTAATAATCAATACATAGTATAAAACAAAGTCGCGTTCTCTATCCCTATGTCCTTTTGTACGCTTAAATCTTTTAAACTACGCAACGGATTTTGATGCGGTATTTTTTAATAGATAGTATGGTTAAAGAGGAAAGTGTATATGTATATACCATCATGCTACGACCAACAGATATGGACCAGGAATGAAAAATGTTACAAAAACGGGGTGACGAAGACGAAGTTGCGCGGGTCAGCTATTAAATATAATTACTTGTCATTGATTAGTTGAGGATAATTCAAGATGGCGATTACTTTGTAACTATCGAAGTAATTTAGACAAACAATATTATTGCTGCAAATCAATGCCATTGAAGTCTTTAGTCGAGTCTCTGAGGTCAAAATGAATTAATTTTCTTAGATTCCGTGCGTACCTACCTATAACTTGAAAGTTAATTATTGCAACCATAGACAATAGTACTAAATACACGGATTACCCAGTATCTTCCCCTGGGTGTCTTAAAAGGCGACTAAGGTATAGGGCTGTTGTTTCACCTCGCCTGATGGTTATCTGAATGCAAAGTCTCAAGAAAAAGAGTCACCATTTGTAATGTATTGACGGCACCTGAATAAGGGTAATTTCACCGACCGCATTTTTAGAGTTTCTTCGCATGAAATCACTATGTAAAACGTTTATCTATGACCACTCTATTTTTTTTCATGTAATACGAACACTAGCTTATATGAAGTCACTACTGAAAATACATTTCTCTTAAACATAAAATTTAAAAAAAATTAAAATATGCTAGATTCCAATAACGGTGGCGTGTCCGCGATGCACCTTTAAGCGCATTTACCTCTTTAAGTCCGCTATGATTGCAAATTTAGTACTTAAATTAAGATTATTATGTTAATTAATATATGAAGCAACCATATTTACTGCTTTCATTACTTCTATTATAACGCAGACATCGTGACAATGTCGATAAGGAACGTCCGCGCCTAAAGTGCAATTTCGGTGTGTTTTTTTTAAACCCTTATTCAACGTATACACGTCAATTTAAACGATCTATCTTCTTACGCACGCGGAGTTCCAGTCATGCTCTTGGGTTTACGCAGTAATGGCATGTCCGATTCTGCCCAGTTTTCCCGCTAATACGTAAGTACCTTCTTATTTCTAAGAGGGAGTACGAAATTTTACCATCACGGTGGGTTACTGTATGAATGAATATTTGGTTTTAACATTACGATTTGTGAGTATGTTGTGTGTTGTTAGGTACCCTCAGCAATCATACATTTCACGTGACGAATGCATCACTGAGTTTTGTTTAATTTCATTTTTTCTTGATGTTTCTAACTTCTGTGGTGCAATATCGGTGGTTTCGGTGATGTAGGGTACAATTAGTCAAGTGTCAATTCGTCAAGCGTTATTTTTTCCCTCCAATTATCGTTCATTGGTCAAGCAGTGAAATAGTGTCGATTCGTCAAGTCGTTCATAATGTATCTATTAGTCAAGTCTTTCTTTTGTGTCAATTCGTCAAGTTTTCGAAAATTGCTAACTCGTCAAGTGTTCCTTTTTGCGGAATTTAAATAAAACTATCAAGATCACGCATTTAAATATATATATTTTTAATATTTTTCGCAACAAAAAATGTGTAATACTGTCGTACCAATAATAAAAATCAGAAAGCAATCAACAAAGAAGAAAATTATATTCAGTAACAAATCGTAAGTAAATCAGTAATAAATCAAACCCTTTTCCACAATAAAATCATACATACAAATTGTAAAACGAAATCATAATTCTAGTCATAGACTATTTCAAATTTAAGAGTCTTATTAGATTCAAACATTTGTATACGGTTATTTTGCCTCTTAAAAACTTTTTAACTATCCTGTTTACTTGACTTGTTTTTTTTAATATTTGAAACTTGTAAGCATAATTCAGTGTTCATGACTTGTATAAACAAAAGAAGACCTGGCTTCCTTATAATTTTATTTTATAAGGAAGCTGGGAAATAAAGTCAAGTAAACAGGATAGTAAAAAAGTTTTAAAGAGGCAAAATAACCGTATACAAATGTTTGAATATAATAAG
This sequence comes from Pelosia muscerda, assembly GCA_963691645.1. Taxonomy (NCBI): domain Eukaryota; kingdom Metazoa; phylum Arthropoda; class Insecta; order Lepidoptera; family Erebidae; genus Pelosia; species Pelosia muscerda. The sequence continues at coordinate 1,513,516 of OY829126.1, read as the reverse complement.
ACTCTTAAATTTGAAATAGTCTATGACTAGAATTATGATATCGTTTTACAATTTGAATGTATGATTTTACTGTGGAAAAGGGTTTGATTTATTACTGATTTACTTACGATTTGTTACTGAATATAATTTTCTTTGTTGATTGCTTTCTGATTCTTATTATTGGTACGACAGTATTACACATTTTTTGTTGCGAAAAATATTAAAAATATATCTTTAAATGCGTGATCTTGATAGTTTTATTTAAATTCCGCAAAAAGGAACACTTGACGAGTTAGCAATTTTCGAAGACTTGACGAATTGACACAAAAGAAAGACTTGACTAATAGATACATTATGAACGACTTGACGAATCGACACTATTTCACTGCTTGACCAATGAACGATAATTGGAGGGAAAAAATAACGCTTGACGAATTGACACTTGACTAATTGTACCCTACATCTGGTATTGACACCTATATTGCATCAATACTAAAATGGCTATGAGTTTCCATATCTTTGGTAAGATATTTACTCACAAGGTAATAAATAATAAAATTACTCATTTTTTTGTTATAATTAACGTATTTACTATTACTACTGAGAGTGGGGCAATATGGGTATGGGAGGCGTAACCGAAGGGGTTGGAGGCTGGCCAACTTTCTTGAGAAAGAGCGACTCTTTATGATGAACTCTTTCTTCAAAAACCGCCCCACAGGAAATGGACCTGGATGGGCCCCGGTGGTCGTACCAAAAATGAGATTGACTTCATCATGACGACGCATAGACGGATATTCAATGATGTCTCAGTGATCCATGGGGTGAAAACCGGAAGTGATCACCTAATGGTTAGAGGCACATTGAATATTAATGTTAAACTGGAGAGATCCCGTCTGATGAGGTCTACGCTCCGACCTAGAGCTTCCCATATACAGTACCCCGAGAGCTTTCAACTCGAACTTTCGAATCGCTTCTCTTGCCTAGAAGAATGCAGTACAGTGGACGAGATAAATAACAGGTTGGTTGAAGCTGTCCATTCAGTGGGCTCCAAATTCTTCAGGCCCCGTCGAAGAGATAGACCACAGAAACTCACCGATCACACCCTCAAACTCATGGCCGAACGACGCTCTATGAGGCTGCAGTCTACCAATGACGCTGAAGCACATCGGCAGCTCAATAGACGTATCCAGCAGTCTTTGCGACACGACATTCGTGCCTTTAATACTCAATGTATTAAAGAAACGATTGAGCGAAATAAAGGCTCCAAAGTGTTTGCAAGAGACTTGTCTATTGGGCAGAGCCAGTTGACAAAACTGAAGAGGAAGGACGGCAGTGTCGTGTCGACTAAGGGAGATGTTTTGAGGGGGATCGAGGGGTTTTATGGACAGCTTTATACCTCAGTCACTTAGCCTGCTACTGATTCGGTTAAAGATCCAAGAGCCAAGCTAACCCGACACTACACCGAGGATATCCCAGACATCAGCCTGTACGAGATTAGGGTGGCCCTCAAGCAGCTTAAAAATAACAAAGCACCAAGAGAAGACGGAATCACTTCGGAACTTCTGAAAGCGGGTGGAACACCGATACTTAAAGTCCTTCAGAAGCTCTTCAACTCCGTTTTATTCGAAGGTACTACGCCGGAAGCATGGAACAGAAGCGTAGAAGTCTTGTTCTTCAAGAAAGGTGACAAAGCCTCTCTTAAGAACTACAGACCCATCTCGCTTCTGAGCCATGTTTATAAGCTGTTTTCGAGGGTTATCACGAATCGTCTCGAACGCAGGTTTGATGACTTCCATCCGCCCGAACAAGCCGGTTTCCGAAAAGGTTATAGTACCGTAGACCACATTCATACGCTGCGGCAAGTCATACAGAAGACTCAGGAGTATAACTTGCCACTATGTCTAGTGTTTGTGGACTACGAGAAAGCCTTTGATTCGATCGAGACATGGGCAGTGCTACAATCTCTCCAGCGGTGTCATATAGACTACCGGTACATCGAAGTGTTTGTATAAAAACGCCACTATGTCTGTCCGAGTACAAGATCAGAGCACAGCGGCGATACTGTTGCAGAGGGGAGTGAGATAAGGAGATGTAATATCCCCGAAGCTCTTCACCAATGCAATGGAGGATGCCTTTAAGCTACTGGAATGGAAAGGTCTTGACATTAATGTTAATGGCGAATACATCACTCACCTTCGTTTTGCCGACGATATCGTGCTCAGGGCAGGATCGCTGGAGGATCGAATCAGAAATGAGGAGATCCGCAGACGAACGAAAGTGGTCGACATAGCCTACAGGGTTAGTAAGCTGAAGTGGCAGTGGGCGGGGCACGTAGCAAAAAGAACAGATGGTCATTGGAGCCGAAAGGTTCTTGAATGGAGACCGCGTACCGATAGACGAAGCGTGGGACGGATGGACGACAAAAGCAAAATTGCCTTTGGCAGCATGATGTAGCATCTGCATCATGCATCCAAGCCGTTAGTACATATTCTTTAGATAAATATATCACAATTTATAATTTCGGTGTGATCTTGCAATTTCGGTGGGTTGACAATTTCGGTGGTTGTTCTATTTTTATAAAAAATGCAGTTATTTGTTTCCTTCTAAATATCTAGAATACTAATGTGTTCTAAAAGAACACCATTAAATTTTTTCATCGGTAAACCTATGATTGAAAAATACCACCGAAATTAGCAAAAAATGAGGCATGCGTGAAATTACCCATAAATATAATAATGAAATAATTGTAGGTATGTTATAAAGAGTTCAGTCGAAATATACGTCTCCTCAAGTAAGCGGTGTTTTGTGTGATTCCCGACTATTCCCAGTATTCCCGTCTAGAACATTTCACCATTATGAACAACTTGTCCCCGGAATACGTAGTACCGAAAATTGTTTGTGGCGAAATGCGGGTATTAATACACCTCTGCTTACCCCTTCGAAGATTTACAGATGTGGATATACTGTACGTATCTTTAAAATTAGATACCTGTGGTTAAAACTAACGATTGACGTCGCGTTTCAATGAAAAAAAAAAACAAACAAGGTTGTGTATAATTGATCAGTTATTAAAGGTTTATTATTGTCTATGATAGACTCAGCCGTTTTTAGATTGAAAAAAAAAACAACTGTCAAAATATGACGTTCTTTAAACGATTCGCGCCAAAACTAATTTCTATAGCGTAGAGGAGGTCAGAGGTGTGAAGACGATCTCGTCTTCTTGGAAGGAAGTTCAAAAGTTCAATGGATTTCAGATGGTTAGCTCCGACTTCGCGCACTAAGACATAAGTACATGCGTTCATGTCTATTTCGGAGGTAGAGACGGTATCTCATCTCCCGTCCTAATTGAGCAGTCCGACTGGGGAAGTACCTCCGCCCCACAGAATAACCCGTAACTTTGATGTGATCCACTCATATGAGATATGATTCGGGATATTTTATACCCTGGCATCTGAAGACGTTTTTGGTCGGTCCGAGGCCAAAATAACCTCCCTCGATGGTCGATATTTACCCGTATAATCGCAAAATCCCCTACGGATACCAATCTCACCGGAGCCGATGAGATTTATGTCGGACTCAAACCGATTAAAGCGCACGCCATTTTCGGCTCTTCGGTTGTCGGAAGTGATATTGTAAGCAACTGCAACTTTAGGCACCAAAATGTTCCTCCCCATCGATCTAACGGAACAGTGCCCAGAAGGCTGGCGGCATTACCACGCTGAATGAATGCCAAACTTCTTACTTAATATCCCAATCCGGAAATCGAACCTACACTCTGACGTACAGCACTAAAAGTTGAACCAGTAGGTTCTGTTCCACAGTTCTTATAATATAATGAAATGACGTTAAGTAACTAATACAAGGTCCTCTTAGATGATGACATCAGCAACCAACCGGCCATGACAACTGGTTGTCTACAAAACTTAACCCTCCAATACTCGAAGCTAATACACCAACTCCACACCTTTTTTATAAACCACTAGGTGACCCACGCAACTTCATCTGCGTCACCCCGTTTTTGCAACATTTTTCATTCCTGCCCCGCACCTGTATGTCGTAGCATGATGTTATATACATATAAAACTTCCTCTTTAACCATCCTATCTATTAAAAAAAACCGCATCAAAATCCGTTGCGTAGTATAAAAGATTTAAGCGTACAAAGGGACACAGGGACCGAGAATGCGACTTTGTTTTATACTATGTAGTGATTTAGGTGGCAGACAGACCATCGAAAGGAGGCGCAGGAGTGGGGACATAGGGCCGTGAAGTCCCAGGTTCACAGGAACTGGTAGCCGAGTGGGACTGGCTAGAGAAGCCACACGGTAGCCTCTCGTACCCGCTGACGCAAATGATCTCCGGGCACGGGTGCTTCGATCATTACCTGCGTCGGATCCAGAAGGAGTCAAAGTCCGAGTGCCATCACTGTGGTTTCCGCACATTACTTGCTTGCAGAAAGAGGCAGCGGCCGCTCAACTTTATGGGCCTAATAGACCAAAGCGTGGATGCGAAGGTTAACAGATTGAAGTAAAAAAACCGGCGCCGGCGCTTGTACTAATCGTGCTATGTTTAAAGTGATTCTCCAACTATCGCTACATAAAAAATAAGTCGCGGAATGCTGTACTGATCGCTAATATTCTAAAGATCCGTGTCAACTTTAAAAAGGTAATTGTTATCTCGTGATACCAGAGAGGTTTTGGGTTGTCATTGGAAAAAACGAGGGTTTAAATCGTCGGCAAATAGTGATGGTATGAAACTCTACTTTGTCTTTTACACAGGACAACACGTGCTGGGCTTAGATGTGGAATATTTCATCAAGAACCAAGCGGTTCGGTGAGTCTTTCCTCTGACGCACCATTAAGTATTGAAATTGATTGCCGGTGCACGCGTTTCCTTCTTCCTATAGTCCCAGGTCCTTTAAGCGGGGCGTGAAAAAGCATCTGAAGAAGCCGTCAAGCTGAGCGCAACCATTGTGACACTTTATGTGTTTGCAATGGTGACCCTCGTTCCTGAGACTTCAACATGAGTTTATCATCAGGCGGGGTAAAGTCAAATTGACGTGTCATAAATAAAAAAAAGTAGTTTATTCGTTACAAACACAAAAGAAACACAAAAGAAACATTTTTTTTCTCTTTATAATACCTATTAGTACCTACTTACAGATGTAGATTTAAACAAATATAATTAATCTGTTCCAGAGCCTCACTGGCTCGACCATCAATCTGAAGGTGTACCTACCGGATTGTGGGAGAAATTGGCTGGAACTTAAAATATATTTCTAACTTCCGACTTAAATACAATTATATTTTATAGATTCTACAAGAAACTAACCTAATGTGATATAATAAATCAGCTGTTACCTGTCGGCCATGTTGGTTATATGTTTTTTAATCATGAGGCGAAGGAATGCAAGGTTGTGCCAGTCACGGGTTATCTATAATAAGTAATTTTAGTTTGTTTTGATGGTTGACTAGACACATTTTAGTAGTATTGCATATAAAATCAAATGGAAGTGCCCTTAAATCTCTTTGCTATGGACACCAAACTCTATTTCGTGTGAGCGCTTTTGTTGTTCAGAGAGCGCGGTAAAAGTCATCCTGACTACTAATAGTCGTTAATTTAAGGAAATTTTAAGAAGTATGTTACGCAGCCTAGTGTTATGGGACTGTTGAGACGAGGTCTCGGGTTCGATCCCAGGTTTCACTATGGCACACATCAATGACTGTTCGATGCTTTTCGAAGTTATGTGTGTATTTATCGTAGGTTTATAAGTGCCCGGTTAATGGCAATAGGCTCGCCACCTATCACATTGGGACTTAAACATAAACTGGCGAAATGTGGGTGCTAGCACCTCTGTTCATGATGATGATTCTCCATATTCAGTATTTATCTATACTGCTTTACCTATAGATGAAGTAGATTAGAGTCTCAAAGGTACGTCTTGGCCTCACATATCGTAATTTAGCCAAAAACTAAATACATGAACAAACCAGGGCACAAGAGCTAGATAAAGTTTGAAGTCTAGACTTTACCTTTGCACAAAAGGTCACTCGTCTAGCCTAGCTCACATATTGTGGGTGTGTGGGTCTCCTACGTAATTATACACTAGTTTTTATGTTATACTAGCTGACCCGCGCAACTTCGTCTGCGTCACCCAACATTTATCACTTCTGCTCTATACCAGTTGGTTGTATCATGATGTTATATGCATATAAACCTTCCTCTTCACTCACTCTATCTATTGAAAAAACCGCATTAAAATCCGTTGCGTAGTTTTAAAGATTTAAGCATACAAATGGGCATAAAGACATATGGATATAGGGACAGAGAACGCGACTTTGTTTTATAATATGTAGTGATTAATCACAAACGATTCCTTGAACTCTGGTTTAAACTTGAGATACTACCGTGACTTTGACTATGTCGTCCGTCCATTTCGCAGGAGGCCGTCCCAAGCTTCGTCTACCGGTACGCGGTCTCCATTCTAGAACCTTTTAGCTCCAACGGCCATCTGTTCATCTGGTCCAACAGGGAGAATAGAAGATATATATTCGGTCCGCCGCGCCGTGGTACTGAAAGATATATGACTGCTATGAAACTCTTGAGCCGGTCAATGATGATCATGATGACTCATCTTTATTATTCTTATTGTAATCCCGGTCGCATCGGACACTGTCTCTTGGGAGTCCAGGGTCCGCTTTTTTCCAGTCTACTCACACTCGCGCTGCCGACGTTTTAGAGGCGGTAGGTGAGAGAAGGGTTGAGTTTCTGTGCTGTTAGTGCAGAAGACAAATCAGAATTTCATATCATCACCAAGCGGTGACAACTTAACCTCTCGGTCTTCCTACTGACAACACAAAACCTCTCCAGTGAGCTCTGGCTACCCTTTTTTTATAGTGCAAAAAATTCCCACGAATATCCCCCCGCCAGAGCCGATTGAGGAGGTTACGTCGGACTCGAATAGACTAAAACGCGCGCCGTCTTTGGGTCCTTACTTGCCGGGGTGAGATAGTAGCCAACATATCCCTCGCACCCCGACAGACCACGGCCATCTCTTTAGATATTATCCCTTTCAGGTGTAACCACGGTGTCCCCGTCTAGTCGCCGAATGTGGGGATGCGCATTTTGCGCCGCCACCGCAGCTCTGACTACCCTACTCATCGCCGGAAACACAACACAAGGTCGTCTGCGGCACCCCGTTTTTGCAACATTTATCATTCCTGCTCCGCACCTGTTAGTCGTAGCATGATGTTATATACATGTAAACCTTCCTCTTTAAGCATTCTATCTATTAAAACAAACCGCATCAAAATCCGTCGCGTAGTTTTAAAGATAAGCATACAAAGGGTCATAGGGACAAGAAAAATAGGGACAGAGAACGCGACTTTATTTTATACTATGTAGTGATGATGCATGCATATGTAAGTAAATATATGCTATTAATAAGTGTATGAGAATAAATTTAATGACGTCATACATGGTGCTCTTTCCTACTATCAGGTTGATTCCCACATCGAAACTATGTAAGTCTGTGACTCATAGCAGTCTACTTGGTTTCCGCTACTGCTTTAGATCTTACGATTAGATTATGTATTTTTTTAAATTTTAAATTTTATACTATTAATAAAAATAGGTAAAAAAACTTTTTAAGTTAAACGGTTTTATGTTAAACATACATTGCAATGTTTAAGATAAATGTACTAAAAACCAAAAAATAATAAAATAGATACAGTCGTGGGAATTATAAACATATGCATAGACTAGACTAAAATAAAACCGTGGGGCAAGTCAATTGTCTACAATCGTTGATTATAATGTTTGTTTTGTAATGTTACACTATAATTAGGCAGTTGCATTATAATTGACGTGCCCCACGGTTTTATTTTAGTCTAGTCTATGCATATGTTTATAATTCCCACGACTGTATCTATTTTATTATTTTTTGGTTTTTAGTACATTTATCTTAAACATTGCAATGTATGTTTAACATAAAACCGTTTAACTTAAAAAGTTTTTTTACCTATTTTTATTACCTAGTTTTTAGTTTTTATTTTTAACCATTTTGTAGAGACCGCCATCTTGTATTTTAATTTTATATAGTACATTGTATTCTACTGGTTGAGCACTTTCATTTGATACCCATATTGATGGGATTGATAAAACCTACGTTATCCGCCATTTTGTAGCGGCTGCCATCTTGGATTACAATTTTTTATAATATATTGTATTCTGCTTGTTGAGCCCTTTCATTTGATACCCATATTGATGGGATTAATAAAACATAAATTATCCGCCATTTTGTAGCGGCCGCCATCTTGAATTTATAATGATAATGAATAAACATAATTGTATTGTCACCAAAATCCAAAGTGTATACAAAATTTCAGATTAATCGGTTGACAGGAAGAGGGTGAAATTTGAATTACTAAATTTGACCCAAGAATAAATAATAAAACAAACGGGGTGAGCTAAATAAAACCGTTTAATAAAAAACCGCGGTAGCCTAGTGGTATGGGTAATGAACTGCTGAGATGAGGTCTCGCGTTCGATCCCAGGTTTTACCATGGCACACACCAATGATATTTCGATGCTTTTCGAAGTTATGTGTGTATTTATTGCAGGTTTATAAGTGCCCGGTTAATGGTGATAGGCTCGCCACCTTACACTTACACCTTACGCCACATTACAATTGGGACCTAAACATAAACTGGCGAAATGTGGGTGCTAGCACCTCTGCCTACCCCTTCGGGGATATAGGCGTGAATTTATGTTAAAGTTATGTTATGTTAAACTTCTATACTACATAGTTGGTATGTATATTTTCCACAAAGTTAGGTCATGACGGTGTCTCCCTTGCTATTTTAGCAGTCCGACTAGAGAAGTACCTTCGCCTTACAGAATAATGAGGCTAATAATAATCTTGTGTTGTGTTTACGGTGAGTAAGGTAGCCAGAGCTCACTGAAGAAGTTTTGTGTGGTATTTTTTTATTTATTTTTTATTTTTTATTTCTGGCACATCAATTTGACTTCACCTCGCCTGATGTTAAGCTGAAGGCAAAGTCTCATGAAAGAGGGTCACCATTGCAAACACGTTCAGTGCTACAATGGTAGCGCTCAGCTTGACGGCCTCATCAAATGCTTTTTCACGCCCCGCTTAAAGGACCCGGGACTGTAGGAAGAAGGAAACACGTGCGCCGGCAAGGAATTCCAGGACTTAATGGTGCGGCAGAGAAAAGACTCACCGAAACGCTTGGTTCTTGATGGAATATTCTGTACCGTATGCGAATGACATCTAAGCCCTGCACGTGTTGTCCTGTGTAGGAAAGGGGAGGGTGGGATTAATTGGAAGAGCTCATCAGAACATTCACCATGGTATCGAGTGAACCTGCTTTGTCTTCTGCACTTCTACACAGAAACTCTTCTCTATGTGTTAAGAAGTTCGATTCCTATATCCAGATTATTTTAAACGATGTATTAACGACTGATGTTTTGAAAACGTGGCGTGCCCCTGAATCGAACCCCAGATATCTATATTATAATAAACTATAGCACAAAAAATATGTAGGTAGTTTTATTTTATCCGAAAATAGTAGGCCCATTAAAATGTCTGACGGAGACCCGTGAACGAATAAATAAGGTAAGTGTGAGCGCTATTTAGTACTGTAAGGTTCTGTAACTATTATTGTATGTAAGTATATACCTATAGCCGATGTTGCGAAGTTGCGAAAGACCTATGTTACATAACATCTAAAACAATAAGTTCATACTGTACCATTTTGAATCTAATTTATAATTTATATAAATATGTAAAACTGTAACATTACTGTAAGTACCGTCAGCAACATAAATATACCGAACACTCTGTATAACCCATAATGTACCAACGTATTCGGCAACCACAGGACAAGCTTGCCTAGTGTGGGGTCACTGACAATGAATGTAACCTTCGTGTTTTTGGCAAAAAATTATTTTCATTTCATTTCGTTTCATAGGTTTACATATAATGTATCTACTAGGCAATAAGCGCCATCTGTACAACTTAAATTCTATATTACCAATCATATCTCTGGTTCTAATTAACCGATTGCAATCAAACAAACGTAAGATTTTAAGTTGAACCAAACCCCTTCTAACAGAAAAAAATCGTACCGAAATATAGTATATAAAATACTAGCTGACCCGCGCAACTTCGTCTGCGTCACCCCGTTTTTGCAACATTTTTCATTCCTGCTCCGCACCTGATTGTTGTAGCATGATGTTATATACACATAAACCTTCCTCTTTAACCATTCTATCTATTAAAACAAACCGCATCAAAATCCGTTGCATAGTTTTAAAGATTTAAGCATACAAAGGGACAAGAAAAATAGGGACAGAGAACGCGACTTTATTTTATACTATGATGTAGTGATAGTGATAGAATAATATATATTATAGTTTTTGCATCCATCGCGGATAAACATAAGCTTTTTACAATTATATAATAGTAGGTATAGATAGATCGAAGATAGATAGATTATGTATGCCGCGGGTTTATTCATCGGGCTTGACGACAATGAACGCGACTGCTACGCAGGAGGTGCTGCTTAGATCCCCGATCAGTGCAAAATTTTTATATGCATGAATATGGCTATTTGCAATGCAATACCCACCAGACCAGACCAGACCAGAGTCTGGTCGTGCTTCGGAGAGCACGTTAAGTTTGCCATATGAACATCTATGGCAGTCGTTACAGGTAGTTGGAGCCCTCAAAAGTCCAACTAGCCTAACTACAGAACTTCGATATTGCCAATTTGGTTGTGGAGGTCCGATAGCAGTCGCTTCACGGAAAATATCGAAATTTAGCCGCATCTTAGTTAGACTAGAAAGCCGACCCCAACTGAGTTGGGAATAGGCTCAGTGATGGTTTTATTCATAAACTCAAGGATCCCCAAACGTGTCCCGAACTACCTCAGGCAACATTGGTATTTTAGCACATCCGGTACTACGCACGCTGAATATCAAATGCCTGCGTTTAGCTATGCTACAAAATTTGGGGGTCAAATTTATAAAAATACTAGCCGATACTCGCGTGGAATTCTTATTATATTCCCATAAGTAATGACTGTTTACTCGTTATGGGAGTCATTGGCTGTCTTTTTTATTTAGGATACGTCAATTTGAGTTCACCCCGCTTAATGGTAAGCTCAAGGCAAAGTCTCAGGAAAGAGGGTCACCATTACAAACACGTACAGTGTTACAATGGTGGCGCTCAGCTTGACGGCCACGTCAGATGCTTTTTCACGCCCCGCTTAAAGGACCCGGGACTGTAGGAAGAAGGAAAACACGTGAGCTGGTAAGGAATTCCAAGACTTAATGGTGCGGCAGAGGATAGACTCGGGGAGGGTGGGATTAATTGGCAGAGCTCATCAGAACATTCACTGTGGTAGAGACGGTAAATACTGCCAGGGACGCAACATCTTTTTATTTAGGTCCCAATGTAATAGGTGGCGAGCCGCGAGCCTGTTGCCATTAACCGGGCACTTTATAAACCTGCGATAAATACACACATAACTTCGAAAAGCGCCGCAGTCATTGGTATGTGCAATGGTAAACCTGGGATCGAACCCGAGACCTCGTCTCAGTAGTCTATTAACCATACCACTAGGCTACCGCGGTATTCTGCGCAAACTGCATATGTAACAACCTAAATATAATATTTAGAGTTCGTATAACCTCCTGGCCGAATCTTCAAGGTTATCATCTGATCGACATATTACATAAGCTGTTTGAATATAAACTGGTAAGAAAATAGTCAAATCGCGATATCCCCAGATTTGTATTCTAGACGCTCGCCAGGGTTACCAGATTTTAAACGTTTTCCAAAAATATAGGTCAATGTTTTACATAATAGTTTGTGTTCTGGCTATATAATATGACGATGTATAATGTTCCTCCGACACAAAGGGATATTTTTCCTGGTGAGGTGATCACCCCTGACGGTGGAGGTTGGAATTTGATATGAAATGCTCTTTATTTTGCACTAAGTAATGTAGGCTCCAAAAGATCCTGGACGATTTGAAACTGAAATAGTATGAAGTGATTTGTATGTAGGTACAAGGCCTCGAGTCGCACCACACTCTTGAAATTCTTCACCAGATCACGTGTTTCCTTCTTCCTACAGTTCTGAGTTCTGAGTCCTGGAATCCACAGCATTTATTCTTTGAGCTGCATCTCAGCTTAACATCAGGCGAGGACCGGGGGGCAGTCAGTTTGACGATCTAAATATTTGAAAAAAAAAATGTTTCGTTTGTCGCCTTGCAAGACAGTGACAGCCGTCTAGCTTTCGACTTCAGGAAGAGAATAAAAAGAAAATAATTGGGTAATTTAGGAGACCGCCCCGGGCTCCAACACGGTGCAAGCTTGGGGCTGCCTATAAGATTTTAGTAACGACAAGAATATGGTCAGGACTTTATATTTCTTACCTGGTAACCCCGCACACAGCTGGTTTTAGTTGAACAGCTGACGACTAATACATTATGTATTATTTGACCCGGATACGCTCACCTAGAACTTGCTGTATATGTAGCTTTTTAAAAATGCCATCTTACAACATAGCATACCTATACTCACGCCTATTTTACCCTAATGGGGCAGGTAGAAACGTGATCGGCTCTAAAGTTATTATTTTGATTGGTTTGCTGACATTTATGAGACCAATTGCTGCTTGAACTCCTAACTCTAAGAGGAAAGCCTGCGTCAGGGTCTCATCAATTTCACCTGCTAGAGATTGACTTTTAGTTGTAGATGAAAATGGCCTCCACCTTTGCGGTGGAGGCCATTTTCATCCACACTGAATTTTTAGAGGAAAAAGATTTTAGTTTTCTCGAAATCGTAACGCCATCTATAATTTTAATCCAAAACTAAAATCAACAAAACTGCCATCTATTGAGTAGTAGTCGCACTAAGTAGCTTCTTTGCCAGTTCGGAAAAGAAAACTTTGTAGGTAAAAACTACTAGATGTCGTTAGTCCAACATAAATGGAGTGCGCATGTCAAAATTTCATGTCATTCACTCACACATCATTTTATTTAGTGATATCGTTTTAACGAGTTGGAATTTGTGAAAATTTACGGACGCTGCGTCTCCGGGCATGAGTGCCTATATACGGACAATTGTGTTTAAAAAAAACATTTTGATAATGTTTAAATAGAATATAAAAACGGTGGTGTAACAGTGATCACAGACTCAAATGAAATCTTTCGGATTTTCTCATTTTCCCTCTGATTTTCCATCTGTCGTCGACTGCACAAAATCTTACGTTTTGCCCAGCATTCCGCTCATAATGTGACTGTGTTCTTCGCGAGTGAACCGTGGATGTATTATTGTCTATTTTGGACTACATTTTTGATCTATATTTATCGAAGGGGTAGATAATCTGTTTTCATGAATTACAGACAACTGAAAACCAGCAAATTGCGTAAGTTTTACATTTATTTTCATTATATTTTGTATTAAGTCGATAAATTATTAAGTTACATACCTATTTAATAAGCCCGAAATAATATCAAGACAGATATTGTTCATATTTACTTGCAAATGTTCCTACACAAATATGCCTTTGATATTAAATTTATATTTTTTTTATTACAAGAAAAACGAAACATAGTTATTAATCTGTGGCATTTTTTTTATTATCTTCTTATTATTTTGGACACAAATCTCTGATAAATACATTTCTAATTAAATAAAACATCTTGATTTATTTTAATCTGCAACTAACTATTATTTATAACAAAGTAACAATTTATTTATTGAACAAAAGAATAATTTCATTCTAAGACCATTCCATTCATTCACAAGAAATCTAGCTGGCCATGCATTGTATGAATATTTTATTCATAGCTATTCAAATGTAGATAAAAATTGAAGGTACGCCCCACAGTGGCCGCTTGTGGGGTGTGCCCTTATTGAAGTGGCAGTGGGTAGGGGGTGCAAAGGTTAAGAACTTCTGGGCCGCCAGGGCAGGAAATAATTTGGTCTGCCCATTGACAGCACAAAACTATCTACTTACTGCCATAAACACAACACAAGATGCTTATCATATTTTAGTGGAATGTGTGCGGATTGAGGCTGAGAGATTTATTATCAAATACCAATATGACATAGATGTGCATGTTTTAGGGGTGTGTAATAGTATTCTTGCTTTCCCGGCCAGTGAGGAAGCAAGAATACTATACAGAATAATATGTTTATGTATGAAACGTACATTATAAGATGTAGATTTTAGACCCGATGAGGGTGTCGTATTCACTGTGTGAAAAAACCCTCTTCACTATCACTACATAGTATAAAATAAAGTCGCGTTCTCTGTCCCTATTTTTCTTGTCCCTTTGTATGCTTAATTCTTCAAAACTATGCAACGGATTTTGATGCGGTTTTTTGAATAGATAGAATGGTTAAAGAGGAAGGTTTATATGTATATAACATCATGCTACAACAAACAGGTGCGGAGCAGGAATGAAAAATGTTGCAAAAACGGGGTGACGCAGACGAAGTTGCACGGGTCAGCTAGTTAAAAAAAAAAGGTTATTATTAGCTATGGTTTTCTTGGTATAGGTTGGAATTACTTCCCCAGTCAACTAATGCTGTAATGATATCCAACATTGTATAGTAGCTTAGTGGGAAATGAATTGGCTTATGTTGTTTAATTTACCGCGGTAGCCTAGTGGTATGGGTAATGGACTGCTGAGACGAGGTCACAAGTTCGATCCCAGGTTTACCATGGCACACACCAATGACTTTTCGATGATTTTCGAAGTTATGTGTGTATTTATTGCAGGTTTATAAGTATCCGGTTAATGGCAATAGGCTCGCCCACCAATTACATTGGTACCTAAACATAAACTGGCGAAATGTGGGTGCTAGCACCTTTGCCAACCTTTCGGGGATATAAGCGTGAGTTTATGTTTTGTTATGTTATTTGTATTTAGAGCTGCCATTGGTGAATTGTCTTATCGGTGTTATCACCAAAATAAATATTACCTACTGAATATTAAGTAAAAGTTATCACTACATAGTATAAAATAAAGTCGTGTTCTCTGTCCCTATTTTTCTTGTCCCTTTGTATGCTTAAATCTTCAAAACTATGCAACGGATTTTGATGCGGTTTGTTTTAATAGACAGAATGGTTAAAGAGGAAGGTTTATATGTATATAACATCATGCTATAACAAACAGGTGCGGACCAGGAATGAAAAATGTTGCAAAACGGGGGTGACGCAGACGAAGTTGCGCGGGTCAGCTAGTTTGCAATAACTTACAAGTTTCTATACAAACATACAAAACAATACCTATAAAAACATGCAAGCTAATCTAAATAACTCAGGCCTTCAATCTGCCTACCCCATTTGGGAAGAGTAGTGACTATTATGTATGTACTTGTTTGTACTAACAAAATGTTTGCACTAAGTGGGAATCAAACTGATAACCTGTGACCTCTGTTCAGATTGTTATGCTGCCAAGATAATAACAATGAAAATCCCTTAAAACTGTGCTAGACCTTGAAATTTAAAACCACATACAGATGCTGACATCAGTCCACCTTCAGCTTCTTTAGCTTGATGTCATTTTTTGCTTTTTTTTTTTAAAAGAACAAAAAAAAACTAAATTACTAATATTAGCTCTAACCACTCCAACTAATCTCAATGGCTTGTTTTAGGAGTTTTTCACGTCAGTAGTGTAAACTCTAGGATTCGAACCCGGGACCTTACGAACCCTTAAGCTAAAATATAGTATAGTATTGTATAGTATAGTACTTTTTACGCGTTACGATAGCGACGGCATTAAGCCCTGATTTGTCTTCTGCGCTGTCAACATCCTTCCCATCCGCAGGGTCGGTAGCACTTTCCATCAGGTGGACCTATGTACTTGTCTTAGGTGGTACCACTTAGGTGGCAGACAAGCACAGGCCCACTTGATGAAAGGCGGTCACCTGTGGCCTATGGACATTTGAAACACCAGGGGCGATACACTCGTGCTGCCTACCCTGTAGAAACCTTTTAATGCCCTTCTTGAAGATGGCCGCAAAGCTGGTTATATAAGAGAATTTCGAATGCTTCAGTCATCAGAAGGCTTCGTGGATTAGCGGTCAGAGCGTTGTCCCTGTAAGGAAAAGATCGCGGGTTCGAAATCCCGTCGAAGTTCATTTTTTCCTATCGAAATTGATTTGAACAGTCAGCATACTAATTACTTCGGAAAAAAAATTCAGTACTCAATTGCGTATTTGACAGAACTTTGATATTTCCCGTGAAGCGACTGCCACCTGACCTCCACAACAACCAAATAGCGAATCGCGAAGTAGATAGATAGATAACTCTTGTAAAAACAAAAATATCAGTGACAAGTAGTGAGGGTTACAGTTATTCTATTCTAATGGACATTGGAATAGAAGAAAGAAAGGAGGAGATTTCTTCCAGGCAATCTTAGGATATATCTTGGGAAGTATTGCATTTAGACCAGTCGCTGAACTTTTTAGGTCTCCAACGACGACGGTCCTATTACAACCGGAACGACCAGCTTAACATACTCGCCGCGAGATCAGACCAATACAAATATTTGCACTGGGCGAGAATTGAACTCATGTCCCCTGCGTAACAGTCGCATTCACTACCCCCACGCCACAGGGGTTGTCAATCGATACCCCATGGCCCACTAATGCCAAGGTGATTTGAGTCATAGCAGCTGATTCAACGGTGGGCGGGGAACACCCCGTTTCGTAGAATTGGGGTATTAAACAAAGATCAACCCGATACGAACTGTTTTGTTAGGCGTAACCATTGACTTTTAGTTTAGGAGTTAGATTTAGGAGTTCGCGGAACGTTATATAGGTCAGTGAATTTTTACCATGGAAAGCATAAAACAAGTGGCAGTGTAATATAGTTGGTGTACGCGTGACATTGGTGTGCGTATTTACGCAACGAAGGATAAATTCGACATTATGAACCTTTTTGTAAGAATACGTTTAAACTTTTTCGGAAATATTCAAGCTTGTTCGATCTAAAGTATGAAACGTTATAAATACTTTTTATCTATAGCAAAGTAATCGCTATTTTGAACGGTTGACAAAAAAAGGTGGTTGCAATATAGTTGTCATCACCTTAAAAAGGGTTAAATGATGATTTGAGCTAATATGGCATTAGAAGTAGTACCAACATCCACGGTTGCTTGCCTAGTGGTATGGGTAATGGACTGCTGAGACGAGGTCTCCTGTTCGATCCCAGGTTTTACCATGGCACACACCAATGACTTTTCAATGCTTTTCGAAGTTATGTGTGTATTTATCGCAGGTTTATAAGTGCCCCGGCAATAGGCTCGCCACCTATTACATAGGCACACAAACATAAGCTGGCGAAATATGGGTGCTAGCACCTCTCCCTTCGGGGATATAGGCGTGAGTTTATGTTATGTTACCTTCTTAATATCGATTAAACAAAACTTAATACAGCAAGGTTTATACTCACCCTTTATACAGATAACGAATACAGGTTTTATTGGCGGGTGTGTCTCCCATCTCTGAAGCACCTACAGCCTTTTTATTGGAAGGTCACAGTGAGTCATCTGACCTTGACATTAGAGGGTTACCGGTACGGTTAGACGGTGAATTGGAGATCGGAATCGTGATTAATCGTATTTTGGATATGACTCACCGCGGTAGCCTAGTGGTATGGGTAATGGACTACTGAGACGAGGTTTCGGGTTCGATCCCAGGTTTTACCATGGCACACACCAATGACTTTTCGATGCTTTTCGAAGTTATGTGTGTATTTGTCGCAGGTTTATAAATGTCCGGTTAATGGCAATAGGACCGACCTAAACTGGTGAAATGTGGGTGCGAGCACCTCTGCCTACTCCTACGGGGATATAGGCGTGAGTTTATGTTATGTTATTTAAAAAAATGTTAACCTATTTGTATATTACGCAGAAAGAGCCCCACGCGTTATATAAAATCATATTTCATATGAAATTTCCCAAGTTAAATAGCCATTATTTATTTCTAGCTTTTTAAGGCATGTAAATGGTCCTATTACATCAGTTTCTCAGACTTAAACGGTATTACAAAGCGTTTGATTTATTGTTGTATGCTTCATGGCATACTTTCACGCATGGTGTGTTGGTACCGCTTGCTTGATGGTATAGTTAGTAAACATAAACATTAGGTCACATGATGTGGTATATCGTGTTGACGATTTTATAAACCTGCGATAAATACACACATAACTTCGAAAAGTCATTGGTGTGTGCCATGGTAACCTGGGATCGAACCCGAGACCTCGTCTCAGCAGTTCATTACCCATACCACTAGGTTTTTTAATACGACACGTTAATGATTTCACCTTGCTTAGTAAGGTGATGGCAAAATTTCAGGAATGGGGTTACCATTACAAATAGCAACAGTGTTACAATGGTGGCGCTCAGCTTGACTTGACGGCCACTCAGATGCTTTTTCATGCCCCGCTTAAAGGACCAGGTACTTTTTTTTATCGTGCGCAAAATCCCCACTTATACCCCTCCACCAAAACCGATGGAGGTGATTATGTCGGACTCGAACCGACCAAAACGCACGCCGTCCATGGGTCCTTGATTGCCGGAGGTTAGATTATACAAGACATATCTCTCGCACCCCGGCAGACCCGGGGACATCTCTGTTGAGATGACCCTCTTCCCCTAATGTGGAGACCATGGTGTCCCCATCTAGCCCTTGGGTATAGGGTGGCACTTTGCGCCATCGCCGTGGCCTGCTTCTGCTAGGGTGACAGGCGGCTCCACCAGTCATCCCCAGGCCCGCGTTACTGGGGGAAAAGGACCCGGGACTGTAGGATGAAGGAAACACGTGCGCTAGTAAAGTGTTCTAATACTTTATGGTACGGCAAAGAAAAGAGTCGCTGAAACCAAGCGGTTCGGTGAGTCTTTTCTCTGCCGCACCATTAAGTCCTGTAATTCCTTGCCGGCGCACGTGTTTCCTTCTTCCTACAGTCCCGGGTCCTTTAAGTGGGGCGTGAAAAAGCATCTGATGAGACCGTCAAGCTGAGCGCCACCATTGTAGCGCTGAACGTGTTTGCAATGGTGACCCTCTTTCATGAGACTTTGCCTTCAGCTTAACATCAGGCGAGGTGTGAAGTCAAATTGACGTGCCACAGATAAAAAAAATCTTGGTAGTTAAAAACCGACCTGCGCACAAGATCCTCGCACAAACTGCGCACGCGCACATTAGAACCCATAAATATGTCGATTGATTTACGCAAACATGAACCCATTGAGTCAAGAGGTGCATTTACCTCATTGCCGTAACTCCGAATATAGAGTCTACGTCATCACGGATCTGGCTGAGAGGTATACGGTTAGGCTAGCTGTCCATTGGAGCGGAGCGAAGCGGAGGGAACTTTCATTGATTAACTCACATATGCCGCCTCACCGCGATAGCCTAGTGGTATGGGTAATGGACTGCTGAGACGAGGTCTCGGGTTCGATCCCAGGTTTATGGCACACACTAATGACTGCGATGCTTTTCGAAGTTATGTGTGTATTTTTCGCAGGTTTATAAGTGCCCGGTTAATGGCAATAGGCTCGCCACCTATTACATTGGGACCTAAATAAAAACTGCGGAAATGTGGGTGCTAGCACCTCTGCCTACCTCATCGGGGATATAGGCGTGATATTATAAAAAAAAAGTTGTATTCAAAAAAGTTCAACCATTAACATCTTCGTGGGCTGCAGTAGGAAGGG
Source organism: Pelosia muscerda (assembly GCA_963691645.1). Lineage (NCBI taxonomy): Eukaryota > Metazoa > Arthropoda > Insecta > Lepidoptera > Erebidae > Pelosia > Pelosia muscerda. Next base: position 1,493,775 of record OY829126.1, on the reverse strand, counting down.
TAGTTTTCAGTACATGTGCTATTATTGTCAACGGGTTGGTATAGGGGGATCCAGAAGTCCCTATAGCTGTGGGTTAATACGTACAGTTAATATTGCTTAACTTGAGATTCAAACCTCTTTATTAACAGCAGTTGCACTCGTTAAAATTGCGCTACCCCGTACAGTTTAATACTCTTATACGAGACTGGCTGACCCGCGCAACTTCGTTTGCGCACCCCGTTTTTGCAACATTTTTCATTCCTGCTCCGTACCTGTTGGTCGTAGCATGATGTTATATACATAAAACCTTCCTCTTTAACCATTCTATCTATTAAAATAAACCGCATCAAAATCCGTTGGGTAGTTTTAAAGATTTAGGCATACAAAGGGACATAGGGACAGAGAACGCGACTTTATTTTATACTATGTAGTGATAATACATGTCTATTCTCTCCATAAAGTTATCCTTAATGAAACAAAAGTGTGCGAGTGATATACGTATCTATACAAAACATTGTGCGTGAGAACGTGACAATATTATATTATTATATAAACTGTGAAACGTGTTTTTATAAACCATTATCAACTTTGACAAAAAAATATATTGTAGTTGTGTCAATGTTTCTCAAGTGATGACAAATATTTCTCAAGTCACCGCGACTGTCATTTTCTTCTTCTTTTAAAATTAATGGCGAGGCGCCAATGTCAAGTTTCAAGTTCTAAAAAGGTCTACCCGAGCCACGTTAGCCACGCCAGTAAATTTGTTTCCGCGTGTCCGCCCCCCACGAGATCAGGTAGTCGATCAGGACGTGTGGTTGGGTTTTAGGGGGCGACTGTCATTTTAAATTCGCGTTACTGAATTTTAAATAACATGAAGGAGTCAATCTCGCATCTGTCAGTTAGCAATATTTCTCTGTACTGCGTTCACACTCCGCTCCGCTCCGTTAACGTGTAGATAGCCTTAACTATGTTTGTGTCGATAACTATTTTATTATTCGGATGCTGTTTGTACTACAAACACACTGTTGATTGTTTAAAAAATCATGTTCTATATGTGTAATTACTTTTTTATACCATGGAAAGTGACTACCGTGGCCTATGGACACCAGGGGCGTCATACCCGTGCTGACGACCTTAAATAAACCTAATGATCTTCTAGAAGAGTAAACAGGGAGAGGAACGGGATGAAGGTTAAGAAAGCTATGCCAGAGATATGTCTTGTATAATCTCACCTTCAGCAATCAAAGACCCATAGACGGCGTGCGTTTAAGTCCAACATAATCACCTCTACCGACTTTGGTGGGGGAGGTTTCCTTGGCAGGGCAGGACACAAATTGGTATTGCCACAGCACAAAACATACCAGTGAGTTCTGGCTACTTTTCTCTCTCTCGTCGCTTTGCTCACGCTTAGACTGCAACTGCTTAATGCTAGAGGAGGACGTGGTGGAGCAGGTCTGAAGAAGACTCCGCACAGCTCACCTTACCTTCATATTCAAACCGCGTTTCTCTCGCGACTAGGGGCGGACCTTGGGGTCAAGTTATATGCCGGTCATCATCATTCTCTAAATCTTATCGCAACTCAGCTGGGGTGCTTCACAACCAAAATGGTCCAATGACCAATGGCGATATCGAATTTCTAAGTTAGTCTGGTTGGACTTTTGAGGGCTCCAACTACCTGTAACGACTGTTATAGATGTTTGTATGGGAACCGGGACCGACGGCTTAACGTGCTCTCCGAAGCACGACCAGACCAGTGCAAACAGCCATATTCATGCATACAACTTTTTGCACTGAGCGCAGATAGAACCCGCGCCCCGTGCGTAGCAGTCGCGTGCACTACCGCCACGCCACGGAGGTATCCAAGTCCAGTTATATGCCGGTAACAATAATTAATCGTTCAAAAATAATGTTTACATTTTTCATACATATACATATTTTAGTATGACTGCAGTACAAAATTAGCATAAACATTGTTCAAAGTCATTAACACTTTTATTATCAGCTTTATTACTGCGCGGGCGCATATTGTGATGTTTTTAAATAATCAAGTTAGCTATGAGGTATGCAGCGTGGAGATATAGAGAATGATCTCATGAGTTCAATACTATTAGTACCTACAAATCATCATGATGGTGCGCACTGTGCGGTATAAAAGGAGTTTCATCCCGCACACGCTCAAGCTGTGGAATGAACTCCCTGCCGTGGTTTTCCCAAGCGACTACAATATGGGGTTCTTCAAGAAGGGCATTAGAAGGTTTCTACAGGGTAGGCAGCACGTGTGTGACGCCTCTGGTGTTGCAAACGTCCATAGGCCACGGTGACCGCTTCACATCAGGTGGGCCGTGTGCATGTCTGCCACCTAAGTGGTATAAAAAAAAACATCATCGTCTCTACGGGTATCGTAGCTGTGGCGTAGCGGTATAACTCTATAATATTCAACTGCTAAATCACCGGTCGCGGGTTTGATTCCCACTCAATGCAGAAATGTTGTAAATGAATACTAAATAAAATTTGTATTTCGTCATTTTTTAATTTTTTAATCATCCTTCTCATAACATAACATTAACTCACGTTATATCCCTGAAGGGGTAGGCAGAGGTGATATACCCACATTTCGACAGTTTATGTTTAGGTCCCAATGTCCATTAACCAGGCACTTATTAACCCGCGATTCATCCATCATCCAAATCACTCCTATTAGATCCTTTATCTAATATGGTCGAGGTGTCAGTTTCTTTGCTGTCAGTGCAGAAGACAAAGAAGGGTTTCTCGGTCTTCCCACTGACAACACAAAACCTCTCCAGTGAGCTCTGACTACCCTACTCGCCGTCGGAAACACAGGCCTATTATTAGCCGCGGTATTCTGTTCGGCGGAGGTACTTCCCCAGTCGGACTGCTCAATAAGGACGGGAGATACCGTCCAAATATTTCACAGTAGCTAAAATACAGCCGGGGCGTGAGTAATATGCCAGAGGCTACCTCATCCTCGGCAATTGGTGGCCCAAGACAGCCGTGCGGTTTTGGTCGGATCGAGTTGGACATAATCATCCTCGCTTCCGAGGGACAAGCACACGACCCACCTGATAGAAAGTGGTTACCGGGGCTTGCAGCACCAGGGGCTCACACTGGTACGGACGACCCTGAAGAGGGGATAGGGGCTGGTGTGAAGGTTAGAAGAGTTGCTGTCAGTACAAAAGACAAAGCAGGGCTTCATGCCATCACCTAACAGTGACAACTGAAGCCCTCAGTCTTTCCACTTACATCACAAAACCTGGAAAGGTTTTGTGCGGGTAAAATGTACGTCTTTGATTTTCGGAGATGAGGTAATACCAGACATATCTCCCGCACTCTGACAGACCCAAAGTTTTTTTCCTTCGAGATGACCCCCTTCCCCTTGCGTGGGAACCACTGTGTCCCCATCTAGCCCATGAGGAGGCAGTTTGCACCGCCACCGCGACCTTCTAGAGTGACAGACCGCAGATTCGGCGCGAAGGTATCTGTGGGGAAAAATACCTAAAATCATATTTCGTAGTCTACGCAGCACACTGTTTAAAAATATACACTGCATATGTCCACTATGCTATTGATGTTTTAGAAAACATAAATAATAACGTTTAATGTGATTAGCTAACGACTGACTGGCATCTGTCGATGGACTGCTTTTACGCGGTATTTCCGGCGTTTGAGTAGTGATGTGCGTTCTATCGATATATTGCAGAGGCAGAGGTGCTAGCACCCAAGGACTCGGACGTCGGAGGTCGCAGAATGACCTCCGTCCTCCAAGAACGCGGCCCTGGGGGTCACGGGTGGAGTCGCCTGTTACCCTAGCAGAAGCAGGCCGTGGCGGCGGCGCAAGGTGCGCCTCCCCATACCCGAGGATTAGACGGGGACACCGCGGTCCCTACACCCGACGGGGGTCATCTTGAAAGAGATGGAAGCGGGTCTGCCCGGTTGCGAGGGATTATGTTGACTACTATCTCATCTCCGGCAAATAAAGACCCAAAGATGGCGTGCGTTTTTGTCGGTTCGAATCCGTCATAACCTCTCCAACCGCCTCCGGCGGAGAAGGGGGGTATCCGTGGGGATCTCAAAAAAGGAGGTGCTAGCACGTGGCAAAATTTATCGCCAGTTTATGTTTAATTCCCAATGTAATAGGTGGCGAGTCTATTGCTATTAACCGGGCACTTATCAACCTGCGATAAATACATAACACACACATAACTTCGAAAAGTCATTGTTGTGTGCCATGGTAAAACCTAGGATCGAATTCGAGGCCTCGTCTCAGCAGTCATCCCACCTATACCTCTGGGCTACCGCGGGTTTTCAATTTATGTTATTTTATACTTTACAATCTATTACAGACAGGCCAATGCGATAGGGAAGTATCAATATTTAATATAAAACAAATCAATAAATAAGACTTTAAATGCACACACACTTAATAAATCAGTTAGAACAATACACAACACAAATAATAATAATTAGAATTAAATAAGAAAAAATAATAGTAATTTAGAGTCCCTCAAGTGTACACATATACCATATCACCCCATACTAGGTCGCCCTTGTGAATGTTTAATTATCATGATAGATATTACTATCGATAACAACAACTTTATCGATAATGTATTATCGATATTTTCACATCACTGAATACTCATTTGACATTGACCGCGGCCTATATTCTCTTTCGCTGATGACGTCAGAACGCTGATTCAGTTGCTAATGGACTAGGATTCCTGCTTACCCCTCATATTCATTGTATTCATATATCCATCATTATCTTTTGTTTGTAGTGTCCAGGCCTTATCTCATTTGCCTAATGTGATTTGGACTCAGACCGTAGTCGTCCGTCGATATTTGTGTATTGTATCTTATAAAACACAAGCTGACCCGCGCAACTTCTTCTGCGTCAACCCGTTTTTGCAACATTTTTCACTCCTGCTCCGCACCTGTTGGTCGTAGCATGATGTTATATACATATACACCTTCCTCTTTAACCATTCTATCTATTGAAACAAACCGCATCAAAATCCGTTGCGTAGTTTGAAAAATTTAAGCATACAAAGGGACGTAGGGACAGAGAACGCGACTTTGTTTTATACTATGTAGTGATAATATATTATTGGGGAGGGAAAACCACCATTCACATAACATAAACTCACGCCTATATCCCTGTAAGGGAAGGCAGAGATATATCCCACATTTCGCCAGTTTATGTTTAGGTCCCAATGTAAATTAAATTACACTTGCTGTCAAAGGATTTATAGATCTTAAGAACTTCACCAAACATACACTTTTATTACTGTATTTCTAACTTTCAAATTCAAATTCATTTATTATTATTAATTCAAATTAATTTATTAACATACATAGTTACAACAAAAATAATAGTTCCATAGTTATGTGCAAGAATGCGGTGCAAGGAAGCCGCGGTAGCCTAGTGGTATGGGTAATGGACTGCTGAGACGAGGTCTCGAGTTCGATCCCAGGTTACCATGGCACACACCAATGACTTTTCGATGCTTTTCGAAGTTATGTGTGTATTTATGGCAGGTTTATAAGTGCCTCGGAGAGCACGTTAAGCCGTCGGTCCCGGTTGCCATACAAACATCTATGGCAGTCGTTACGGGTAGTTGGAGCCCTCAAAAGTCCAACCAGCCTAACTTGGAACTTCGATATCGCCATTGGTCATTAGACCATTGGTTGTGGAGGTCAGATGGCAGTTGCTTCACGGAAAATATCGAAGTTCAGCCGCATCACAGTTAGACTGGAAAGCCGACCCCTACTGAGTTGGGAAAAAGGTTCAGGGAATGATGATGATGAGTTATGTGCAAGAAAAGCTCTGTTAGCATATTGCAAAGTGGTAAAACGTTGGCACATGTACTAATGTTAGCCATTGTATCACATGCACCATTGTCCATTGGTGTACAAGAAAGAATTGTAATTCTTTGATTAAGACAATTATATAAGTATACTAGCAAAACCGGCGAACTCCGTTTCGCCATGTGAATAATGATTTTCCCGCTTTTCTGTTGAAATTTTTCCTGAATTTTATTTGCTATAAACCACACGGAGCCCGAGACCTTTCCAACGAATGCAAAACCGTGGAAATCGGTTCGTGCGTTCTGGAGTTATAGCGTCAGGAAGGAAAACCCGACTTATTTTTATATAGTAGATTTACCTCGTCCCCCGCCTCGCCGCGCGCACCATAGGTTCGGTACAGAACTCGTGGTCGCGCTATAAGAATACATATGTTCAAACAAACGTTTACCTCTTAAATTGCATTGCATTAATCAACTCTTTATGGTCTGTGCTACTAGTTTTCCAACTACGAACATTGTTAATTGTTTTTGTATTCAAAACTGATGGAATAGCATCATGATCGTAAATTTGATGTGTTAAGTTCTCCTATGTTCGACAGATGCTTCTATTTGTGTTAAGTTCGTTCAAGTTCAATGGGTCATGTACCTCTAACTACAAACATAATAACACCGTGTTTATCCTTTCGGGGTGGTGGTCCAACTACTCTGCCCAATCAGTTGGACCACGTGCCTCCAATAGGGGTGGTGGTCCAACGAAAAAAATAGTTGGACTATGCCACCTTATCTTTGACCCGTGCTCCAACTGACTAAAATTTGACTGGTGGACGGTTACAATTAATAATGTCGTAAGCGATCACGTTGAAAATGGCTTCTATTGAACGGAGATAATAAAATGACCATCATCATATCGTGTTTTCATTTTATACTAATTTCAGGTCACCATTATAGAGACCAGCTATGTTACAATGGAGGCGCTGTACGCTAAGCTTGACAGCCTCATTAGATGTTTTTGCACGCCCCGCTTAAAGGACCCGGGACTGTAGAAAGAAGGAAACACGTGAGCTTTATGGTGTTGCAAAGAAAAGAGTCGCCGAGTCGTTTCTTCTTCTGTCGAGTCGACAGCATTTCCACACTTATCAAAGTGACAGAATTGGATTAGAGTTGGTTCTTGATGGAATCGTTTGCGCTAAGAGTGACATCTAAGCATTGTGATGTCCTGTAGACGAAAGAAGATTCCTGTCACCGTTCATAACTTCGAACATTCTCTAATCGGATTTATCTATACATCTATACAAATAAATAATATTGCAGTGTCTGTTTGGCATACCCAGGGGCTAGATGAGGACACCATGGTCCCCACATTTTGGGAAGAGGGTCATCTCAACAGAGATGTCCCCGGGTCAGCCGGGGTGCGAGAGATATGTCTTGTATAATCTCACCTCCGGCAATCGAGGACCCATGGACGGCGTGCGTTTTGGTCGGTTCGAGTCCGACATAATCACCTCCACCGGGTTTGGTGGAGGTGGTATCCGTGGGGATTATGCGCTCGATAAAAAAAAAGTGTCTGTTTGGCATATTAAAATAACCGCTTTCTACTACATGCATATGAATATATACGGTACACATACCAAAATATATATTTTTAAAATTTTTATCTGTCTGTCTGTTTGTTCCGGGTAATCTCTGGAAAGGCTGGACCGATTTGGACGGAACTTTCACTGCCAGATAGCGTATGTAATAAGGAGTAATTTCAGCTACTTTTATTTTAGAAAAATTAATTTTCATTACATTCCACGCGGACGTAGTCGCGGGCACAGCTAGAATTCCATAAAAACGTAGCCACCTTATCGATATAAAGACATAAACATAAATACTAGCAGCGCGTTACGACACTTAGGTATTACAAAGATGGCGTACTTCCAATAAATCGTCATGAGTTTAAACATGTGTATAAAGCACGTGCTTATACACACATGGTTATTGGTTATACAGAAGAAAATGGGTGATAAGGGGGTTTTATATACCACTTAGGTAGTAGACAAGCATGCGACTTGCCTGATAGATAGTGGTTACTGTGGTCCACAGTGGGGTCCATCAGGTGGGGTGTATAAAATTGTACGTACAGTGGGTTCTAGAAGTTCCTATAGAAGTCGAAACTAAAATTGTATGAAGTGATACCACTACATAACTACTAGTCTTAGAAGCTACTGGATAATAGATCTACTTATTAATGTAATTAGGTCAGGATAATACTTGCATGTTTACTTATTTTCTGATAAAGAAATAAGACATCGATATATTTTATTTCTCTTCTGTCGAATCGACGGCATTTTGGTGGCGCCATTTTGTTGTTTAGACTGGTTGTCAAAATTTTACGGACCACTGTACAATAATAATAAATTATTCGATTAGGCGCTTTATAGACATTACTACATACATTACCACTGATTCTGCAGTGGCCCATGCTTTTGAATCTTTTTTCACAAATATTGCAATTACTACTACGAGTGAATTAAATTCGTCGCAAAACGTAGCCGATTCCCTTCTTAAATCTTGTGTTCCTAAATGTAATGTGATCTTTAATTTTCAGTATATAGACACTGAAACAATACTTAAAACATTTAAACAATTAAATATAAAAAAGACTGAAGATCTCTGGGGCATTTCAACCAATATAATAAATTCAATAATGCCCACTATTGCGCCCTACCTTGCATTCATATTCAATAAATGTATAGATGAAAAAGAATTTCCAAATCTTATGAAGTACAGTAAAATCATTCCGTTATTCAAAGCAGGGGACAAAAGTGACCCATCCAATTTTCGTCCCATCTCTATATTACCAGCGCTAAGTAAAATTTTTGAAAAAATAATATTTAATCAACTGCTTTCACATTTTGCAGCCAATGATTTACTTCATAAAAAACAGTTTGGTTTTACTAAAGGCAAGAATACAACAGATGCAGGAGTCGCACTAGTTAAACATATATTTGATGCATGGGAGGAGAAGCAGGATGCCATTGGTATTTTTTGTGACTTATCAAAGGCTTTCGATTGTGTTGATCATGAGACCTTGTTATTGAAGTTAGATTATTATGGTGTCTCGAATAGCTCACTTAGCTTACTTAGGTCTTACCTCACTGGCAGAGTACAAAAAGTAAACGTTAATGGCACCGATTCTTCTGGCGCCCCGCTAGTCATGGGAGTACCCCAAGGCTCGATATTAGGACCCCTTTTGTTCCTGATATATGTAAACGACCTTCCATACTTCATTGAAAATCTTTGTGAAATAGTATTATTTGCTGATGACACTTCATTAATTTTTAAAACTGACAGACAAAAAGTAATACTTGACGATGTGAATAATACCCTTTCTGTAATATTGCATTGGTTCACGAGTAATAACCTGCTACTTAATGCCAAAAAAACAAAATGTGTAAAATTTACGATGCCAAATGTAAGACATATAGACTCAAACATTATAATGAATAATGAAACTGTGGAAATAGTCAATACCACAGTTTTTCTTGGCATCACACTAGATAATAAACTACAATGGGGTTCTCATATCACAGCCTTAGCAGGAAGACTTAGCTCAGCTGCCTATGCGGTTAGAAAGATAAGGTCACTAACTGACGAGAAAACGGCACGATTAGTTTATTTCAGTTACTTTCATAGCGTTATGTCATATGGTCTGCTGCTGTGGGGCTCAGCTGCCGATATTGCAACTATATTTATATTACAGAAACGAGCTATACGAGCAATCTATTGCCTCGGACCCCGTGACTCGCTGAAAGAACTGTTTAAAGAAATTAATATTTTAACAGTTGCCTCACAATATATTTACGACAACGCCTTATATGTAAGGAAGAACCTAGACCTCTTCCAAAAAAAATCAGACTTTCACAACTTGAATACGCGAAATAAAAATAAACTGGCGATACCGAAACTAAGGCTTCATAAAGTCAGTAATTCGTTTGTGGGCAAATGTATAAAAATATATAATAAAATTCCTCAGGATTTGGCTGACCTGCCACTTGATAAGTTTAAAATAGAATTGAAAAGATTTTTAATTAAAAAAAGCTATTATAAAGTAGACGAATATCTTGATGATAAAAATGCGTGGTCATAATAATCTCTTGCTCTTGCACCTAGTTATTATAAATAAACAACTAAATATTAAAAAGAATAACGATAATCTACCTGAGTTTCTTGCTGGTCTCTTCTCAGGAGATTTAACTACCGAACCAGCGAAAGAATCATTTTCTAATGATTTATTTACTAAGTATCCTAATTTATTATGAATTATAATATTTTTGACAAATGTAGGTACATAATCATTGTAAAACTTTGACATTCATAAGTGCTCTTTATGTGCCTAAACTGAATAAATGAAATTGATTCTTTGATTCTTGATTCTTTGATAGGTCCTATTACTGGAATGTCCAGTCGGTTCATTACGTCTATTTCCCTGAATGTTCACTTCCCTGGTAGTCCACTTCCCTGTAAGTCGTATGCCAAGTAGGTTATTATAAAACCTAAGATCATTTAGTTGATAAACAAGCTTGGGAATGAGCTGTTCACTCTACTTGCTACTCAAGCAAATTATTGTATATCTAGACTAAGTAAATGCTTGTAAATAGACAAAAAAATAGAAATGCCTGCTAAGTTTCTTGCCGGAGTCTTCTCAGGCCGGGGCCGCGTTTCGAACCGGTGATGATCCATTTGCTAAAATAACCTATAATATATTTCTAACTAGCTGACCCGCGCAACTTCGTCTACGTCATCCCGTTTTTGCAACATTTTTCATTCCTGCTCCGCACCCTGTTGGTCGTAGCATGATGTTATATACATATAAACCTTCCTCTTCAATCACTCTATCTATTTAAAAAACCGCATCAAAATCCGTAGCGTAGTTTTAAAGATTTAAGCATACAAAGGGACATAGGGACAGAGAACGCGACTTTATTTTATACTATGTAGTGATTTTGACGTTTTATAAGTTCTTAGTTTGAATTTTGATGATGGTTATAAGATTGTGATGTTGCTAAATCCTTTTCCTTCCTTCTCTTTAACCGAAGATTTCATCTAGAGCATCGATCGCTACGAGAAGTACTCGAAGCGGTGACGTCACTCCACATTTCGTCGATCTATTAATACGTGCTGTTTAGAGGCGCACGCGCAGCTGCCAACGATGTATGTTTTGTTAGTTAGTTGTGTACGTAAAGACGGTGATGGGTAGTTTTGGGTGTAGGTATATAAATATTGGTACATGAAAGGGGTTATGGAAAATGTAATTCTCTTAACCTGGTTGGGGTCGGCTATTCAGTCTAACTGTAATGCGGCTGAACTTCGATATTTTCCGTGAAGCGACTGCCGTCTGACCTCCACAACTAATGGTCCAATGACCAATGGCAATATCGAAGTTCCAAGTTAGACTGGTTGGACTTTTGAAGACTCCAACTACTTGTAACGACTGCCATAGATGTTTGTGTGGCAACCGGGCCGACGGCTTAACGTGCTCTCCGAGGCACGACCAGACCAGTGCAAACAACCATATTCATGCATACAACTTTTTGCACTGAGTGGGGATCGAACCCGCGTCCCGTGCGTAGCAGTCGCAGTCACAGTTACGGAAAATGTATCCGTTTGGAATATTTATTCGAGTTTCAGGTGAAGCTATAGAAAAAAGTCGTATGTGAGGTACCTTCGTCGCCGCATCATAAATGCTTGAGATTCATCACCAGCTCACGTGTTTCCTTCTTCCTACAGTCCCGAGTCATTTAAGCGGGGTGTAAAAAAGTATCTGATGAGGCCGTCAAGCTGAGCGGCTACCATTGTAACGTTGTTCGAAAATGTATCCGTTTGAAATATTAATTCGAGTTTCAGGTGAAGTTATAGAAAAAAAATGCAGTCGTATGAGAGAGAGCCTAATAGGAGGAATTCCTTACCGGCGCACGTGTTTCCTTCTTCCTACATTCCCGGGTCCTTTGAACGGTGCGTGAAAAAGCATCTGATGAGGCAGTCCGTGTTTGTAATGGTGACCATCTTAACTGAGACTTTGCTTTCAGCTTACCATCAGGCGAGGTGAAGTCTAATTGACGTGCCATAAAAAAAAAACAAAAAGAATAGTAAAAAACAGACTTATTTTTTCTCTGGTAATGTTGACACTACAAAATTTAAAAATAAATTCTCAATATTTCAAATGTGGAATTATAGAAGTAAACGTAGCACGTAACGTTTTTCATTCATACGTTTTGACGTATTGTTTACGTGCTATCGTATATATCATTTATATGTGTGAGTGGAGTTTTGACCAGGATGGTGGATAGGGTTACGGGGCGTTTCGTCCCAGTCTTAAACTGGGACCGGGAACCAGATTGACCTTTTCTAATTTGATAGTGGTAAACTGGGCCCACTTGGATTCAGTTTTTGGGACGAGTTATACCATTGATTATTTTCTAGGGGTTTATTGGGCCCATGGAGAATCGAAATAAGCGGAGATAGAACATGACGGTATCTCCCGTCTTAATTGAGCAGTCGGACTGCAGAAGTACCTGCGCCCTACAGAACATAGCGGCTAATAGTAACCTTGTGTTGTGTTCCCGGCGGTGAGTAGGGTAGTCAGTAACTGAGGTCGGCTTGGGCCCCAAGGTTGGTGGTTGGGCCCCATGGTTATAGATTGTGTGATTGGAATAATGTAATTATCGATTCTTTATAAGTACATACAATACACACAAATACATCGAGTATAATGTATTACTGAAATGATGTTTGAATGTTTTTATGTGTGCGTGGCATTTACTCGTGTTAAAAAAATACCTGTGTGTGTGTATATATGTGTGTGTGTGTGTGTAGATGTTTTCAAGTGTTGGCATTGAGTATCTATGTATACTGGTATTTCCTGCGTCGACGCATGTTTGAAATAGTTGCGGGATGTTTTGTATAAACGAACATAACATTAGTTAAAGATATAATAATTAACTTTTTTTTTCTTTCTTTTTATCTGGAAGCGAACCCGGGCCCTGTCGATTGTAAGGCCGACTCCTTAACCACTAATGACTTGGAATACTGACCCTGTTCTTGCGTCCCATCGGAACTCATTTACCGCTATAAAAACTTGCATAAATACACACATAACTTCGAAAAGCATCGAAAAGTTATTGGTGTGTGCCATGGTAAAACCTGGGATCGAACCAGAGATGCCGACGAAGTTGCGCGGGTCAGCTAGTTGTATATAAACATTTAAATACCGTATCCACTTTCGCGGTTGGTACTTCGCTGTCGTCACCCTCTATCGAGAAATATCCCCTCAGTTTAAAAATAAAACTGTTGACAAGCAAGCTTCGTTGATAATCACCCCCTGTACCATATTAAAAACATGTCACCCTTTTGTGAGTGCGAAATTTGTAATCGTTTATAAAGGTATGTATCCGAAGCCGACCGCAGACCGCAAAAGCATGTAATATACAGTGTGCCGTAATATAGATCATTCTCTGAACCTTTTTCCCAACTCAGTTTGGGGTCGGCTTTCTAGTCTAACGCGGAGTTCAGCCGCATCACAGCGGCTGAACTCCGATATTTTCCGTGAAGCTACTGCCATCTGACCTCCACAACCAATGGTCCAATGACCAATGGCGATATCAAAGTTCCAAGTTAGACTGGTTGGACTTTTGAAGGCTCCAACTACCCGTGACGACTGTCATAGATGTTAGTATGGCAACTGGGACCGACGGCTTAACGTGCTCTCCGAGGCACGACCAGACCAGTGCAAACAGCCATATTCATACATACAACTTTTTGCACTGAGCGGGGATCGAACCCGCGCCCGGTGCGTAGCAGTCGCGAGCACTACCGCCACGCCACGGAGGCTGTCCGTGTGTACCGTAATATAGATATGATCCCGAAATATGTTGCTAAGCTCAAAACTCGAAGACGGCTGGACCAATCCGAGTATTCTCGAGTATATTTCGTGTTCTCTATGTAACGTATGTACCGCGGTAGCCTACTGGTATGGGTAATAGACTGCTGAGACGAGGTCTCGGGTTCGATCCCAGGTTTTACCAGAAGGGGTAGGCAGAGGTGATAGCACCCACATTTCACCAGTTTATGTTTAGGTCCCAATGTAATAGGTGGCGAGCCTATTACCATTAACCGGGCACTTATAAACCTGCGATAAATACACACATAACTTCGAAAGGCATCGAAAAGTCATTGGTGTGTGCCATGGTAAAACCTGGGATCGAACCCGAGACCTCGTCTCAGCAGTCCATTACCCATACCACTAGGCTACCGCGGCTTTGTGAGAATATACAAATATAAGTTTAAATACATGCCTTTCTTTATATTGAAAGGTTTACTTAATATTCATATTTGTTCTAAATGAAAATGAGGACAAACTCCCCCAGCCTCCGCCCAGATAACAACATTTATCTCTATACATCATAAGAAAATTAATCAATTATTATAATCATCCCCTTCCCCCTTACCGACCTATGGCTATGTATAGAATTATGTTATATCGTTATACGTCATTACTGGGGTGATGCCCGCGCATCCTCCAGCGAATATCGGTTAATACGACTTTTGAAAATCCCGGGTTCGATCCCAGGTTTACCATGGCACACACCAATGACTTTTCGAAGTTATGTGTGTATTTATCGCAGGTTTATAAGTGCCCGGTTAATGGCAATAGGTTCGCTACCCATTACATTGGGACCTAAACATAAACTGGCTAAATTTGGGTGCTAGCACCTCTGCCTACTCTTTCGGAGATATAGGCGTGAGTTTGTTATGATATGTTATAATTTTTTAAATGCTGACTGTTTAAATCAAATTTAGATGGAAAAAGTTGTAACGCAAAATTGTTAGTGGCGTTAAAATTTGATTTCGGTAAACAATACGTTGTACCTATGACGACATCTGTAGGGTTTGGGGGGAACTTTTCTTCGATCACCAATTCGGTATTGATGAATGGTTTCCCAATCTGGCAACAGATGTCGCTAGTATGTTTACCTATTTCAAATAGAATAATAATATCGTGATAGGTTAAATTGTTTGTGATATTTTATTCAATCATATAACTTAATGTCTTTAATTTAAAATTGTCATAATCTAAATTCCTACTTGCCCAAATTAATTTAGTCACGGCGAGAATGTCTTTGGTTTCGTATTATCTGTGGATCTGTGTTTTATTGTTCCGCGATTCGATCAGATGAACGAATAACTCGTGATATCGGATTCATTTTACTAGAATATTCCATGAAAAATGATATAAATACACCCCTCCCGGTGGATGCGAACACCTCTGATAATTACTCTGAAGATTAAGCACGAAACTCTGTTCGTATTTCATTGATTTTTCTGATAAGTTGGAACTCTGAATTATATGTACCTACCTACATATAAATTAAGTATCTTAGATTCTGTGCATCCTTCCCGGACTTCTCTGGTAAGATATGCTGATTTGTCTTTCTCTAGTAGTGATTTCTTTATATCTGTGTCGTTCGTTTGCGTCAGTGATATAGGCTTTTTGTACTTTTGATGCAGGGTCCCAAGGTTTAGCGGACAATATTAGTGACCTATCTACATTGTTGTGATTCCGTTGTTGGAGTCCCTGTTCGGAACAGCTGTCCCTTCGTTTGGCTCGCGGCAGTGCGGGCGGTGGCTAGCAGCAGACCTGCCTACGCAAGCCGACAACCGACGCCAGGGGAACCATCCGCAGAGGAGTGCCAAAAAGGTCACGTAATCTTAACTTGTACAATAACTGTAACTTCATATACCCGCTACCTTGAGTTGTAATTACGAGATCAGCTGTGTGCTACGAGGGAGGCGCATAAGCATCTTATATTGTATTTACATTTCTATATCTCTGTGCCTGTGACCATTCTACTTTATGTATAACTGTGTATCCTACTGAATATATGCATGTATAAAATCTTAGTGTTGTTTCATTAAGGGTATCTGGAGCACGCACCCACTATCTCCACTCTGAGATAAAAGGCGCCCAAGAGTCTCTGTCGTAAGCTCTTGCCTGGGTTAGCCGGTGGAGTAGCTGGGGACATTTCCCAGGTTACAGAGTGGCGCGGCCAACGTACGGGCAGTTCAAGAATTCCAGTACCCACTGGATTTCTCTTGGTTCTGTGTGTGTGTGTGAAAGACGCCTTTAATGAATTCAAACCTACTATCCGTCTGATACTCTCCAAGACGTTAATTGGTTGTGCTTGTGCGGCTAAGCACGTAATTAATTTCCTTGCAATTTACACCGAATAGCAAGGAAACGGGTCAAAATTTTTTTTTCTAAATTATAAATAGCTGCTACATTTTCGGTAAAATTCATATTTCGGCATACCTTCGTACTTTTTTCTTTTTTTCTTTTTTCTTTTTTTACTGGTTGCTGGTTGGGTTGGATATATCATCTCAATAGTTTGTCCCGAATTTTAAATAAAATTAATATACATGCATATGTTCAACTTTGTGTTTTTTCTGAATTTAACTTTTAATTGTTATCGACATTTTCTATAAGTGCCGATATATGTAACTCTGTGTAAGGTGGTTTCCATTCGGAATTACCATTTTTTTTTTCTTTTTAACCTTGGATCAGTATAGTAGCCGGTACTTATACTTGCTACCGTACATTTTGCTCTTAGCCTTTTAACTGTTTTTTAATTTTTTGTAATTTCATTTGTACCTATACGTACGGTACAATTTTTTTTGTGTATATTTTTTCAATATTTTAGTAATTGTCTGCAGGGCGGTACATCTCGGGTACCTACCCGCTATTGGAGAATTATTCTCAATTGGAAATTTTTAAATAATTATATTATTAGGAATTGTCTGCAGGGCGGTACATTTTAGTTACCTACCCGCTAATGAAAATTGTTTTATGCTGAATTTTTTTATACCTATATTATTAACATAGAAGGGTACATTTACATACTGTCCGTTCAATTGAATACCCTCTTGGATTTATATCCATTTAAACTTTCGTTAAATAACGGAATTGTTAGTTAAATTTTATTTTTATATTCTATTCACTTAAAGTTCATTTCTTATAAGATGGCAAAAATGCACCAGTATGTAAACTATTTAAGAAAAGATGAGCTGTCTAATGAGTTGTCTTACATGGGCATTTCAGCGGATCCTGAGGCTACGGTTGTCAGCTTGCGTAACGAATTGAGGACGGCATATCGGCTAGTTCGCCGTGGAAGTCTGAAGCCTAACACCACGAAGTCCACTGATGCTGCAACTGAACGCACTGTCTGCGAGCCAAAAGTAAAGGAACTCGAGGATTTGCTATCGTCAGGTGACTTTGATGCCGATAAAAATAGTCGCACTAGGGCTGCTGTTAGGGCTAATTATCTTTTAACTAGGCTAGCTCGTTGTGGGTTAGATTGTTCTGAACTTGTTAGTATTCGCAACAGATTAGTTAAGATTGTGTCAGTAGCTGAATCGAATAGTGACTCAGAATCTGAGGTGTCAGATAATGATGATCGCGCTTCTCGTGACCGAGTTGAATATACTTCACCTGCGATGAGAAATGAACGCTCGATGCGGGGTAGCTCGCAAAACATTAACTTAAATAATGATAATTTTATTTATAGGGAACGCCCTATTAATTTGAATAGTTTTAATTTAAAATATGATGGATCTGCTTGTGTGCGTGTCTTCATTGAGAGACTGGAGGAACTCCGGTGTGCTAGGGAAGTCTCCAAATCAAAAGTTCTCCTGGCTTTCTCTGACCTATTGGACGGACCAGCTTTGTCTTGGTTCCGCACCAATAAAGCTAACTTTATGTCTTATGAAGACTTACTAATCGAATTAAGAGACACCTTTGATATTCCCGATTACGATTATCGTTTACGGAATGAGATTAGGCAACGTACCCAAGCCCGTACCGAGTCCTTGGTGAACTACATCTCCACAATGCAGGCCATGTTCTCTAGACTAACTTGTAAAATGCCCAGTGAAGAACAACTGGACATTCTTATGCATAACATTAGACCTGACTACATGAAGGAACTAGCCCTTCATGAAGTCAACACTATTGATGATCTAAGAAGGTTAGGAAAGCGTTTGGAACTTGCGCGTGCTAGGGCTGAGGCGTTCCACGAGCCAGTCTTGGACAAATTTGAGATCTCCTCTGACTTACATTCACAGAAAGCAAAGTGCACACCAAAAGCTACCAAGCAGGTCTCTGCGGTGGACAGCTCGGCAGCCTCGCACGAACGCAAATGCTTTCGTTGCGGCGGCAGCGATCACACTGCTAATAACTGCTCACAATCAAGGGAGTTGGTGTGTTTCCGATGTGGTCTCAAAGGAGTCAAGTCACCTGACTGCCCCAAATGTACGTCGAAGTCAAAAAACGCGTAGACCAGGGCCTTATTAAGACATTCTCAAGCTCTGTGTCTGAGTCTTCTTCTGATAAGGTCCTGTTTACTAAACGGGATAACGATGTTAGACCGTACTTAGTTGTTAGGGTTTTAAATTTAAATGTTCTTGGTCTTCTTGATTCCGGTGCCTCCTGCTCTGTGCTAGGAAAAGGTGCGCACCGTAGCTTCTTAGATTTAGGGTTTGAACTAGAAAGTGTCAACCCAAATTTTAAAATTACAACTGCAGACAGTTCACATTTGAAATGTCTGGGTTCTATGTCCTTACCCTTAGAATACAACTCTGTTATCAGGGTACTTAAGTTTTATGTTGTACCAGAAATAACTACCTCAATGATATTTGGAGTAGACTTCTGGCAACAATTTCAATTAGGTGATAGATTAATTTCTCAAAAAATTAATATGAATAATTTTAGTGATAGCTGTCCTATTGAATCTTTGTCTCTTCACAGTGGTCTCGAGGATTACAACAACCTGACCGAGGATCAGCGGTGTGTAATGAACGGGATCATTGAAAAATTTGAGTCAATTAATACGGATAAGGTGGGCTTAGGTCGAACTACGCTTGTGCATCATGTCATAGACACGGGTGACAGCAAGCCGATCAAGCAGCGGTATTACCCTCTCTCACCTCTCAAACAGAAGGCTCTGGAGACGGAGTTGGACCGGATGTTGGAGATGGGAGTGGTGTCACCATCACAATCCGCGTGGAACTCACCCGTGGTTATGGTGGAAAAGGCGAACGGTGATCTAAGGCTGTGCTTAGATTCACGTAAGCTTAATGCTGTTTCCAAAAGTGATGCTTATCCCTTACCGTACATCAATCAAATTTTAGACCATCTTAATAATGCTAAATATTTGTCCTCTATTGATTTAAGTGCAGCGTATTGGCAAATCCCGTTCGACTCTGCCCAGTCTGCTGAGAAGACTGCGTTCACGGTGCCGAGGCGGGGTTTGTTCCAGTATAATGTAATGTGTTTTGGTCTTGTCGGAGCTTCAAGTACGATGCAACGACTGATGGACCGCTTATTCGGCCCGGAATTCGACAACAGAGTGTTTTGCTTCCAAGACGACATAATCTGTGTGGCCAACACCTTCGAGGAGCATGTGGATCTCTTAAATAGAATCTATCAGCGACTCAAGGATGCGGGCCTAACGATTAATATGAAGAAATCACACTTTTGTCGAAGTGAATTAAAGTACCTTGGTTACTATGTGGATAGGCATGGACTACGTACTGACCCCGGTAAAGTCGAGGTCATCCTCAACTATCCCACACCTTCTAACTCGAAGGATGTCAAACGTTTCCTAGGTATGGCCGGCTGGTATCGTCGTTTCAATAATAACTTTTCTAAAATTAGTAAACCTCTTTGTAAACTCACCTCTAAAAATGTAAATTTTATTTGGACATCTGAAGCTGAGGAGGCTTTTAACCTTCTCAAGTCAGCTTTGGTCTCTGCTCCTATATTGAAAATGCCTAACTACTCTTTACCGTTCCGTATACTAAGTGACGCGTCAGCTTACTCAGTTGCTGCTGTTCTGACCCAAACACACGATGGTGTGGAACACCCCATCGCCTATTGCAGTCGTTCTCTTAATAAGAACGAGGTGAACTACAGCACAACCGAGCGAGAGCTTCTGGCCGTGATTTTTGCGCTGGAACAGTTCAGACAGTATGTGGAGGGACAGAAGTGCACTGTTGTCACTGATCATGCCTCACTACTGTGGTTTCACAAGCTCAAAAATCCTACAGGTCGTTTAGCACGTTGGAGTATGCGACTCAGTCAGTTCGACTTCGACATAGAGCACCGTAAGGAAAAAGATCATGTAGTACCTGACGCTCTATCTCGCATAAAGATTGACTCCATCGATGCGAGCTCCACTAATGACCCGTGGTATCTTCACACCATGGAGTGCGTGCGTAGGAACCCAAGGCATTACCCCAACTTCGATATTCGTGATAATTTGTTATATCGATTTTCTAAAAATAAATATTCTTTGACTTCAGATTTTGATTGGAAGTTAGTGGTACCTCAAGAGGACAGGCTAGCACTCCTCACCAAATACCACGATGACACGCTTAGTGCCCATGGTGGTGTTTGGAAAACACATAAGAGGTTGTCTTTGAATTACTACTGGCCAAAGATGTACAATAGTGTCAAAGACTACGTGGGAAATTGTGAGGTTTGTAAGATGTATAAACCCGTAAACACTTCGCGTTCTGGTCTAATGGGAAGTGCGAAGCGTGTATCTAAACCTTTTGAAGCTATTTCGTGTGATTTACTTGGACCTTTTCCAGTGTCAAGCAACAGAAATATTCATCTGATCGTTGTTTCGGACTACTTTAGCAAGTATGTCATGCTGTGTCCTATAAGGATTGCAACAGGCGCTGCAGTAGCGAGATTCATCGAGAAGAATGTGTTTCTAGTTCATGGAGTTTGCAAGACTATCTATATTGATAACGGTCCTCAGTATGTGAGCAAGCAATTTAAAGATATGTTAGCTAAATATAATGTTCCAAACGTATACTATAGCCCGCGTTACCACGCTCAAACTAATCAAGCTGAACGAGCGATTCGAAATGTTGTTCAAGCCATCTCATGTTATGTGAAGACTCAGCACAAAAAGTGGGATGAACATCTTGTTGAGCTGCAGTGCGCTCTAAACACTGCAGTAAACGAGGCCACTCGATTCTCTCCCTATTTCTTGGTACACGGTAGGGAATTTATAGGTGATGGAGTTCTATATAGACAGTCCGACATAACCTGTCATCCGGACTTAGTCTCCATTGATGAGCCCTCAGCCTTCGGTGCCAAACTGAAAGAAATGCAACACATTTACGATCAGGTGAGGAAACATTTGATTTCGGCTCACCAGCGTAATGAGAAGTATTATAATTTCAGGAAAAGGCATGTCGAGCTGAAAGTTGGTCAAATTGTTTACAAACGGACTCATTATTTATCTAATAAAGCTAAACATTTTACCTCTAAACTCGCTCCTAAGTTTACTAAGTGTGTAGTGTCTGCTAAACGTTCCTCTTTAGTGTATAGGTTAGCAGATTTGGATGGTAAGGACTTAGGCGAGTATCACATCAAGGACATTTTAAAATACACTGATGAGAATCAATCTGCGGTACCTTCTCTGCCTAGCGTCAGCGCTATTTCATTTCCGTAGCACTGTCGATTTATACTTACTTTACCGCGACTCGATGAAGTATGACCTTGTTGCTGTAGCTTGGGTGTCCTCGTATGGGACATATTATTTGTTAGGTACACCTCATCGAGTTTTCGTTTCTCATCCTCCTCTTCTCTGTAGTTGTGTTGCATATGCGACCATCTGACTATAGCAGTTAAGGAGAGTTTTCTTTCTAGTGGTTTAGGGCATTTAGACTTAAAGTAAAAGAGTCTGTGTCAATATTTGCCTCTAGTTAGTTCTTAGTAGTTCTGTTTTGTACTTTGATCTGTTCTTTTTTTATTCGTTCTATTTTTAACTTGTTAGACTTTTGACTTGTTTTATTCTGTTGTGTATTCCTTGCGTTACTTGTCTGTCCACACAAGTAATACTTTCAAGGGGGGGGATTGTGTAACGCAAAATTGTTAGTGGCGTTAAAATTTGATTTCGGTAAACAATACGTTGTACCTATGACGACATCTGTAGGGTTTGGGGGGAACTTTTCTTCGATCACCAATTCGGTATTGATGAATGGTTTCCCAATCTGGCAACAGATGTCGCTAGTATGTTTACCTATTTCAAATAGAATAATAATATCGTGATAGGTTAAATTGTTTGTGATATTTTATTCAATCATATAACTTAATGTCTTTAATTTAAAATTGTCATAATCTAAATTCCTACTTGCCCAAATTAATTTAGTCACGGCGAGAATGTCTTTGGTTTCGTATTATCTGTGGATCTGTGTTTTATTGTTCCGCGATTCGATCAGATGAACGAATAACTCGTGATATCGGATTCATTTTACTAGAATATTCCATGAAAAATGATATAAATACACCCCTCCCGGTGGATGCGAACACCTCTGATAATTACTCTGAAGATTAAGCACGAAACTCTGTTCGTATTTCATTGATTTTTCTGATAAGTTGGAACTCTGAATTATATGTACCTACCTACATATAAATTAAGTATCTTAGATTCTGTGCATCCTTCCCGGACTTCTCTGGTAAGATATGCTGATTTGTCTTTCTCTAGTAGTGATTTCTTTATATCTGTGTCGTTCGTTTGCGTCAGTGATATAGGCTTTTTGTACTTTTGATGCAGGGTCCCAAGGTTTAGCGGACAATATTAGTGACCTATCTACATTGTTGTGATTCCGTTGTTGGAGTCCCTGTTCGGAACAGCTGTCCCTTCGTTTGGCTCGCGGCAGTGCGGGCGGTGGCTAGCAGCAGACCTGCCTACGCAAGCCGACAACCGACGCCAGGGGAACCATCCGCAGAGGAGTGCCAAAAAGGTCACGTAATCTTAACTTGTACAATAACTGTAACTTCATATACCCGCTACCTTGAGTTGTAATTACGAGATCAGCTGTGTGCTACGAGGGAGGCGCATAAGCATCTTATATTGTATTTACATTTCTATATCTCTGTGCCTGTGACCATTCTACTTTATGTATAACTGTGTATCCTACTGAATATATGCATGTATAAAATCTTAGTGTTGTTTCATTAAGGGTATCTGGAGCACGCACCCACTATCTCCACTCTGAGATAAAAGGCGCCCAAGAGTCTCTGTCGTAAGCTCTTGCCTGGGTTAGCCGGTGGAGTAGCTGGGGACATTTCCCAGGTTACAAAGTGAATGCTTGGATTCGAACCCGCGATCTTTCCCTTACAGGGAGAACGCTCTGACCGCTAAGCCACGAAGCCTCGTCTTAATAACGGTTGTACCTAATGTGAGTTTGGCGACATCGATGATCGCTTTAATACCTGGGTTTCGCTAACCATAATTTCCGAATAGTTGTCCTGCGAAGATTATGCTAAAGTATCTCGGTTCGAAGGTCGATATAAACCTTGCACACTGCACATCTGCACATCACAAAGGAGGTTGGAAAGCGCGTGTGCGGTGCCCTAATAACCTGATAACCGGATGAAACCGGATCGTTCGGCGGGAGCCGAGCGTTTCCGAACACTCCCGAATCGGTGGTACCTACATATTGTTATTAGGGGTGGAAATTATGGGTAATATGAATTGGACGCGTGTTTTGCACTGCTGTTTCTATAGCGAATTCGAACTTAATTAATTAAAACTGACTGACTGACTCTGAAACTGTTAGAATTTTATTAATAGTATGCAAAAAAGGACTACTGTCTAGTTCATTCAAAGTAACTAGGTACTACTACAAAGTTCCTTTATCCATTTAGCTTTACTAACACGATGGAGAGTGAATAATGCGAAAAAAAAAGGCTTTGCCGTAATTTTTTTTTAATGCTAATATGTTCTGTACCAGGAGTGACAGCCTCCGTGACGTGGCGGTAGTGAACGCGACTGCTACGCATGGGGCGTGGGTTCGAACCCCGCTCAGTGCAAAAAGTTGTATGCATGAATATGACTGTTTGCACTGGTCTGGTCGTGCCTTGGAGAGCACATTAAGACGTCGGTCCCGGTTGCCATACAAACATCTGTGGCAGTCCAACTTGGAACTTCGATATCGCCATTGATCATTGGACCATTGGTTGTAGAGGTCCGATGGCAGTCGCTTCACGTAAAATATCGAAGTTCAGCCGCATCACAGTTAGACTGGAAAGCCGACCCCAACTGAGTTGGGAAAAGGTTCAGGGAATGATGTTCTGTACCAGTAATACCAGGGGTTTTCGGCTTCGGGAGTGTTTCCTTACACCCTGTATATTGACGCTAAAGTATAATATCTATCGGAGGTAGGACACGACGGTATCTCCCGTCGGAAATGAGCTGTCCAACTGGGGAAGTACCTCCGCCCTACAGAAGACCGCGGTCATAATAGCCATCGTGTTGTGTTCCCGCCGGTAAGTAGGGTAGCCAGAGCCCACTGTACCCCTCCTTCCCCTCCCCTTCCTAGCCTCCCCACCCCTTCCCAGCTCTCCCCCTTTCCCTTCAGGGTGGGCAGCGCGTGTGTGACACCCTTAGTGTTGCACACGTTCATAGGCCACGGTGGCCGCTTTCCATCAGGTGGGCCGTGTGCTTGTCTGCCACCTACGTAGTATAAAAAAAAAATTGCTTTAGTTTTTCGCCATACCCCCATGGTTGAGTCACCTTGAGTGTAAAGTTTTCGCGGCCGCGTCTCACCGCACTCCTGCCTACCTACATAAGCTATAGCAAGGTGAAGGTTGTGATATGAATCACTTCAAGGCTGTGTTATATTGTTTATGGTGTAAGGTATACGTGAGGCACGGGCAGAAAGGTCTATACTCACGTTTGTGTGTGATAAAAAGGTAAGCACAGGTGTGTCTTGTACTTTGTGATAGTTGAAATCGATAAAAATGCATGGTCATACTAATCTCTTACTCTTGCACCTATCTCTATACTATTATATAATTGTAAAAAGTTTATGTTTGTCCGCGATGGACGCAAAAACTACTGAACGGATTTCGATACGGTTTTTTTTTGTCTGAAGGGGTTTGGTCCAACTTAAAATCTAACGTTTGTTTGATTGCAATCAGTTAAGTAGAACCAGAGTTATGATTAGTTATATAGAATTTAAGTTACACAGATGGCGCTTAGGTCGCGATAACCGACAGTCACGCGGGCGGAGCCGTGGGCATAGACTAGTAAATATATATAAATGAATCGCGAAATATGTTGGTAAGCGCATAACTCGAAGACTGATGGACCAATTCGAATAATTCTTTTTTTTATTTGTTCCTGCACACATCCACGCGGGCGGAGCCGTAGGCAACAGCTAGTAAATTTTTAAACTAGCTGACCCGCGCAACTTCATCTGCGTCACCCCGTTTTGGCAACATTTTTCATTTCTGCTTCGCACCAGTTGATTGTAGCATGATGTTATATACATATAAACCTTCCTCTTCAATCATTCTTTCTCAAACTCCGTTGCGTAGTTTTAAAGGTTTAAGCATACAAAGGGACACAAGCGACTTTGTTTTATACTATGTAGTGATTTAAACTGGCAATGATATTTTAATCTACATATTCATACTGAATAAAACACAAGATACCCAAACTAAATTTACTAAAACTTACTATAAAAAAAACTTTACTCATTGTCACTTTTCATCTCAAAAAAATACGTCACCGCTCCAACCAATATCACCCTTGACAAAGCGGTGAGCGGGCTCCCGTCCCAATAGTTCAGTGGGTCACTCCCGACCTCCTCCGTGCCCGGGAGGGGTCGACAGCCGCGCATATAGGTCAGCTGCACCACACCCCGGTGCAATGGCGGGGGGTCCAGGTGACCTGTTTATTGCATAGGGCTTCGTTTCCTTCAATATACCGGTTGATTTTATAGTGGTTTTGGAAAAAAAGATTTTGGCCACAATTTCGATTGTAAAATCGTAAGGAAGTCCTAATGTGGCGAAAAAAAATTTTTTTTTTGCACTTCCCATACATTTTTCTGTTCACCTGCACATTATTGCCATACAAAAAGTAATTTTTTTTTCTTTTCAAAATTAAAACTTCCAGTCGATTTTGCTTCCAAAACTGTGTGTGAAACAAGATATTCTTTTTCCAAAACCACTATAAAATCACCGTGTATAATATGAAATTGCCGTTTTGTTTTAAGAAATTGGAGGAAACTTAATTTTCAGTACTAATATTTTTGCATTTTCTCGACAAATCCAAATTTAATGTTTTTTTTTGTGTATGAATGGGACAATATTAAGCAAACAGCAACTTTTATTATGTATGTATTAGACACACAAGTTAACTATGTCCATGTGTTTAGCTGATTTAAATTGAATTGAATAATATACTAGTTTTACTACCAACATAGTTCTTAAGCTCTTTTGTTACTAACATTCTATGGGCAATGCCTGAATTAAATTATTTTATTTTATTATTATTTATTTAATATTATATTTTTGAAAAGTGACAGCTGAAAAACAGTAGTACTGTTTTTGGAGATCGAATTTAATTTATCAAGCGGCCAATAAAAATAAAATTTAATACAGAGTTGTAAATCTTGAAATCAACTTTCAAACAAAATATAAATAATGGAAATAGCTATTAAATTACAGGAATAATGAACTCATGAATCTGTAAGAAAATTTCGGCAATTTGCTTAAAAAAAAATGCATAGTGAGTCTCAAAAACTTTTATAGTATGTGTGTATTTCCTTATATTTATTTAATTATTGACAGCATTAATACATGAGAAATTAAAAAGTTAGGATATAGAATTAGGCGTTACATGGCGGAAGGGAGGGAAACTCACCGCCAACCTACGGTTTAACAATCCCAACGATAGCAAAAATAAAATATTACTGATATGCCAAACCGCGCCCCTCAAAACAAGTAAAAATTCTCCTTACCTGAGGAGATGTGCAATATTCCGCAAGTGCGAAGAACAAACCTCGACACGTGTATCGCTTTTATAACTTTTTCTTTCGACGACGAGTTTGAGACTTTTGAGAACGAGTTTCTTGCTGGTCTCTTCTCAGGAGATTTAACTACCGAACCAGCGAAAGAATCATTTTCTAATGATTTATTTACTAAATATCCTATTTATTATGAATTATAATATTTTTGACAAATGTAGGTACATAATTATTGTAAAACTTTGACATTCATAAGTGCTCTTTATGTGCCTAAACTAAATAAATGAAATTGATTCTTTGATTGATTCTTTGATACACGAGACATCTTCTAGCTACTTTTGACTTTAGCATGCCGTATTTTTTTTCGAGCACAAAATCCCCACGAAGACCAATCTCTCCGACTCCTGTGAAAGTTATTTCGGACTCGTTCGAACTGACTAAAACGCACGCCGTCTTTCTGTCTTCGGTTGCCGGAGGTGAGATGGTAAGCAACATAATATCCCTCACACGCCGTCCTACCCAGAGCCATCTTTTGTGAGACTCCCTTCGGATGTGGGGACCCATCTAGCCCCCTGGTGTATTGACGCCGCGGCCTGCTTCTGCTAGGGTGACAGGCGGCTTCACTCGTTACCGCCAGGCCGGCAAACCGTATGCTTATCCGCCACCTCAGTAATATAAAAAGCCGGTACCATCAACGCCCGCCGGTTATGTAAACCGTAAAGAAACAGCCATCATTCAGCATTATTGAACCATCTTAGGTACGATTCCATTGCGGCGTACGTCACGGGAATAAGTAATCCGTACTGATATAATATAATATCAAAAATAAATACTAAAGTAAATCGATCTGTTTTTTTTTTATTTCAACTTCATCCACAATAATTTTAAGGTTTAAGCACTCCTCAAGCATTGGGTAAGCCAGTGCTTGAATCATTCCTGATTCTTATTAAATTTCCTTGACCTACTGATTACTGAAGTATGTTGTTAAAGAGCTACGTTGGTATACCTTGGGGCACATTTTGGACTTAATCACGAGGGAAAGGGGTCCGCGGCAGCGCGCGGCGTGCGCCAATTATTTTGATATAATCCATAGTTGGTGGATTTCAGCTCGTCAACCACCGTAGCACCTAATGGTAACCTCAAAAGACACAAAAAACAACACGTACTACGCATATCAAGTGCATTTTGAGCTCATTTTGGGTTCAAGATATGTGCTCCGAGGTATACAGGTAGAGCCACAGTGAGGTAAAGGGCAAATGCGACCATGCATTGAAATGGAGCCTTGCCTGGAACGAAAAAAAAATTCTTGACCGTCTGTTGCCGTGTGATAGTGGAAACGCATGGTGGTGTAGAACAACCCTGACCCATTGCCCTTGCAAGTTCAGACTATGCGTCTTATGAGTCATGGCTTATGGCGGAAACAATCTACCTTTATGAGATTGGTAGTGGGGGAAGGTAGGGTGAAATATATTAGTTGGTACATCTTTTAAATTGTGTCTGGTCGTGCCTCGGAGAGCACGTTAAGACGTCGGTCCCGGTTGCCATACAAACATCTATGGCAGTCGTTACGGGTAGTTGGAGCCCTCAAGAGTCTAACTTGGAACTTCGATATCGCCATTGGTCATTGGACCATTCTTTGTGGAGGTCACATGGCAGTCGCTTCACGGAAAATATCGAAGTTCAGCCGCATCACAGTCAGACTGGAAAGCCGACCCCAACTGAGTTGGGAAAAGGTTCAGAGAATGATATTTTAAATTGTGTGGATTGTATGACCCTCTGCGACCATGCTTACTGAAAAGTAGGCGCGTCGGGCTGTATGTAAACAATATCAAATAAATTTAGGATAGGTAAAAAAAGTTTAAAACTGAATAGGTCTTCTTCTGTCGAAAAGTGTATCACTTTTGTGCGTGATTGTATTTAACTTTTTCAAATGAGGTCGAATGGAACTCGTTGTTTGACAGATGGTCTAATGGACGACTGGAACGACTGGACCGATTTTGGTGATTTTTATTTTGTTGGATTTGCTTTTGTATATTTTGTTGACAGAATAATAAATTGGGATTAGCGTAAAGAAAGGCAAACGAACGTAATAAAGCTATAGCTATAGAAAGAACAAGTAAAACATGTCTGCGTAGAACCAAATGTGCAAACCTAACGTAGTTCCCCTCTTCTTGCGATCTCGGCTTCTGAAGCAGAGCGTGAAAAAGCAAGTCTATCATTTTTTACTAATCCCTATGGTAGTATACATACATGCAGGTTTTAAGTCACTAATAGTAAACTTTCTTTGTTACAGATGGATGGCGCCTATCGGAATAAACCAGCCACATCTAAAACTCAACTCTTCCCCAAAATTTTCCGCCATATTGCAATAACAAATTTAAAAAAAAAATGCACTCCGTCATTCACCGTCCACGAGCGCAAACAAAAAAACCGTTAAAAAAACTAAAAATTAAAA
This sequence comes from Pelosia muscerda, assembly GCA_963691645.1. Lineage (NCBI taxonomy): Eukaryota > Metazoa > Arthropoda > Insecta > Lepidoptera > Erebidae > Pelosia > Pelosia muscerda. The sequence continues at coordinate 1,464,645 of OY829126.1, read as the reverse complement.
AGAAAAACGAGCTTACCAACATCAGAATATTGTGTTCTATATAGTTACCAACATAAGAGCGCGAAAATTGAATTATTTCGAAAAGAGTATTTGACTAACGAGGCTTTAATGGACGTAGTATTAAAAAGTAATAAAAAAATAGTTGCCTTCTAATTAAAGTAGATACTGTGTTGGTCCAATATCTTTATAATAACTAAGTAATAATTTCCCCCTTTGTATTTGTATGAAATACCTGTGTTTTAGACGTGTCATTTTAACGAGTGAGTGTTTAAAAGGTTTGTATAAATCACATTTTCTTCACGATATATTATTTTAATAATCTGTGATAAATTGACAGCCTCTATGGCGTGGCGGTAGTGAACGCGACCGCTACTCAGAAAGCGCGGCTTCGATCCCCGCATAAGAATATTTGTATGCATGAATATGGCTATTTGCACTGGTTTGGCGTGCTGTCGGTCCCGGTTGCCATACGAACATCTATGGCAGTCGTTACGGGTAGTTGGAACCCTAAAAAGTTTAACAACTGATCTAACTGCAGTACTTCGATATCGCCTATACCTATAGGTTGTGGAGGTCAGATGACAATCGCTTCACGGAAAATATCGAGGTTCATCCGCAATGCAGTTAGACTGGATAAAATACTGATCCCGGACACTGAACTGACAGCTTCAGATGTGACCGGGGCTAACGCAAGGATCATGATGATGATGATGATTTTTTTTTTTTAATAATATACATAATTCCGTATTCAGGGTTGACGAGTTACCGCATATTCTACTTCGAAAGTTCGGTTATTATTTTTGATTGGTATGCTGGCTGTACTGCCATCGGACTTCCCAACCCTGATAGACAAGCTTTCGCCATGTCGTCCGTCAAAGTGTAGGTTGACATTTGTGAGATTGAAATTAAATCGAGACTGAATTTTGAACAGATTTCCCCTTAGCTTGATGAGCTTCGCGACAGGTTCCCATGTAGACAGAATGCCTATCGTAATGCTCCGCTCTCTCGGTACCTTTCTGGTGCGTCACTTCACACCATGATACATGAGTATGTTTCCACCTTAAGACATATCCCTCTTAACCAGAACTGGTTTCGGGTCGTCTCCAGGTACTTCCACTTCGGGATAGTGACTATGAATGAAGGATACTATTATCAATAAACGGTACTCACCGCGGTAGCCTAGTAGTATGGGTAATGGACTGCTGAGACGAGGTCTCGAGTTCGATCCCAGGTTTACCATGGCACACACCAATGACTTTTCGATGCTTTTCGAAGTTACGTGTGTATTTATCGCAGGTTTATAAGTGCCCGGTTAATGGCAATAGGCTCGCCACCTATTACATTGGGACCTAAACATAAACTGGCGAAATGTGGGTGTTAGCACCTCTGCCTACCTCTTCGGGGATAAAGGCGTGAGTTTATGTTATGTTATGGTACTCAGCACCAGTGCTAATAATTGTGTGTTTTCAGTGTAATATCGTAAACAATGGAGAACGCAGATGTAGATAAGAATAGCAGCCCTGAGGATAATACCAGTCAACTGAATAGGAACCGGGTAAGTTTCCCTGGTCGCGAGGAATGACCTCCGTGAGCGCTAGCAAGCAAAAGCAGCATCGGTGCCACCGACGGCGGTCATCTCGAAGAGGCCCCGGGTCTGCCGGGGTGCGAGGGATATGTTGAATACTACCTCACCTTCGGCAACTGAAGACCCAAAGACGGCGTGCGTTTAAGTCGGTTCGAGTCCGACATAATCACCTCCATCGGTTTTGGTGGAGGTGGTATCCGTGGGAATTTTTTGCACGATAAAAAAAAGGTGCCAGCGCGAAGCACACTCTTTCCCTATCCGGTACAGATATGGACACCGTAGTTCCATAACCGAGAGGGCCTCGATGTCCCTGGGTTAGCTGGGGTATAAGGCATATACCAAGATTCCCTCGGCAACTGTAGCCTTAGCACGAAATACTATCGAATTCGTAATGTAAAGGTATCGACAGAACGGAGCCTTGCGATTGGCGGGCTACACACGCACACAGGTTCACAAGAGGCAGACTGCCAATCACAATGCTCCGTTCTCTCGAAACCTTTACATTACGAATTTGATAGGAGTTCATGCTAGTGCTACTGATGACCCGAGACGGCCGTGTGGTACGGGTCCAACATAACCACACCCACTGTCTTCGGTGGGAAGGGGGGGGGGGGGGTTATCCGTGTGGATTTCCACCCGGAAAGAAGAGAAAACTCGCTGTCTTAGGTGTTATTTACACTACACTGACATCAGAGAAATTCCCTTAATCTTCAACCTTTCTTCCCCTCTACTGGATCGACAGTACTAGTGTGCCCTTGGTATTCACAAACGTCCATTGGCCACGGTACCCACTTTCCATAAGATGTGCTGTGTGTGCAGTGGCCAGGATTCAAACCCGGGATCTCTATCACCTTATTGACCACTAAGCTACTTACTAGTACTTTAAATTATGCAACTAGGCAACTAGTAATTTAAATTATGAGAATATTAAAATTAAAGATATTAAGTGATATAATTAAATAAAATCTCAATTTACCCTATCAAGATATTATAAATCTATTTAATATTACTAAACTCACCAACGACATCTGTTATCAGGTTAGGAAACCATTCATCAATACCAAACAGGTGATCGATGAAAAGTTTCCCACCATCTTTTTTTATTTTTTATTTATGGCACGTCAATTTGACTTCACCACGCCTGATGTTAAGCTGAAGGCAAAGGCTCATGAAAGAGGATCACCATTGCAAACACGTTCAGTGCTACAATGGTGGCGCTCAGCTTGACGGCCTCATCAGATGCTTTTTCACGCCCCGCTTAAACACCCGGAATTGTAGGAAGAAGGAAACACGTGAGCTGACAAGGAATTCCAGGAATTTCTGCAGACGTCGTCATAGTATTGTTCAATAACTACTAGCATTTTTGCGTTGCACTACATCACTATTTTTAATATTTTCAGAGCTTCAAATCGAAACAACTAGTCCGTAGCCAGGCAATACGCGAGGCTGCATCGCCACCACACGCCGACTCCCCGCCCCCGCCCGCCCCCGCCCCCGCCCCCGTGGAGGAGGGCGAAACTAATAGTGAGGACCCTAGTCATAGGTGTAGTGAAGAGTTTAAGAAGAAGTTGCCCGTTGAGATTCAGGTAAGGCTTCATTCATCTCAAATAATATTCTACAAAAAATGCCCAACCGTACGATTTTCATTCAGGGTAATTGTATACGCTTTTTTGATAAGCTCCCTAATGAAATTAGGGATTTGCCCATCAATAAGTTTAAAAATGTAGTAAAAAAAAAGTTATGTCAAAAAGCTATATTATAAAATCCAGGATTATTTGGATGATCAACAAGCCTGGAAATGACCTGTTCACTCAACTTGCTACTCAGCTAAATTTTGTATCTAGACTAAATTATTGTAAATAGACCAAAAAAAAAGAAAAGCCCGCTGAGTTTCTTGCCGGAGTCTTCTCAGGTCGGGGCCGCGTTTCGAACCAGTGGTCCATTTGCATTTGATAAAATATTGTTGATATTGACGTTTTGTAAGTGCCGTTTACTGGTCTATGCAGAATAAATGATTTTTGATTTGATTTGATTCATCTCAAATAATGTTCTACAAAAAATGCCCAACCCGTCGAAAGAATTCATTTTAAAAGATGGTTCTTTCTTTTTTCCTGTTAAGTAGTAGTTACAGGTTAATTTATATACATTTGTGAGGAAAAAATCCTCCTTCATCTTCCTTTCTTGTTATCTTGATTCTATAAACTCTTTCGGTACTGAGTCGGCCATCAATAATTCTATTAATTTCCCAACGAAAACCGAGGGATATTGTAAATTCGATTTGGTATCGCTAATTCAATGGTATATTTATCTGCAACACAAAATGCCCAATGCTCCTATAGCAGGTTTATAAGTGCCCGGTTAATGGCAATAGGCTCGACACCTATTACATTGGGACCTAAACATAAACTGGCGAAATGTGGGTGCCAGCACCTCTGCCCCTTCGGGGATGTAGGCGTTAGTTTAACGTAATGTTATGCTAAATAACAGTTGCAGGTTGATTCAACATACCGCACCGCTGTGAGGAGAGAGTCTTCTTTCATCTTTCTTTCTCGTTCTCCTAAATCTCCAAACACTTTCGGTACCATTTTTCACTCGAAGAAATTTTTGGATATTTAAGAGAAAGGGAAGGGTTATTCTTCGCTTGTGGAGTCAGCCATCGCGAATTGAACTCAGCGAACACTACCTTTATAGCTCTCATATTGTGTTCCAAGCTTGCACTTTAGAGCTCGAAGTTTTTATGTATTTTTTATTGGTATTTTGACGACCTACCCACAAAATTCAAAATTTTATTATTCTTTGTTGTATGTTTATTTATTCAGTTAACCAACTTATACTTACAACTAACTAGTCATATAAGTTATAGGTCACATAGGTACATTATTTCATTACATTCTTATTAATCTTAACTATCATTACAAAAATGATATAAAAATATGAATAGCAATAAATCATTAAATATTACATTATATATTATAAATTCGGATATTAAAATAAAATAAATATAATTATAATAATTAGTAAAAAAAAAACAACAATAAGGATGTCAACAGTAAAATTGTTTAAGATTAGCGTCATGGTTGTCAAAAAAGTGTATATTTTAACCTTTGAGGCAGCCATTACATATATTATTTTGTAGCGTGTTCTGTAATTACCAAAAGTTATAGGTCAGTGTGATACTAGTTAAAGGCATAATTTATTTTTAAATCGCGTATCTATTGTAGATAACCTCTGGCGGTTGGGACGACACACACTGCGACCAAAGGCAGCGAGCCCGCCGCTGGCTGTCCGATGCGCCGCGAGACTTGCTGTCCAACAACCCGCGCGTGGCGTGTGTGTGTGGCGCCTGTGCTTGTCCTAACTGCAGGTGAGATACGATTAAGTTATCGACACATTATCAATCATATACACGTATCTACTAAATAATACTTTAGCTATTAATATCTATCGGCAAGATGATATCCATCAGACTTGCCCTTTCTATTCTATAAGTTCTCCAAGTTTTCCCTTCAAAAAATTAATTCTGTCCTATTCAAGTCACTCGAAGGAAATTAGATATTTAAGAGGAAGGGGAGGGTATTCTTCTTATGAGGAGCCGGTCTTCACCAATTACGGTTTTAACTCCTCCAACGCAAAAATATGATAGGTATAGGAAGTTGTTATAAGTTTGACTGTCAGAAGTTCAATAGTTATTTTTATCTTCTCAAAAAACTTTCTACAAAAAATGCCCATTCCAATGCCATAGTGTATTATATTTTATTTATTTACCTACGATAAGTGCTATAAGTGTAGTTTATGTATCTGTCTGTAATGGACCGTAAATAGCTGACGATATCATAATGACATGCTTAATTATGTACTCAAATAAATCATTATAATTAGATTAAGTATTGTTATGTGCGTTGCTATGTATTATATGTATTTATTTACATAACAAACGTATATATACCGGCTGATTTTATAGTCGCTTCGGAAAAAAAATTTGGCCACAATTTCGACAGTAAAATCGTAAGGAAGTCCTAATTTGGAGAAAAAAAAAATTTTTTTTACACGTCCCATACATTTTTCTGTTCACCTGTACTTACATTATTGCCATACTTACATATTTTTTTTTTTTATTAAATCTTCCAGACGGTTTTGCTATCGAAACTGTGTGTGAAACAAAATATTCTTTTTCCGAAACAACTATAAAATCACCGTGTATTTGCTCCATTTCGTTAGATACATAACTATAGGGAAACAAAATTGGTGTGAATTTTACATAGGTTTATAAGTGTCCGGTTAATGGCAATAGGCTCGCCACCTATACATTGGGACATAAACATAAACTGGCGAAACGTGGGTGCTAGCACCTCTGTCTACCTTTTCGGGGATATAGCCGTGAGTTTATGTTATGTTATGTTATGTTAATAAACTGTTTGTTTAATAGTTACCCTACTCGCCGCAAACACAACACAAGGTTATTATTAGCCGCGGTATTCTGTTGACCGGAGGTACTTCCATAGTCGGACCTCCGTATTTTCCTGTTCTTGAGAAATAAATCTGTGTGTCAATAGCTACTGTGTTTAACTTTGGCCCCTGTGGGGTACGTAGATACAGCTACGTACCCCACAGGGGCAACAGTTTACAGCTATTTGTTGTCATTCACAGGGGTCGTCGACGTCGGCACGCGTGTCCTACGAAACAAGACTCAGGGATCGTGTGCTCAGACGAATGTCCCGACTGCTCAGATATTGATACAGGTAAGATTCGATTCGTTAAAAAAAAAACCCTCTGACAAAAATTATATCTCGAAAAAGTACCAGGTAAAAGAGCGTGAAAAGATATCGAAGGGTGAATAGAAATAAAATGGTCGGCTAAATTATGTAGTTATTTTCTTTCAAGCGATATAATTTCGACTAGTTCATTGTAATAACAGAATCACGAAATATCTGGTATTGGTACAGCCTCCGTGGCGTGGCGGGGCGCGGGTTCGATCCCCGCTCAGTTCAAAAAGTTGTATGCCCTATTGGCTGTTTGCACTGGTCTGGTCGTGCCTCGGAGAGCACGTTAAGCCGTCGGTCGGTTGCAGTCGTTACGGGTAGTTGGAGCCCCCAAAAGTCCAGCCAGTCTAACTTGGAACTTCGATATCGCCATTGGTCAATAGACCATTGGTTGTGTAGGTGGTACTGGTATATATGTATTCGGTAGGTAGAATTAAACGGCTAAGTCATCATCCCTGTTATCTTAATATATATAAATCTCGTGTCACAATGTTTGTCCTCAATGGACTCCTAAACCACTTAACCGATTATAATAAAATTCGGACACCATGAGCAGTTCGATCCAACTTGAGAGATAGGATAGTTTATATCTCAAATTATTGTCGCAATTTTAATTTATTGCTAATTACTTGTCTGTTATTATTTGACAGTCACAATTATCTGTTAACTCCAAATGATTCTAACAGATGTCGATACCTTTCGACTGGGTTGAGTAAGTAATCAATAGATGGCGCTGCTATGGTAAATCTACGAACGTGTCATATAAGCTACATTTTAACAGCATAATTACCACGTGTTGTTGACGCTATAAAACGCAGACGAAGTTGCGCGGGTCAGCTAGTAATATAATATATTTGTGTGCTTACAGTGGGACCCAACCCCGAAGTGATAAGAAAATCCGCTAGTCTGGACGTAGACGAGCAGATGTATTACTGTAGGTGAGTGTAACTCCCAGTCGCTCCAGTAAAAGCCATATAAACTATACCAAATTAAAGGAGAGATGACCACGGCTGCCAAGGGTGAAGCTTCGACATCATGCAATCTGCTCCCCTTTTATCAACCTTTTATTAGTATAATTCACGCAATAATACTATTTAATGGGTTTAAAAATCATGGTGCCTACCAAAAAAAGTATTGCAATAAAAAAAGTAGCCTAATTTTGTTATACTGTTCAGTAGTAGGTATTCCCTGTTTATGTTTTCGGGAATATGCCCATAACATCAGGACATTCTACACAACGCTAACTAGGTCCTCTTTTGTAAATACATAGGTACATAATTATGCATAGAAAACACCCAGACCAATGTAATATTCATGGGATTTTCAGCAGAAATCAACATTTATTATTACTATTAATGTGTACTTTCGTATAGGTAGATTAAATAATTATTTTTGACGTCCTCCGTGACCTGGCGGTAGTGAACGCGACTGCTACTCGGGAGGCGCAGGTTCGATCCCCGCTTAGACAATATTTGTATGCATGAATATGACTATTTGCATGGTCGTGCCTCGGAGAGCACGTTGAGCCGTTGGTCCGGTTGCCATACAAACATCTATGGCAGTCGTTACGGGTAGTTGTAACCCTCAAACCTAACCTAACCTAACTACAGAACTTCGATATCGCCAATTTGGTTGGGGAAGTCCGATGGCAGTCGCTTCACGGAAAATATCGAAGTATAGCCGCATCTTAGTAAGACTAGAAAGCCGACTCCAACTGAATTGGGAATAGGCTTAGAGAGATGATATTTTTTTATGTTTATGTAAAACCGTATGTAAGGTATGTTAACCGCAGTAGCCTAGTGGTATGGGTAGTGGACTGCAGAGACGAGGTCTCCGGCTCGATCCCAGGTTACCATGGCACACACAAATGAGTTTTCGATGCTTTTCGAAGTTATGTGTGTATTTATCGCAGGTTTATAAGTGCCCTGTTAATGGCAATAGGCTCGCCACCTATTACTTTGGTACTTAAACATAAACTAGCGAAATGTGGGTGCTAGCACCTCTGCCTACCCCTTCAAGGATATAGGCGTCAGTTTATAAAAAAATGTATTGTTTCTCTTCTCAGGTGTCCAGAGCGCAAAGACAGACCAATGAACATCACATTAAGTAGAAACGATTCAGGTGATTATCAAAAATGTATGTTGAAATTTTATTTTGCTTTTATTGTTTCTTTTTTTTTTATACTACGTAGGTGGCAGACAAGCACACGGCCCACCTGATGGAAAGCGGCCACCGTGGCCTATGAACGTGTGCAACACTAAGGGTGTCACACACGCGCTGCCCACCCTGAAGGGAAAGGGGGAGAGCTGGGAAGGGGTGGGGAGGCTAGGAAGGGGAGGGGAAGGAGGGGTACAGGGAGCTCTGGCTACCCTACTTACCGGCGGGAACACAACACGATGGTTATTATGACCGCGGTCTTCTGTAGGGCGGAGGTACTTCCCCAGTTGGACAGCTCATTTCGGACGGGAGATACCGTCGTGTCCTACCTCCGTCAACGTTTTATTTAAGCTTTTTAAAAATTCATTATAAGTGTAGAGGAACGGGATGTGATGTTCCTCCAACACAAAGGGAGGGTCCTCCGACCAGGCAAGGTGAACACGCCTGTTGGGTTGTTGTATGTATGTTGTACTACCGCGAGAACTTCGCTTTCGCGATGCAGGATCCGGAGTGACGTAGTAGTTCATCTTGCTGTCGCTAGATGGCGCTGGGTACACGTAGTATCGCCGCATAAGCACTGTTAGATATGTATTTTAGACACAAAAGTCCAGCTTGGTGTAGTGGTTATAAGTTAAAACTGCCGTGTCTCACCAAAAACTGTGAAGGTACGAGTTGATATGATCCTCACACCTGGCCTAACATATGTCATTGCGTTCTTATACACGGTGATTTTATAGTGGTTTCGGAAAAAGAATATTTTGTTTCACACACATTTTCGGTAGCAAAATCGACTGGAAGTTTTAATTTTGAAAAAAAAAAAATTACTTTATGTATGGCAATAATGTGCAGGTGAACAGAAAAATGTACGGGACATGTAAAAAAAAAAAATTTTTCGCCAAATTAGGACTTCCTTACGATTTTACTATCGAAATTGTGGCCGAAATCTTTTTTTCCGAAACCACTATAAAATCAACCGGTATATGTGTGTTCTTATTTGCTTTGTTGTAATAGGGAAATGTTACAAAAAACACTCGCAAGTGACCGGGTTTAATAGAATTATTGTACACGTATGACGTCACGCGATATGATAGTTGTTTTAATACAGATTAAAAATATTGTGAATGACAAATTTAGATTTCTTAATTTCTAATAAATAATCGTAAAACAATGTAATTATTTTTATCTAAGTAAAAAAAAAATCCATTCCCCTATATCTAATTCGCACATTATGTCACCACTATAATGGCCGGGAATCGAACCTGTAACATCACAGTTATGTATATGTTCTCAGATGATAGAAACGAGCCGACGGGCGCGGAGCTGGTGGCGTTCCTGAAGGAGACCCTGAACAAGAACCCTCGCGACAGGATGGCACTCCTCAAGATTGAGAAGGAGCTCCACTCGCTGGTCAACGACACTGGGTATGGCACCGTTGTAGGCTCCTGAAGGACACTAAACAAGAATTTATTTTTATTTTATTTATTTATTAAAAAAAAACTTAAAAAATTACATACTGTGGTCTCCACACCCGAAGGTGACCATCCCTTTAGAGATGGCCCTGGGTTGACCGGGGTGCGAGGCATTTGTTACCTACTATCTCATCTCCGTTAACCGAGGACCCAAAGACGGGCGTGCATTTTAGTCGGTTCGAGTCCAACATAACCACTCTCACCGGCTCCAATGAGAGAGGTATCTAAGGGGATTTTGTGCACGAAATAAAAAAAATGCAAAGTATGTCGGACGATTTCACGCGTTTCTTTATTAAAATCTTGGCAAATACAGAGAGTAGGTAGTCATTAGATTTCTCTTCTGACTGAATTTGGATTGTCAGTATATAATAACATATACCATTTGAGGACTCCTCTCTGTGTTTGCCCTGTACAAATATTCACTGTTCCGAAGCACTTTATCTTGTGCTTCCTAGTGATGTCGTTAAAATATTCAGAAACACTCCATCCTATGGCCGCCTCCTCTCTGTGCATACCATATACTAACGCCTATTAATCCGAAGCACTTCGTGGGCTTCCAAGTGATGACGTCAGTATATGTCCGAGATAGTCCCTAATACGGCCACCCCCTCTCTGTGTCGGCCCGTACTAACCCGTCGCCCCCCCTCTGTGTCGGCTCGTACTAACCCGTCGCCCCCTCTCTGTGTCGGCCCGTACTAACCCGTCGCCCCCTCTTTGTGTCGGCCCGTACTAACCCGTTGCCCCCTCACTGTGTCGGCCCGTACTAACCCGCCGCCCCCTCTCTGCTCTCGCTCCGTACTAACCCGCCGCCCCCTCTCTGCCCTCGCCACATACGAACCCGTCGCCCCCTCTCTGCCCTCGCCACATACTAACCCGTCGCCCCCTCTCTGCCCTCGGCCCATACTAACCCGTCGCCCCCTCTCTGCCCTCGCCCCATACTAACTCGTCGCCCCCTCTCTGTGTCGGCCCGTACTAACCCGTCGCCCCCCCTCTGTGTCGGCCCGTACTAACCCGCCGCCCCCTCTCTGTGTCGGCCCGTACTAACCCGTCGCCCCCTCTCTGTTTCGCCCCGTACTAACCCGTCGCCACCTCTCTGTGTCGGCCCGTACTAACCCGTCGCCCCCTCTCTGCCCTCGGCCCATACTAACCCGCCGCCCCCTCTCTGCTCTCGCCCCGTACTAACCCGCTGCCCCCTCTCTGCCCTCGCCACATACTAACCCGTCGCCCCCTCTCTGCCCTCGCCACATACTAACCCGTCGCCCCCTCTCTGCCCTCGGCCCATACTAACCCGTCGCCCCCTCTCTGCCCTCGGCCCATACTAACCCGCCGCCCCCTCTCTGCCCTCGGCCCATACTAACCCGCCGCCCCCTCTCTGCTCTCGCCACATACTAACCCGCCGCCCCCTCTCTGCCCTCGGCCCATACTAACCCGCCGCCCCCTCTCTGCCCTCGGCCCATACTAACCCGCCGCCCCCTCTCTGCTCTCGCCACATACTAACCCGCCGCCCCCTCTCTGTGTCGCCCCGTACTAACCCGTCGCCCCCTCTCTGTGTCGGCCCGTCCTAACCCGTCGCCCCCTCTCTGCCCTCGCCACATACTAACTTGTCCCCCGGCAGGCGCTGCATCGTGCGGTTCCCGGTGATGACGTCATACGGGCGCATGCTGGTGCACCGCTGCGCGTCGCTGTTCCAGCTGTCGCACCACCTGGACCAGGCGCACAAGACCTGCGTGCTCGTCTCCAAGAGCGGTGAGTGCCCACTGTACGACAACAGGGCCTAGATGCCACTTATTGTCATCCAATGTCAAGCTACTGAGAGTACAAAAAAAACGGCATACAATTTTAGACTTTAGTGTTATGTTGTTAGAGTCGTAAATTAAATGGCATCGTGTAGAGTAGAATGAAAAGAACATTGTTTTTCATTTGATGTTGAAATTTTTTTTATTTATTTTATTTTTATTTTATTCTTTCAGAAAAACTTACAGCTAGAACACAATTTAGGTACAATTGTAATATAAAATGGCCAATTACAAGTTTTCGCATTTGGTAATTATATTATATACAAGGTAATTGGTAATAAAATTTACATGTATTACGCCTCTGTGGCGTGGCGGTAGTGAACGCGACTACTACGCAGAAGTTGCGGGTTCGATCCCCGCTCAGTACAAATATTTGTATGCTGTGTTTCCGAATAGCTATAACTTGGAAATCTTTAAGACTAGAGTGAATAGGTTACTTCTAGGCAAGCGTGCTCCACCTTCAACCACATCATTACATACCATCAGGTGTGCTAGCGGTCAAACGCGAGCCTATCGAATATAAAAAAATACATGAATATGACTATTTGCACTATTCTGGTCGTGCCTTGGAGAGCACGTTAAGCCATCGGTCCCGGTTGCCATACGAACATCTATGGCAGTCGTTACCGGGTATCGTAACCAAACCAACTTGCATCTGCAAACTTCGCCCTTTCTTCAACAAGTGTATCGGCTTCCAAATGCACCGGCTTGCAAGTCCACCGGCTTGCAAGTGCAACGGTTTTTAGCTGAGGTTCTTTGGGGTCTAAAAGTCTTAAGTGTACTCGGTTGTTCAACAAGTGTATCGGCTTGCAAATGCACCGGCTTGCAAGTGCACCGGCTTACAGGTGCAACGGCTTTTAACTGAGGTTCTCTGGGGTCTAAAAGTCCAAATCTACTTGGTATTTACAGGCACGTGTGGGGGCCGTATCCCGTGCACCAGTTTCAAGGAGTGGTGTACCGCCACCTTCCCCCCGAGCCCACAACGACATCAGCCAGACATCCAGCATGCTAAGTAAGTCTTTTTAAATCCGTTTTATAAATTTGATATCAAAAGTACAAACATACAAACACATTGTATGTTTGTAACTTTGAATTCGATTTCTAAGCACTTCAAAAAGTAGAATTTTTTCGGTACAATTATCAAGAACTGATCGAAATAGGAACGTTGGAAAGTTTTTTTTTAATTTTGAATAATTATCACTATAATAATGAAAAGTATTGCCAAACTGAAATATTCTTATGACAACAATTCGACAATATGAACCTTATTGTAAACAAATAAAAGTTATAAATAACTTTTATACATGATTGATATTGATAACACACTTGTACTTCCCCACTGTATTTATTTTTTGTACCTAACCAGTTTCGCCTTGTGGTATTCTCAAAGGGTTATGAGCATTCTGATTCCTCACCGGATAGGTACAGTAAGCTGCAAAATTGCATGGATAGCTTAAGATCGATAATCCTATGAACTTTCAAACCCCAGTTTATAAATAAATAAACTAGATGGCGCCAGTGGTTTTACTAGCTACTACTTACTACTAATAAGCTTATGCGTATTAGAAGTAGGTAAGTAGTAGCAAAAATTATTTGGTTAACTTATAACAAGGATAATACAAATGGGAATGATGTTAGCGAACGAACAAACTAGCAAGTCACCGCGTTTAAGCAGCTATTAAATAAACTGAACTACCCACATAGTTCATTTAATTATAAATTAAGTTCATCCTCTAAGATTAAAACATTACGTTAAACTAAAAAAATCTAGTAATATCCTATTTCAATGCATGGTTAATTTGTGTTTGTATAAATTGGTAATATAGAAAAAGAAGTTAGTTTTTCTTACATTTAAAAAGTAGCGCGGCGCCATCTAGTGTATATATTTGTGATATATACAGATATATTTGTGAAACATTTTACTTCGTCAACAGATGGGGTTAAAGACCGGCGTAAACGATTTAGTTTTTGTAATGTCCATGCACTTTTGCAGCCTACTGTACAAAAATAAATACAGTGGATAAGTACAAGTGTGTTATCAATATCAATCATGTATAACATGTCATTGAAATGAATAGTTTTAAAATAAGACTTAGCAAATTTTTAATTGATAAATGTTATTATACGGTTGACGAATTTTTGGAACATAACTCACTGTAGGTAAATACTTAAAATAATATTATAATGACTACTGACATATGGTACATGGTAATTATTATTGAATTATAAATATTTCTAAATATTTGTTTTAATTTTATGTGATACTGATAACTGAATAACTTAGGACTAATCTAGTGACTTAAAATAATAACCTACTTATAACCCAAATGGTGAAACATAGCTGAACTCATTATTCTGTAAACATCTTTTCTACCTATGATTTACAATAAACATGATTTGAATTTGAATTTGAACAATATGTCAACAGGTCAACAGTATAAATAATGTAAATAACTTTCTTACAATTCACTGACAGTCGAATTCGTTTACGTCATAAACTTATTCGTAAATATTCAAGCTTGTTCGATTCAAAGTATGAAACGTCATAAATACATTTTTATCTATAGCAAAGTAATCTCTATTTTGAACGGTTAACTGTTAAGGTGTGTTTTCGTTTTGTAGTACGTATGATTTGAGCTAATTTGTCATTAAAAATCATAAATACGACCAATCAAAACTATTGTTTATTATACTAATCACAAAATAAAAGGCCCGTTTTGGCATATGCCTTAATGGCATAACTAGTGATGTAACAAAACGACTCGGTACTCGATACTCACGATTAATCGAATCCAGTTTGCATGGGAATTTTAAACGGGCCTTTTATTTTGTGATAACTATAGTAACGCAACATATTAATAACGGTTGTGTGTGTATTCTGTGTGGAGTGGAGTAAAGGAGTGGAACTTCGATATCGCCATTGGTCATTGGACCATTAGTTGTGGAGGTCACATGGCAGTCGCTTTACGGAAAATATCGAAGTCACACTTAGTTCACAATTAGTTCAGCCGACTCCAACTGAGTTGGGAAAAGGTTCAAATTCATCATCATTATCATTCATGATGTTGTATGTGTGAGATTGGCGACATCGGTTCTGCTACTGAATCTGTCATATCATATTTATATTCTTCTTTTCATAGTCTTTTCTCTGCCGCACCATTAAGTCCGGGAATTCCTTGCCGGCGCACGTGTTTCCTTCTCCCTACAGTCCCGGGTCCTTTAAGCGGGGTGTGAAAAAGCATCTGATGAGGCCGTCAAGCTGAGCGCCACCATTGTAGCACTGAACGTGTTTGCAATGGTGACCCTCTTTCATGAGACTTTGCCTTCAGCTTAACATCAGGCGAGGTGAAGTCAAATTGACGTGCCATAAATATATGATTGTTTTTTAATTTATATAATGTATTATACATTACCAGGTCTATACTGAAACGAGACACGCACTCCTTGGACGAGACTGGCGCGGGCTCCCTGTCTTCCAACAGGAGCAAATCTCTGGAACAGCGGGAGAAGGAGTACGAGAGAGTTAGAAGGAGAATATTCAGTTCTGTATGTATTATTTGCGTTCTTAAGGTGGCAAACAAGTAGATTTTCATAGGTAAATTCACTGATGATGAGATTATGCACTTTGGGCTCTAGACTAAGTGATATTCTATTCTCGACAACGTTAGTGGAATCGTTTAGTAAGGTATGGGGTTGACATAAATCTGTAATATGACTGTGTCGATACCACATGTACCCAGCGCCATCTAGCGACAGCAAGAGTAACTACGTCATTCCGGATCCTGCATCGCGAAAGTGAAGTTCTCGCGCTGGTACAACATACATACAACAACCCAACGACAACCGTTGGGCCGCAGCCCGCCAGGCGTGATCACGTTGCCTGGTCGGAGGATCCTCCCTTTGTGTTGGAGGGACATCACATCCCGTTCCTCCACATGACTATAAAAATTAATATTTCAATCTATGTGACTCGAAATGTTTTACTCTTATTAAAAATTGAATCCCCCTGAAAGGGACTGTGACGGTTTCTATTCCCGTCGAAGTATTCATTTTTTCCAATCGAAATTGATTTGAAACAGTTATCAATACTAATCGCTTTTTGGAGGTCGCAGAATGACCTCCGTCTTCTATAAGCGCGGGTCTTGGGGTTGAAGGGTAGAGCCTCCTGTCACTCTAGCAAAAGCAAGCGAAGGCACGTAATTCGCACTTGCCCATATCCGTGGGCTAGATGAGGACATTGTAGTTCTCACACCCGAAGGGGGCCGAAATAGATGGCCTAATGGCCTATACCTCACCTTCGGCAATCGAAGACCCGAACAATGCGTGTGTTTAAGTCGGTTCGAGTCCGACACAACCTTTATTACCGGCTCCAGTGAGAGTGGCACACGGAATAAAAATAGTAAACTTTACCTAAAAATAATAAATTTATTTACATCATACATAATATATTTATGCATAAATATTTTTGTCTTGATTATAGCAAGACGAAGCTCAGTTCCCGTGGCTTGCATCTGGACCAGTGAAGCTGCTCACTCCTGAAGGTGGAGGCAGGAATAAACTATTGAAGGTATACACAAATACTTGATCTCCCTGCCATGGTATACTCAAGCCACTACATATATTATGTTCTTTACGAAGGGAACTCATAATCATAATCATAATCATAATCATAATCGTAATCATAATCATAATCATAATCATAATCAATCTTTATTTGCGAATACAGGTATAAATAATGGTATTACATTTTATTTGAAATTTTCTTATTCCGTATTCCACCTAAATGGCATGCAAATTTACAATTTCATTAAAGGTTTTAAGCAAAATATAAATTAAACTGTCAACTAAGTATCCCAAATCAGTTAACAAAGATAATTTTAATGATGTCAAAATTTAAATAATAAAAATAATGTCAAATTAATTAATAAAGTCAAAATTTCGAAATAAAAAAATCTAACATTTAATTCATCAATTACTGTAGTAGCCTAGTGGTATGGGTAATGGACTGCCGAGACGAGGTCTAGGGTTCGATCCTAGGTTTACCATGACACACACCAATGACTTTTCGACGCTTTTCGAAGTTATAAGTTCTTATAAGTGCTCGGTTAATGGCAGAGGCATAAACATGCTAGCACCTCTGCCTACGAGTATAGGCGTGAGTTTATAAAAAAAGAACATTTAATCGTTATAGTACCTAGTAATTTTTATTATAGATTGTCTTTAAGATATTCGCCAATCGTATAGTATCCTCCATAATTTACTGACCTTAACAACTCTTAGGTGCAGTCCTTGGAGGGTAGCGGCGCGCCCCCGGCTGGCGGCAACTGGCGCGGGCGCGGCGCCGTGTCCAAGAGCCACAGCTTCGGCGGGTACACCGGGGCCGAACCTCCCCCGCATCAGCCCAGGCTTCTCAGCAGACAAGGTGAGGGAGCTGTACTATACCCCATTTGTAAGTACTTAAATAAGGGTAAACCATCTTGTGGTAACTTTATATAAAAACACATGTTAAACAAATAAACTAGGCTAACTAACTGACTAACTTGTGGTTCAACACAAGTTTTTAGTCTTCAAAATACGTTACTAAGTAAAAGCTCAATGAACCTTCCCCTCCCTCCCTCCCGAAATACGGGCTCGCATGAATAATTAGAGACGGGTAAAGAGCGATGTGCGTCCGACACGACCAATTTTTTCTTCTTTATTATTCTTTATTATTACCGGAATTTTTCTTCTTTATTATTCTTTATTATTACCGGAATCCTCCGTAACGGACGGTTGGCAACCCTAGTGACACGCCAACATCCATAAGCCACAGTAACCACTTTCGAACAGGTGGGCCGTATGCTTGTCTGCCTCCTAAGTGGTCTAGAAAAAGCCTCTCGTGCTATCGAGAACAATTTTATGGTGATCATGATGATGGGTCATCTGATGAGACACGACTTGTTTCTAACAAAGATCATAGAAGGGAAAGTAGAAGGAAAGAGAGGAAGAGTAGGCCAAGAGGAACATTTATGGCACAGATAAAAGAAAGGATACAAGTTTTGTCGTATCAGGAGGTCAAGGGCTTGGCGGGAGACAGAGAGGAGTGGCGATTACTCCACCGACAAGAGCATGGCTCTTAAGTTTAGAAAGAGAGATGATGTTCCAATAATGATGTAATTCCACAGGTGACTTGGCGTCGAGTAGCTGGCGCCTGTCACCGTCCAGCTCTGGCTACAAGACCCTCAGTCTTCGCAGTACTGACTCCATCACCCCATCACCTACAGGTAATTGAAGTTCAAACCTAGTACTATACATACATACGCTCACGACCGTAATAGAGACGCCGGCAGAGGTGTATTAAACACCCTCATTTCGCCAACTATGATTTTCGGTCCCATGTAATCGGGAGCGAGCCTATTGCCGCCAATCGGGAAATTTGTGAAAAAATGGGTATGCCGAAAATAAATTCCTAACCGATCCCCGTCGGGTGTAGGGAAACAACATATATATACATATACTAGCTGACCCGCGCAACTTCGTCTGCGTTTTATAGCGTCAACAACACGTGGTAATTATGCTGTTAAAATGTAGCTTATATGACACGTTCGTAGATTTACCATAGCAGCGCCATCTATTGATTACTTACTCAACCCAGTCGAAAGGTATCGACATCTGTTAGAATCATTTGGAATTAACAGATAATTGTGACTGTCAAATAATAACAGACAAATAATTAGCAATAAATTAAAATTGCGACTATAATTTGAGATTTAAACTATCCTATCTCTCCAGTTGGATCGAACTGCACATGGTGTGCGAATTGTATTATAATCGGTTAAGTGGTTTAGGAGTCCATTGAGGACAAACATTGTGACACGAGATTTATATATATACATATATGTATACATGTTTTCATGCAGAATCTAACAGTATAATTGCTCGGTCCAGGTGGGGCGAGTCCGGAGCCCGGCACGACGGTCCCTGCGGGGATGGGCCCTGCCGTGGAAGGCGCGGCCGTCGTGTGGGCGGTCACCGACATGTCGGCCGTCCCCACCGGGGCCGTGGTTATACATCCGCAGGTAAATATATACTACAGAAAATGACTATTGAAACATTGGTTTTAAGCAAGGAGTAGGCATATTGTTTCATACAATTTGAACTTTTGGGTGTTGAAATGAGGTGTCATTTAACACCAAAATGTTCAGGGTAGTCCAAAAGTATGGAACTCCAAACCAATCTTGTTGTTGAGAAGCTATTACACTTTTTTTAGTTTCCTAAATTTATGATTCCTTTCTCAAAATCTCTAAAAGTCTCCAAATGTCACTGTCGCGAAATGTTGCCAATTGTCCCTTTCGTGAAATATCTAAGTCGCCAAATTTTCCTTTCGGGAAAAGTATGAGTCGCCTAATGTCATTTTTCTTAAAATATCTGTAGGTCGCCAAATGTCTCTTTCTTAGAATGTCTATAAGTCGCCAAAAGTCCATTACGCGAAAAGTCTTTGGGTTGCCAAATGTCCTTTCCCTTTCTCAAAACCAAATGTCCTTTTTCTTAAAATATCTGTAGGTCTCCAAATGTCCCTTTCTAAAAATGTCGATAGGTCGCCAAATGTCCCTGTCGTATATAAATTTGCACCCGCAATTGGCAGAATATATACGAACCAAGTATTATAACATCTATTGCACCATATTCTGGCAAATAAATAAATTTTACTTTGAAAATGCCCTCACATACACACATTGTTTACAGACGGGGCGTGCCTTAACCAATCCGGACGGCAGTGTATACCAGTTCGATCCCGCGAACCCGCCCGTACTGTACGAACAGGTGATGGCCGTGTCCCAGGAGGAACAACAGAAGGTAATCAAATATTCCAAGTGACTACAATATGGGTTCTTCAAGAAGGACATTAGAAAGTTTCTACACCCTAACTACTGCGATATCACCAATTTGGTTGTGGAAGTCTGATGGCAGTCGCTTCACGGAAAATATCGAAGTTCAACCGCATCTTATACTACATTTGTTTAGGTACTTAAATAAAGGTAAACAATCTTGTGGCAACTTTTTATAAAAACACATGTTAAACAAAAATAAACTAGACTAACTAACTGACTAACTAGTGGTTCGACACAGGGTTTTAGTCTTCAAAATGCGTTACTAAGTAGAAAAGTATTTTTATATTGAGTTTTTAAACAAGACATTAAAAAGACAAGCTAAGATTGTTTATGGTTTTATAAGCACCGTAAAAAGGGGTGAATAGAAATCCAGGGGTGGATAGAAATGAAATGGTTAAAGTGAATATTTTAAATAATTTCTTTTACAAAATTTTAACTAAACCCAATACTAGATATTTCGTGATTCTGTTATTACAATGAACTAGTCCAAATTTTCACTTGAAAGAAAATAATTACATAATTTAGCTAACCATTTTATTTCTATTCACCCTTCGATCTCTATTCACCCCGTTTTATCCGGTACCTACACAAATGGACTATAGTTAGACTAGAAAGCCGATCCCAACTTAGTTGGGAATAGGCTCAGAGAATTATGATGATTTATTTACTGTCAGATGTAGAATAGCCTACCCTTTACTCGCCACCCAAGCGAAGAGATAGGGTTCAATTCAACCGGGAACCCACACGGCTGTTCTTATATTTTATCTTGATATCATTATTTAACATTATCATTTTTGTTACAGCAATTAGATCAAAACAATGAAAAACGTCGAGGCCGACTGGAGAAACAACATTCGTTTATAGACAACGGTAAGGTTATTTATTTTATTTAGACCACGTCAATTTGACTTGACTTCGCCTGATGGTAAGCGGAAGGCAAAGTCTTAGGAAAGAGGGTCACTATTACTAACACGTATAGTGTTACAATGGTGGCGCTCAGCTTGACGGCCTCATCAAAGTCAAAGCCAAACTGTGAAGTTTGATGGCGAGACGCGCTCTGTTTTACACACCTTAATGTTACTTATATTCTTACTTATTACTTATCAAACTTATATAAGAATTCAATTATATATTAATATTCTCCGCATCTACTTAAAATTTTAATTACAATAATTTAGTTGACGTTACTTCTAAAATGTCTGTCTGTCTGTCTGTTAGTGTACTATTAAATTTTATTAATTACGCAACTTCGTCTGCGTCACCCCGTTATTGCAACATTTTTTATTCCTGCTCCGCACCTGTTTGTTGTAGCATGATGTTATATACATATAAACCTTCCTCTTTAACCATTCTATCTATTAAAACAAACCGCATCAAAATCCGTTGCATAGTTTTGAAGATTTAAGCATACAAAGGGACAAGAAAAATAGGGACAGAGAACGCGACTTTATTTTATACTTGCCGTGAAAGAGACATACTATTTTTTACCTTTGCTTATATACCTAACAAAACTGAATATTGTTGCTTTTTTTTAATAAAGACTAAGCTAATCCCTTGGGTTTGCTCACAGAGTGCGAGTGCCCGGCGAGTGCGGAGGCGCGCAGCAAGTGTTGCTGCGAGTGTCGCCGACACGACGCGCTGCACTCCAAGGAGAAGGTAGCACCGAGCTCATCCATCATTCCCTGAACCTTCTCCCAACTCAGTTGGGGTCGGCTTTCCAGTCTAACTGTGATGCGGCTGAACTTCGATATTTTCCGTGAAGCGACTGCCATCTGACCTCCACAACCAATGGTCCAATGACCAATGGCGATATCGAAGTTCCAAGTTAGACTGGTTGGACTTTTGAGGGCTCCAACTACCCGTAACGACTGCCATAGATGTTTGTATGGCAACCGGGACCGACGGCTTAACGTGCTCTTTGAGGCACGACCAGACCAGTGCAAACAGCCATATTCATGCGTACAACTTTTTGCACTGAGCGGGGATCGAACCCGCGCCTCGTACGTAGCAGTCGCGTGCACTAGCCACGCCACGGAGGAGATGGCATCTCGAAAGAGATGGCCGGGGTCTGCCGGGGTGCGACGGATATATGTTGGTTACTATCTCACCTCTGGCAACTAAGGACTCAAAGACGGCGTTTTAGTCGGTTCGAGTCCGACGTAGCTTTCCCAACCAGTTCTGGCGGGGGGTATCCGTAGGAAAAGGTAAGATTATACCAAAGTCTCGTGGTTTATAAGGTGCTTCGACTTACAGTTGAAGTTGCCATATATACCTTAACGCTAAAAGAACAATATTTTGTCAACAGGAAACGAACACGCTACCATCACCAAAACCTTCATCACCAATCCCCGAATCACCACAACCAGTCGAACCAGTAAAAGCCATACAACCCGCAATACAACACGAGGAAACAATTCAAAAATACGAAATAACGGCCGTTGAGAAAACAGAAGTGGTCGAAACCAATCAGCGTTCGTTCGAAATTCAAAATACGACCAATCATAAATCGTTCGATGTTCAAAAGAGCTTGGATTTGACCAATCAGAGGCCGTCGAATGATTTTAATCGGGTTAAGGAAAGTCAAGAGATACAGTACCAATCGTTTTCTCAAGGATATAGGACGGAAGAGGTATGTATTGGATTTTATCATCATCATCATCATCCTGGGTTCGATCCCAGGTTATACCATAGCACACACTTTTCGATGCTTTTCGAAGTTATGTGTGTATTTATCGCAGGTTTATAAGTGCCCGGTTAATGGCAATAGACTCGCCACCTATTACATTGGGACCTAAAACATAAACTGGCGAAATGTGGGTGCTAGCAACTCTGCCTACCCCTTCGGAGATATAGATGTTATATGTATGTTACCATCATCGTTGCGAAGTCCCGGTCGCTTACGAAGCTTTCACCTTCAAGTCCAGGGTCCTCATTCTCCAGACTACGTATTCGGCTGAGGTGATTCAGAGATCGGAGGTCGCAGAATGACCTCCGTCTCCCATGAGCGCGGGCCTGGGGGGGGGGGTGACGGGCGGAGCTGCCTGTCACCCTAGCGGAAGCAGGCCACAGCGGCAGCGCAAAGTGCGCCACCCCATACCCAGGGGCTAGACGAGGACTCGAGGTCATTGGTGTGTACCATGGTAAAACCTGGGATCGAACCCTTTTTACAATTATAAAATCTTGCTGTTCGTTAGTCTCGCTAAAACTCGAGAACGGCTGAACCGATTTGGCTAATTTTGGTCTTGAATTATTTGTGGGAGTCCAGAGAAGGTTTAAAAGGTGAATAAATATGAAAATGCTCGAAATGGAGGAACGGGGACGGGGTAAGAAGTCCACGCGGGCGGAGCCGCGGGCAATAGCTAGTAGTAAATAGAAGAAAAATATAATATTTTTGATAATAAAATTGTAATTGTTTTTTTTTTGTATACAACTTAGGTCGCAGACAAGCACGCGGCCCACCTGATGGTAAGTGGTTACCGTGGCCTATGGGCGAGTGTAACACCACAGGAATAACACTCGTGCCGCAACCCCTGTAAGAACAGAGACGTTCTGTGTCGTCAGCGCGGAAAGATGTAGGATAAGCCTTTGGTTTTCCCACTGACAACACAAAACCTCTCTAGTGAGCTTTGGCTACCCTACTCACCACCGAAAACACAACACAAGGTTATTAAACGGCGATATTCTGTAGGGTGGAGGTACTTCCCCAGTCGGACTGCTCGATTGGAACGAATATACCGTCGTGTCCTACCTCCTCTTAACTTTGACTGATTGTAAAACTTTGACATTCATAAGCGCTGTTTATGTGCCTAAACTGAATAAACGAAATTGTTTCTTTGATTCTTTGACAGGTGACCTCCCCACAACAGCACGTACAGAACCACTTTGTACCGCAAGATGTCAGCTTGCACCAACACATACAGAACAAAATGACGCCGGTACCTCTACCGGACCCTAATATCCGTAAGTATTGCGTATTAACTGCAGGGAGATGATGATATCATAGACAATAAGAGTGTTTTTGTGAAAACAATTTCCAATTGTGTTTTTTTTTATTTTAATTTTTTTTTATACTACGTAGGTGGCAGACAAGCACACGGCCCACCTGATGGAAAGCGGCCACCGTAGCCTATGAACGTGTGCAACACTAAAGGTGTCACACACGCGCTGCCAACCCTGAAGGGAAAGGGGGAGAGCTGGGAAGGGGTGGGGAGGCTAGGAAGGGGAGGGGAAGGAGGGGTACAGTGAGCTCTGGCTACCCTACTTACCGGCGGGAACACAACACGATGGTTATTATGACCGCGGTCTTCTGTAGGGCGGAGGTACTTCCCCAGTTGGACAGCTCATTTCGGACGGGAGATACCGTCGTGTCCTACCTCCGTTAATGTATTCCCTAGCATATTAAATTCTCTTAAAAGGGCCTCTACGTCTTGGCTTCGGCCCGACGCACGCCTTCCGAAGATCCGGGACTCCATAGGCCCGAGAGTTACGGCATAGAGAAATAATATTAATAATAATAATATTTTTTTAATCACCGCCGCAAAATCATTTTTAATAGCCGCGGTAGCCTAGTGGCATGGGTAATGGACTGCTGAGACGAGGTCTCGAGTTCGATCCCAGGTTTACCATGGCACACACAAATGACTTCGATGCTTTTCGTAGTTATGTGTGTATTTGTCGCAGGTTTATAAGTGCCCGGTTAATGGCAATAGGCTCGCCACCTATTACATTGGGACCTAAACATAAACTGGCGAAATGTGGGTGCTAGCACTTCTGCTTAACCCTTCGGGGATATAGGCGTGAGTTTATGTTATGTTCCTCAATGTTATTTATAAGTATTTATCAGTGTGTACTGTTTGTCCATAGGGCCCATGTCATTGACTAATATGTCGAACGTGATGTACCCTGGGGCCGTAGCTCCGGGATACCCCTACCAGGTCCGAGTTGTAAGTACTAGTATATCTTTGGAATTAGGAATTCCCGGGAATACCCAGTTATATAATAGTTGCGAAGATATTATGTCGTGTATTATCTCGCCTCCGGCTAATAAAGATCCAGACGGCGTGCGGTAGTCGGTTCGAGTTCGACATAATCACCTCCACCGGCTTCGGTGGAGGTGGTGTCCGTGGGGATTTAGCGCTCAATGAATAATAGGTAAACGTTATAAAAACGTGAGATTCGAGTCATAATCCACGTAATACAATGAGCTTATTGCTATCAAATTAACTACATCATAATCATCATCGTCATCGTCATGATTAACATCGCCATCATCTTCATCAACATCACCATCATCTTCATAATAGCCACCATCAGCATCGTCATCATCATTGTCGCCATCATCATCATCATTCATCATCATCGTCGTCATCATCATCATCATCAACAACATCGACATTACCATCATCATCATCGATATCATTATCATCATCATCATCATCATTATCATCGACGTCATCATCATCATTATCATCATAATCGACATCATCATCATTATCGTCACCATCATCATCACCGACGTAGTCCTGAAAACCTGGGGTCCACTTTTCCAATCTAACTGCACTTTTGGTTGAATTTCAATACTTTCCGTAAAGCGGATGGCCATCTGACCTCCACAACACATTGGTGATATCAAAGTACTAGTTTTAGGGCTCCAATCACCTGTAACGTCTGCCATAGAATTTGTACGAGGGTTGCCATCATCCATATTCTATACAATATTAACGCAATGGTACATTTACCAGGAGGCGCCTATGCACATGTACCAACAAGTGGTACAGCCGGACGAACAGAAGTTGACTCCGTCTCCTCATAACGAAGCTACTTTCAGGATTGGTACGTATAACGAAATATTTACTTACCTACTTATATTCATGCCTATTAATCATCCCTACGGGACAGAGTTGAGTTGATCCACATTTTGTAAACTTATTTATTTCGGCTCTAGATACAGGGTTGAATTATTTTACAGGGTACACATGACTGGGGAAGTACCTCTGCCCTACAGAATACCGCGGCTAATAATAACCTTGTGTTGTGTTTACAGTGAGTAGGGTAGCCAGAGCTCACTGGAGAGGTTTTGTGTTGTCAGTGGGAAGACCGAGAAACCCTTGTTTGTCTTCTGCACTGACAGCACAGAGACTTTCTTAACCTTCTCCCCTATTCTATAATATGTATAGAGCACAGCACGAATGTGACGCCCCTGGTGTTGCAAACGTCCATAGGCAACGGTAACCACTTTCTATCAGGTGGGCTACGTGCTTGTCTGCCATAACCACTGAGCTACTGGATCACGCCTAAAGCATTTTAAACTTTCCTTTTACTTCTTAGTGGATGACTTTTACGACACCCGGCTATATCTGACAAGTTGATAAGTTTATAAAAAACGTTCATGGTTCTTATACTTTGTCACTTTCTCCATTCTGTTTAGGTACTTAAATCAAGGTAAACAATCTTGTGGCAACTTTTTATAAAAACACATGTTAAACAAGTAAACTAGACTAACTAACTGACTAACTAGTGGTTCGATACTTATATGCTTTTCTGCTTAAAATGTATTTTTAAGCAGAAAAGTATTTTTTTATATTGAGTTTTTAAACAAAACATTAAAAAGTCATACCAAGATTGTTTACATTCATTTAAATACCTAAACAAATAGACTATAAGTTGTGTAAAGATATGCATGTCACTCGCACACTACTGATAACTTTATGTATTTTTTTACAATAAACCGCGGTAGCCTAGTGGTATGGGTAATGGACTGTGAGACGAGATCTCGGGTTCGATCCCAGGTTTCACTATGGCATACACCAATGACTTTTCGATGCTTTCTGAAGTTAATTGTGTGTATTTATCGCAGGTTTATAAGTGCCCGGTTAATGGCAATAGCCACCTATTACATTGAGACCTAAATATAAAACTGGCGAAATGTAGGTGCTAGCACCTCGGCCTATCCCTTCGGGGATATAGGCGTGAGTTTATGTATACATATGTAAATAAATAAATGCATTCTAGATCCTTCGTACCCGTACGCCGCGATGGACTACACTGGCGCGGCTTGCGGCGCCTGCGTCGATACCAGCTCTATACAGCATCAGCAGAGAAGGTACGTAGCGAACGAGGAGCAAACTGCTGCACAGAATACGGCAATAGGCTCAGGTATGCCTATTGTCGTATTCAGGACACTATTGACGACATCTGTGGCGTGGCGGTAGTGAACACGACTGCTATGCAAGAGGCGTGGGTTCGATTCCCGCTCAGTACAAATATTTGTGTGCATGAATATGAATATTTGCATTTGTCTGGGTGTTTCTATGTATAATATGTATGTATTTACAAAAGAAAAGTATTTAAGTATGTTTATTCGCATTCTAGAACCCATAACACGAGCTAGTTAAGCTATGCTTACCATAGGTGGCGTTGTATAGATTGTTCTAAAATATTTATTAGTTGTGAGTCCCAGTGGGGTGGGATTGCTGAAATGTAGTTATTAATTCACCTCTTCCTAACCCTCTGGGGAGAAAACTTGATTATATTTATATATATTATATAAATATGTACACCAAATTTATTTTCTCGAAAAAAAATTATGTACTTATTCAGTTACAGCGTGCCATACAGTCAGGTAGAAGTACCCCAAGTGATGCCCGGGCCTTACCCTGTCGGGAATGTGCTGTTGCCACAACCACACTTGCAACCTTATCCGGTAAGTAGGGGATTTCCCTGTATACAGGATGTAACAAAAAAATTTACATATACATACAGGCATACAAAAACTTTACATTAAAAGAGCATTGAATCGGATTTTCACCAAATTTTCCGATTTAATTCCTCGTTTTCACCAAAAAGCAAGTTGTAAACATGTTTGATACAAAACTGCGACAGTCCGAAACTAGAGTTGCCCGCAAATCGAGTTTTGTGTCTGAACAACCAATCAGGAGCTTTCAAAAAGTATCAGCAAGATGGCGGATGCCGCGGATTGGTTGAAATTGAGAAAGTCACGTAATGTACTGTATAAGAAGTACCTTGGGTCTTACCCCCAACACTCAGTGCTTATCTTACATACCGTTGGAGCCGAAAGATTCTGAAATGGAGAGGACACCATGTCAATAAATGGGTTCCATTCGAGAACTGCGGGGCTCTACGACGACGGCCCCACGATAAGATAAGATAAGATAAGATTCATTTATTTGTAAGAATATTGTATAAAAGTTGTCACCAAGTTGGTTGTCCATAATATTCTGCTGTCTTCAGCGTACAAATATTAAATGGTTGTAATATAAATTTAAATTATGTCAGCATACAATTAATAATAATATAATTATTCCTCGTTTTTAAATATAGTTATAATATGACGACCTCCGTGGCGTAGCGGTAGTGAACGCGACTGCTACGCAGGAGGCGCGGGTTCGATACCCGCTCAGTGCAAATATTTGTGTGCTTGAATATGAATATCTGCATTGGTCTGGGTGTTTCTATGTATAATATGTATGTATTTACAAAAAAAAATGTATCTATGTATGTTTATCCGCATTGTAGAACCCGTAACACAAGCTAGTTAAACTATGCTTACCATGGGTCTAGGGGACGTTGTGTAGATTGTCCTACAATAATAGAAGTTATATAATTACAAAATGTCAAATCATAGATATACAGGTCAATGTTTACAAAATAAGTAAATTTTAGACTCAAAAAGGTGTGTGAGTAGGGTAGCCAGAGCTCACTAGAGAGGTTTTGTATTGTCAGTAGAAAACCAAAGGCTTATCCTACATCTTTTGCGCTGACGACACAGAATGTCTCTGTTCTTACAGGGGTTGCAGCACGAGTGTTATTCCTCTGGTCTTACACTCGCCCATAGGCCACGGTAACCACTTACCATCAGGTGGGCCGCGTGCCTGTCTGCGACCTAAATTGTATAAAAAAAAAAGTCAAAGTCGGAGTGCAGGGTAACGGAGTTCATCCATGGACGTCCTGTAGCTGAAATGTTGATAATGATGCAGATGGAACCGCTACCACAGCTAGCTTATAATATATTTTTTTAACTTTCCAGTACCAGGAGTCTCTCCCCTGGGCACCAGTGGCCGCGGCCCCCAAGCTGGTGGTACCGGAGCTGTACCCCACCATGGTACCGTACCCCCAGACGGCGTACCCACACTACAACATCATGTATCCACAGGTAATACCATGTTTACTTACAGCAGGTATACAGCCTCTGTGGCGTGGCAGTAGTGAATGCATCTGTTACACAGGAGGTGCGGGTTCGATCCCCGCTCAGTGCAAATATTTGTATGCTATTGGTCTGGGTATTTCAATACAGGGTGTAAGGGGAACATTCCCGAAGCGGAAGGCCCCTGGTAAACAACATATTGGCAAAAAAATATTACGATTTGGCAATATTTTTATATTCATTTTTTAATTTCCTTTTCGCATTATTCACTCTCCATCGTGTTAGTAAAGGTAAATGAAACAAAAATTTTATGAACAAATATGAACTTGCATAATGGCGCCATTTTTTTAAGGCGGGCCTTTTTTAATGAAATTATCGTTTTATTTAGCTTTACTGATACGATGGAGAGTAAATAATGCGAAAAGGAAATTAAAAAATGAATATAAAAATATTGCCAAATCGTAATATTTTTTTGCCAATATGTTGTGTACTAAACTATAAACTATATGTTGTGGGCCTTCTAACCGGGACCTTCAACTTCGGGAGTGTACCCTTACACCCTGTATATAATATGTATGTATTTTACAATCATAGCGTTGTGAATACCAGCTCATAATATGTGTCTCCATAGCAGTCATCGTCATCATTCTTTGAGCCTTATCTTCTATTGAAATTTGGCTGAACTTCGATATACACGGTGATTTTATAGTGGTTTTGGAAAAAGAATATCTTGTTTCACACACAGTTTCGGAATCAAAATCGACTGGAAGTTTTAATTTTGAAAAGAAAAAAAAAATACTTTTTGTATGGCAATAATGTGCAGGTGAACAGAAAAATGTATGGGACGTGTAAAAAAAAAAATTTTTTTTTCGCCAAATTGGACTGCCTTACGATTTTACTATCGAAGTTGTGGCCAAAATCTTTTTTTCCAAAACCACTATAAAATCAACCGGTATATATAAGCGACTGCCATTTGACCTCCACAACCATTTGGTGATAATCAAAGTTCTATAGTTAGACTGGTCGGAGTTTTAATGGCTCTTATTACTGCTATATGGCAACCGGGACCCACGGCTTAACGTGCTCTCCGAGTCACAGAAACCCAAAGATCCATGCATTTTTTTTTTAACTAATTCTATATTAACTAAGCTTAATGACTTTTGATAGGAGTGGATTCACATCGGTAGCGTAATAACCAGAATTCGAACAAGGGACCTCTCGATAGTAAGGTCGACTCCTTAACCACTAAGCTACCCACGCAAATATTTGCACTGACTGGGAATCGAACATGTGCATAATAATCATTATATTCAACCTAAACTTTCAACACCAGGTGATACCTCAACCCTACCCCATCTGCCAGCCGATCTACCCGATCATCGAACCGAAACCCCCCGAGCGTCGGAACAGCATCCCCAACACCCGCGCCAAACAGAACAGCATATCAAACTCCTCAAGAAACACGCCTGACAAGGTGGCATATGATGAACAGGCTCGGCAGGCCGAGATAGCCGCGAAGATACAGCAGATTAAGAGTCAGGTAATATCTCTACTCAATTTTTAGACCTTCGTGGATTACCTTCAGGTCAGGATCAGGTGGGCCGTGTGCTTGTCTGCGACCTAATCATCATCATTCCCTGAACCTTTTTCCCAACTCAGTTGAGGTCGGCTTTCCAGTCTAACTGTGATGCGGCTGAACTTCGATATTTTCCGTGAAGCGACTGCCATCTGACCTCCACAACCAATGGTCTAATGACCAATGGCGATATCGAAGTTCCAAGTTAGGCTGGTTGGACTTTTGAGGGCTCCAACTACCCGTAACGACTGCCATAGATGTTTGTATGGCAACCGGGACCGACGGCTTAACGTGCTCTCCGAGGCACTTATAAACCTGCGATAAATACACACATAACTTCGAAAAGCATCGAAAAGTCATTGGTGTGTGCCATGGTAAACCTGGGATCGAACTCGAGACCTCGTCTCAGCAGTCCATTACCCATACCACTAGGCTACCGCGGCTGAATAGAAATAAAATGGTCAGCTAAATTATTTAGTTACTATCTTTCAAGCGAAAATTTGGACTTGTTCATTGTAATAACAGAATCACGAAATATCTGTTATTGGGCTAAGTTAAAATTTTGTAAAAGAATTTATTGAAAATATTCCAATAACCATTTTATTTCTATCCACCCCTGGACTCCTATTCACCCCGTTTTATGGTACTGAAGTTTGAGCAGAGGTGACTCGGGCGTCGGAGGTTGCAAAAAGACCTCCATCCTCCATTAGCGCGAGCGGTGACGGGTGGAACCGTCTGTCACACTAGCAGGAGCTGGTCGCGACGTGATATCCGGGTGCTAGGTGGGGACACCTTCGTTCCCACATTAGGGGAAGGTGGTTATCTCAAAGAGATGGGTCAGCCGAAGTGCGAGAGATATGTCTTGTATAATCACACCTTCGGCAGCCAAAGACCCATAGACGGTGTGCGTTTTAGTCGGTTCGAGTCCGACATAATCATCTCCACCGACTTTGGTGCAGGTGGAATCCGTGGAAGTTTTGTGCACGAAATAAAAGGGCTACCGAAATTTCGGATACATCATCCGAATCTTCGGGCTCTCACGAGACCTATAGTCTCTGTTCTAATAGAACGCGTGAATCAGACAGTTTTTAGATTAAAACCTAAAATATACTTTTTAGGATTATTTTTGAACTAGCTGACCCGCGCGACTTCGTCTGCGTCACCCCGTTTTTGCAACATTTTTCATTCCTGCTCCGCACCTGTTAGTCGTAGCATGATGTTATATGCATATAAACCTTCCTCTTTAACTATTCTATCTATTGAAACAAACCGCATCAAAATCCGTTGCGTAGTTCTAAAGATTTAAGCATACAAAGGGACAAGAAAAATAGGGACAGAAAACGCGACTTTATTTTATACTATGTAGTGATAACTTGTCCAAGTCCACTGCTGGACATAGCCCATTTTTAATGTTTTGTCCTATTGATACCATGCTGGTCTGAAACGAACCAGCTTGAATATAATACGCGTATGTCAGTGAATTGTAAGAAAGTTATTTACAACTTTAACTTGTTTACAATAAGGTTCATATTGTCTAATTTGTCCTTAGTTGCTTAAAAACGCACAGCCATGACACGTACCCCGCCTACTTGCTTTTGCTTATAGTTTTTTTTTATATTTCTAGATGGCCCAACTAAACGTGACCGACGAGAAACGCCCGGAGAGGACGGAAAGGAGCGAGTGGAAGGAGGGCCGCAGGAGGAACAGCGGGAACGGGATCTTGGGCAACTGTCCCGTGAATAACTTTAACGGACGTGTCATGGGGTGAGTGTGTGTTTGTGTGTTTGTTTGTTTAGACTGTAGAAGACCGAGAGCTTCTATGCCTATAAGGGGTAAGGTGACTTGGCGTCGGAGGTTGCTGAATGATCTCCGTTCACCACGAGCGCGGGTCTGGGGTAACGGGTGGAGTTGCCCGAAGGCTAGGTGGAAACATTGTGGTCCTTACACGTGTAGGGGTTCATCTTGAAAAAGATGGCGCTAGGTCTGCCAGGGTGTGAGGAATATGTTGGCTTCAATGTAACCACTGGCAAGTAAAGACTAAAAGACAGTGTTTTAGTCGGTCCGAGTCCGACATGAGCTCGAATCTTCCACTGGCTCCGGTGGAAATGTTTCGTACGAAAAAGCAGCCTACAAAGCGAGCTCAGAGGCCTCTGTGTTACGGTTATATTTTATGGCAGTGACTGTCATCTGCCCTACTAAAGCCCGTCTGGAAAGTAATAAAAGACAGCGCCATCTTGTCCATGTGATTTGTTGCAAGTGTACCTTCCTTCTCCCCTCTGCATGGCCTGCAGCACGATTCTAACGTCCCTACACCACGGTAACCACTGTCCATCAAGTGCGCCGTGCGTCTATCTGCCTGTACCCGATACTGACCACAGATAATAATGATATTTATATCTCCACAGACGCTCACACGACGAGAATCACCTAAGTTCGGCAGCTCGCGCCATTGTCAACTCCATAAGGAATATGCAAGCGAAAAATAACAACACATGTAAGTTTATATTATATGGAGACCTTAAGTCTGTAATCTTTTGAAAGCCTAAGTATAATTTAGCCAAAAGTAACATAGCGTTAATAAAATAAACTACCGATGTCTTGTTTCTGTATAAGAAAATTAATAAACTCATGCAAGTAGTATCCTAAACTTAATTACATTAATAAGTAGATCTATTATCCAGTAGCTTCTAAGACTAGTAGTTGTGTAGTGGCATCACTTGATACAATGTTTTTTCAATTCTTCCTGGATCTTTTGTAGCCCATTGTATGTCGATTTATAGACAGAGAGTATCCGATTCGACACTATGGACGATTTTGCTTTCGTCCGGATGTGTGTATATGTGTCAGTTCCATTCTAGAGGACGTTCAGAGTTCACCAAACTTGACTTTTTTTAGATCGTAATCATGTTTTAAAAAGAGCCATTATAACTTCCCCAATCATCTTCTAAGATGCGGTTGAACTTCGATATTTTCCGTGAAGCGCCTGCCATGGGACCTTCACAACCAATTGGCGATATCGAAGTTCTGTAGTTAGGTTAGTCGGACTTTTGAGGGCAACGACTACCATAGATGTTCGTATGCCAACCGAGACCGACGGGGACCAGATCAGTACAAATAGCCATATTCATACATGCAAATATTTGCATTGAGCGGGGATCGAACCGTAGCTGGTTTCCCAATATTTAATATAAAATTCCTTAGATCAAGACAATCGCCGCGACTATCAGCGCTTCGACTATAAGGACAGACCGCGGCGCCACGAGCGCGACGAGCGAGACAAGCCGAACGGCGGGCAACACGCCGGCAACAGCGCGCAACACGCCGGCAACAGCGCGCAACATGCCGGCAACAGCGCGCAACACGGCCAGGAGAGATACGACGTGAGGACGAGGGGAATCAACGTGCCGCTGTACAGACAACCGTATTTGTTGAGACAGGTATACACGATTTATGTTTTTAAAGAAAATAGATTCTTAAACAGCATATTTTTGAACTAATAATCGCGGTCCGCCAGGCGGGATCACCTTGCCTGGTCGGACGATCTTCCCTTTGTGTTGGAGAGACATTTTTTTTTATACAACTTAGGTTGCAGACAATCACGCGGCCCACCTGATGGTAAGTGGTTACCGTGGCCTATGGGCGAGTGTAACACCAGAGGGATAACACTCGTGCCGCAACCCCTGTAAGAACAGAGACATTCTGTGTCGTCAGCGCAAAAGATGTAGGACAGGCTTTGGTTTTCTCACTGACAACACAAAACCTCTCTAGTGAGCTCTGGCCACCCTACTCACCACCGAAAACACAACACAAGGTTATTAAACGGCGATATTCTGTAGGGTGGAGGTACTTCCCCAGTCGGACTGCTCGATTGGGACGGATATACCGTCGTGTCCTACCTCCTCTACATATTAATTATGCTATGCTCATGCTATCCTTATATTGTATGCAGTAAAACATGTCTACTGTGTGAACCTGGTGACCTGTAATTCAGGTCCTTGTTACCTACCACAGGCACTAGAATTTTATTATATAAAGTTAGTAATTTCTAATACAAGGAATGTTATAAAAATAATCTATTTGAGGAGGGCGACCCACCACTCACCCACGGTTTAACAGTTAGCAATTTATTACTAATTGTCATAGAAAGGAATGCCAAACCGCACCCCTCAAAACAAGTAAGACTTCTTGGAGTTCAATTTCGTTAACCGTGGGTAATTGGTGGGTCCCCCGCCCTCCACCAATATTTTTTACTTTTATTTCTATATAAATCAGATTACTACAACTAAGATTCTACAATCTATACAACACTTCTAAATGTGAAGTACAATTACAACAAAACTCAACTCAACTATTTAGTTCTATACGTGTCCCAGTATCTCACAGGTCAGGGCATTCCCCCTGTACGGCACTACCTTACCTTACTGGTTGCGTGTCTCGTTTGGGTAATATTTAATCAAACAGTTCCATATTGTTCTGGCAGATGTCTCCAGGGACGTGGTGCCGACGGTCCCCGGCGCCAGTGCATCCAGGTAACCCCAACTATTACGGTATGACATCATTTATTATATCTATATATATACAGGGTGTAAGGGGAACACTACCGAAGCCGAAGGCCCCTGGTAGTACTCATGGTACACAACATATTGGCACTAAAAAATTACGATTTGGTAATTTTTTTGTTATTTTTCTTTCTTGCCGTTTTATTAGCAATATTTCGGGTTCGATCCCCGCTTCATGCAATTATTTGTTATTTGTTGTGGAGATTAGGTTAAGATAGTCTCTGTGCTGTCAGAGCAGAAGACACAGAAGGGTTTCTCGGTCTTCCCACTGACAAAATATTTCCAGTGAGCTCTGGCTCATCGCAAACACAACACAAGGTTATTATTAGCCGCGGTATTCTATAGGGCGGACTGCTAAATTAGGACGGGCGATACCGTCATGTCTTACCTCCTCAGAGCTTTTGCTCGTGGCTCGGTTCGATTCTGCACTACACATTCCATTACAAGTGAATGCTATATAGTCTACCAGCACCTTTAGACAGACACACAGACAGACTGTAGAATCATTATGTAATTTATTTGTAGCAATATATGTGATTGATTTTCAGCTTCGATCACCTAGTGGTTAGTAAGTCAGCCTTGATGTCCCGGGTTCAAATCCTGGCCATCAGACTACCGGCATGAACCCACACTCCTAACACAAACCGTATATTGGAGGTGTTAGAGGGAATATTAGTAATTTCGGTTGTTATTTTTTTAAGTGAATAAAAATTAATACATTTTCTTTGTCCACAGTCCTGAACCCACCCCGGAGACAACACCCGGACGGACGGAACCCCCGTCGTTAAACAAAACACATATTACAATTAAAACAATTGTTTAACTTATACAATTGTTTTATAACTTAAACAATTGTTGTTTAACTAAAACAATTGTTTAACTTATACAATTGTTTTGAATTTAAGCAATTGGTGTTTAACTTAAACAATTGTTCTTTAATAAAAACAATTGTTTTTTTTATTCAAACAATTGGTGTTTAACTTAAACAATTGTTCTTTAATAAAAACAATTGTTTTTTTTATTTAAACAATTGGTGTTTAACTTAAACAATTGTTCTTTAACTTATACAATTGTTTTATAACTTAAACAATTGTTGTTTAACATAAAAACAATTGTTGTTTAATAAACAATCGCAATTATACGTGTATATATCTCGGTGCAGGCGGCAGAGGTCATAAAAAATATTATTTTAAGCATTTTATTTATTAATAAAACACATTAAAATGATTTATAAGTATAAACGCTCTCTTAGGTTGAATTTCACCAGTGGAACGGATTAACTAAACTAGATTCTCAATTATCATAATTATGTGCCTACAACATACATAATAAATGACTGTAATGGAACATAAACACACACACACACAAACATTCATAAAAGATAGGCAGAGGTGACTAAACACTGTTCCCACGTAACAGAGGACAAGTCAATAAGCAATTTTCTAGTAGGTATTTATAGCTTCCCTAAAAACGCGCTAGATGGCGCAGCCGGCACTTTTGGTAAGAAAAGTGTGGTGTCATATCTAGTGTTCCCTAATTTATGGGAAAAATATGTTCTTCGGTTTTCGGAGCATAATTATGTATGCATACTTTTTCAGCTGACTACCAGCCTTGTCCACATCTTCAAGCGCTAATCCATTGATTTCGTAGTGTAATATCTTCATTCTCTGAACTTTTTTCCAACTCTGTTGGGGTCGGCGTTCCAGTCTAACTATGATGCGGCTTAACTCCAACATTTTCCGTGAAGCGACTGCCATCTGGCCTCCACAACCAATGATCTAATGACCAATGGCGATATTGAAGTTCCAAGTTAGACTGGTTGGACTTTTGAGGGCTCCAACTACCAGTAATGACCTCCATAGATGCTTATATGGCAACCGGGACCGACGGCTTAACTTAAGTAGTGTAATATCTTGTGGAATCAAATGTTTTCCTTGGTTTACACAGGTATGAACAGCACACCATGACCGCATATTGAATATTAGTTACGTATTACTGAATACAAATGTATTCTTAACTAAAATTATGTAGGTATCAACTATTTGAGGTTATAATGTTACATACAAACAAACTTCAACGCTTCAGATACAGCCATCAATTAAATTAAGACATTCGGCCTCCACAATGCAAATTAAAAAAGTACCAAAAGCTATGCTAGCGCCATCTCTTGCTGATTTTAAAAACCAACTTTATATACCTACCGGAACGCTCACTGACGGCAATGGGGAACTTTGTCATGAGCAGTATGCTTAATGTCGAATAAGATGGATAGATAACAACCCTATCACTTAGGCTCCTAGGACACTCACTGAGAGATGAACTATATTCATATTATCGAATTTATCCATCGTTGCGTAAATACGCACACTAATGACACGCGTGCACCGACTTCATTACACTTCCACTATTTTTTTATTTTCTAAAACACATATCAACGAATGCCAACGGTCTGAGATCGAATCACACAATGAAAGTAAAGTAAATATTAAAATATTAAAATTATTTATTTATTAATTTATTTAGCACACACGGACAGACACTACCTTGACAGGGGATCCCTAATACGGTAGTGCCGTAACCTAAACTTAACACAATATTAATCTTAACCTAAATACAATTTAATTATACTCCGATAATTGACAATACGCGGCCCTTGTGAATTCACTCAGATAATATTACTTCAAGAGATGGGGCGATGCCCTAGGCCTCTGCTGCTACCACCAAACACCTACAGTGATACACTCGTCAAAGGAATAACATTACGTTGCACACTGTACGCTAGAAGCTCACGTGTTTCCTTCTTCCTACAGTCCCGGGTCCTTTAAGTGGGGAAAAGCATCTGATGAGGCCGTCAAGCTGAGCGCCACCATTGTAGCACTGAACGTGTTTGCAATGGTGACCCTCTTTCATGAGACTTCGCCTTAACATATGGCGAGGTGAAGTCAAATTGACGTGCCATAAATAGAAAAAGCGGACATTTTGTATGATATCCATTACTGAACAGGCATAATTATTCTAAATACAAGAGTAAAACACACACGTGTCAATTCCGACTAAATTTGGAAATATACCAAAGAAAAACGTCTGCGATAGCCTAGTGGTAAGGGTAATGGACTGCTGAGATGAGGTCTCAGGCTCGATCCCAGGTTTTACCATGGCACACCACACACCAATGACTTTTCGATGCTTTTCGAAGTTATGTGTGTATTTATCGCAGGTTTATAAGTGCCCGGTTAATGGCAATAGGCTCGCCACCTATTACATTGGGACCTAAACATAAACTGGCGAAATGTGGGTGCTAGCACCTCTGCCTTCGGGGATATAGGCGTGAGTTTATGAGTTTATGTTAGGTTACCAAAGTTAGTAATGGATAACATACAAAATAAATAAATAAATATTCTAGGACAATCTACACAACACCATTTAGACCCATGATAAGCATAGTTTAACTAGCTTGTGTTATGGGTTCTAGAATGCGGATAAACATACTCAGATACTTTTTTTTGTAATTACATACATATTTAACATAGAAACACCCAGACCAATGCAGATATTCATATTCATACACACAAATATTTGCACTGAGCGGGAATCGAACCCACGCCTTTTTCCTTCTAGCGTACAGTGTGCGTTGTCGGAAATGAGATCTCAGTGAATATTGAAAATCGGAGCTAGTCATTTTTATAAATAATCATAGATTAGTCTTTTTTTTTTAAACATCCAGTCAGTTACAACCTTTGACCATAACAAGTGTATGTTAAGTTTAAAATAGTTTTGTATAGTTTCTGTTAAATTTTTTTTTTGTTAAATTTAATTTTTAGAACGTATAGGGTAAACTGGATACACTTGATCCCTATGGGAGACAAGGTACACCAATATTTTTGGAATTACTGAGCGTATTAGACTATTTTTAAGGTGGTAACACTAAGGGTAATAATGTTTACTTAGTGTTGCCACACTAAAAAATACTCTAATACACTTAGTAATTTAAAATATATTGGTGTACCTTGTCTCCCATAGGGATCAAGTGTCCCCAGT
This sequence comes from Pelosia muscerda, assembly GCA_963691645.1. Lineage (NCBI taxonomy): Eukaryota > Metazoa > Arthropoda > Insecta > Lepidoptera > Erebidae > Pelosia > Pelosia muscerda. The sequence continues at coordinate 1,425,671 of OY829126.1, read as the reverse complement.
TTCCCCTAAATAAATGAAAAAATATTACACCTGTGTCATTGTTGTGAGAAGCGAGTTTATTGTAAACTAGTTATTGCACGCGGCCTTGTCCAATTTTGATATCGTTACTGCAATTTCGTGAAATAAAAAGTAGCGTGTGTTGTTTCAAGACTATAATCTATTTTTGTAGCAAATTTCAACCAGATCTGTTTAGCCGTTGCAGTGTGATTGGGTGTTTCCTTCTTCTTACAGTCCCGGGTCCTTTAAGCGGGGCGTGAAAAAGCATCTGATGAGGCCGTCAAGCTGAGTGGCCACCATTGTAGCACTGAACGTGTTTGTAATGTTGACACTCCTTCCTGAGACTTTACCTTCAGCTTACCAACAGGCGGGGTGAAGTTAAATTGACGTGCCCTGAATTTTGGTTATTTGGGTGACACCAGATGCGAGAAATATGTCTTGTATAATCTCACCTCCGGCAACCAAAGACCGTTTTAGTTGGTTCGAGTCCGACTTAATTAACTTCACCGACTTTGGTGGGGGCGGTAGGTATCAGTATTTACGCTTGATAATAAAAAGTATTGAACCTCAATAAAGATGTTTGATATTCAATTATCCCTCACGGCTGAATAAATCTGGTTGAAATTGGCTAGAAAGATAGTTTATAGTTTGGAATAACTTAAAGTAACTACTTTTAATTAATTGGAATGACCCTATTCCAGGTCTACGTGTTGCAGAAACGGTATCAAAATTCCAAAATTCGATTCCAGAGATAAAAAATACAGCCCATATGTTATTCCAGACTACTTCCTATAAATACAACTCCGTGAAAACTGTATTTAAATATTAAATGTAATGTAATACTCTCCAATCAATGTACTACACAAGAACTTGTCAACAAAAATCAAAATGTACGAAATTTGACAGCACGCTGACAGTTGTACTGTCAAAATGGCGTTTCCGAACGCTGTTTATATAAAAGTTTAATTACATGTAGAGTATATAATTGTTAATGAATAAAGATTTTAGCCTATATTTATGTGTTTTTATTTATTATTAACATACTAGCTGATGCCCACGGCTTCGCCCGCGTGGAATTTTGTTCCCGTTCCCGCAACCCTTGGGAACCTTTTCCCGGGATAAAAAGTAGCCTATGTGTTATTCCAGGTTCTAATCTACCCCTGTACCAAATTTCAACCAAATCAGTCCAGCCGTTTATGCGTGAAAGAGGAACAAACATCCATCCATCCAAACAAACTTTCGCCTTTATAATATTAGTAGGATTGAAGTAGGGCTTATATGGCGGAAATACTTTATAAGAAACTATTTTTCTGGAGGCTCACCACTAGAATGTCAAACCGCAACCCTCAAAGTAAAAAGACTTCCGGTAGTAAGTCTATGAACGCGGTAGCCTAGTGGTATGGGTAATGGACTGCTGTGACGAGGTCTCGGATTCGAACCCAGGTTTTACGATGGCACACACCAATGACTTTTCGATGCTTTTCGAAGTTATATGTGTATTTATCGCAGGTTTATAAGTGCCTGGTTAATGGCAATAGGCTCGCCACCTATTACATTGAAACCTAAAACATAATCTGGCGAAATGTGGGTGCTAGGGTGTTATGAAGTCTTTAATAAGTCTTTTTAGTAAGAAGTATTCGTGCAATATTCTGCAAGTGAGAAAAACAATTCTCGACACGTGTTTCGCCTCTTCACGAGGCATCTTCAGGACATTCTCGTAACAATTATTAATATTTTGTTATTGCTATTGGGATAATCGCTTCTACCAGTGTTGGCGAGGTATCTGTGTGGATAAGAAGCGTATGTCTAGCAATACAATAAGCTAATAGATATGGTTTCACATTCGTCCGAGGCACCAGTCCTATTTTTTTATACTATTTATATTTTAGTATAGACCTACTAACGACATCTATTACAAATTACAAGATAATCTCGTAACAACGCCATCTATCGACATAACTAGTGTAAAAGAATTGGTTTGAAAATTTAATTATAGATGTCGCTATAACATGATTTTTAGTATTGCTATTAGTTACTAGATGGCATTGAACGTGAAAAACACTTTTATTACAAAGAAAGTGTAGAAGTGTATCAATGCAAGCTCGTCTTCGGGCTTCGGGCTTCGGGCTTAAGTCTACCTAAATCGTCACACCGCACCTGTTAAATTAATTGGATTTAGAAGGCTAGCAGAAAAGCAGTCGCTCTCATAAAGCACGGGTCCAATATCCCACTGTCTATATTTAGGTTAATCTTGACTTTATGAAATAGAAGAAACTGCTTTTCAACCCCAAGAGTACCTACTTGACGACAACGGAGATGGGGCTCTAGACAAAGCGCCATTCTATTAGTCAAAACGCCAGAGGAATCGCTTAGAAAAAGTTTAGGATTGGCATTAGAATTTAATGAAATTCGAATCTTTGTGACTCGGAAATATTTCATTTCACAATTTTTATTATTAAAATCACCGCAGTGTCAAGTAATCCATTGATAGCAAATCGAAAACGGTTCGCTTCGACGTGATTCCATCAATAGAATGTCACTTCAGATATATTTTGTCTATGGGATATTTTCTATAGCACATACAAAACTCACTGACCATACAGGCCGATGTGGGGAAATCACGTGCGGATTTAGTCGGTTCGAGTCCGACTATGTTATCAAGATATTGGCGCTGTTACAAGCACCATGATCACGGTGTAGCGCTTCCAACAGCGCCGAAATATCGAGTTGCTTCATAAAGTCAACAAACATGGTAAATCATTTTTTTTAAATAAATATTGTAGGGCAATCTACTAAGCATAGTAATAAAACAACGTATTTCTGTGAGAGTTGATAATGAACAAAATATATTTTTCAAATAACAAAAGATATCTACGTCTATCCACAGACATGAAGTGCAACCAAAGACATAAGTTCAATAGGAGGTTGGCTTATTTGATCATCATTCCCTGAACCTTTTTCCCAACTCAGTTGGGGTCGGCTTTCCAGTCTAACTGTGATGCGGCTGAACTTCGATATTTTCCGTGAAGCGACTGCCATCTGACCTCCACAACCAATGGTCTAATGACCAATGGCGATATCGAAGTTCCAAGTTAGGCTGGTTGGACTTTTGAGGGCTCCAACTACCCGTAACGACTGCCATAGATGTTTGTATGGCAACCGGGACCGACGGCTTAACGTGCTCTCCGAGGCACTTATAAACCTGCGATAAATACACACATAACTTCGAAAAGCATCGAAAAGTCATTGGTGTGTGCCATGGTAACCTGGGATCGAACTCGAGACCTCGTCTCAGCAGTCCATTACCCATACCACTAGGCTACCGCGGCTTGGTTGGCTTATTTGATGTTAGATACTATTTGTGAATATACATTTCTAACACATAGTTTAACTAGCTTGTGCTATTTATTTCATTATTTAACCCGAAATATTTAACAGTGAATATGTAAATGACCATTTCAATCTAAAATCATAGTCATCATCATCATCATTCTTGCGTTATCCGAAGCCTCCACCTCGGAGTCAGGATTTTACTGAAATGGGACGTAGCTTGGTTTTTTCAACTATACAGGGTGTAAGGGGAACACTCCCGAAGCCGAAGGCCCCTGGTAGTACTCGTGGTACACAACATATTGGCATGAAAAAACATTAAGTATACAGCAAAGCTAATTTTTCTTTTTTTGAAAATTTTGAACAAAAAAAAAGTAGCTAAGTGTGTTTATCCGCATTCTAGAACCCATAACACAAGCTAGTTGGGTTAGGTGATGTTATGTAGATTGTCCTACAATATTTATTTATTTATTGCAATCTGGGAATGACTTTTAAATGCCCTCGTAAGTACTGCCGTGCTCACATAAAATTCAATTAAGTGGTCACCCATCCAACTAGCCACCGCGCCTAGGTAGCTTAACTTAGAACACTAAGCGCGTAATATAATCCTTTTAAATACAAAAACCCGCCTTATTTTACCAAACGCCCAAGTCCGTCCCCCAGACAACATCGGCTTCTTGATTAACAGTACCACTGTGTCTATCTCGCTCTCTCCTACGACCTAGTGTTCGCCGTCTCGCTCTAACAAAAGTAGCTTCACTTCTATTGTTTATTTTTTAAAATATTATTATAATAAGGCTTCGTGGCGTGGCGGTAGTGCACGCACTTGCTATGCACGAGGCGCGGGTTCGATCCGCTCAGTGCAAAAAGTTTTTTTTTATAATATCACGCCTATATCCCCGAAGGGGTAGGCAGAGGTGCTAGCACCCACATTTCGCCAGTTTATATTTAGGTCCCAATGTAATAGGTGGCGAGCCTGTTGCCAATAACCGGGCACTATGCAATTATAGTTGTATGCATGAATATGGCTGTTTGCACTGGTCTGCCTCGAAGAGCACGTTAAGCCGTCGGTCCCGGTTGCCATACAAACATCTATGGCAGTCGTTACGGGTAGTTGGAGTCCTTAGAATTCCAACCTGAGCACTGAGCTCAGCTCATCAGATCCTTTTTCACGCCTTGCTTAAAGGACCCGGGACTGTAGGAAAAAAAACACGTGAGCTAGTAAGGAATTCCTAGACTTATTGGGTAATTTCACGCATGCCTCATTTTTTGCTAATTTCGGTGGTATTTTTCAATCATAGGATTACCGATGAAAAAATGTAATGGTGTTCTTTTAGAACACATTAGTATTCTAGATATTTAGAAGGAAACAAATAACTGCATTTGTTATAAAAATAGAACAACCACCGAAATTGTCAACCCACCGAAATTGCAAGATCACACCGAAATTATAAATTGTGATATATTTATCTAAACAATATGTACTAACGGCTTGGATGCATGATGCAATGCTACATCATGCTGCCAAAGGCAATTTTGCTTTTGTCGTCCGTCCATCTCGCAGGAGGCCGTCCCACGCTTCGTCTACCGGTACGCGGTCTCCATTCAAGAACCTTTCGGCTCCAATGGCCATCTGTTCTTCTTGCTACGTGCCCCGCCCACTGCCACTTCAGCTTACTAACCCTGTAGGCTATGTCGACCACTTTCGTTCGTCTGCGGATCTCCTCATTTCTGATTCGACCCAGCAGAGAGATTCCGAGCCTAGCCTAGATTATAGCCCTTTCCATAGCTCGCTGTGCGACCTTGAGCTTTCTTATGAGGCCCATAGTGAGGGTCCACGTCTCGGCGCCATAGGTCATCACGGGCAACACGCACTGATTAAAGACTTTTGTCTTTAAGCACTGAGCTATTTTGGACGAGAAGACGCTGTGTAACTTCCCGAACGCTGCCCAGCCGAGTTGGATTCGACGATTGACCTCCGCCTCGAAGTTTGATCCGTCTAATCGGATCATCTGTCCAAGGTAGACGTACTTGTCTACAACTTCGAGGGTCGAGCCTTCAACTGACACTGGGGAGGGCCTTAGAATATGAGCATTCGCCATAACCTGGGTCTTGTCCATATTCATCTTGAGGCCCACCAGTTAAGAGACTCGGTTGAGGTCGTCGAGCATTGTGTTAAGATCCTCCAGCGATCCTGCCCTGAGCACGATATCGTCGGCAAAACGAAGGTGAGTGATGTATTCGCCATTAACATTAATGCCAAGACCTTTCCATTCCAGTAGCTTAAAGGCATCCTCCATTGCATTGGTGAAGAGCTTCGGGGATATTACATCTCCTTATCTCACTCCCCTCTACAACAGTATCGCCGCTGTGCTCTGATCTTGTACTCGGACTGACATAGTGGCGTTTTTATACAAACACTTCAGCACTTCGATGTAGCGGTAGTCTATATGACACCGCTGGAGAGATTGTAGCACTGCCCATGTCTCGATCGAATCATAGGCTTTCTCGTAGTCCACAAACGCTAGACATAGTGGCAAGTTATACTCCTGAGTCTTCTGTATGACTTGCCGCAGCGTATGAATGTGGTCTACGGTACTATAACCTTTTCGGAAACCGGCTTGTTCGGGCGGCTGGAAGTCATCAAACCTGCGTTCGAGACGATTCGTGATAACCCTCGAAAACAGCTTATAAACATGGCTCAGAAGCGAGATGGGTCTGTAGTTCTTAAGAGAGGCTTTGTCACCTTTCTTGAAGAACAAGACTTCTACGCTTCTGTTCCATGCTTCCGGCGTAGTACCTTCGAATAAGACGGAGTTGAAGAGCTTCTGAAGGACTTTAAGTATCGGTGTTCCATCCGCTTTCAGAAGTTCCGAAGTGATTCCGTCTTCTCCTGGTGCCTTGTTATTTTTAAGCTGCTTGAGGGCCACCCTAATCTCGTACAGGCTGATGTCCGGGATATCCTCGGTGTAGTGTCGGGTTAGCTTGGCTCTTGGATCTTTAACCGTATCAGTAGCAGGCTTAGTGACTCAGGTATAAAGTTGTCCATAAAACCCCTCGATCCCCCTCAAAACATTTCCCTTAGTCGACACGACACTGCCGTCCTTCCTCTTCAGTTTTGTCAACTGGCTCTGCCCAATAGACAAGTCTCTTGCGAACACTTTGGAGCCTTTATTTCGCTCAATCGTTTCTTTAATACATTGAGTATTAAAGGCACGGATGTCGTGTCGCAAAGACTGCTGGATACGTCTATTGAGCTGCCGATGTGCTTCAGCGTCATTGGTAGACTGCAGCCTCATAGAGCGTCGTTCGGCCATGAGTTTGAGGGTGTGATCGGTGAGCTTCTGTGGTCTATCTCTTCGACGGGGCCTGAAGAATTTGGAGCCCACTGAATGGACAGCTTCAACCAACCTGTTATTTATCTCGTCCACTGTACTGCATTCTTCTAGGCAAGAGAAGCGATTCGAAAGTTCGAGTTGAAAGCTCTCGGGGTACTATATATGGGAAGCTCTAGGTCGGAGCGTAGACCTCATCAGACGGGATCTCTCCAGTTTAACATTAATATTCAATATGCCTCTAACCATTAGGTGATCACTTCCGTTTTTCACCCCATGGATCACTGAGATATCATTGAATATCCGTCTATGCGTCGTCATGATGAAGTCAATCTCATTTTTGGTACGACCACCGGGGCCCATCCAGGTCCATTTCCTGTGGGGCAGTTTTTGAAGAAAGAGTTCATCATAAAGAGTCGCTCTTTCTCAAGAAAGTCGGCCAGCCTCCAACCCCTTCGGTTACGCCTCCCATACCCATATTGCCCCACCCAGTAGTAATAGTAAATACGTTAATTATAACAAAAAAATGAGTAATTTTATTATTTATTACCTTGTGAGTAAATATCTTACCAAAGATATGGAAACTCATAGCCATTTTAGTATTGATGCAATATAGGTGGCAATAAATCTACCACCGAAACCACCGATATTGCACCACCGAAGTTAGAAACATCAAGAAAAAATGAAATTAAACAAAACTCAGTGATGCATTCGTCACGTGAAATGTATGATTGCTGAGGGTACCTAACAACACACAACATACTCGCAAATCGTAATGTTAAAACCAAATATTCATTCATACAGTAACCCACCGTGATTGTAAAATTTCGTACTCCCTCTTAGAAATAAGAAGGTACTTACGTATTAGCGGGAAAACTGGGCAGAATCGGACATGCCATTACTGAGTAAACGCAAGAGCATGACTGGAACTCCGCGTGCGTAAGAAGATAGATCGTTTAAATTGACGTGTATACGTTGTATAAGGGTTTAAAAAAAACACACCGAAATTGCACTTTAGGCGCGGACGTTCCTTATCGACATTGTCACGATGTCTGCGTTATAATAGAAGTAATGAAAGCAGTAAATATGGTTGCTTCATATATTAATTAACATAATAATCTTAATTTAAGTACTAAATTTGCAATCATAGCGGACTTAAAGAGGTAAATGCGCTTAAAGGTGCATCGCGGACACGCCACCGTTATTGGAATCTAGCATATTTTAATTTTTTTTTAATTTTATGTTTAAGAGAAATGTATTTTCAGTAGTGACTTCATATAAGCTAGTGTTCGTATTACATGAAAAAAAATAGAGTGGTCATAGATAAACGTTTTACATAGTGATTTCATGCGAAGAAACTCTAAAAATGCGGTCGGTGAAATTACCCTATTGGTGCCTGTATTAGTCTGTTCTATTTCATATATCCTACCCAATGTTAAAATAGTTTGCAATCATTACATAGTATAAAACAAAGTCGCGTTTTCTGTCCTTATATCCCTTTGTATGCTTAAATCTCTTAAACTACGCAACGGATATTGATGCGTTTTTTTTAGTAGACCGAATAGTTAAAGAGGAAGGTTTATATGTATATAACACCATGCTACAATAAACAGGTGCAAAGCAGGAATGAAGAATGTTGCAAAAACGGGGCCAGCTAGTAAATAAATGAAATCGAACCTGTACTCTCCGCGACTGGTAAGCACTGTGCCACCGCGAACCACTCCAGATATAAGTGGGTGTTCCATCGCGTCTCATCTTTAATTTGTTCGTTTCTGTGAGCCCTCGAGGCTGGGTAGTCTAGGAGCTAGACTGAAGGTTTAAAAAAAAAGGTTTATTATTTTTGACATCTTGTGATTTACAAGGAGAAGGTATATTTAACTTTTTCTAGTATTTTTGTCTTTTAAATTAAATCTCAATCCTAATCGCAAATCTAGTTATTTGTCTTTTTGCTGCTGTTTTTGATGCTTTTTGAAGATTTTAATTTTTTTATAAAAAAATTGCTGGAGTAATGTGGTCGCAAAGCGATAAATCCATTTATTAAAAAAATAAATGAAAAAAAATTGCTATTGGTTTTGACTCTTCCGTGCAGTGATGGAGAAATAAGATCACCTCCATGTTATTCGAAGGAGAATGTCTAAATAAGAGGCGACTCATGAAAAACGTAAACGATATAACTGCGAGAGTACGACATCACGAAATAAAACCCAGTACCAAACCGTCTTACCAGCGTGGAGACAATAAGCCAAGGCCTCACAACATTGGGAGATGCCTATGTCCAGCAGGTATAGCGCGGTAGCCTAGTGGTATGGGTAATGGACTGCTGAGACGAGGTCTCGGGTTCGATCCCAGGTTTTACCATGGCACACACCAATGACTTATCGATGCTTTTCGAAGTTATGTGTGTATTTATCGCTGGTTTATAAGTGCCCGGTTAATGGCAATAGGCACACCACCTATTACTTTGGGACCTAAATATAAGCTGGCGAAATGTGGGTGCTATCATCTCTGCCTACCCCTTCGGGGATATAGGCGTGAGTTTATGTTATGTTAGCTCCTGTACTAGCTCACATACCTACACAGTAGTCAGCTAATTGCGATAATTACTGAAAATGCTCTCTCATTGCACTGGAACTCGTTACACCCCTCCTACCTCCCAACCTCCCTCCCTCTAACCTCCCACACCTCCCGAAAGCACTCAGAGAAACAATTTGAGCTATAATGTCACATTGTATACACTTATTGCTAGCGACAACAGATCTGTGCAGGAATGGTTTGCGAGGCCTGGAACATGATGGGTTGGTGTATGGTGTGATTTGTATTGGGTTCCTAGGACGTTGCATGACGATATCTGTACTGAAAGTAGGTATAGCATGTAATGTGGGTTCTAGAATGCGGTTGAATATATTGGTTTTTTAATGGTATCTTATGTTTATGAATTTGCACCACCTTTGATAACATACAGAGAGGACTTAAATCAAAGTGTTGTTTTTTAAATATAGGACACGTCAGAATGACCACACCTCGCCTGATGGAAAGATGAAAATAAAACAGTCATCATTCATGTTTTAATTTGTGTGTATGTGTGTGTGTGTGTATGTGTGTTTGTGTGTGCGTTATTACAGGGAGGTGGCAACACGTCTATTTTTATATATAGACTGAATGAAAGTAGGTATCTACATATTAACAAAAATAATATATAAAAAAACTCGTGAAGAATCTTTTTAGTAGGTCTATTTACCCCCTGGTTGTGACAGCTAGGGGTAGCAACCTGTCACCCTAGCACGAGCAGGCCGCAACAGCAACCCAATGCACTCTCCTCCCTATCCAGGGTAACATGTGGTCACTGTAGTACCACACCCGAGAGGGGCTTTGATGACCCTTCTTTCATTCCGTGTGCAAAATCCCCACGGATACCATCCCCACCAAAGCCGGTAGAGCTGATTATGTCGGACTCGAACCGACTAGAACGCACGCCGTCTATGGGTTTGATTGCCGGAGGTGAGATTATACAAAACATATCTCTCGCACCCCGGCTGACCCACCCGAGAGGGCCTTTGATTACCCTGGGCTACCAGCGTGAGGTATATGCCAAAGGCTACCTCATCCTCAACACCTGATGGCAAGAGAAAAACGGTGCGATTACAGTCGGGTCGAGTCCAACATAACCATACCCGATACCCCTCGCTGGTTTCAGTAGGGGGTATCACTTACGGGGGACCCTAACGGGATTTAAAAGGAGTAGGAAATTATTTTGGAGAGTGAATTCGACTTTTTCTTATGACATTAATTTTTTTTTTTTATAATATCACGCCTATATCCCCGAAGGGGTAGGTACAGGTGCTAGCACCCACATTTCGCCAGTTTATGTTTTAGGTCCCAATGTAATAGGGGGCGAGCCTATTGCCATTAACCGGGCACTTATAAACCTGCGATAAATACACACATAACTTCGAAAAGCATCGAGTCATTGGTGTGTGCCATGCTAAAACCTGGGATCGAACCCGAGACCTCGTCTCAGCAGTCCATTACCCATACCACTAGGCTACCGCGGTTTTTTTTTATTGACTTTTTATTTTAAGGTATTCATGTAAGAAAACTCAATTCTGCAGGCTTAGCATGGCAACATTGATATACATATATCTTCGGCCAATGAATTCGCACTACTATTCCTCTAGTGCGCCTTCGTTCTCCACAAGGGAAAAAAGTATTCACCCCCTAGTTCCAAGTCCAGCCCTGCCTCCCATCCAATTAGCGATCAGATTAAAGATATGCCGGGGGAGCTATTAGCTAACAAATTACCGCTCGACGCGGCTCTGGCGCCCGCCCCCGGCCACCCCCGCTGTGTGGCCCAAGGGATGAGCGGGCACGAGAGAATGTACCTACCTATATGAAAGTACATCTTAATACATACATACATATGCTTAGGCCCGTAATCCACGAAAGAGTAGGAAGAGGTGTAATAAACACCCACATTTTGCCAACTATGATTTTCGGTCCCACATAATAGGGGTCGAGCGTATTACCGCGAATCGGGCACTTTGAAAAAAAAGGGCATGCCGAAAATATATTCCTAATCGAAAATGTTGCAGCTAAATAAATTTGAAAAAAATAAAATTTTACCCGATTCCTTGCTTCCGGAGTAGGTCAATCGCAAGGAAATTAATTACTTCTTTAATATTAAAGACCGCGGTAGCCTAGCGGTACGAGTGATGGACTGCTGAGACGAGGTCTTGAGTTCGATCTCAGGTTTTACCATGAAATGTGAGTGCTAGCACCTCTGCCTACCACTTCAGGGATAGGTATAGGCGTGAGTTTATGTTATGTATATTATGTTTTTAGTATGTCTTCAGGAGTCTAACAATATGTTACCAACACATTTTAATACTATTACATTTAAAACCTCCGTGGTGTAGCGGTAGTGCACGCGACTGCTACGCACGAGGCGCGGGTTCAATCCCCGCTCAGTGCAAAAAGTTGCATGCTTGAATATGGCTGTTTGCACTGGTCTGGCCATGTCTCGGAGAGCACGTTAAGCCGCCGGTCCTGGTTGCCATACAAACATCTATGGCAGACGTTACGGCTAGTTGGAGCCCTCAAAAGTCCAAAAGTAACTTGGAACTTCGATATCGTCATTAGTCATTGGACCATTGGTTATGGAGGTCAGATAGCAATCACTTCACAAAAAATATCGAAGTTCAGCCGCATTACAGACTGGCAAGCCGACCCCAACTGAGTTGGGAAAAGGTTCAGAGAATGATAAAAGATGTGGACACCTTGGTGACACGTTACCCACATCAGGGAGGACCTTCGATGGCCCTGGATGAGCCGGGACGGGAGGGTTGTGTCAGAGGAAGAGAGAGAAAAATAAGTTATGTCAAAAAGCTTATTATAAAATCCAGGATTATTTGGATGATAAACAAGCCTGAAATTGAGCTGTTCACTCCACTTGCTACTCAGTTAAATTTTGTATCTAGACTAAGTAAACTATTGTAAATAGACCAAAAAAAAAAAGAAAAGCCCGCTGAGTTTCTTGCCGGAGTCTTCTCAGGTCGGGGCCGCGTTTCGAACCGGTGGTCCATTTGCATTTGATAAAATATTGTTGATATTGACGTTTTGTAAGTGCCGTTTACTGGTCTATGCAGAATAAATCATAAAAAAAAAAATTGACTGCCTCATCCTCGACACCTGATGGCACGAGACAACGGTGTCGAGGATAATACTATTAATAATATTTAATAGTATTATTCGCTGTCCTCTCTCCCTCGCGCCACACACAATCGCTGAACGTTTCATTCTGTGCTAATTGCTTTAATCGTGCAGCTACTGTTCTATACGACTGTCTACACTGGACCCGACACGACAACACATCTATCTAACTACCATACAGTTTTTGTACGCACTCAGAGAAGTATTAATAGTGCATATAACCTCTTTCATGCTTTTTCTTTTCGTGTACAAAGTCCCCTCGGATACCACCTCCACCAAAACCGATGGAGGTGATTATGTCGGACTCGAACCGACCAAAATGCAAGCCGTCCATGGATCCCTGATTGCCGGAGGTGAGATTATACAAGACATATTTCTCGCACCCCGGCAGACTTGCTTGGATCTCCGCCCAATGCCAATATTTATGTTTCTTTCATTAATTTAGGACATGGGAATTTGACTTCATCTCGCCTGATGCTGAAGACAACATCTCAGGAAAGAAGGTCACCTATTTTTTTATCTCTAGAATTAATAGGTTGTCATGAGAAGCGATCAAGAACCAAGCGGTTCGGTGAATCTTTCCTCAGCCACAATTTTAAGTGTTGGAATTCCTTACCAGCGCACGTGTTTCCTTCTTCCTACAGTCCCGGGTCCTTTAAGCGGGGCATGAAAAAGCATGTGACGAGGCCGTCAAGCTTAGCGCCACCATTGTAACACTGTACGTGTTTGTAATGGTGACCCTCTTTCCTGCAACTTTCCCTTCTATTAGGCGAGGTGAAGTCAAATCGACGTGCCCTAAATTAAAAAACCAAAGCGAGAACGGGATCAAAGCTCCACACGGTTAGCAGCAGGTAGTAATCAATAATATTTGGTTTTTTGGTAGCCAATAAGGATTAAAAAAATAGCACTTGATGTAGTGAGCATATTGGCACAGATTATATATATTAAGTAGATACTATCAATCAATGGAGTGTTTAGTACTTATCTCTGTAACATAAAAAGGTTTGCTTTTCGATGTGTATCCGAATGGCGACACCAAACTAGTCATTTAGTTACTTTTTTTTAGAAAAACGACATGAATATTATTTTAACGGTTCCGTAGAATTGCCTACACGCGTTTTTAATTAGCTAAAAGATTGTATGAAGTGATGTCACTACACAACTACTAGTCTTAGAAGCTACTGGATAATAGATCTACTTATTAATGCAATTAAATTTAGGATACTACTTGTATAAATATACTTATTTTCTTATACAAAAATAAGTCGGGTTTTCCTTCCTGACGCTATAACTCCAGAACGCATGAACCGATTTCCACGGTTTTGCATTCGTTGGAGGGGGCTCGGGCTTCGAGAGGTTTATAGCAAAGAAAATTCAAATATAATACAAAAAAAAAAATTTTCTTCATCTTTTAATCACCAAATGAAATGTTACATAAAACGAAGCCATCTGGTGGCGAAACGGAGTTCGCCGGGTTTACTAGTTCTCTTATAAAAAACAAGACATCGATAGTTTATTTTATTAACGCTATCTATGTTACTTTTGATTAAATTACACTTAGGCTGTCAAAGGATTATAGATCTTACGGTGTGCAGGTACTATTGGAGCCCACTGCACGGTCACACAAATTGGTTCATCCTCATTCTCTGGGCCTATTTTCCAACTTGTCCTCATTTTCTTACTTGCTTAGAGGGATGCGGTTTGGCCTTCCAAAACTATTATTGGGAATGTTAAATATTCTGATACTCTCCAAGACGTTAATTGGTAGTGCTTGTGCGGCTAACCACGTAATTAATTTCCTTGCGATTTCCACCGCATAGTAAGTTATCGGTTATTTAGCTGCTGAATTTTTGGTTAGGAATAGATTTTCGGTATGACCCATTTTTTATTTCATAGTGCCCTATCGGCGGTAATAAGCTCTACCTATTACGTGGTGTAAATCTTAGTTGGCGAAATATGGGTGTTCAATACACATATCCTTAGGGGGAATTGCCACATATTTTGTTACCACAATTTAGCTGTCACCAAAATATACCGTAGTTCAAAGGTGGTCTAATAATAACATTTCTCTCTCCGGTAATTTTTTTTTTATACCACTTAGGTGGCAGACAACCACACGGCCCACCTGATGGGAAGTGGTCACCGTGGCCTATGGACGTTTACAACACCAGAGGCGTCACACACGTGCTGCCTACCCTGTGGAAACCTTCTAATGCCCTTCTTGAAGAATTGTAGTCGCTTGCGAAAACCACGGCAAATGGCTGCGATGGTCCCGAGTCTAATGGCCCCTAACTACATGGTGATGTAGTTATGTAGCTTTCAATGTTTTATCGTTATCAATTGTTATCAATATCGGCTAATTGACACTAAGTGACGGTAAGTGGCTGAGTGAAAGCAAACATGGCTACCGCACGTTCATTATAAACATTATCAAACATGTGTTTTTGTGTAACTAGCACTTATTAGCTTAGTAGCAGTAGTGAGACTACTGGTCTTTTAATACCGGGTTTAGTTCCTGGGTTGGGCGAAGTACCAAATGCTTTTGTAAAATACACACTCTAAATAATATGAACATCAAGATGGACTGCCGCATTGAATGTGTTCTACCGACTGTACAATGGTTTGTGTTCAGAAGAATTGTTCGACATGCCCACACCTACTTTTTATCACATCACGGCTGAACTTCGTTATTTCTGTGAAGCGACTGCCATGTGGCCTCCACAACTTATAGGCATACTAGCTGACCCGCGCAATTTCGTCTGCGTCACCCCGTTTTTGCAACATTTTTCATTCCTGCTCCGCACCTGTTTGTTGTAGCATGATGTTATATACATATAAACCTTCCTCTTTAACCATTCTATCTATTAAAACAAACCGCATCAAAATCCGTTGCATAGTTTTGAAGATTTAAGCATACAAAGGGACAAGAAAAATAGGGACAGAAAACGCGACTTTATTTTATACTATGTAGTGATTTGTATGACTACCGGGACCGATGGCTCAAAGTGCTCTGCGGGGCAAATCAAACAGCCATATTCATTCATACTAATATTTGCACTGAGCGGGGATGGAGCTCGAAATGGCGAAAATTGGTAATAAAACCGGAAAAAATGAAAACTAACATAAAAAATTACCAAATCGTAATTTTTATACCAATATATAGTGTACCAGGAGTGTACTACAAGGGGCCTTTGGCTTCGAGTGCGCTTACCTAACTCCCTGTATTTTATAGATATAATAAATATGTATGTCATACCGTAATATTGACCAGCGCCCCTACCATCGTACCTGAAACAGATCATTGAATGGCTGTCATACTATTAACTGCATAGAAAACTTCATAACAATGATTATTATCTGGAAAAGTACTTCTCCCCTACAGAATACCGCGTCTAATAATAACCTTGTGTTGTGTATGCGGCGGTAGGCTCAGGCTA
This sequence comes from Pelosia muscerda, assembly GCA_963691645.1. Classification (NCBI taxonomy): domain Eukaryota; kingdom Metazoa; phylum Arthropoda; class Insecta; order Lepidoptera; family Erebidae; genus Pelosia; species Pelosia muscerda. The sequence continues at coordinate 1,409,866 of OY829126.1, read as the reverse complement.
ACCTACTTGTGCTGTCAGTGGGAAGACTGAGTTGCGCTGATTGCACAGAAACTCTTTTAACCTTCACCCATTAAAAAAATACAATTACTAGGTCTATCTTATATTCAAGATAAGACATTAATGGTTATGCTTGGTTATGCATGTAATTCCGTACCAGGGCACATGTTTCCTTCTTCCTACAGTCCCGGTTCCTTTAAGCGGGGCGTGAAAAAGCATCTGATGATGTACGTGTTTGTAATGGTGACCCTTGTTCCTTCAGCTTACCATCAAGTCAAATTGACGTGTCATAAATAAATAAAAACGACTCGAACCGACTAAAATGCGCGCCATCTTTGGGTCTTCAGTTGCCGGAGGTGAGATAGTAGCAAACATATCCCTCGCACCCGACAGACCCGAGGCCCTCTTTCGAAAAAACCCTCTTCGGGTGTTGGGACCATGGAATTTCCGTCTAGGTGGCGCACTTTCTGCTGATTCTGCTACAGAGACAGCCCGCTGCACCCTTAACCCCCAGCCTCGCGCTAGTTCGATGGCACATAATGCCACACCATACCCAGGGGCTAGATGGGGACACCATGGTCCCCACATTTAGGTACGAGGGTCATCTCAACAGAGATTTCCCCGGGTCTGCCGGGGTGCGAGAGATATGTCTTGTATAATCTCATCTCCGACAATCGAGGACCCATGGACGGCGTGCGTTTTGGTCGGTTTGAGTCCGACATAATCACCTCCATCGGTTTTGGTGGAGGTGGTATCCGTGGGGATTTTGCGCACGATAAAAAAAAAAAGGCTCGCGTTCGTTGGGGACGGAGGCTATTCTGCGACCTCCCACGTCCTAATCACCTCGGAGTATGGCGCCCCTGGTGTAGCAAACCACTTTCCATCAGGTCAGTTGTATGCTTATCAGCTTCTTAAAAAATAACTTATCCTAGTACCGATTTACCCCCACCGGCCACCAAATCCCACGTCTAGGGCCACAAATCGACTAATTATATTCCCACACATCGCTTATCGCTCGTAATGTGTTTGCATTTAGTATTTGCGTGCGGCGATGGAGTGGTTCACACGCAAACCACGCGGATATTGGCACAATGACCGCGAATTTTGAACGCTTAGGTCAATATTTTTGGCGGTTTATATATATTTGAGTATTGCCTTAGGTAGGTAGGCAGAGATTGAAATTCTCTCCTCTTCTTCTAAACACTCCTTTTTACTAACACACTATGAGCCCCTGTAGCTTGATAATAAATAATTTTTCCTTCTATTTTTATTTTATTTTATTTATTCATTATTAAAACCTTATCATTTCAATATGGTTGTTAGTCCTACGTATAGGTTTAAGCATGTCAATTTGACTTCACCCCTTCTAATGGTAAGCTGAAGGTAAAATCTCAGGAAAGAGGGTCACCATTACAAACACGTATAGTGTTACAATGATATCGCTCAGCTTGTGTCACGTGTGTTTTCTTCTTTCTACAGTATCGGGTCCTTTAAGCGGGGCGTGAAAAAATACCCTGAGACTTTGCTCAGCTCACCATTAGGCGAGGTGAAGTCAAATTGATGTGCCATAAAAAATTGTCATAGGTGATATTTTTAAGTCACTAGCTGACCCGATAAACGTTGTTTTGCCTTGTACAATTTAAGAGTGAACAAACCTTATCACTTAGGGGTATGAAAAGGGTGGGCAGCGCGTGTGTGACACCCTTAGTGTTGCACACGTTCATAGGCCACGGTGGCCGCTTTCCATCAGGTGGGCCGTGTGCTTGTCTGCCACCTACGTAGTATAAAAAAAATAAAACCGATTCTCAGACCTACTCAATACGCATACCTATTAAATTTGGTAAAAATCGGTAAACCCGTTTCGGAGGAGTACGGTAAATAACATTGTGACATGGAAATATATATTAGATTAGAAGATTAAACAGGGCTGTCGTGTTAATAAAATTCAAATTACGCATTCTTTAATAATCATAATCATAATCATAATAATATTTATTCTGTGAATCATAAGTTAAATATAAAGGTCTTACAAGCTATGTTATATGTCCTACAACATACAGTGTACAGATTAACACAAAAAATAATTTATAAGGCTATTAAAATGTTATTAATAATATGTTATTCTATTAAAAATATAACTGATTTATTACACAAAAGCTTCAGATCTTCACACGACGATAATGTCCTGAAGAAAACAAATATTTATCATTTTGTACACGTCGTCAATAAATCGTGAGATAGTGCGGTACTAAAGAGTAAATAATTCATAATAATATTGACGTTATCTGTGACACCTGTCAATTTGAATGCCATTTTGATATGTAGCACGGTGTTGTCAGCGTTTTATTTGTAATTTGCCCCCTAACATCGATTACGTGACAAGATGACCACCACACGGAGACAAATTTACTTTTTTTTTTTAATCATGGAAATAAATTAACTGTCGCTGACTGACATCAATGTCAAGTCTTTCAAGAAATTCTACCGTGGCTTTGGTAGAATCTCGCTAATATTGAAAGACTGGGTATTGGCGTCTCGTCATTAGTAATTTTCTATTACATTTACCATAATTACTTGACATTACTTAACATATTTAGGTACTTGACGTTTATCATATTTACTTGACATTGGCGAGATTCTGCTCTAGGAGCCGTCTTGTACCTATCGCAGTATGAACTGAATCTATATTCAGTGCATCTATTATATATGCAACTGCTGTTGCCCGCGGCTCCGACCGCCTGGACTTCTGATCCCGTTCCCACTGCTCTATTCCGAGCATTTAGGGGTATGAAAAATAGATGTTGGCCCATTCTCAGACCTACTCAATATGCTCACAAAATTTCATGAGAATCGGTCAAGCCGTTTCAGAGGAGTACGGGAACGAACATTGTGACACGAGAATTTTATATATAAGATGTATCTTCTGCCTAGGTACTATGAACTGCGTAGTCGTGTATGGATATTCAATCTCTTCTGCAAGCCGGAATATGCCTGCTGTTTGATAGATGAGGTTCCGCAGTACTATCAATGGTACAAACTATAATGGTACCAAGGTAAACAAACGGTTTTCAAAACCCTTTTATTCGCATAATTCATGCAATAGTACTATTTGAAGGGTTTAAAAATCATGCTATCTACCAAAAAAATATTGCAATAAAAAAAGTAGCCCAGTTTTATTTACTTTCGGGAGAGTTCCACTAACACCCGGTATATAAAAAAAAAATATTCCATTAAAATTTTGTGTTCCTAATGCGTAGATTTTACAGTACACCTACCAATTTATCCCAATACCTGGCAACCCCAGTCCCAGATGAAAACTCAGCTAAATGATTTGTAAATGATTACACGATTCTTACTTGACATATTGTGATATCGGTGTTATCGCCATGACAAATATGTTACGACATGCGTAAGTTGTTTGTGAAGGGAAATAAACTTGCTTGGGACAAATAGTGGCAGACATTTGTAAATAGGGTACGTTTTGGATGTAAAGAGGCAAGCCACCCTCAAACTAAGGTAGGATACTACGGTATCTTCCGTACTTACAAAATATCGCGGTTAATAATAACCTTGTGTTGTGTTTCCAGCAGTACGTAGAGTAGCTAGAGCTCACTAGAGAGGTTTTGTGTTGTCAGTGGGAAGAAGAAACCCTTCTTTGTGTTCTGCACTGACAGCACAGATACTCCCTTTACCTTCACTCCACCTCCCTCCTAAACCTTACTACATTATTTCTTTCAATATTCCTGTTATCAGTTAGTAAAAAAATACTATTATTAAACTAAAAAGAAAGAAAAATTAACGTCAATCTACCTTTTTTATCCGTGCGCAACCTCCTCGCGGATACCGCCTCCACCAAAGTCGGTGGTGGTAATTAGGTATGTCGGACTCGAACCGACAAAAACCGCAAAAACGCACGCCGTCTATGGGTCTTTAATTGCCGGAGGTGAGATTATACAAGACATATCTCTCGCACCCCGGCAGACCTGGGAACGATAATCTACCTGAGTTTCTTGCTGGTCTCTTCTCAATAGCTAGTAAACTATTGAAAGAATCATTTGAAAATGATTCATTTATGTTATTTCAATATTTCTGACAAATAAAATTGCGAAATTTTGTCATTCAAATGTTATTTGCTAAACTAAATAAATAAAATCGATTCTTTGATTACATAAAACTTTGGCCAAGGAGCGTAATCAATTACATTATTAGCTAGATCATATATCACAGTCTCTACTAGACATTATATCTAATTCCATAAACAATCACCCTAATCAAACCACCTTCATCTGAAACCTCCCCAATCATACATAAATACACAGACTATATCAAAACTCCTCCTCTAAAACAAGCTCTTGTCTATGCAATCCCCTTAATGGCGGCAATTTAAGTTGAAATGAAAATTTTCATCCATTTTCAAAGATTAGACGCCATTTCTCACCCCTCTGGAGGCGCTAAAATTAATTAAAGCCCGCGAGGACTAATTTCGGCGACATTATATAATTTTATGTAGATTGCGATTTGCGCGCGAAACGCTGTCAAATGACGACCATGTTTGTTTCGAAATTACTTTTTTAATGATTCTAATTTTGTTTTCTTTTTTTATGTTCGGATACATTGTAGTTCAGATTGAAATGCTGATGCGCTTATTATTCACTATTTATCGAGGAAATGAATCATTTTCTCGAAGTGTGAAGTTGGTTAGATTTATGTACTTTTATAAGTTCTCAGCATCGAATTTCTAGTTAGATGAAATATTTAAGTATAGCACACACCTATTATTGAGTTTTGTTGTAAGAATACCAATAACTACTTATGGGTCCCTTTTTCTTAGGACGAAAAATAAAGTCAGCGAAAGTCACGAGATTTAGTACATTTGTAAAAATTTAAATTTAGCTTGCACATTTGTTTATGGTTCTTTTAGTTTTTGCTTTTTGATTAGTTTTTCCAAGAACGACTGCTGACTGACCCCTGAAGAAAGAAAGAAAGAAAGACTTCGTCTATCGCATAGCAGTTGTACTACTAATGAGGTTGTCTTTGACGCCAAGTGCTCTTTATAGCTCTCAAAAATATGCGTATTCATTCGCTGGCGCTATTATATAAAAAAATAGACTAAAATCTTTGTAGTGTTGATAACTATCATCGTCTCGGAGCAGTTTATCTCTTATTCGGAGAACAAATATAGAACACAAGGTATCAATAGATAGGTATATGCTAGAGATAGGACGATCGTTTATCTCTTAATGAAGACCAAGATGTCAAATAAAATCAAGTATACGAAAAATCTATGTCCAATGACTATTAATTTAGGTATACTACTAACCTTCTCGTTCGCAAAATCCTTCCGGGTATCAATCTCACCGGAGGAGACCGTGAGAGAGTTTATGTCGGACTCGAACCGACTAAAACACACGCTGTCTATGGTGAGGTGAAATAGTAGCGAACAATACCTCGTACGCGGCCGATCTGGGGCCCTCTCTTTCGAGATGACTCCTTTTCGGTTTAGGGACCATGGTGTCCCCATCTAGCCCCCGGAAGGCTATACGGAATAAAAGATTTCGTTCACACAAACTCATATACTGACAGATGATACAAAAAGGCCAAAAACTCAATGTCAGAACTCTACAATTTCTGCTTCTTTTTCTACGTTCTAAATTCAAAATTATTTCCCGCCTCAGCCAGAAACTGTGACAATTTTTTTTTCTTAACAGCACTTGTATCGTGGTTTAGACATGGTATTTTTTGTCATTAATAAATATTCTACACCATATTATTAGATCAACTATTGTGAGAAAAAATCCTAGTAGTTCCATTGTGGAACTGCTAGAATCTCCCCACATAGTCAAGTCAATATCCTCAAGATTAAAAAATAAATTATCAACGAAATAAAACTCCATTCAACTGATATCATTCATTCAATAAACACATTTCAAATAAAGAACATCGTGTTACTCTTTCTTCAACTCACATTAAACATACGCCCATCTCATTCACGCACAGTACATCATTGGGTTAAAAAGTTCCCGCCTAATCTCAAAACAATGGACGTCTGTGCTATCTTGCTCACACTATGTTCGGATAGACTGAGTATGGAATCTAAAGATATTTACTATAGTTACTAGTACTTGGTTAAGTTTTCTTTGTAATCAATCTTAATTTTACTAAAGTTCTGAATTAAGCATGTCTAGACAGAATAATAAAACAGCATAAGTATACCTTGTGAGCGAGTATAATGAGTACATTTACTCCGGAGCAGTAGCTCCGGAGGGCGGAATACGGCAATAGGCTCACCTCCTACTACGTGGGACCGAATACAGTTGGTGAATTTTTTTCTTTATACCACTAAGGTTGCAGAGAACCACACGGCCCACCTGATGGGAAGCGGTCACCGTGGCCTATGGACGTTTGCAACACCAGAGGCGTCACACACGTGTTGCCTACCTTGTAGAAACCTTCTAATACCCTTCTTGAGGAACCCCATATTGTAGTCGCTTGGAAAAACCGGGACAAATATAGTGGATGTTAATTCACCTCTGCATTAATATTAGGTACTAGCATAACCTCCAAACTCCTTTCTTCTTCTTAAGATGGCTTCTTCTGCAAGCAGATTCGCCGCAATTTCGCCAATAACAAGTGATAAATGTAATTCAAAATTCTTAATAGCGAGACACTAATGTCAAATTTTTCAAGAAAATCTTCCAGAGCCACGTTAGCCACGCCAGTTAGTTCGTTTCCGTGTGTCCACCCCCCACGAGATCAGGTAGTCGATCAGGACGTGTGGTTGGATTTTAGGAGGCCCAAACTCCTTTATCACCATGTTATCAAACTTAAAATGTCAGTAGCAGTGTTGTCATTTACCTATAGCGTAGAGACATTGACGTCTCTGCAATACAGGGTGGAATTTTGTAATGCCACCTGAAGGGGAAGTACTCTTAATACTGTAGATAGAAAATTTTACTCAAAGGAAACATTCCTTTATTTTTGGAAAGAAACAAAACTGCATTCAATGTTTTTGAAAAATTCGCTTGCCGTATCCAACCGACTAAAATCTGTAAAAGTTGCACCCTTTTTTTTTTTTTTTTTTTTTTTATCGTGCGCAAAATCCCCACGGATACCACCCCCACCAAAACCGATGGAGGTGATTATGTCGGACTCGAACCGACCAAAACGCACGCCGTCCATGGGTCCTCGATTGCCGGAGGTGAGATTATACAAGACATATCTCTCGCACCCCGGCAGACCCGGGGACATCTCTGTTGAGATGACCCTCTTCCCTAAAAGTAGGGACCATGGCGTCCCCATCTAGCCCCTGGGTATGGTGTGGCATTATGTGCCATCGCCGTGGCCTGCTTCTGCTAGGGTGACAGGCGGCTCCACCCGTCACCCCCAGGCCCGCGCTCATGGGGGACGGAGGTCGTTCTGCGACCTCCGACGTCCGAATCGCCTCCGCTCATCGCGGGCAGTGCGGGCCCGGAGTCTTCTCCGGACCCGCTCCGCCTCCTCCTTTTCGAGCATAACTTGCTCGCAGAAGGAGGCGGCGGCTGCCCAAGCACTCGCGCATCGTACCATCGCCGTGAGCAAGGTGGCGAGCGAGACAACTCCCACCGCTAGGGCTGTCACTAGGGCCCGCCTTGGCGTCTCCCACGCCGGGCACTCGGTCAACGTGTGCAGCCCCGAGTCCTCGCTCGCATCACAGTGATGGCACTCGGACGTTGGCTCCTTCTGAATCCGACGCAGGTAATCCCCGAAGCACCCGTGCCCGGTGATTACCTGAGTCAGCCGGTACGAGAGGCTACCGTGTGGCCTCTCTAGCCAGTCCCCCATGATGGGTCTTACCGCCGCTAATACAGCGTGCCCTGCGCGTGATTGCCCAAGTCGTCGTTCCCACTCGGATACCATGTCCCCGTGGAGCTGGGACTTCACGGCCCGGAGCTCACCAGGCTCGGGTTCATGTCCCCGCTCCCGCGCCTCCTTTCGATACCGATATAGCACCGAAAGGGCTCTCGCATGCAGGATCCATGGTATCGATCCGGCGAGGAGACTCGCTGCGTCGAAGGATATCGTACGGTACCCCCTGATGACCCTGATGGCCATCGTGCGCTGCGGGGCGTGCAGTTTCTGCACATGTCTGGCCTTCAGGGTCTCCGCCCATACTGGGCACCCATATAGGGCCATGGACCGTACGATTCCCGCGTAGAGTCTCCTACAGGAGTCATCCGGCCCCCTCATGTTGGGCAGCAGCCGTGCCAGAGCATTAGCTGTGCTCTTCAATTTGGGGGCCAGACTTCGGAGGTGTTCCCCGAAGTCCCACCGGCCGTCCAGCACGAGCCCCAGATACTTCATCTGGGGCTTGATGCCGATGGGGATGTCTCCTACTGTAAGGCTGGATCCCTCTGGTGGCGCGCGCCGAGGCCCATGAAAGAACATGGCCTCGGTTTTATGTAGGGCCACCTCGAGACCCAACCGCCGGATCCGTTCCACGACTTGGGCAACCGCGGTCGTGGCCTTCAAGGCCGCTTCGCGATGTGTAGCACCGCTTGCCGTCACTAATGTGTCATCCGCATAACACGTGACGGCAGCACCGTCCTCGAGCTCACCGCGAAGCGCCCAGTCGTATCCGATGTTCCACAGGAGCGGCCCCAAGACCGATCCCTGTGGAACACCGCACGACATGTCTCGCCGACCGAGACCGGTCGCAGTTGGGTAGATGACAGCTCTCTCTGTCAAGTACGCCCCGACTATGCGGCGAAGGTAGAGAGGCACTTCGTGATACATGAGCGCCTCCCTAATGCAACACCAGGGCAAGGTGTTAAACGCATTAGCGATGTCCAAGGACACCGCCAACATCACCTCGCCCCGAGCAACCGCATCCTCCGCCAGAGTCCTCACGCGCATGATGGCATCCACCGTGGAGCGCCTTTGGCGAAAGCCGTATTGGCCATCCGCCAGGTCCGGCCCCACTCTGGAGAGGTGCTCGACGAGGCGCTTCGCGATAACTCTTTCAAAGAGTTTGCATACCTCGTCGAGCAACACTATAGGCCGGTAGGCGGACGGCGAGTCGGCCGGGCGCCCCGCCTTTCGGATGAGAACCAGTTTCCCCGTCTTCCATAAATTTGGAAACTGGCCCCGCTCCAGACATGCGCTGAGGAGCCCTCTCAGTCGGGGCTCGAGAGCCTCGTCGTCACCTAGAGCAAGGACCCACGCTCGGCCTGGAATACCGTCGGGTCCTGGGGCGGTGTTTTTGGCCTTAAGCCTACGCACCGCCAGCTCTAGTTCTACCCAAGTGACCTCGGGCACGTCGTCGTCATCCACGCTGGGTGTCATAAGCGACCTAAGTGGCGGAGTCATTTGCGGTGGAACATGTTCCACCGCTCGTGCTGGGAACAGGGCGCTAACAACTCCTCCGAGCAGCTCCGGCTGTAGACACTGGGTCAACGGTGGGGCCTGGGGGCGAAGCTTGTTTCTTACCATAAGGTAAGGCCGCCCCCATGGATCCCGCTCCAGCGTCTCCAGCAGCTCTTTGTAAGCCGCGGCTTTGGCCCGCTTTATTGCCACTCGGAGGGCCTTTCTGGCCACCCTGTATTGCTCACGAAGCTCCGCCACTCGATGCTCCGTATCTGCGCGGCGGCTACGTCTCCTGCGGAATCTGGTCCACCGGCGGAAAGCGATCATGGAGGCATGCCGCAACCTCGCGATCTCTGCCGACCACCAGTAGACCTGACGCCTCGGACTATAGGGCGGGGCCCTGGGCATAGCCGCGTCGCAGACACGCGTCATTGCCTCCCGGAACCACACCGCCTCGTCATCTACGTCGGCAGGCCTGTCCGGCGCATAGGCCCAGGCTTGTAGGGCGGCGGCTTCCAGGAGGCGATCCTTATCCAGTCGCTTAAGCACCCAGCGCGGTTCGCGTGGGTTCCGTATGACCGGCGCGTCGCCCGTGGGGGCGGAGATGTCAAACCGAATGTATCGGTGATCCGACGCAGTCTCCTCCTCCACAACGACACGCCAGTTCTGCACACGCCGCGACAGCGGGGCGCTCGCGAACGAAACGTCCACAATTGAGCTGCCCCTCGCTGTCGCAAACGTGGCGACGGTCCCGCGATTCAAGAGAACTAGACCGAGTCCTTCGGCCCAGCTCTCCAGCGCCCTGCCTCGCCCGTTCGTGCGTCGGGAACCCCAGGCCACAGACCAGGCGTTAAAGTCCCCGAGCACAAGAACCGGGTAAGGATAGCAGGCATTGACGACAACGGCTAGCTGATCCAGCGAACGCTGGTAATCAGCTATGTCTCGGTTCGGCGAGAAGTATGCGGCCACGACCGCTATTTCCCCCACGAGTGCCGCCACGCAGCCATGCCCTCTTGCAACAACGGCAAGAGGGGGGCTGCCCGCGGCGGCGTTGTGCACCAGTGCCGCCGACCCATCCAGGTCGGTTTCCCAGGCAGGTCCGAGAAACCGGTGGGTGTAAGGGTCGGCGACAGCGGCGACATTAATGGACCACTGTGCCATGCTCTGGAGCAGAAGTGCCTGAGCATCGGCACCGTGGCCCACGTTCACCTGCAGAATGCGGAGTTGAGGATCCATTATGGAGCCCCCACCCCCGCATCCCGTCGCGAACTAGAGGTGGAACGCTGGCCTCGCGGCTTCGGCTCCCCTCCGGTGCAGGCATTGCTGCCAACCCTATGGTCGGCCGGCTTACCCTCCGCCGCGCATCTGAAACAGTGTGGCGGAGCTTCGCAAGTACCGGCCATGTGACCGGGTTGGCCACAGCGGAAGCAACGGTCACCAACTGTTACCCCCGCCGTGCACTGCACCCCTACGTGCCCCACCGACAGGCACCTAAAGCACCTGGCCGGTCGGGCCTGCAGGAGCCGTACCTGCACCTTCACCCAGCCTCCAACCGCGAGGCTTCGCCGGTCGGCAGCCTTTTGGGCTGCTGCGATGGGGCAGCCGACAACTGCTACCCCCCGTCCACGACGGCCGAAGCGTATCGCTCCGACCTTAACTGTGTCGGGGGGACAGCCCCCGGCCTCCGCCACTGCGAGCCTGATTTCCTCGGCTGTGACGGAGTCGTCCATGCCCGAAATGCGCAACTCTGCGCACTTGCTGGGCCTGGACACCCGGACGTCGGCTGCATCCAGCGTCTCCCTCAGCCTCGCTGCTAGGGCGTCGGCTTTGGGGCCGCTGTCAGCACCGGGGACCTCGAACAGTCGGGCTCCCGTTCGTGTCTCCCTGCACACGAGCGGTCCCGAGATGCCGAGGTCCCTCAAGTCTATTGCAGCCCTTGCCTGCTGCACGACCTGAACATACTTCAGGCCCCTCTCCGACGCGTTTGCCGTCATCGCAACGACGACGGCCGTCGTTCGAGGGGCGTGAAGTCTTCTCGGCGCTGATGCCATCGCGGCAGCCTTGGCCCTTCTGGCCTTTTTGGCTGCCTTCTTGCGTGCGTTCCGCCTCTTCTTATTTTCTCCAGCAACCTCCCAGCCCCCCTCCCGTGGGGAGCTAGTGGAGGCAGCTGGAGCCGCGTCCAGGGTCGAGACTGAGGCCCGGACTGGGGCTGGGGCTGAGTTCAGGGACGTCTTCCCTTTGCCCTTCCCCTTCCCTTTGCCCTTGACCTGGGCCTGGGCTCCCGCATCTGGAGTGGATCGTAGACCACGATTCAATACCGGCGTTGATGAGATCGCCGTCGCCGTCAGACGGTTAGAGCCCTTCTTGACTGCAGCGGCGTACCCCGACTGTGATGGTGCAAGAGGCGGACGGTGGATAGAGCCCATTATGGACTCGATCCAGCTCCTCATTCGTTCCTCTTGCGCCACCATTCGCTTCTCCAAGGCCGCCACCGCCGCCATACAGGCCACCCAGGGCTCCATTTCTTCTGGCTGCGACGGCTGCACCGGTAGCGCGGGTTGCGCCGCATGTATCGGTGGCGTTGTTTGCACCGGCCTTTCTGGCTGTGCCATTTGCGCCGCCTGCGCCTTTCGCGCCGATGAGCGCGTCAGTCGTCCCTCCGCCGGCGCCGAGTCTCCCATCATCCTCTTAAGGGACTCGTTTTCGGCGGACAGTCGGGCTATCTCCAGTAGCAGCGCCTCAGTCCTGTCCGCCGAGGTGGAGGGTCTCGACGGCTCTGCCGCTTGCTCCGAGGTTGGAAACCAGGGGGAGGGGTCTCGAGACGGGGCAGCCCTTCTGCCACCGCGTGTTAACTGTCGGCCAACCACCATACTACTTACCTTGGATGGTGGGGGGCGCATCAGCTCTTCCACGCTGGTGGTGCTGGATGGCGAGTCATCATCGAGGGTGAAGTCAAGACTGGGCTTCTTCCTCCTCCTCTTTTTCGCCTTGGCCGGCTTTGTCTGCTGGCCAGGCAGGAGAACCGGGCTGTTTGCCCGACTCGCTTCGCTGGCGGTGCCGAAGTTGTCAGGCACCACCGCGATCGACGCGACCTCCGCGTCTTGGCGCTGCGCGACCTCCGCGCAGACTATTTCGCTTGGTAAGGGTTTGTTTTTTTCTTTGACTACATCCATATTGATCCCACGAGTGGAGACGATTAACAAACACTTCTCGGGTGACGCTCATTCCGAGAAGCGGGGTACATACTGTGGAGGTCCCCAGGTATCCACAGGTTTTTACGACTTCGCTGTCGGGTTTTATAGACTTGTCCTTGTCACGGGCCGGCCATTTAAGGCAAGCCCCACGCCCTCCGAGATCACAGCTTCCAGAATGTGGCTAGCACTCTGGTCGTTGTTGATCACCCGGAGATTACGTGACGCGGGAGAGCAGCCAACCCTCCCAACTCCAACGGTGGCAGCGAGTGCCTGTCAGCCCCTGCGCAAGCAGTGGGCCGACCCGTCCCTCGATCCCTAATGGATCACAATGTCTCTCCCCTGTCCCCTCTTAAAGCAGAGGAGTACCGGGAGAGACAATTAGCCCTGAAAAGGGCTGTAGGGTGGAAGGGATCCCTTCCCGCGGACCTTGTAGGCCCGCCAACCCACGACCCCCACGTGCAATGGGGTCAGCTGTCGGGTTATTAGTCACCGGCTAACAGGTTCCCAAAGATAGGAATCTGTTAACCGTTGTCCAGGGTGCACCAGCCCCCTCGCTTCCGCTCCCCAGGACCGAGGTCCAAAGGGGGAAGTAACGAAGAGGCCAGCGTGGAGGTTACCCGACCTCGCACCCCTGTAAAAGTTGCACCCCGTACTTTTATTGCATCGATCGTTAGGGTCAATTATAACGACGAAATCTCTCTAACAAACTTCATGAATTATATTATATCTTGTATGTGTGTGCATTATTGTTTTTACTAGTTGTATGTTTATGGAATACAAATCTCTTCATCACCCTAAGGTTAACTGGCATTCAGTCTGCCTTTGTACATTATTTTCATAATAAGTGCAAAACGTTTAAATAAATAAAAAAAATACTTTTAAGAGATGGTGTTAAGGACCCTGATCTCATCCGCTCCCCCACTCTTTCTTCTTCTTTCGACTTGATTTACAGATTTCACAGGAGCAACTTCCATCTGACCTGAAAACCGAACGAAATGTCTGCGCCAGAGCCTAGACGGTTAATTGGCAGGTATAACAAGTCGCAGGTGATTTTAGTACACCTTCATAGATAAGGCCCCATTCCAAACCCATCATCCTTGTCTGATACATAAACATAAACTCACGCCTATATCCCCGAAGGGGTAGGCACAGGTGCTAGCACCCACATTTCGCCAGTTTTATGTTTAGGTCCTAATGTAATAGGTGGCGAGCCTATTGCCATTAACCGCACTTATAGACCTGCGATAAATACACACATAACTTCGAAAAGCATCGAAAAGTCATTGGTGTGTGCCATGGTAAAACCTGGGATCGAACTCGAGACCTCGTCTCAGCAGTCCATTACCCATACCACTAGGCTACCGCGGCTATTGTTTGTCTGATATCTTAGTAATATAAAAAGAAAACATTCACTCAAATAAAACTGAACAGAAGTACTCCGTATTTTGTAATTACGTGAATCATCGTCCCGTTTTAAATGTATTTAACAATCTCAAATTAAATATTATCATACTAAAAAAACTAAGTAACCAAAAAAACAGACTTACAAAACATTATTTGGTTGTACAAACACAAAATCTGCTGTGGTTTAGTTTAACTGATAGAATAAGACAACTCATGCAGAAATCCTTCAAGACAGAGCGAGACAGAAGATACTAAAGTGAGACAGATGACAATAGGGGTGGGGCGTGGAAATCACCAAAATACATTGAGCCTTTCAACACCCAGAAATTGGTTTAAAAGCATACAAATATGGGGTTCTTGGTATAATGGGTGGAACGCCCAACCGTTTGTCCACATACGGCACAATATGACGATAATCGGTGCTTTCCTTAATAAAATAATTCAGTTGTTTGTTGGTACTGCTCTCGAGTGGATATCCGAACGCGTTTTGTGGCGCGAACGAGTTTTGGTGTGTGCTTTTTTTAAAAAGTGTAGTGTCTCTCTTTTGTCTGTGGTGGAACTTTTTTAATTTACTTTTTGGTGGAGGTGAGTCTTTTTGTTACTTTCCATTATTTCTTATTAAATTATTTTAATCAAATTTATAACATTAAAAACATCTTATGGTTGATTCTTTTGAAAGATGAACTAAAATGACAGATTTTTATACTTAATTGATACATTCTATATTTTTTTTAATTAAATTGTCAACATTCAAAATAAAGTCACTTTAATACTAACAGCAATTATTAAATTATATTTTTATTTTATTTAGGTAATTATACTTTAAAATAAGTTTTAAGTTTTATAAAAATGTTAACATTTTATATTTAAAAAATGATTCCGTTTTTCGACTCGTCCATAACATTCATACTTTGCATGCGACTGTGAGGTATCGAAGTTTGGTTCTCGGATTTATTTATTATTGGGTTTTCTGTTCGAATTCTTATGTAATATGAAAATAATAATACTTACGTTACCCTATCGAGGCGTAAATATTTAAAAAATATTAGGGATATGGTATTGATGACATGGTTTTGTTCAGACAAACATTATACCTGACTGAAATCTTCTCTCTTACTTCTCTA
Source organism: Pelosia muscerda (assembly GCA_963691645.1). Taxonomy (NCBI): domain Eukaryota; kingdom Metazoa; phylum Arthropoda; class Insecta; order Lepidoptera; family Erebidae; genus Pelosia; species Pelosia muscerda. The sequence goes on along the minus strand of OY829126.1, from coordinate 1,394,805 downwards.
ACTATCTTTATATAAGAAAATATAATGATGGAGTGGGGTAACCAGCACTCAACCACTGTTTAGCAATCCCAACAATAACACTACAGTCCCGGGTCCTTTAAGCGGGGCGTGAAAAAGCATCTGATGAGGCCGTCAAGCTGAGCGCCACCATTGTAGCACTGAACGTGTTTGCAATGGTGACACTCTTTCATGGGACTTTGCCTTCAGCTTAACATCAGGCGAGGTGAAATCAAATTGACGTGCCATAGATAAAAAAAAAAGCAATGGTAAAATATTACTGATTGTCATAGAAAGGAATGTCAAACCGCACCCCTCAAAGTAAGTAAATAGACTACTTACCCGAGGAGATATGATTTCGTAGGTGCAATATTCCGCAAGTGCGAAGGACAAACTTCGACACGTGTTTTGCCTCTACACGAGGCATTTTCAGGGACGATTTCTTTGGTTATCTTAAAAGCTTTTTCGTGTATCTTTTAGACTTACATAAGTATATTTTAGACTAGATTGATTGAGTTTTTTTTAAGTAGGCTTACTTATAGCCTTATCCAGTTTAGGAACTAATATTAAATCAAATATATGAATAAAATCAATATTGATGTGGTAGTTTTGAAATTTACACCCTCTGTGGTGCGGCGGTAGTGAACGCGACTGCTACGCAAAAGACAGGGTTCGATCCCCGCTCAGTGCAAATAATTGTATGCATGAATATGGCTGTTTGCACTGGTCGTGCCTTGGAGAGCACGTTAAGCCGTCGGTCCCGGTTGCCATATACACATCTTTAGCAGTCGTTACGGGTAGTTGGAGCCCTCAAAAGTTAAACTACCCTAAGTACAGAACTTCGATATCGCTAATTTGGTTGTAGTGATGAGTCGCTTCACAAAAAATATCGAAGTTCAGCCGCATCTTAGTTAGACTTGAAAGGTGGCCCCAACTGAGTTGGGAATAGGCTTAGAGAATGAAAGGAGTCATGAAGTATATCCGAGTGGTAACCGAGAAAGAATATCACTAATCTAACTCATCCGAAGAATGTCGTAAGACCATATCATAGTGCGAGAAGGAAAACCTCGAAATAAAACCCTGTACCAAGCCAGATGGCTACATAGCCATCGTGGAAACAGTAGGTCAAAGTCTATGACAGGCCTATGTCCAGCAGTGAACTGCGGATGGCTAATTGATTGATTGATGAATCATTTAATAATCTTAGTGTAAATAATGGTGACTTATTAATAGAATCATCTTCAGCCTAGCGTTATGTCCAGTAGCATCCGAAGTAATTATCTCGGAGTCTAGGGTCTATTTTAACCAATCTAACTGCACGTTTGGATGAAATTCGACAAGCATCGAAAAGTCATTGGTGTGGGTCATGGTAAAACCTGGGATCGAACCCGAGACCTCGTCTCAGCAGTCCATTACTTATACCACTAGACTACCGCGGTGGTTTAAGTTCAAATGTGTGTATATTTGGTTAAACTTCAGATGAGGTGTTCCCAAACCTAATAGTTAACTAGTTTGCACGACGACTTCGTTCGTTCTTATTGTTTGTTTTGTTCTCAATAGGGATGACGATAAATCCACCCGATTCTACCCTATAGGGTATTCTACTTAATATCTCTATAATATAAAAATATGCATTGTAAAATAAATTATTGTTTGTTAAGCCGTCGGTCCCGGTTGCCATACTAATGTCTATGGCAGTCGTTACGGGTAGTTGGAACCCTCAAAAGTCCGACTAGCCGTACTACAGAACTTTGATATCACCAATTTGGTTGTGGAGGTCCGATGGCAGCCGCTTCACGGAAAATATTGTAGTTCAGCCGCATCTTAGTTAAACTAGAAAGTCGACCCCAACTGAGTTGGGAAAAGGCTCAGAGAATGATGACTCTTATTTTTAAGAGGTGGTTTTATAGAGGTTCAAATAGAGGATGGAAGTTTGCCATTTTTGTAGAGAACCTAATGAAATTTGATACATAGATAGATTAAAGCTTGGGAAATTATAATTGGTAGCGATAACCAACATTCAGGCTAGTAAAAATAAATAACATAACCGCCGGCGCCGATGACGTTGATGTCTTTCGTTAAAGGAACTGCTCTGAGAAATGAACTTCTTACAAAAGGGTTCATTCTGGGTTTCTACAATTTTTGGAACAAAATTCAACCAGTTGTATATCAAACATGTTTACAACTTGTTTGTTAGTGTAAGCAAAGGGTTATAAGTAAAGTTACCTGGATCCCTGAACATCATAATAGTGCCCTACAAGGCTCATATATTAATATACTTAGGTATATTACCCGTATCCGTGGCGTGGTGGTAGTGCACGCGACTGCTACGCACGGAGCGCGAGTTCAATCTTCGCTCAGTGCAAAATTGTATAATGGCAGTATAGTGATAATGGTAATTTGGCAGTCGTTACGGGTAGTTGGAGCGCTCAAAAGTCCAACCAGTCTAACTTCGAACTTCGATATCGTCATTGGTCATTGGACCATTGGTTGTGGAGGTCAAATGGTAGTCACTTCTCGGAAAATATCGAAGTTCAGCCGCATCACAGTTAGACTGGAAAGTCGACCCCAATTGTTTTTTTATACCACTTAGGTGGCAGACAAGCACACGGCCCACCTGATGGGAAGCGGTCACCGTGGCCAATGGACGTTTGCAACACCAGAGGCGTCACACACGTGCTGTCTACCCTGTAGAAACCTTCTAATGCCCTTCTTGGAGAACCCCATATTGTAATCGCTTGGGAAAACCACGGCAAGAAAACAGTGCTGGGAAAAGGTTCAGATAATGATATATTATCTGTATTTGATAGTGTTACGTGACTAACTACTGAATAGTGAGTGATTGATATACGCGACACGTGTCGTAGCTTATACCGGCACGTGTAGGGTATAGCACCTTTTAGTATAGGTCCTTATCTAAGGTAACTTTAATAATGTTTTTACAGCAGGAAGCTTATCACGAAGGGTAGCTCATTGATTGTGGGGTAGGCAAGAGTTTGCCCATGAGTCTAATGAACTATAAAAGTTCGTCGAAAAATTAAAAAAAAAAATTTTTTGAAATGATGACATTATACAACTACTAGTCTTATGCTGCGTCTCCATTTACGTAACATTTTGCCGTGACCGTGTCAAAAGTGCGTGTCCGTCGCGAATTCAGCTGCGTGATAGCTAACTTTAAATGAAACCATCGATCGACTGGTGGCCGTGTCAGCACAACTATAGTTCGCCTCTTTTGACAGCCTTCAGATGAGATGGGGTGGTGATATTATTTCTCCATCACCACCAGGATATCTCCAACTTCACCAGTAGTAGATGACATCACCAGGCAGTATCTAAAGGTGCGTCCACATTTGTGACATGAACAGCGGACCGGGCAGCGTGACATCAAGAAAAAACGTTGAGTGTGGACGTGAAAACTTATAACACATGGGCACACAAACTAGATTTGTGCTGACACGGCCACCAGTTCGATGGTTTTATTTAAGCTCAGCTATCACGCAGCTGAATACGCGACGGACACGCACTTCAGTAGCACTAGCATGAACTCCTACCGACTTCGTAATGTAAAGGTTTCGAGAGAACGGAGCATTGTGATTGGCAGTCTGCCTCTTGTGAACCTGTGTGCGTGTGTAGCCCGCCAATCGCAATGCTCCGTTCTGTCGATACCTTTACACAACGAATTCGATAGTATTTCGTGCTAAGGCTAAGAGTACGGTCACGGTAAAATGTTACGTAAATGTGGATGCGGCATAACACGATGATAATGAAGACACGCGACACTATCAAATACCGATAACAGAATATTAATATTTAATATTTATATTTGATAATGAATAGATAATGATATTATATATTATCTGTGAGATGCTTTTATTATCAGTGATTTAGTTACAGAGCTTTGTTAATTAAATTATTATTATTACACGAGTGCGCAAAAAGGAGTGTAACTGACTATAACACGGTAGCGCCGGTTCGATTCATGTTAAGTGCAAATATTTGTGTGCATGAATATGTTTGCATTGGTCTGATTGTGTTTATGTAGAATGTGTGATTGTATGCATTAACAAAAATCATCTTGGTATACATTCTAGATACCATATCATACGCTAGTTACGCAATAAATAAATCATAACCTTCATTTTATGCTGCAGTAGGATAAATATAATCAATTTTGCACCTAAACGTATGAAAAGAAGGTATTTGGGCTTCAAGTAATGTTTCATTCAATGAGTTTATTCCCGACTTAGTTGGGAACTGTTAACTGTGATGCGGCTGAACTTCGATATTTTCCCTAAAGCGCCTGCTATCTGACCTCCACAACCATGTACTGATTTCGGAGTTCTGTGGTTAAACATGCGGACTTTTATGGCCCTAACAAACAACCCATAAAGACTGCCATAGAGATGTTTATATGTCAACAGAGGCTGACGGCGTAAAGTGCTTCTCAGAACCCTATTACTAAGACTCTACTATCCTTCTACCTCTTTTTATACCAGAAAAGCACACGCAAGCTTATAAGTGCCCGGTTAATGGCAATAGGCTCGCCACCTATTACATTGGGACCTAAACATAAACTGACTAAATTTAGGTGCTAGCACCTCTGCCTACCCTTTCGGGGATACAGGCGTGAGTTTATGTTATGTTTCTCGATAATCAGATAATAGTACGGAACACTTCGTGAACGAATTTCACTCACGCTAGATAGGTTTCGATTATGAATTAAAATGGCCTTTATTTACCTTAAAAAGTAAAAAAACTTAAACGAATAATAGATCTTTATAAAAAAAATTGAACACCGAATTCATTGGCGCACTGAATCGATCGATTCATTAAATATTTACATTTGAAATCTGAGCGGATTCTAACACCAATAAGCAATCATTGATGTGTAATATCTGTCATATCTAATAGAATAACTATGTGTGTATATATACAGTGGGATCAAAAAGTTCCTAGATTATTTTAAATAGTATTATGAAGTGATGCCACTACACAACTACTAGTCTTAGAAGCTACTGGATAATAGATCTACTTATTAATGTAATTAAATTTAGGATACTACTTACATGAGTTTACTTGTTTTCTTATAAAGGAAAAGACATCGATCTATAGTACATTTTTTATATACCTACTTAAAAAACGTAAACAATCTTTGTGTGTCTTTTTAATAAGTTTTGTTCAAAAACTCAGTATAAAAATACTTTTCTGCTTAGAAACCTATTATATAGACTAAAAATCGGTATCGAGCCACTAGTTAGTCAGTTAGTTAGTCTAGTTTATTTGTTTAACATGTGTTTTATAAAAAGTTGCCACAACATTGTATATCTTTTTATGAACCTAAACAAATGAAGTATAGTTTATTTTATTAGCGCTATCTAGGCTTCTTTTGATTATATAATACCGCGTCTATATTTACATAACATTTTACCGTGACCGTGTCAGAAGTGTGTGTCCGTCGCGTATTCAGCTGCGAGATAGCTGAGCTTAAATGAAACCATCGATCGACTGGTGGCCGTGTCAGCACAACTCTAGTTTGTGTGCCCATGTGCTACAAGTTGTTACGTCCACACTAAACGTCGTGTCTTTATGCCACGCTGTCCGGGTTACAAATCTGGATGCACCTTTAGACTTAGGCTGTCAAATAATTATGGATCTTAAGATGTTCAGTATCTTTTGAAGCCCACTGTATATTAAAAGGAATGTGGTAGTTGATTGTCGAATAATAAAAATGGAGTACGAATAAAATAAATACTATGAGGCCTCATCAAGATCTCAGAAGCCTAACGGTACTGGGTGTAGAGTGGAATTGATTCTCAGTATAAATACCTAAGACTTTTTTAACTAAACGATTTTATTAGTGATGGAATTTGGACTCTATGGCGTGGCGATAGTGTATTCAGGTACTTTGCAAGGGGTTTGAGTTCGATACCCACTCAGTGCACATATTTGTTTACATTATATTCGTGCGTAGAATATATAGGTACTTTAAATTTTGCCATTTTATAACCTAATCTAAACTAATATTTTAAAAAAGAAAGATTTGTTTTTTTGTTTGTTTGTAAGGTTCTGTAACTACTGGACCGGTTTCAATAATTCTTTCACCTATAAAAAGCTACAATATCTAGGAGCAACATAGGCTATATATCATCACGCTAACATTCAAGGGAGCGAAGCAATAATCCGAAATCTCAATAGATCCGGTAAATTTCTATATATTGGCGCTAATATCGCTAACTAAATAGTTAGCGATATTAGCGCTAGGAATATTTAGGAATAGTTAGGGAATTAGGAAATCCGTTGTCATGACAGAAGTAGTATAGAGAGGCAAGTAGAGAATCGAGTAGAGTCGGACAACACGATAATCGACATCCACGCGGGCGGTGCCACGGGAAATAGCTATATACAATAATTTGACCAATTCAAAATGGCTGTCCTACTAGTTATGATACTATTATTTATTTGACTAGTCAGAACCGATTTAGCAATATTAGTTGGATAAGAAAGCAGTGTTTTTGCTTTGGGAAATTATGAACTGCTTAAAGATGCAGGGCAGAATGAAGGTCATTAGGTCATATATTGCACCATATACTGCGGTTAAACATGTATGCTGTTACATAATTATAAGATCTGCATTCTACCACTCACCACCACATGGACTGCTGAGACGAGGGCTCAAATTCGATCACAGGTTTACCATGGCACACACCAATGACTTTTCGATGCTTTTCGAAGTTATGTGTGTATTTATTGCAGGTTTATCAGTGCCCGGTTAATGGCAATAGACTCGCCACCTAATACATTGGGACCTAAACATAAACTGGCGAAATGTGGGTGCTAGCACCTCTGCCTACCCCTTCGGGTATAAAGGCGTGACTTTATGTTATGTCATGTATTCTACCATGTTTATGTATAAAAATATATACTAATACAATCTTTTTTTAACAGGTAACACATAATGTAAAACGCCTACAATCGATTCCAGTATGTCTTCTCAAATCCTTCCACACGGAATCTTCCGAAGAGACTCAAATGACATTCAAGAGAAACCATTAGAAATCGACACAGAATCAAACCCTGATCGCAGCAGATCCAACAGCCCTAAAAACATGAAGTTCTATAACCCTGAAGAGAAGACAATTTTGAATCAAGGGAAGAAATCTTTCTGTATCGAGGCATTACTGTCTAGACAATTGCCTGAGAGCAGTTTACAAGATAAGATCTCTCAACAGAAGTATCTTACGCTAATACATAGTAATAAAAACTATATAGGAAGATATCAAGAGAACTATGATGCCCAGATCGAGCAGAATATGATAAATAAATGTGAGGGGAGAGAGAGCCCGCGGTCCGGGAGATCTGGTCAGAGAAGTCCGCGGTCTGGTCAGAGCAGTCGGTCTGCGAGTCCTGGGTCTGATGATGGGAATCGCTCGGGGAGTTATAGTCCACCGATTTCGCCAGGAGTCGAAGGTGGAAATGAGGAGTATGAGAGTTATAGGCCTGGTGAGTTGACAATTGTACTATTATTTACCTTCTGGTCACATCACTACATAGTATAAAATAAAGTCGCGTTTTCTGTCCCTATGTTCCTTTGTATGCTTAAATCTTTAAAACTACGCAACGGATTTTGATGCGGCTTTTTTTAATAGATAGAATGGTTAAAGAGGAAGGTTTATATCTATATAGGAATGAAAAAGTTGCAAAAACGGGGTGAGTGATTACTGTGGCTTAATTATGGCGTTTGCAGCACCAACGTCGTCACATTCGTGCTGCCGAAACCGAAACCTTCTAATTCTATTCTTGAAGGCATAGATGCCTCAAGAATGAAATGAATTCATTCATTTCATTCTTGAGGCAAATTAGGACCCTTTATACCCACGAGAGACCCTTTTTTTCTTTGGTTGCATTTTTATTTATGACACACGAGAACACTGCGGTAGCCTAGTGATATGGGTAATGGACTGCTGAGACGAGGTCTCGGCTTCGATCCCAGGTTTTCCATGGCACACACCAATGACTGCGATGCTTTTCGAAGTTATGTGTGTATTTATCGCAGGTTTACAAGTGCCGGGTTAATGGCAATAGGCTCGCCACCTATTACATTGAGACCTAAATATAAAAAAAACTGGCGAAATGTGGGTGCTAGCACCTCTGCCTACCCCTTCGGGGATATAGGCGTGATACTATAAAAAAAAACACGAGGATGATGTCATTCATAATTTATTTAATTTTTTCACAGGTATAATACCAAAACCAGGCCTCCTCCCCCAAAACCCTGCTCTCGTAGCTGCTCAATCAGCAGCGATCTTCAACTACCCAATGTCCCAACCTGGAGGCCTGCCTCCAGGAGCTCCGATGCCCTCAGCCTTCCATCACCCAGGTGACAGGGTGCTTCACCATATGCAGTTGGAGTGGTTGGCCAGAACTGGCATGTTTTACCACAGAATACCGGAATTGGGAGGTAAGTCAAATCAAATCAAATCAATATATAAGTCCGAACAATGAATAAAATAAAATCAATTAAACGTGAAATGTCAAAAAAAAATGTAAAAAAAGATATATGTCAAAAAAAATTACAAATATTAATAATGTGTAAATAATAATAACATGTCAAAAAGTATATTATGTCAATAAAAAAATAAATAATAATAATATGTAATTATAAATTTTAAATTCAAACAATGTCATCAATTAAAAAATCTGTTACTTTATAATATGCTTTTTGCAGTAGGAATTTCTTTAATACATTTCTAAATGCATTGCTATTCAGTTCCTTCCAGTCTCTAGGCAATTTATGTCTAGTTTGTAGTTTAGACTGTCTATAAAATAAACGGTCATAGTCTCTGAGTCACTCAGTTGGGGTCGGCTTTCTAGTCTAACTAAGATGCGGCTGAACTTCGATTTTTTCCGTAAAGCGACTGCCATTGGAGTTCCACAACCAAATTAGCGATATTGAAGTTCTGTATTTAAGCTAGTTGGAATTTTAAGGGGTTCTACTACCCGCAACGACTGCTATTATAGATGTTCGTATGGCAACCGGGTCCGACGGCTTAACGTGTTCTAAGAGATATGTGCAGACCAGTGCAACTAGCCATATTTATACAAAAACTAGCTGACCCGCCCCAGCTTCGCTCGTGGTATAATTAAACCGCTCGACCGATTTTCTGCAAACTTCATATAAACCATCTACTAAATAGTCCGAACAAAGCCTGAACATTTGGTTTGGATAGGTGAGCCCGATCTTGAGTTATAAAACTACAACGAAAAGTGGCATTGATTTTTATATGCGGTAGCCTAGTGGTATGGGTAATGGACTGCTGAGACGAGGTCTTGAGTTCTATCCCAGGTTTACCATGACACTTTTCGATGTTTTTCGAAGTTATGTGTGTATTTATCGCAGGTTTATAAGTGCCCAGTTAATGGCAATAGGCTCGCCGCCTATTACATTGGAACCTAAACATAAACTGGCGAAATGTGGGTGCTAGCACCTCTGCCTACCCCTTCAGGGATAAAGGCGTGAGTTCATAAAAAAAAATTATATTAGATTTGCATTGAGCGGGGATCGAACTAGCGCCTCCCGCGTAGCAGTTGCGTTCACTACCGCCACGCCAGAGGCTGTCTAACTAACAGTACCATCTTCTCTCTTCGAATTTGTTATCAAAAATATATTACAATTGAAATAAATCGCACGCAATCACGAGTGTCGAACGATCATATTGTCACATTTGTGATAAATATCGAACTTATCGTTAGATAAATCTTACAATTGGACCAATATCGGACTTATCGCGAGATAAATCCCACAATTGTACGAATAACACGTCAATCATATAGAATTAGTTCGAATTTAATATATTTTCGTCTGCTTGTATCCCTGTGATGAATGAATCACTAATGAATCAGAAGGAACCAATGAATCATTTATTTTTCCGTTCCGATTGCAATATTATAAAGGCTTGCACTTTTTCTTATATACATATTATACAACTTTGGTGGCAAACACACAGCCCACCTGTTGGAAAGTGGTTACCGTGGCCTATATACGTTTGCCACATCAGGGGCATCACACTCGTGCTTCTGATCCTGTAGGGGGGGGGGAGAGGGAGAAGGGAGGGATGAATATTAAGAGAATTTCGTTACCATCACTTTTTGCACCATCACCTATCGTAGACCATTGCTGGACATATTTCCTGCCGTGTGCTTGTTTGCCAACTTAGTGTTATAATAAAAAACAGTCAAAAGACACTACTAAATTATAATATTCGCATCAAGTACTTTCTTCCGATAATCTCGGGTCCTTTAAGCGTCGCGTGAAAAAGCATCTGAAGAGGTCGCCAAACTGAGCGCCACCATTGTAATACTGTACGTGTTTGTAATGGCGGCCCTCTTCCCTGAGACTTTGCCTTCAGCTTACCGTCAGGCGAGGTGAAGTCAAACATACATGCCATAAATAAAAACTAAAAAACCTCTCCCAATGGCTTTTATGGCATTACCTCTTAAAAGTAATATTATTTCTATCTTACTATAAATGCTATACAATATTATGTTGTTCTTACTATAAAATATTGTGTTATGTTATGTGGGAATCAATGGGGTAATTTCAACGACCGCATTTTTAGAGTTTCTTCGCATGAAATCACTATGTAAAACGTTTATCTATGACCACTCTATTTTTTTTTCATGTAATACGAACACTAGCTTATATGAAGTCACTACTGAAAATACATTTCTCTTAAACATAAAATTTAAAAAAAATTAAAATATGCTAGATTCCAATAACGGTGGCGTGTCCGCGATGCACCTTTAAGCGCATTTACCTCTTTAAGTCCGCTATGATTGCAAATTTAGTACTTAAATTAAGATTATTATGTTAATTAATATATGAAGCAACCATATTTACTGCTTTCATTACTTCTATTATAACGCAGACATCGTGACAATGTCGATAAGGAACGTCCGCGCCTAAAGTGCAATTTCGGTGTGTTTTTTTTAAACCCTTATACAACGTATACACGTCAATTTAAACGATCTATCTTCTTACGCACGCGGAGTTCCAGTCATGCTCTTGCGTTTACGCAGTAATGGCATGTCCGATTCTGCCCAGTTTTCCCGCTAATACGTAAGTACCTTCTTATTTCTAAGAGGGAGTACGAAATTTTACAATCACGGTGGGTTACTGTATGAATGAATATTTGGTTTTAACATTACGATTTGCGAGTATGTTGTGTGTTGTTAGGTACCCTCAGCAATCATACATTTCACGTGACGAATGCATCACTGAGTTTTGTTTAATTTCATTTTTTCTTGATGTTTCTAACTTCGGTGGTGCAATATCGGTGGTTTCGGTGGTAGATTTATTGCCACCTATATTGCATCAATACTGAAATGGCTATGAGTTTCCATATCTTTGGTAAGATATTTACTCACAAGGTAATAAATAATAAAATTACTCATTTTTAACGTATTTACTATTACTACTGAGAGTGGGGCAATATGGGTATGGGAGGCGTAACCGAAGGGGTTGGAGGCTGGCCGACTTTCTTAAGAAAGAGCGACTCTTTATGATGAACTCTTTCTTCAAAAACCGCCCCACAGGAAATGGACCTGGATGGGCCCCGGTGGTCGTACCAAAAATGAGATTGACTTCATCATGACGACGCATAGACGGATATTCAATGATGTCTCAGTGATCCATGGGGTGAAAACCGGAAGTGATCACCTAATGGTTAGAGGCACATTGAATATTAATGTTAAACTGGTGAGATCCCGTCTGATGAGGTCTACGCTCCGACCTAGAGCTTCCCATATACAGTACCCCGAGAGATTTCAGCTCGAACTTTCGAATCGCTTCTCTTGCCTAGAAGAATGCAGTACAGTGGACGAGATAAATAACAGGTTGGTTGAAGCTGTCCATTCAGTGGACTCCAAATTCTTCAGGCCCCGTCGAAGAGATAGACCACAGAAGCTCACCGATCACACCCTCAAACTCATGGCCGAACGACGCTCTATAAGGCTGCAGTCTACCAATGACGCTGAAGCACATTGGCAGCTCAATAGACGTGTCCAGCAGTCTTTGCGACACGACATCTCTCCTGCCTTTAATACTCAATGTATTAAAGAAACGATTGAGCGAAATAAAGGCTCCAAAGTGTTCGCAAGAGACTTGTCTATTGGGCAGAGCCAGTTGACAAAACTGAAGAGGAAGGACGGCAGTGTCGTGTCGACTAAGGGAGATGTTTTGAGGGGGATCGAGGGGTCTTATGGACAGCTTTATACCTCAGTCACTAAGCCTGCTACTGATACGGTTAAAGATCCAAGAGCCAAGCTAAGCCGACACTACACCGAGGATATCCCGGACATCAGCCTGTACGAGATTAGGGTGGCCCTCAAGCAGCTTAAAAATAACAAGGCACCAGGAGAAGACGGAATCACTTCGGAACTTCTGAAAGCGGGTGGAACACCGATACTTAAAGTCCTTCAGAAGCTCTTCAACTCCGTCTTATTCGAAGGTACTACGCCGGAAGCATGGAACAGAAGCGTAGAAGTCTTGTTCTTCAAGAAAGGTGACAAAGCCTCTCTTAAGAACTACAGACCCATCTCGCTTCTGAGCCATGTTTACAAGCTGTTTTCGAGGGTTATCACGAATCGTCTCGAACGCAGGTTTGATGACTTCCAGCCGCCCGAACAAGCCGGTTTCCGAAAAGGTTATAGTACCGTAGACCACATTCATACGCTGCGGCAAGTCATACAGAAGACTCAGGAGTATAACTTGCCACTATGTCTAGCGTTTGTGGACTACGAGAAAGCCTTTGATTCGATCGAGACATGGGCAGTGCTACAATCTCTCCAGCGGTGTCATATAGACTACCGGTACATCGAAGTGCTGCAGTGTTTGTATAAAAACGCCACTATGTCAGTCCGAGTACAAGATCAGAGCACAGCGGCGATACTGTTGCAGAGGGGAGTGAGATAAGGAGATGTAATATCCCCGAAGCTCTTCACCAATGCAATGGAGGATGCCTTTAAGCTACTGGAATGGAAAGGTCTTGGCATTAATGTTAATGGCGAATACATCACTCACCTTCGTTTTGCCGACGATATCGTGCTCAGGGCAGGATCGCTGGAGGATTTTAACACAATGCTCGACGACCTCAACCGAGTCTCTCAACAGGTGGGCCTCAAGATGAATATGGACAAGACCCAGGTTATGGCGAATGCTCATATTCTAAGGCCCTCCCCAGTGTCAGTTGAAGGATCGACCCTCGAAGTTGTAGCCAAGTACGTCTACCTTGGACAGATGGTCCGATTAGACGGATCAAACTTCGAGGCGGAGGTCAATCGTCGAATCCAACTCGGCTGGGCAGCGTTCGGGAAGTTACACAGCGTCTTCTCGTCCAAAATACCTCAGTGCTTAAAGACAAAAGTCTTTAATCAGTGCGTGTTGCCCGTGATGACCTATGGCGCCGAGACGTGGACCCTCACTATGGGCCTCATAAGAAAGCTCAAGGTCGCACAGCGAGCTATGGAAAGGGCTATAATCTAGGCTAGGGTCGGAATCTCTCTGCTGGATCGAATCAGAAATGAGGAGATCCGCAGACGATCGAAAGTGGTCGACATAGCCTACAGGGTTAGTAAGCTGAAGTGGCAGTGGGCGGGGCACGTAGCAAGAAGAACAGATGGCCATTGGAGCCGAAAGGTTCTTGAATGGAGACCGCGTACCGGTAGACGAAGCGTGGGACGGCCTCCTGCGAGATGGACGGACGACAAAAGCAAAATTGCCTTTGGCAGCATGATGTAGCATCTGCATCATGCATCCAAGCCGTTAGTACATATTGTTTAGATAAATATATCACAATTTATAATTTCGGTGTGATCTTGCAATTTCGGTGGGTTGACAATTTCGGTGGTTGTTCTATTTTTATAACAAATGCAGTTATTTGTTTCCTTCTAAATATCTAGAATACTAATGTGTTCTAAAAGAACTCCATTAATTTTTTTCATCGGTAAACCTATGATTGAAAAATACCACCGAAATTAGCAAAAAATGAGGCATGCGTGATATTACCCAATGATTGATTACAATTTATCTGTGACAGAGTTTAACTAGAAGAGTGATCACTAAAATGTAGTTTTCGTTTGATTAGATATATATTTTTTTATTTTATCTGTGATACATTACTGCGTAATCTATGAGCTAATGATATGTTCGTAAGGCTGTGCAGAATAATTTCTTCATTAAGAATTCTCTGCTATTATGCTAGACTACGAGCCTTTTTTGATCTTTTCTTTTACGTCTAACAGTAAAAAATAGTACATGAACCCGGGACTTCCAAATAGTTGAAAGAACAGGTGGTTTCTGGTATCGGTATTCGGTAGTCGGTTCGAGTTCGACATAACCGGCTTTGGTGGTAGGAGGATATCTGTGGGGAATCTCGCACGAAAAAAGATTATTTTTCGTGCAAGAAATAACTTTTTTCGTGCAAATACGTTTCCCGGGTTTTCAGGAAAATACTTATGCCTAAAGTAACCATAATAAATAACTTTATGACTAAATTACATTTCGCTAACATCTGAGTAGGCACTACACAAATTACAATCTCCCAATAAATACAAATTACCCAATAAAAATAAGTGCTCGGGTAATTTACGTAATTATATTTACCCCTCGTTTGACCCCCTTAATAATTAATAGTATTTACCCTTAGGGTAAGTTGTTGGTGATCATATTTGTCACATATGCTTAAATTGCTAGCAAATGGGTCGATAAAATATGGATAATCTGTTTTTTTTTTAAATTAAATCTACTATTGTAAATAGGATAGTTTTATCCGACTTCAAAATAAGCGGTGTGACTCAAAATTTTTGCCGCATAATTAAGTCTTGGTGTTGTTGAACTAAAACAAGTGGTAGTGTGATGTAGTTGGTGCACGCGTGTCATTGGTGTGCGTATTTACGCAACGAAGGATAAATTCTACAATGTGAACCTTTTTGTAAGAATACCCCATTAAGTCTTGGAATTCCTTACCAGCTCACGTGTTTCTTTCTTCCATCCATCCATCATCCATCATCGATTCATCCATCGCGGGCCGTCTATAGGTCTTTGATTGCCGGAGGTGAGATTATCCAAGACATATGTCTCCCAACCCGGCAGGCCCCGGCACGTTCCTTGCCGGCGCACGTGTTCCCTTCTTAAGTCCCGGGTCCTTTAAGCGGGGAAAAGCTTAAAGCATCTGATGAGGCCGTCAGGCTGAGCGCCACCATTGTAGCACTGTACGTGTTTGCAATGGTGACCCTCTTTCATGAGACTTTGCCTTTAACATCAGGCGAGGTGAAGTCAGATGTACGTGCCATAGATAAAAAAACATCTCTTTGAGGTGAGGCCCTATTCATCAGTACTGTATGCATGGTATAAGGACATACACCCCATTCAAATCAACACAACGCAGCTTAACTCATAACAATTAACATTCGACTATAATCAGCTAGTGTCCGCCGCTCCGCGCCACCCCTGTTTACTGTCACCACATGTCACCTGATACCGACACCCACCCTATTTCAACCCCTATTTAAAAAGACCTGTTAAATCAAGGGTAAGTTTAGACCTTTTGGTCGCGGTTTTAGTTATTAGGGATGATTTAGAGGTTAAAAATTAAATTAATAGTAAAAATAATAGTTTAGAATAACTAATAAGACTGCTAACTGCTGTGGTTTTTCCGAGCAATTACAACATGGGGTTCTTCAAGAATGGCGTTATAAGATTCTTGCAGGATTTAGAAATATTTAATGCAGTAGCTTTTCATACCGTACAGTGCTCACAGTTTCCACAGATTTAAATTTTATTATTATTAATGAACATACATACATACATACACACATATGATCACGCCTGTAATCCCTGAAGGGGTAGGCAGAGGTGTATTAAACACTCACATTTCGCCAACTGTGATTTTTCAGTCCCACGTAATAGAAGGCGAGTCTATTGCCGCCAATCGGGGAATTTGTAAAAAAATGTCTTAACCGAAAGTGTTGCAGCTAAATCAATTTGAAATCTTTTTTGACCCGATTCCTGGCTATGTGGTGTGAATGCAAGGAAATTAACTACGTGCTTAGCCGCACAAGCAATACCAGTTAGCGTCTTAAAGAGTATCAGACGAATTATTAATGAAATGATCACTTAAATCTCATACCCGACATAACTCAAATATTTTAGCTACATATTTAACGGTACCCACGGTAGCCTAGTGGTATGGCTGGTGGACTGCTGAGACGAGGTCTCGGGTTCGATCCCAGTTTTACCATGGCACACACCAATGACTGCGATGCTTTTCGAAGTTATGTGTGTATTTATCGCAGGTTTATAAGTGCCCGGTTGATGGCAATAGGCTCGCCACCTATTACATTGAGACCTAAATAGACACTGGCGAAATGTGGGTGCTTGCACCTCTGCCTACCCCTTCGGGGATATAGGCGTGATAGTATAAAAAAAAAAAATTAACGGTAGATTAGTTCGGCAATAACCAATTGAGCTTGTGTCGACATATGGGTGTGCAATAAACACACCCCAATATTAGCGGTACTTACGTCCACCCCTACGAATCTTTCTAAATATATTCATGCTGGCAACATTCTGAGAGGTTGTATTAGATTTATTCAGAAAATGCGTACTTTATGATTTTTGATTTCACCTAACAAAATTGGAGTAGCCATTTCGAAGATTATAAGACAGTCGAACCGACGAAAACATTTGTAATTGTTATATTTGTTAGCGGCATCATCAATACTCTTATATTATTATTATTACTAGCTGTGCCCGCGACTTCATCCGCGTGGAATGTATATTTTTTTTCTAAAATAAAAGTAGCCTAAGTTAGAAAGAAAGAAAAAATTGGGAATCAGCGCAAAATGGCACACAAAATACAAAAGTTACTCCTTATTACATAAGCTACCTGCCAGTGAAAGTCCCGTCCAAATCGGTCCAGCCGTTCCAGAGCTTAGCCGGAACAAATAGACAGACAGACAGATGAAATTTTAAAAATATATATTTCGGTATGTGTAGTTACCCTATATACGTTCATATGCATGTAGTAGAAAGCGATTATTTTAATATTACAAACAGACACTCCAATTTTATTTATTTGTATAGATTATATTTCTGAACGGTTATCGTAACGTTATATAGATTATCAATTATATACGATTTTAAATTGAAACTGAAATAACGGATATTGTATTCGAACCTACTACTTACTACCATACCTACGCCATCTTTGAGTTTCAAATTCTGATGTGTAAAATAGTAAGTTCAACAAAGCATTTCCTTCGCATTCTGGCTGATCATGAGCCTTTTTGATTTCGAGATTTTGGTGTTAGCTCTCTTGGGTATGAAAGAAAGAAAGAAAGAAATAAATAAATCTGTCTGTCCGTAAAAGTAACACACATAAGTTGTATGGTTTATTCCAACCTTATTTGACTTTAATTATAAAAACTTATTACATAGACTACAACTTATCATCAACTCTCACAATTGACATTTCACAAACATGTCAAGCACCAACAAATAATACAGAATTTAAAAACACTAAAACAATATTTAAAACACCATTCATTCAAAATATAAAAAAATGATGTAACAAAATTTCAAATTGATCCATTAATCTCAATAGACACAGCATTAAAATTAATTTTCGCCACAATGTTCCGCAACACTATTACAGGACTCAGAAATACTTGGACCATAATATTTTCTCAAGGAAAATATCAAACACGGTCCACAGTCCGAAACTTAGTAAGAAAACCAACATCTAACAGCCAAAACAAAGAACAAATCGAAATCGAGGCAGCAGACAAAGAAACAGAAGATAGAAAAGTTGACAATGATTACATACCAGCAAATATACCTGATCCTACACCACAATTATATCAAGTCAGTCCAGCTTGTCGCTGCAGCGAATGCAATAAAGATATAGAATTATTCAGTGAAGAAAATATTCCCAATCTAATAGAATACATCAAAGCAATTAACAATACGCTCAATATGGCTAGTAAAATAGATTCTTTTGAGCACACTGGAGGCAAAAACCTTGATGATGGTGATTATATGCTATCAGAAATGCTAGATAATGTGTCCATGCATGGTGCTCCGCCATTATATAAAACTAGTCCAGCGTGTCGTTGCACTGATTGTAATGAAAGTGGAGAAGAGTTTTACACTGAAGAAGAAACATGTGAGATGAAAATGAATTTTAAAAATAAAGAAGTTAGTAGAAATGAAGCGGAAATTAGTTGAAATGCTGATAAAAACCAGGTTACTATACATGATAAGGTGATAGAACATAACATAAATACTTAAGAAGAAACAAGCAATGATCTAGATTATATATATAAGATGAATGCTGTATCAACGCTGCGAGTATAATTTTTAGTGCTTTGATTGAATGTCCTGATGATATAATAGTCTTACACGAAATCTAAACAGAACATTACAAGAGAAAACGATGGGAGTTTAGCTAGACATAAAAAAATGCAAGAGAAGATTTGGGTGCTATTATTAAGTTTGTTATTACTAAAAGTGACGATCTTAATGCTACGACAATGACATTGACTGTTAAAGCGATTTTTAATCTTAGTAAAAGAAATACTATATTGATGAAAAAGATATTTTCGAAGCAATTTGAATGAAGTATGAAGAATTAACAAATCACAAATTGATTAGCTTAACAATGTATCACATTAAAAGAAAAGAGACACTAAGAGAAAGAATAAGACAGAAGATAAGATTGAAAAGAATTAGGTTTATAATCCAGAATAGATCTTGCCAATTGCAAATAGAAATATATTGGAAGAAGTGCACATTTCTGATTACATAAGCCATAAAAAAGAGTTTCGAAAGACACCATATACCATACATACAATAAATAATTAATTGTGTAATATAAACTGAGACTAAAATCACATGTACACGTTTCTATTTTATATTTGTAAAAAGTTTGTCCGCGATGGACGCAAAAATCACTTAACGGATTTCGATGTGGTTTTTTTATTTGACACCTTCAAATAAAAAAACCGCATCGAAATCCGTCCAACTTAAAATCTTAGGTTTGTTTGATTGCAATCGGGTAGAACCAGAGGTTATGATTAGTAATATAGAATTTAAGTTGCACAGATGACGCTTAGGTCGCGGTAACCGATAGCCACGCGGGCATAGGCTAGTAATATGATTCTTTTGAAAAGAAGAGTGGTGCGTTAACATGCACATTTAATATGCAGACGCATCTATTTTTATATAATAAAGATTTATGTCTGTTTACATTCCTGATCATCGAAATCTTGTGCTGTAATTATCACAGTTGACTAAAATTATTGAATGATAGTGATGCTTACCGTACGTATCTTCATAGAGAATAACAAATATTAAATATTAACATAAACTCACGCCTTTACCCCCGAAGGGGTAGGCAGAGGTGCTAGCACCCACATTAAATACATATATTAGCAAATATACAGCTTTAAATAAATGCGATTTCACTCTTCATGTGTAACTTTTTGTATAACATTGTAGAAAAAAAAAGTAAAGGTATTTTTTTTTATTCATGGCCTGAAGGTAAGCTAAGGGCAAAGTCTGAGGAAAGAGGGTCACCATTACATACATGTAGTGTTACAATGGTGGCGCTCAGCTTGACGGCCTCATCAGATGCTTTTTCACGCCCCGCTTAAAGGACCCGGGACTGTAAAACGTCAATACCAAAAATATAAGTCAGTTAGCAAATGTAATTACCGGTTCGAAACGCGGTCTCAACCTGAGAAATCTCCGGCAAGAAACTCAGCGGACTTTTCTTTTTTTTTTGGTGCATATACTAACAACTCTTCACAAACAACCCTACACACATTCCCCTAATTAACTAGCATATAAAATATATAATTAAATCTTAAAATGGCGAAGTAAACTTAATTTAAAAATCAACACGGCACTCAAACGTAATTTAGTAGGTAGGTGCGTGGTTGCAGTGTCAGCGGGCACTTCTTCGAGTAAAGGTCGGGTGTCAGTTACAGCGATTTATAATGTCGATAGCGGGTTAAGTGGCGGACAAGCAACACCAGGAACGTTACATTCGTGCTGTCGACCATATAGAGAGGAGGGAGGAAGGGGTAAGGGGAGAAGGTTAAGATAGTTTCTGTGCTGTCAGTACAAAGACAAAGAGTTTAGTAGACCATTGTACGAATAGACCTTTTTAAGATACTTGTGACGTGTTAAAAGTAGTTCTAAAAACATAAGTTCTGTGATAACACTAAACAAATTACCTACTACAGAAGCTGTTTATCAAATTTTATTAGCGTTTAATTTCAATGTGTAACAATCACGTAACCATCCAACAATAAGCCTTAGTTGCACGATCTTACTTTGACCGTGACAAAGCCGTTGACCGTGGTCAACGTACCGGTCAGGTATAAAACGTCATAGCCTTGGTTGTAACTATGACCAGCCACGCTCAAACGTCAAATTCTGTCAAAAACAGAGCTACAAAAATCATGGAAAACAAAAATAAGTGGAAGCGGCATGTAGTCGGTGCACGCGTGTCATTGGTTGACGTATTTATGCTACGAAGGATAAATTCGATAATATGAACGTTTTTGATAAGAATACGTCTAAACTTTTTCGTAAATATTCAAGCTTTTTCAATTCAAAGTATGAAATGCCATAAACACTTTTTTCACTACGGCAGCTCAAACAAGTAAATTTTACTGCATAACAACAGTGTGCAAAATGCGATTTTGCCCACTGCGTGAGACAAAGTAACTTTTTGATATATATTTTTTATTTTTTCTATAAACAGTGCCAACCATAGATTTTAAAAAGAATTGTTCCGCGATGAACTTTCCAACTACATAATCTGCACTCTATTCCTTGGCCGTCCTTTAGAAAGTTCTTTAAAATATGAAGGTCCAATTTCGAAATTCTAAATTTGAAAGGTATTTGTAAAACGAATAACCATGTTTTTTATTTAAATTATTTAATATTTTAATGTATTATAACATAACATAAACTCACGCCTATATCCCGGAAAGGGTAGGCAAAAAAAAACAATTATTTACTAGTAGAGCACGGTATTATTAACGGTTATGTGTGTGAGTTTTACGACATCGGTTCCGCTACTGCAGCTATCGCGTCGCAGTTCTACTAGTTTTTCTGTTCTGTGTACTAAACATAGAGTTAACCAAACCATTTCTATCAAACTGTTAAATTTGACGGTGACCGTGACTTTGACGATGACCATGACAGATAGTTCGTGCAACTAAGCCTAAGATTCCTTATAAGTTAACTCATACTCACACAACTCATACTAAATATAAAAATATCCTAACTTAGCTGCAACATTTTCGGTTAGGAAATTTATTTTCGGCATACCAATTTTTTTACAAAGTTCCCGATTGGCGGCAATAGGCTCGCCCCCTATTACGCGAGACCAAAAATCATAGTTGACGAAATTTAAATGTTTAATACACTTCTGCCTACACCTTCGGGGATTAGGGCGTGAGTACATGTATGTATGTTACCTCATTACTGACCACCGCGACACTAATTCACAATGTGACTCTAAAAAATTCTGGCAAGAAATTCAGTTTACTTTTTTGAAATCTATTTAGTTTGTACTTAAATCAAATTTTATGTCACTATACATAATTATAATGTATAACTAATAACTAAGTATGTATTTGCAATTGAATAAGTCGTTTATAATATTTAATCATGCCGCCCGCTATCACTGAGCCCACAGTAATCCTGTAGGGGAGTTTAAGCCAATTATCCGGTGGCAATTTGTTCCCGTAAACAAAGGGACGGCCCTTAACAAATTAGATCCGTGTAGTAGGGGTGCGAATGTGTCGATAGTTTATTTTTTTGACAAGTTTTTTTTTATGTTTTTGTAATTTCTTTAATTTATAGATATTTTCTTTAAAATATTGTGTTACAAAAATCATGTTTTGATCTTTTTAGAGCAATTAAACATTGACAGCTCATGTGGCGTGGCGGTAGTGAACTTGATTGCTAAGTAGGAGGCGCTTGTTCGATCCCCGCTCAGTGCATATATTTGTATGTAATATGGCTATTTGTATTGGTCTGGTCATGCCTCGGAGAACACGTTACGGATAGTCGGAGTTATAGTTTTTTAATATAAATAAATACAATAGGTTCCCACATTATGAAATTATCGATTTTTTTACAGATTCATGAGTTCGTTATTCCTGTAATTTAATAGCTATTTCCATTATTTATGTTTTTTTGAAAGTTGATTGCAAGATTTAACAACTGGTTATTAAATTTTGTTTTATTGGCAGCTTGAAAATTAAATTCGATCTTCAAACAGTACATTCTAAATGCTATCCATTTTGATGATAAATTTCATATTACATTTTTACAGCTGTTACTTTTCAAAAAAGTAATAAAAGGTGCTGTTTGCTTAATGATATCTCACTAAAAATGTAAAAAGAATTAGTACTGAAAATTAGGTCTCCTACAATATAAAATTATGTATAAAACAAATAATTGTGTCGGTAGGTACGTAGTACGTATGTCTTCTTAAAGTTTCTGGCAAAATATCTTCAACCAGTTTTATATCGAACATGTTTAACAACTTGTTTCTTTGTAAAAACGGGAGATACCACGTACAAAACAAATTTGGTAAACATTTTTTCCAAAAAAATATCGATATATATTATAAGTGGTGGCTGTCACATCACTAGCAAAAGACCGCCGGCCATACAATCACATTTACTGTGTTGTACCTTTCAAGCTTTTTGACTAAAACGACATGAGGGGTAACCCTTTAAAATACTAGTTTTTTGGCAGAATTGACGGAGGTACACGACGGTATTTACCATCCTAATTGAGCATTCCGACTGAGGAAGTAATAATAATATAATAATTGTACACCAAGAATAAAAACATACAGAACAAATACAATGCAACAATGGTAAATACAATTGGCGGCCTTATCGCTCTGCGGCAATCTCTTACAGGCAACAAAATGGAGAGAAAAAGCAGGAGAAAAATGTTTCTGGGCAGTTTGGTATGCAACAATATTATATGGAGAAAATAATAGTAACAAGGCAAACATATGGACACAATAACCTACCTTATAATCAACATATACATATACACATACATACACACACCTATTACTATACCTCCGCCCTACACATAGTACCTCCGCCCTACAGAAAACCGCAAGAAAGAATGACAGTGCAGAAGACAAGGAAGGGTTTCTCGGTCTTCCCACAGACAGCACTCACCGCCGGGAACACAACACAAGGTTATTATTAGCCGTGGTATCCTGTAAGGCGAAGGTACTTCCCCAGTCGAACTAGTCAATTGGGACGGGAGCAGGGCGATACCGTCGTGTCCTAACTCCGTCAATAGAAATTTATTTTTTAATAAAAAAGCATTAAAAGTCATTGGTGTGTGCCATGGTAAAACCTGGGATCGAACCCGAGACCTCGTCTCAGCAGTCCATTCCCCATACCACTAGGCTACCGCGGTTTTAATTCAGCAATTCAGTAATACCCAAACAAATAACAGTTTTAATAGTTGAGAGATTACTCTCACTCACCAATGACTTTTAGATGCTTTTCGAAGTTATGTGTGTAGGTATTTATCGCAGGTTCATAAGTGCTCAGTTAATGGCAATAGGCTCGCCACTTATTACACTGGGACCATAAACTGGCGAAATGTGGGTGCTAGCACCTCTGCCTACCCCTTCAGGGATAAAGGCGTGAGTTAATGTTATGTTATGTTATCACTGATTGGAATTAAAAACTAAATTGTGTTCACCTACCTTTCAAAAACTTTGATATCTTGTAGGCATTTGCCCATACCGCTACGGCGCATGCGTGCCGAGACCACACCCTCAACCCACCCCTTACTTCAATTCACCGTGAAGTCCTTCTTCTATATAATATATTTACTCGTGTCTTCGTTTACTTAATCATTTGAAACTATTTCTTTTTTTCTCACAATGGCTTACCTACTAAGAATTAAAAAAAAAGATTAATATTGTCCTGAAAATGGTTCAAATTACGGTACAAATATAGTAGTCCATTAACACAAACGCAGGCTTACTGCTTGGGGTTTGGAGGTCAGATGGTAGTCGTCACCATAAAAATCGTTTTGCCATTGAAATGAAACCAATATTTACGGATTTCATCGCGATGTATTTGGTAGTGTGGGACCCAGTTATCTGCTTATTTAAGCCTTATTTTTATCATGCGAAAAATCCCCACGAATAATCTCCCCCACTGGAGCCGGCTAGGGAGGTTATGTCGGACTCGAACCTACTAAAACCTACCCCATTGTCTGATATTTAGTAGATTGTAGCCTGGCACCGCGGCAGACCCAGGGTCCCTTTCTCATTCGAGATGACCCCCTTTTAATAGGATTTGCTTAAAAACTTAGTACAAAAATACTTTTCTTCTTAGTAACGCATTTTAAAGACTAAAAACCTGTGTCGAACCACTAGTTAGTCAGTTAGTTAGTCAAGTTTATTTGTTTAACATGTGTTTTTATAAAAAGTTGCCACAAGATTGTTTACCTTAACG
The DNA here is from genome assembly GCA_963691645.1 of Pelosia muscerda. Taxonomy (NCBI): domain Eukaryota; kingdom Metazoa; phylum Arthropoda; class Insecta; order Lepidoptera; family Erebidae; genus Pelosia; species Pelosia muscerda. The sequence goes on along the minus strand of OY829126.1, from coordinate 1,370,223 downwards.
GAGGTAGGAAACGACGATATCTCCCGTACGAAATGAGCTGTCCAACTGGGGAAGTACCTCCGCCCTACAGAAGACCGCGGTCATAATAACCATCGTGTTGTGTTCCCGCCGGTAAGTAGGGTAGCCAGAGCTCACTATACCCCTCCTTCCCCTCCCCTTCCTAGCCTCCCCACCCCTTCCCAGCTCTCCCCCTTTCCCTTCAGGGTGGGCAGCGCGTGTGTGACACCCTTAGTGTTGCACACGTTCATAGGCCACAGTGGCCGCTTTCCATCTGGTGGGCCGTGTGCTTGTCTACCACCTACGTAGTATAAAAAAGAAAATACCTTGTACAAATGAAGTATAGCTAGCTAGTTCATATATTTATTAAGGTTTTGTGTAAAGATACTCTCCTAGACGTTAATTGGTAGTGCTTATGCGGCTAAGCACGTAATTAATTTCCTTGCGATTTACACCGCATAGCAAGGAAACAGGTCAATTTTTTTTCCAAACTTATCGAACTGCTACATTTTCGGTTACGAATTTATTTTTGGCATACCTAATTTTTGTACAAAGTGCCCGATTGGCAGCAATAGGCTCGCCCCCTATTACGTGGGACCAAAAATCATGGTTGGCGAAATGTGGGTCTTTATTACACCTCTGCCTACCCCTTCGGGGATTACAGACGTGAACATATGTATGTATGTAAAGATACGAATGTTACTTTGTTCATCTAACGATAATTTTATAATATGGACACAATACGCATTCGTAAACTACAACAAATATACTATAAATTGTAAAATACATTACAATTATTTTACAATAACAATTAAAGCCAATAATTTAAAATGGTTCAATTTGACACATAAACAAACAAACTTAACAAAAGAACAAATTGGCCACCCCTCGACTTCTAATCCCTGCAGACTAACGCACCCCTCACAAACAAAAATATAACTTAACACAATAAAATAAGGTTAATTTTCCTTTGAAGTGATAGTTTCGAATATCAAAATCAAATGTCAAACTGAATTGAACGTTATTTTTTTAGGAATAAGGTTGATTTTTATAAACAAACTATTTAGTTAACAGGGGTGCTAAATGCCGACATATGATTAGTATGTTACAATTAATTATATTTATTTTAACGCTTATTTTGTACGGGGGGTCAGCAGTAATTGCTTAACCAACTGAGAAATTAGTACAAGCGATAAATAAAGCAAGCTAAGAGATTGTAGTCGTGAACCCAATGTGGGGGCACGCCGTGTACCCATTGATAAAAATAGTGGAACGGGTATCAAACCCGCATATTATATGATGGCATATTTCTTTTTATACAACCTAGGTCGCAGACAAGCACGCGGCCCACCTGATGGTAAGCGGTTACCGTGGCCTATGGGCGAGTGTAACACCAGAGGAATAACACTCGTGCCGCAACCCCTGTAAGAACAGAGACATTCTGTGTCGTCAGCGCAAAAGATGTAGGATAAGCCTTTGGTTTTCCCACGGACAACACAAAACCTCTCTAGTGAGCTCTGGCTACCCTACTCACCACCGAAAACACAACACAAGGTTATTAAACGGCGATATTCTGTAGGGTGGAGGTACATCCCCAGTCGGACTGCTCGATTGGGACGGATATACCGTCGTGTCCTACCTCCTCTAAAATGGTGGTGGCATATGGTGGTAAAGCATTATATGCTAAGTCACAGGTTCAGTTCCAACACTAAGTCCGATTTTGCAACATATAAACATTCCTCTTGAATCTTTCAAAAAACCCCATCAAAATCCGATTTATTGTTTTGAAGATGTAAGCATACATAGAAACGAACAGACAGACAGACAGCGGGAAGCAACTTGTCCCATTCCCGAAATATATAATCTCACCTCCATTCCCGTCTAATGTCTATCGAAGACATAAGACGGCGTGCGTTAGTCGGTTCGAGTCCGACATAATCACCTTCACCGGTATCGGCGGGTGGTGGTAACCGTGGGGATTTTGTGCACGATAAAAAAAAATAAAGGATGTACAGTTTTCAGCTATGCCCCGAAATGTCCTAATCTTAGAATGTTCATGCTCACTTTGAGACTTGGACATTCCGGGGTTCGGACATTTCGTAATTGAACATTATGGTGTTTGGATATTTTGAAAGTTGGACATTTCGGAACATGGTCATTTTGAGGTTGGACATTCTGGGCTTCGGACATTTTAGGACTCAGACATTCCGGGATATGAACTATTTACACCCTGTAGATAATTTAGGAATTGGACATTCTGAACATAAACATCCACTGTAACCACTTTCCATAAGATGAGCCGTGTACTTTTCTACCACCTAAGTGGCATAAAAAACCCATAACCACCGCTCAATTCCCCATAACATACGTATTCAATGTTACCATATTAAAATTTTAGTGCCCCATGAAATAATGTCATATGGGTACCATGTAGACCCTAATGTACTGCCGAGATGATCCTATTAGCGTCGTTATGGCAATTTCACGTATGGGGTGACAATTGCGAGGGTTGTGGACGGAAAGTAACAAGTTTGAAACCTGTACGTTGTATGAATGGAACTTTTTTATGTTTGAATAAATATGCGACGAGCTCTGTGGCGTGAAGGTAGTGAACGCGACTGTTACGCAGGAGGTTTGGGTTCGATTCCCGCTCAATGCAAATACGATAGCGGCACAAAGCGGAAACTCCGTACTCAAGGACCGCGGTCATGGAAGACCTTCGTCTCTCCTACATAGAACACGTAGCACACCCTAACGTAGCGCTGTAGCAATAAAAAGTTCTACTGCTACGCCAGTAGCCACGAGACTTTTATAATTCATATACTCCGTATAATAGGTCTTTACAATATGAAATTGCCGAAATTTTATTCCTGTAATTTAGTAGCTATAAAGCCGCGGTAGCCTAGTGGTATGGGTAATGGACTGCTGAGACGAGGTCTCGAGTTCGATCCCAGGTTCACCATGGCACACACCAATGACTTTTCGATGCTTTTCGAAGTTATGTGTGTATTTATCGCAGGTTTATAAGTGCCTCCATGTTCTTTCATGGGCCTCGGCGCGCGCCACCAGAGGGATCCAGCCTTACAGTAGGAGACATCCCTATCGGCATCAAGCCCCAGATGAAGTATCTGGGGCTCGTGTTGGACGGCCGGTGGGACTTCGGAGAACACCTCCGAAGTCTGGCCCCCAAATTGAAGAGCACAGCTAATGCTCTGGCACGGCTGCTGCCCAACATGAGGGGGCCGGATGACTCCTGTAGGAGACTCTACGCGGGAATCGTACGGTCCATGGCCCTATATGGGTGCCCAGTATGGGCGGAGACCCTGAAGGCCAGACACGTGCAGAAACTGCACGCCCCGCAGCGCACGATGGCCATCAGGGTCATCAGGGGGTACCGTACGATATCCTTTGACGCAGCGAGTCTCCTCGCCGGATCGATACCATGGATCCTGGATGCGAGAGCCCTTTCGGTGCTATATCGGTATCGAAAGGAGGCGCGGGAGCGGGGACATGAACCCGAGCCTAGTGAGCTCCGGGCCGTGAAGTCCCAGCTCCACGGGGACATGGTATCCGAGTGGGAACGACGACTTGGGCAATCACGCGCAGGGCACGCTGTATTAGCGGCGGTAAGACCCATCATGGGGGACTGGCTAGAGAGGCCACACGGTAGCCTCTCGTACCGGCTGACTCAGGTAATCACCGGGCACGGGTGCTTCGGCGATTACCTGCGTCGGATTCAGAAGGAGCCAACGTCCGAGTGCCATCACTGTGATGCGAGCGAGGACTCGGGGCTTTTTTTTTTTTTTTTTTTGTTTATTTATTTAGTACTATACAATGTTACATAAATCTTAAAGTAAGACACTAAAACCCTACAGGGTTTAATATGTGTCGCGTCTAACAATATTGAGGGGTTAGGCATTAATTTTGCTACTGTGAACATACAAAGCAAATAGAAAGATGATAAGTCCTTATATGTAGTTATACATTCATTAGGTGCATTCCTTTGATTCCTATATGACTCGCGCAGGCGAGAGCGAGATTGCCATATGTTCCGCAATACAATGTGCGTTGGCGCATCTCGCTCTCGCTCACACCTGAACCATTGATTTACCTTATAAAAAAATAGACAATAGTTTTGCAACTGCGTATTCAGTGATACATGATTGCTGCACACGTTGACCGAGTGCCCGGCGTGGGAGACGCCAAGGCGGGCCCTAGTGACAGCCCTAGGGGTGGGAGTTGTCTCGCTCGCCACCTTGCTCACGGCGATGGTACGATGCGCGAGTGCTTGGGCAGCCGCCGCCTCCTTCTGCGAGCAAGTTATGCTCGAAAAGGAGGAGGCGGAGCGGGTCCGGAGAAGACTCCGGGCCCGCACTGCCCGCGATGAGCGGAGGCGACTCGGACGTCGGAGGTCGCAGAATGACCTCCGTCCCCCATGAGCGCGGGCCTGGGGGTGACGGGTGAAGCCGCCTGTCACCCTAGCAGAAGCAGGCCACGGCGATGGCACATAATGCCACACCATACCCAGGGGCTAGATGGGGACGCCATGGTCCCCACTTTTAGGGAAGAGGGTCATCTCAACAGAGATGTCCCCGGGTCTGCCGGGGTGCGAGAGATATGTCTTGTATAATCTCACCTCCGGCAATCGAGGACCCATGGACGGCGTGCGTTTTGGTCGGTTCGAGTCCGACATAATCACCTCCATCGGTTTTGGTGGAGGTGGTATCCGAGCGGATTTTGCGCACGATAAAAAAAAAAAAAAAAAAAAAGGTTTATAAGTGCCTCGGAGAGCACGTTAAGCCGTCGGTCCCGGTTGCCATACAAACATCTATGGCAGTCGTTACGGGTAGTTGGAGCCCTCAAAAGTCCAACCAGCCTAACTTGGAACTTCGATATCGCCATTGGTCATTAGACCATTGGTTGTGGAGGTCAGATGGCAGTCGCTTCACGGAAAATATCGAAGTTCAGCCGCATCACAGTTAGACTGGAAAGCCGACCCCAACTGAGTTGGGAAAAAGGTTCAGGGAATGATGATTAGTAGCTATTTCCATTATTTATGTTTTGTTTGAAAGTTGATTTCATGATTTTACAACTCTGTATTAAATTTTGTTTATATTGGCAGCGTGATAAATTAAAATAAAACTTGACAAAACCTAGCACGATCTGTGTATGGACAGCCATTTCAATTGTATAAAACAAGACGTCCGTTCGCTCCCGTGTTCTGTTAAGTTATGACTAGTTGACCAACAGATCCGAAAGCAATATTCGTCAATAATCTACGGAGGCGGTAGAACACGTTTTGGGCTTAGACAAGATCTACCGTTTCACTACATAGTATAAAGTAAAGTCGCGTTTTCTGTCCCTATTTTTCTTGTCCCTTTGTATGCTTAAATCTTTAGAACTACGCAACGGATTTTGATGCGGTTTGTTTCAATAAATATAATGGTTGAAGAGGAAGGTTTATATGTATATAACATTAAGCTACGACTAACAGGTGCGGAGCAGGAATGAAAAATGTTGTAAAAACGGGGTGACGCAGACGAAGTCGCGCGGGTCAGCTAGTATTGTATAAAAAAGACATCCGTTCGCTCACGTGTTCTGTTAAGTTATGACTAGTTGACCAACAAATCCGAAAGCAATATCCGTCAATAATCTACGGAGGCGGTAGAACACGTTTTGGGCTTAGACAAGATCTACCGTTTAATACATAAAACGAAAACTCACACCAAATATGACATAACATCCCCTAAATATGGCGTGTTTATATAAAGGATAGTCTCGTACTGGGGGGTGCTGATCAAATTACGCTGATTGCAGGCTTGCGCTCGGCAGAGCGACTTAACACCATTGTGTAGACGGACTTGCGACTCAGCGATTAGATGACATTTGGACGGAGAATAGCAAATCATAAGTTAATATAAAAACTGTTTTATTTATTAGGCAGAATAGCCAATGCGATCTGTGAAAAAAAAATTGAGGGTAACTGTTATGTTATGTATTAGGCAGAATAGACAATGCTATCTGTGATAAAAAAAAATTGAGGTAAATGTCAATATTATGCGGGAAAGTTAATCGATTACCTATTATTACTTTAAAAGCTTTGTGATTAGATGCCATTTGTTGGAGAATCTAGACTGTTTTTAATATTAAGCTGAAAGGTCAGTGCGACCTTTGGTTATTATGTACTCTGTGGCCATTTAAAAAAGAAAACTTTTAACGACTTTCAAGAATAGGCTTTAAACATAGAGCTCTAAAGGGACACCTTAAGATCTATAATCCTTTGACAGCCTAAGTCTAATTCAAACAAAAGTTAAATAGGGTTAATAAAATAAACTAGATCGATGTTTTGTTTCTTTATAAGAAAATAAGTAAACTCATGCAGTAGTATCTAAACCTAATTGCATTAATAATTAGATCTAATATCCAGTAGCTTCTAAGACTAGTAGTTGTGTAGTGGCATCACTTCATACAATTTTAATTTTAAATTGTCCAAGAACATAAACTCACGTCTATATCCCCGAAGGGGTAGGCAGAGTTGCTAGAGATTTCGTCAATTTATGTTTAGATCGCAATGTAATAGGTGACGAGCCTATTACCATTAATCGGGCACTTATAAACCTGCGATAAATACACACATAACTTCGAAAAGCATCGAAAAGTCATTGATGTGTGCCATGGTAAAACCTGTGATCGAACCCGAGACCTCGTCTCAGCAGACCCATACCAATAGGCTACCGCGACTGTCCCACTATACGTAGGTATATAGTAGCTAATGCGTCCCAGAGACAAACTACTAGGTACTTAGATCAGGAGCCAACCCCAATATGTTGGGCAAACCTCTATTAGATTAAAAGACGCAATCCAACTTTTATCCATGGCGGTACACACATAAATTCATGGGGAGACGTTGTACTGGGTAAGTGGCTCCACTTCAGAATTGATTCGTGAAGTTGACATCAAAATTTTTATACATGGCTTGGATATTGCATTTCCTGGAATTAAATCTAAAATGTATGATTTTAGATTTTTTTAATATGAATATTAGCAAAGACTTCCCAAAGAGTGAAACCTATGCTCGGGCCCTCTCCGTGAGTAGAAACAAATTACTACACCACAATGGCAACTTAAAAATACCGTTGATTTGACAGAAGAAGTAAACGAAATAACTAATATTCCCTCTAATCTCTCCAGCTAAGCTCAATTCCTTTTTATTTTATTTATTTATTCATTTATTTTTTAGAAGTGAACTTTTGTTTAGAAGAACTTTTGTTAGAAGTGAGTTCACATCGGTAGTGTAATGATCAGGATTCGATCCCGGGACCTACCGATCGTAAAGCCGACTCCTTAACCACTAAACTAAATAGTAAAATAATTATTATTATAAAAGTCAAAGGGATATTTACTGTGTTTGTCGATTTTAGAATTTTAGCGATATTTCGGCACTTTTCGCGTTGTATGCCACCTAACATTTTGAACTGCTTGATGTTTCGGTCATGTTGTACTAGCCGTGGTCAAAGCTGACTGTTAATCAGCTTGACTTGTGCAAATTATTGTATAAATTATAACACTTAGGCTTGTGTAAATTATTGTATATGATAGCGTTAACACATGCCCGTGACTCGCTAACCACATACACACATTACATTCAATAAACTAATTTATTTAATTGATTGAAAATAAAATAACAATTAAAACTAAACAAAGATTTACATTAAAATGTAACCTAGAATTCCTCCACATCATGCCTTTTATGGTAACGTTCCCAGAAATCAGCTTTGCCACGTTGTATGGCAATCTATGGCAATAAACAAAGTGGAGCTACTGAACTATCGTCTGCACTATACATGGCAGAAGTTTTCGTATAAATATACCGAACGTTCGGCAGTAGGGGAGGCGATATATGACAATTGATTTATATTATACCATCTACTTACTTAGCTGGTTGTTTTTAAACATATATCTCTTGTATATTTTGTGATTGCATTGGCTATTCGTAAACAAGGTTGCTTTAAGAAGCACTTTAAGAAGACCTTTCGTTCAAACGATATCGTAATTTGCTAGTTACTTAGGTACCAAAATTTTGAAAATTTCTATGTATGTTAATATATTTACGTGATATACATAATTGTGTGATAAAATATTTTAACAGTTTTACAGATCTATATAAATAAAATCAACTGTAATATGTCGACATCATCATCATTGCTATCGTGTGTTTTTCTGATTACATCCGAGGCTAAAGTGAACTAAAGGATTTTTATGTATATTAGACTCACTTATTTACGTGATATAAATACATAATTAATTGCGTGATAAAATGTTAAAACTCTTTACCAGATATAATGCACCGAAGCATCTATTCTGTGGTTTATTTTGTAATGGCAGATTTTGCTTATTTAGCTGTGTAAAAGCTTTCGAAATTTTTTAGCACGCAATTATTTATATCACATAAATATGGTTTTGAAAGCCACCATGTTTCAATGTATGATAATCCCATTGACATTAATATTACTAGCATAAATAGACCCACAGACTCTTCAGTACCGCGTTACCGAATTTAAAATGTCAGTGGTAGTGACATGTAACTTTTAGTACAGAAACATTGACGACACTGCAATATTCTGACGTACTGTCAATAATAATATATATTTATAATCTGACAATGTTAAAAATCTATAATATAAAAATCAATGCCACTTTTCTTTGTAATTTTATAACTCAAGATCCGGCTCACCTATCCAAACCAAATGTTCAGGCTTTAATCACACTATTTAGTAAATGGTTTATATGAAGTTCGCAGAAAATCAGTCGAGCGGCTTAAACATACCACGGGCGAAGCTGGGGCGGGTCAGCTAGTTCATAAAAAAATCGTTATAACCTGTCACTTTCTCACGCCTAAGTACTTATGTCACTCTCACAATTTATTCATCTAAGGATAACTTTATGAATAATCATTAATTATTACATTAAATTTCTATCACTTCACAATTGAAACCCTCTTCCCATTGAGATATAATTATCATACATACATACATACATACATACATAAAATCACGCCTGTTTCCCGTAGGGGTAGGCAGAGATCACGGATCTCCATTTGCTACGATCCCGACATACTCCTTTCGCTTCATTCACTCTCATTACCTTTTTCATGCATGCTCGTCGGTTTAGGGTACTCCTGACCTGCCCCTTTTCTAACATTTACCCGATTTGGTCCAGGTATGTGCGCCTAGGTCTTCCCCTTCCGACGGTGCCATCCACACTAGCCTCATATATCTGTTTCGTTAGTCTTCTTTCATTCATTCTCTCAACATGACCGAACCATCTTAACATACCTTTCTCAATTTTCATCACTACATCTTCTATCACTCCACATCGCTCTCTTATCACGCTATTTCTGACTCTATCTCTCAAAGTCACTCCACACATACTTCGCAACGCGCGCATTTCCACTTAATTATCATCTTGTGTAATATCTAAACCTACGTAGAATTCTCTGTTAAAACCTCATTAATTCTCAATAAACGTTATTATTCATTCATGAAATCATCTTTCCCGCCGTTCAACCATAAAAAAGCCTACCACATTATTCAAAGGGCAAAGTCAACACTCTCATACAGCCTATTTTTTTTTTAAGTTATAAATGCATTAAGATCTACATGTAGGTAAACAGAGTAAATATAAATTCGTGCTCAAGTGTCGAAATGATAAATAAATAGTTAACTGGTGTAGGCCGAACGTGACTTTCCTGTGCCTCACTCTGGTCTTCCTGTCAAATATGTTTGTTCTCGTATAATAAATTTATAATTTATTTTCTCTGTCGTTTTATTTGTTTATTGATTACATTGATAGAGAGATATGTAAAATAATTATGGGAACTGAGTGTGAATGAATTTCTTGTATGGCGCCCAGAGGCGGTTGTAGAGACACGACCAGTAGGTGTATATAGGTCGTTACATATGAAATTACCGTTTTATTTGAAGAAATTGGAGGATACTCAATTTTCAGTACTAACATTTTTGCATAAATCCAAATTTTATTATTTTTTTGTGTATGAAAGAAACAACATTAAGCAAACAGCAACTTTTATTACATTTTTTGAAAAAAGAATACGTAATTTATCATCAAAATGGATAGCATTTAGGTAGAACTGTTTTTGAAGATCGAATTTAATATATCAAGCGGCCATTAAAAACAAAATTTAATGGAAGGCTTACTGATAATACGAGATATTACTTTCACTGTTATCACTAGTACTTACCCAAATACATATTTTCAATAAAAAAAATACAATGGAAGAATATCAGCCTCTAAAACCAAACGGCTACAGATTCTGAGGTATAAGACTCAGTGTCATCCTCGGTTACAAAATGGGCCCTAAGGTGTGAAATAAGTACCTATGTGCCTGCCTACCTAGTTCCTTATTGCACCAGTTTATTTTTATGACGGTATACACTATCAGTTCAGTCAATATCAGGCTTTTAAGGACCTGTATCCATAGCCGTAAAATAAATTATAAAAAAATCAATATCGCCCTAAACGTTTCCAATCAACCATAAAACACCGCACTCAACGTATTTATTTAACCTAACAACTAATTTATCAGATCAACGTCACCATAGCTAAAGTAAGCTTATAAAAATGATAATTAACAATTACAACACTAGCGACATTTGGTGTTGTTGACACAGCACGATAATGTCATACACACATCTGTCAAGGTTTGGCGCGAACCACCATCTTATTTTTTATTTGTTAATTGTATTATTTTGTTTGTGTTGGTATGCTCTTTTTGGGGTTGCCGTATTATTAATATTGATGAATAGAATCAATGTTTATTTGAAAGTTCTAGCGATATTTATGCTGAATTAGAATCTTAATAAGTATAGTATTAAATTAAATATGTCCTGTTAGAATTATCAAAAGAATAACCTAGTTAAATTTGCTCCAAAAAACTGAGGATTGAGGGGTACATTTCAGAAAGCCATGCTTTCTACCCAAATAAACATTTTAGAACATACTTTATCGTGATATCTACACTTAAAATGGACATCGTTTATAATATTTAATGACAGGAACCATTAACTTTTGATTCGCACTGTACCTACATAATTTTTTATACAAGAAACACCCATACCTAATTGAAAGCTTTATATCTATGCATACAAATATTTACACTGGGTGGGAATCGAACACAGAGAGAGTGTCACTTAAAAATTACAACTTATATTTTCTTCCCTCAGGTGCACCCCATGCTCTTCTCGGCAAAACCAGAAGACCTCGAACAGCATTTACGTCGCAACAACTTCTGGAGTTGGAGAAGCAATTCAGGATGAACAAATACCTCTCCAGACCCAAGAGGTTTGAGGTCGCCACTAGTCTGATGCTAACTGAGACACAGGTGAGACCATAGACATTAATATGTGTGAATCAATTCTTCAAGCACCTACCTTGACAAATCTCTGCATCACCCTAAGGTTGACTGGTAGAAAATGCCAATGGCATTAAGTCCGCCTTTGTACATTATTATGTATTTGTGCAAAAAGTTTAAATAAATAAAAAAATAAAAAAAAATGAATGAATGAAATTGACCCACAGATTCCACAGATTATGACATATACTATGCGTTTCAAACACAGGGCGGCCCTAACGCACTATTATAAGGAAGAACAGCGTGTCAAGGTCACCAAAATCTATGAATGCTTTGCGCCCCGTCATTCATAATTTTTTCTAGTCTTTTACTACAACTAGCATACTAGTGACGTACTTCAAGAAAAATATTTATCGACGAACGATGAACCGATGATTGCTCATTTAAAATTTAATATCCATAATGATTATAAAGAATTGTTAAAGTGAATTTTCTTAACACAAATATGTAGTTTTGAAGATATTTGATTTCGAAAATTGAAACGAGCAGCTAGAAAATGGTTTTTGTGTGAGTGACGGCATGATTTCTTAGTAAGTAGTGCAAATGCATGAAGTGCAAGAGAATATTGCATTTATCTCGGTACCAGTTGTGTTTTGTTGTGTTTACGTGTATGATTCATTAAAAAATAAAAGTCATTTGGAATAGTAAGAAATCTATAAATTATAATAAAAATAAGAATTATAATATTATCTCATAAGTGTAGCATGTTACCGGTCTTGTTAAGTTAATACACGTTAAAAGATAAGTAAACACAATCGTATTAGTATACGTAAATCGACCACTTCTGCCATAGTAGAAGGCACAGCACTAACGTAGTAAAACGTCCATTCATAAAAATGGAACGTAGGTAGGACACAGCGTTTTGTAGGTAGGGCCCATCCCCCCCCTTATACATCAATGGTTTCAAATGAGAAGACACTCGCAATCACGGCAACTTCACTCCTTACTCATTAAAATTGTACGGCTAACAGGAAAATTTCCATGCATGTCGGATAGTTCATACGTAAATAACAGAGAGTGACAACTACTTAATGTTTATTTTCTTTTCATTAAATACATAATATACTTTTTGTAATTATAATAAGTTTTCTTTATTAATAATTAAAAGTGAAGTTAGCAACGGTAATCAAAATGTCATTAATGCCAGTTATCAACTCTATTGAAACGCATAGTATATGATCTGGAGCAATGGCGCTCGAGACAGATGTATTTGCGCTATTTCTTGACGTTTAAACAAGGATATTTAGTCCGACGTATTTTATGTATGTAAATTTAAATTTATTATAAGTAATGCATAATTAATATTAAAACAAATACATATATCGTAGATAAAACTCACAAAAAAAAGGCGGCAAAAAAAATTATTTCAATATGGCGGCAAAAATGACAGCTGCTTTTTTAATATGTTTAATTACTGCTTGTCTCTTCTACACACTTTTGTAACGTCATCTGATATCTAATCTAATAACACAATTACAATTTCCTTAATAAACCATAACAGAACAATTCTCGAAATTAGTTTCATTTCAATATACAATCAGCTCGCTATCTCATACAAATATTGTTATTATTATTAATAAAATAGATAACAAACTACACATACCATTAATTAATATTATAAATGAGAAAGTTACCCTGTCTCTATATTACGTTTACAAGCCTAGACCGCTAAACTGATTTTATTTATAACCTAATTTTTCGTGCCTCAGAGAGCACGTTAGCGCAAGAGCTCAGAGAGATATCTTAAATTTATTTCTTACCCAATGAGAACACGAGATATCCTCCACACTTTAAGTAAAAACCTTTGATTTTTACATTTTAAATGACAAGTTTAACTTAATTTCGAAATTTATGTAATTCTCCTAAAATATTTTGCATACAGTGAAACTGGGGAACATGTACAGTACCTATTTACAATATTTTTCATAAAACCTGTACAACAGATCATGTTTCAAGTAAAATTATTTGAAAACTTAGCATGCACAAAATCTACGAAATATGTCGGACATTTCATTATATAGACACCATTGTAATATAACGTGTTTTGAGTAGTAAATTATTATTATTATAAACCGTCACGAACATCATCATCGTCAGACACCAAAATCTAGTAATTGTCAACCACTGAGATTACAAGAAATGCCACTGAATCATAAACTTCACTGCTATGTTTTTAAAGCCTAAAATAAAATGGCATCGTGTACAGTAAAGAAAACGACATAATGAAGTCTATTTTGAATTTTAAGGTTATGTATATAACACCGATAATAACAGATAGCTGTTACTATTTTAATAAAATAATTTGAGATTGTGTCTATACCATCTCAAATTATTTTCAATTATACATTTATTTTCAATTATATTCCATTTTAATTAAATAAATATATAAATGAAATAGCTTCTACATAATATTCGTAATGTGACTATAGTAAAATTAACCTAATTCAAAACATGATATATTTGTAATGTCAACCCTAAAACCGACGTAATTTTGACATTTGTTTTGGCGCCAACACCTGTCAGGGCGTTACAAATGTTAAGATTACAGAGGTTGTTCTCATAAATGTTACGGACTGGGGTTTACCCGATTGTTCCGAGTATTACTTGGGTTTACGCGGGTATAAAGATTTATCTTGCACCCTCGAGGCGTGAGGGGGAATCTAAGAATTATGTATTTTACACCTGTTTGGATTTCTAGTGGGTTGCTAGGGGTAAAAATTTATTAACCAATTTAGGTGGCATGTGGCGCGAAACGTATTTATGTTAAACATTTCAACCTATGGGACAACCAGTCTCTCAACATTAGGAGAGGCGTATGTCCAGCGGTGGACTGCGATAGGCTAATTGATTGATTGAATCAGCACAATTTTCAATCACAGGAAACACAAAGTCAAAAAGTCGAGTCGATTTTTAACACAAGATAATCATTTGTATTTTGTCCACAGGTAAAAATATGGTTCCAAAATAGAAGAATGAAGTGGAAGCGATCAAAAAAAGCGCAACAAGACTCCAAAAATAAAGACACACCTCAAACTGAAGAAAAGAAATCAAAAGAAATACCAGCCGAACAGGAAAAACAAACGCAAATGACGGGTGATTTGACAGCTGTCAAACCGATGTTAGACAGGGATAGAATTATTGCGTTAGAGCGGGAAAGGGCTATGGCTGCCGCGAATTTTAATTCGAATTTGGAAAATAGGCGCGGCTTAGTTGTGATGAATCAAGATGGAGGTAGGCCGTTGGATATGTTTAGGCCGTACGTGGTATGAGAATAGATTAATTTTTACGTTTTTTAATTGTTAGTTTTTACAAAAAATATTACAATTAATACCTTATTCATGATTTTTCAATCACAAATATGGCCAGTGTTTTTTTTATTTTTCTACAATATCAGTATAAAGAGTGCCATCGAGAGAACTTTCACATTTTAAAATTATAATGACTTCTATTGACTAATTTTATATATTCGTCAACTGTCATCAGCTTTCATCAACTGTCTAAGATGATGAATGTTGATGATTTCTTTTAGTTTTCTGTACTCCATCACCCCAACCCATGCAACTCGTCTAGAAGTCATTATTCTTACCTATTATTATTATCACCCTTTTCATTTCAAATCTACTTCACTAAAGGGGTAGGCAGCAAGTATACTATAGTTGTAAACATAAGTAATAGTTAATCATGCTAGTCAAGAATAGTGTACATTTCTAATGTTAAATAATAATAATTAATGTAAATAATAATGTTAAAGTAGTGTGCAATTTACATTAATGTCCCTATAGTTTTAATATATATTGTAATGAACAATATTGCATTTACTTAGTGTTTATTTTTTATACGATTTAGGTGGCAAACAAGCACACTCCACTTGAAGTCTCTCTTGAATCACTTGGAGTCCAGATTTATTACCGAGAATACCGATTGTCAAGACATTTTATTTATTCATATAAGTTAACAACACAACAAAAAAAAATCCTTCTCCAAATAAAAAATAAAAGGTTTTGCACTTTGAAGTCAAGTACATGCCATAATTAAGTTTAGAAAATTAATTTCATATAAGTAGATTACATACAATAACAATCAAAAAGCCTGATTATTATTTTAGTTTTTTATAACAAATTTTGTGAAGACTGGTACAACCCAAAATTGCCAAAATGGGCAATTTAGGCTTCAATCAATAGACCTATCGCAGTCCACTGCTAGACATAGGCCTTTACCAATGTTGGGAGATATTGGCCCACTGTCTCCACGCTGGCCAAACGGGTTGGTACAGTGTTTTATTTCGAGTTATCCTTCTCTTGCAGTGATATCGTATTTTTTTTATCGTGCGCAAAATCCCCACGGATACCACCTCTACCAAAACCGCTGGATGTGATTATGTCGGACTCGAACCGACCAAAACGCACGCCGTCCATGGGTCCTTGATTGCTGGAGGTGAGATTATACAAGACATATCTCTCGCACCCCGGCAGACCCGGGGTCATCTCTGTTGAGATGACCCTCTTCCCCCAATGTGGGGACCATGGCGTCCCCATCCAGCCCCCGGGTATGGGGTGGCACTTTGCGCCATCGCCGTGGACAGTGATATCGTCTGACTCCTCGCAGTGATATCGTTTTCCGTGTGTCACCTCTGATAACCTTCGGATGAGATGAGGTGGTGATATAATAATCACCAATATTTATAAAATAATAAAATTAGTTAAGTAATATAATTTATATTAATCTCTACACACAGACCGAATTTATTTGTTTAATGCTATGTGTAATGTAATGCTACGACTACCTTTTAGTTACTGATTATTAAATTGTAATGTTTTTTTAATAATAATAAACTGACATCTTTCTTAACAGTATTATTGATTTAGGTTACTAAAAAAATACAAATTAGTGAAATATTTTATAAAAACCTGTAAATTATATATTTAATATTATTGTATGTATCAGTTTTTTTCTATTTCGTTTTATTAGTGTTAGGGGAACACTCCATAAAACGAAAACTGCTGACCAGTTTAACAAAATTGAACTACTTTTTTTGATTACAATACCTACTTTTTTTTGGTTGATACCATGATTTTTAAACTCTATAAAGAGTATTATTACTTGAAGTATGCTAATAAAATGATTTAAAAATCCGGCCCCGGTCTAATCCTGCGTCCCTATAAGCTGGAAAGTTCTAAAGCTAAAAAAATAAAAATATGAAACTCACATACAATTATGTACATTTTCTGACAATTTTTTTCTGATGTAAAGATATTTCTTTGTATTGCATTAATTTCGTTGATTTTATAATAAAACATACAAAAAACGAAGTCCAATCTTGTTAAATTGGTCGGTAGTTATCACCTGTTTTCATTTTCGAGAGCGTTACTGTCATACTATTACTTTTTTTTAGTTTTTTTTTTCGATTTTTTTTGTTTTGTCTGTATTATATATAGAGGTTATACAATAA
The DNA here is from genome assembly GCA_963691645.1 of Pelosia muscerda. NCBI lineage: Eukaryota > Metazoa > Arthropoda > Insecta > Lepidoptera > Erebidae > Pelosia > Pelosia muscerda. Next base: position 1,353,346 of record OY829126.1, on the reverse strand, counting down.
GAAAACGAAACTAGTATTAAGTATGTTTATTTGTCATAACTATTACAATAATATATAAAGTATATATGTTTCTACGTCGAGTCCTGTAAAATATAACTATCATGTAATAAATTATATGCAAATTATGAATAAAATATAGTTGATATGTTGGATTTACGCAGTTTTATTTAACCTATCATCAAAAACTTAACATTGAGTAAAAAAATGTATTTATTATAATGATTATGAATTTCAAAATCATTGACAAGAACTAAAGTTACCGAAATAGTTTGGAGAAAAATCAACCAGAAGTCTAAGACAAGTTACAAGAGCCCCTGGGGACGTAGACCAGTGGTAATTCGTTGGTAGTCGATTTGTAGAATGAAATAGATTAGATTATTCAATGTATGAGATTGACATTCGTTCACGTCTGTCATAAATGTCACAAACGTCAAAATACATGTCACTCCCATACATTGAACATTATATTCTATTCCATTCTACAAATCGACTACCAACGAATTGCCACAGGTCTAGGGCCTATAGACAAAGTGACATTCTATAGGCGAAAAGGGCAAGGCACTTAGCAAAATATAAAGTTTGAATTGTAATATAACTACAAAAGTTTAATAAAATTTGAATCTTGTGACTCGAAGTATTTTATTTCACATTAAGTAATCCATTGACAGTATACGAGTATTTTGAAAAAGGTTCGATTCGACACAAATATTTTACCTCACATATTTTTATAGTCAAGTAATTCATCAGTAGTAAATTGAAAATGGTTCGCTTCGACGCGATTACATCAATAGAATGTCACTTTATCTAGAAACCTTGAAGTGGCAGTACTGGCAGAGGGTGGACCACTTCTATTGAAGGACCAGGAAGGTAAACGTAAGGTGTGTTTGTCAAAAAAAATATGTCGACCAGAATTGACTCAAGCAGTCTTTGTTTTGTCACACAATACCGTTGCAGCACTAAAACTCGAGAGAAAAAATTTAACTACGGTTGTCCCAAAAACAGTAGGTAAGTTGTCTATGGCAAGAGTACTTCACATATCCATTGCTGACAAGCGGCTACCTACTTCACAGAGTGAAGAGGACAAGCAAACATTAACTGAATATTGAAACAAACTTTCTATATATTGATATTTGTACTTAATAAGTTTAAAATAGAAGTGAAAAGATGTTTAATGAAAAAAAGTTAAAGTAGACGAATATCTTGACGATAAAAATGCATGGTCGTAATAATATCTTGCTCTTACACCCATAACTTAATAATATTATAAATAAACAGAACTAAATATTGAAAAGATAATAAAGGATAACGATAATCTACCTGAGTTTCTTGCTGGTCTCTTCGTAGTAGATTTAACTACCGAACCAGCAAAAGAATCATTTTCAAATGACTTATTTACTAAGGAAATTATAATATTTTTGACAAATGTAGGTACTTAATTATTGTAAAACTTTGACAATAAATGCTCTTTATGTGCCTAAACTGAATGAATCGTCTCAGCAGTCCATTACCCATACCACTAGGGTATGAATGAATGAACGATAAATTTATTTGACTCTTCCTTACGAATGTAAGGAATGAAGAATGAAGGAATGAAGAAATTACAAATGTAAAAATACAATTGTGATATCAGTGATTTTGGGCTATAACTATTTACATTAAATTATTATTTACTTACATTAAGTATTATCAGAGACGAACACATGTACAATACCTACATAAAAAAATATTTGCTTTAATTTGTTCTAATTTTTTTTAAAGGCGACTCCCGCTCTAGGGAACAAGCCCTGTATCGCGGTGAACTTTACAAACATACAACTAACAGACACAAAGTACACCCAGACTCAGAACAACTATTTGTGGATCACACTAATTTTTGTCCTATGTGGGGATCGAACCCATAACCTCGTGCACAGCCGACGCATACTACGCCAACTGAGCCACGAAGGCAGTCATTTCTAAACCCTGATAGAACTTACGATGCCCGAGCGCTTGGGCTGCCGCCGACACCTTCTGTGAGCAAGTAATGCTCGAGAAGGAGTCGGCGGAACGGGTTCGGAGAAGACTTCGAGCCCGTGCGGCCCGCGATGAGCGAAGGCGACTCGGGCGTCGGAGGTCGCAGAATGACCTCCGTCCTCCATGAGCGTCTGGGGGTGACGGGTGGCCGCCTGTCCCCTAGCAGAAGCAGGTCGCGGTGGCGGCACTAAAATGCGCCTCCCCAATTTCGGCGGTTAGACTGGGACACCGTGGTCTCGAAACCTGAAGGCGGTTATCTCGAAAGAGATGGCCGGGGTCTGCCGGGGTGCGAGGGATATGTTGGTTACTGTCTCAACTCCGGCAATCTAAGGACCCAAAGACGGCGTGCGTTTTAGTCGGTTCGAGTCCGACATAGCCTCCCCAACCTTTCAGCATCCGTGGAGATTTTTCTCACTATAAAAAAACCCTGATAGAACTCGTAAGTGATACTCAAAGCATTATATAGCCAATCAATAAGTTATGCAGCCAGAAAGGATAGATCTATAGCCACATATAGCCACATAAAGTCAGAAGTAAGAACGTTAAATAGCACAGGCTGGTAACGGTTCGCTTACAACACTAAATTAAGCTGAGGGGGGAAGGGGGGCGGTTAGAGCAACCATGATTTAGGATAGATATGTTTTATTTTTATTTTTATGACCTTTTTTTAATCGTGCGTAACAGACCGACATAATCACGACTCGATCTGACCAAAACGCACGCCGTCCATGGGTCTTTGATTGCCGGAAGTGAGATTATACCAGACATATCTCTCGCACCCTGGTAGACCCAGGAATGAACTGCTGAGACGAGGTCTCGGGTTCGATCCCAGGTTTTCCCATGGTATACACCAATGACTTTTCGATGCTTTTCGAAGTTATGTGTGTATTTATCGCGGGTTTATAAGTGCCGGTTAATGGCAATAGGCACCTATTACATTGGGACCCAAACATATACTGGCGAAATAAGTGCTAGCACCTCAGCTTACTCCTTCGGGGATATAGGCGTGAGTTTATGTTATGTTACAACCCGCTTCCAAAAATTTTATAACTTTTTTTGCAACCTAGGTGGCAGATAAGCTTACGCGGTAATGAAGGGATCTATGCGTTGTTGTAAGTAGCACTGATTGTGTTTCACAATGGTGACCCTCTTTGATGAGACTTTGCCTTCAGCTTAACATCAGGCGAGGTGAAGTCAAATTGACGTGCCATAAATAAAAAATAAAAAAGTATTTTGAATACTGTCCACCATTTTCCAAACGCATACTCTCCACCCATCTTGCGAGTGGTGTCTGTATAAATTGCTGTGAAAAACTCAGCCTCTCTGTATTCCGTACCCGTTTGTGAGATGGGTATATAGCTGTGTCTCTGTCTAACGCCTTGTGTTACAGATGAGGGCCCTCATTCATAGTCTTGGTGTTGTGATAAGTTATAATAAATGTATTTATTTATTAAAGTTTTCGTTATTAAACATAACATAACATAAACTCACGCATATATCCCCGAAGGGCAGGGGAAGGTAGGCAGAGGTGCTAATACCCAGCTCGGGATTGAACCCGAGAACTCGTCTCAGCAGTCCATTACCCATACCACTAGGCTACCGTGGCTTCTTTATTATCCCTACGCTTGATATGTAGAATATATATGTCTAAACTAATTAACGAAAACTAAGTCTTCATAAAATAGTAATTCGTTAGTGGGTGTATAAATATTTAGTAAAATTCCTCAGGATTTGTTTTACATACCACTTAATAAATTCTTAAGGAAGACATATTTTTCATTTGAAACGTATTTACTGGAAGACACACTAAAAACATAAATAAATTGATCAAATTTCGGTGTCAGTCCAATCTTAAATAAATAAATATTCTAGGACAATCTACACACCGATCTACAATTGTAAAAAGTATCTTTCAAAAATGAAATATACACAATTTGTGAACAATTTCAAATAAAATTGTATGTAATTAAGTTAAGGGTATTAATTGCATGAGTTTACTTATTTTCTTATAAAGAAACAAGACATCGGTAGATTTTTTTATTCACGCGATCTATGTTACTTTGGTTAAATTACACTTAGGCTGTCAACGAATTATTGATCTTAAGGTGTCCAGGAACTTTTAGAACCCACTATGCACCTGCATTAATTATAGTACCAGAAAAAATTTTATTCACCCAAAAAGTGCGCAACGCTCCAAAAATGATCAACGCTTAAAGAAAAATTCCCTTTAAATTCTTCCAAACAAGTCCAGACTATAACTTCTACTGCAGGGCGTTCCCACCGTGATTGATGTCTTTTGTTTAAACAACTTACCGACAGTCGGAGATACCGATACAGTGAACAAACTGAGCTATGGATGCTCCAATATAACGGGACTTTTAACTTTCCCATGAAAAAGCTTAGGGGATTTCCCACCTTGTGTGCGTATAGTTCCACCGTTCAGTTCTACTAGTAAAACGGAGAAAAAAAAATCATAACGGATTTTCTTCTCCGTTTAGTCCTACTAGTAGAACTGAACGGTAGAACTATACGGACACAATGATTTCCCATACCGAATGCCTACAGACAAGTAGTTGGTTTTTGTTTTTTTTTTTTCATGGCAGCTGCGGCTTTAGCTCTGAGGTAGAATGAAAAGAACGGTTACTATCAAATAGACCAAACAAAAAGCTAGATAAGTTTCTTGCCTGAGTCGAAGAATCACTACATACCTAGTATAAAACAAAGTCGCGTTCTCTGTCCCTATATCCATATGTATGCTTAAATCTTTAAAACTACGCAACGGATTTTGATGCGGTTTTTTTAATAGATAATTTGATTGAAGAGGGAGATTTATATGTAGGTATGTAACATCATGCTACGACCAACTGGTGTGGAGCGAAAAATGTAGCTAAAACGGGATGACGCACACGAAGTTGAGCGGATGAGCTAGTACATAATAATTATTGATGCTAGAGTTTTGTCAGATTGGGTCCACGTTTCTTTTCGTTCGATTCGTCTAATATGGCGACATAGTGATATTTTGTCATGTCACTACATGTCCTTGATAAAAAAATACCTAGGGTTGGCATGGTCATATGGAAAACCTTGAGTACTAATCACCCAAAAATATTTAAAGCTTCTACAGGGATCTTTTGACTCTGTCTGATCTCCCAATCCCGAGAATTTCTCTTAAGGTGGGTACTGACCGGCGTTACGGGGCGTAATGTTACGTGTTACACCGCGAGCATTCGTGCAGTCAGTACGTCGTGTTACGGGGAAACCAGCGAGCAACGAGCCGCTCGTTGCTCGCTTTGAGTGCTCCATCCAACTGTCGGTTTTTTGGCGAATCCTTTGAGTGTTACGCGGTTCGGTCAGTACGCTCTTGCAAGTCGTCCCGAGCGCACGCGCGTCTCGAGTAATCACACGTCGTTCCTCTCGTATTTATTTCTTAAAACATGGAGTGGCACAAAGAAAAAACTCTGTATTTTATAGAAAAATACAAGGAAGTGTTGTGGAACCCAGCTCATCCAGAGCATTATAACAAACTCAAGAAAGAAGTTGTCGGACATCTTGAGTGAACTAACGGCGAAAGCGGAGCACAGAGTTTTGACGAGCATGTTACGCCTATTTTAAAACACAGCGTAACATGCTCAATGTGTAACACGCTCGCTGCGAATGTTACATTACACCTCGTAACGTTGGTCAGTACCCACCTTTACACACGTTTTAAGACACAGAGGGGTTTCAATGTGTCGAGAGCGGTCACCCATTGATTCACCCATTAGAACTAACCTATTACTTAACAATACTATGTGCTTCTTATCAATCTTATTCTATTCCAACTTCTACCGACCCATCTAAACAAATTAAATTATACCAAAGAGGTTCAATATTCCGAGCATAACTCTACATCTCTATGTATATATAATCTGTGCCCATAAATCCGATCCCAAACTGATGACAGACGTAACTGTAGCAAGCAGAAGTGCAAATAGTATCTACCACTTCAAACAGAATACAAAATCGTGGAGCGAATATCAATATTTGATATTTGGTTTTGTAACGACACCGGGCGCGGGTATCGCCGCCATTTTATGACTGTTCAAATTCGCGCGCATTTTATTGTCAATAATGACAGTTCAATTTTTTTCTTGTAATTTTTTTTTTAATTTTTGTACTTGCTCGCCTTCTACATCAGCTACCAACATCAATCTAGTAGCATTTGAAGTTTGTTCCTAAGATCTTGATGGTTGTTTGACAAACCAACCTTGTTCCAGAGCTACGTATCTGTCCTTCAACCAGTAGGAACAGCAATTGCAAGTAAGATTAGGTATTTTATCTACCTACCGTCAAGGGGATCCATGGGTGGATAGATATAAAATGGACAATGAATTTTATCTATAAAAATAAAAATGAATCGCGAATTATGTTGGTAAGCGCATAACTCGAAGACGGCTGGACCAATTCGTAATTCTTTTTTTGCTTGAGCTCTACGAAAGGTTTCTATGGAGCAGCGGGAATGGGGTCAGAAGTCCAAGTGGCGGGACCGGGATCAGAAGTCCAAGCAGCGGGACCGGGATCAGAAGTCACCCCTGGATCCCGTGAATATCAACGGTTTAGAAACAATTTCTTGGAATGCTCATAAAAAGGTTTTCTTAACTTTCTTTGCGTCAAAGTCAAATATCGGGTAAAACGGCCCAATAGAGAACAAAGGGTGAATAGAAATAAAATGGTCAGCTAAATTCTGCAGTTATTTTCTACGAAGCGAAACCTTGGTTTAGTTCATTATAATAACAGAATCGTCAAATTTAAGGTAATGAACATAATTAAGATTTCGTAAAAAGAAGTTATTTAAAACCTACCTTAGAATATACCTTATTTAAAAAATTACCCATCCAGAGATACCTGAAACAAGAAGTAGAACTTTTTGTCAAAGCTCAGGTTATTGTAGAGTTATACCTTTGTTATTGATGCGAAATAACTAAGTAGTTCGTACTGTTAATGCACTCTACGAGAGCTACGAGTAGTAAGAAGGCCAATTTTCACATAAATCCAAAACTTTCTACTGCCAAATTCTTCCCTTAAGCAACATAAATCATAACTCGATATTCAACATTTTCCTCATTCACAAAAACTATAAAAAAGCAAACCATAGCCAACCACCATAAACGTCCCGAAAAAATAACAAAAGACATTACACCGCAAACAATCAAAGACAATGGCTGGCAATATTTTAAAAAAACAACACTCGTCACGTCCGGGGAAGGCGGGAAGACAGAGGCCGTTGATTGGTGCAAATTGAATTTGGAATCAAGGAGCGCCTGCGGGTGACGCGGAGAGGTGGAGGCGGGAGGGGGGTGTTGTCGTGTTGGCGATCGCTCGCTGATTGCTCGTTTGTGGTGCGTCTAGAATATTGTGGATATGGTGTATTGTTTGTAAATACATTATTTAGGTTGCATAAAATGCTTTATTTACTTCAGTTTTATTTTAATTGATACCAAGATATTTTTGTTCAACGAATATTAATATATAGAAGATATAGGTGCGGAGTCACGCGTAAACATCGCGGTTGTCTTAATGTCCGTGATATTAAAGCCAAACAACCGAAGAAGCACCTTAGCTAGTGTTGCCACGAATGCCAAGATCTGTGGCAGGTACATATCAGTGCTGGATTGACATCGTAATAGATGACATGCAACGGTCTACCGTCGTAAAGTTGTGGAATGGAGCACAATCAAAAAGCAAAACCTTTAAAATAAATTATGTATTTAGTCAAATAAATTAGCAATAAATATATATCAAGGTCCTTAAATTGACTGCGTCCAGTCCAAATTTGAATTTTCAAGAAGACATGTCCATAACATATCGTCGTTCGAGAAAATGTTACTGCTATGTATTGTATGAACCGAATACACTCGGCTGAATGCCACCGGTGACTCTGTTACTGGTTATTCCATGTTCCATTTACAATATATTTTCAAAAATGGAAATTCATTTTGGCGGGAAGAAAATAGCGACATTGTGTACGGTAGCAGAACTAATCAATTGTTTAGGAGAAACATAAATATTCGTTATGTATACACATTTTTCTAATACAAAAATTATTTTCATAACCTAACCCGCTATCGCGTTAAGTTGTCAGGTTGAAATTAAACTTAAATAACAGTGGTCCCAGCATCTACCCTTGAAGGACCCCTGAAGAAAGCATCGTTTATCATGGTTGGTATCTGCTTTGTGAGCCACATCGCTATAATAATATAATACACTATGTATTTTGCAATGTGATTGCTACTAATGGGTCGCTTTGAGTAGATGGTTGGGTGCTATGAGTACCGAAAATCATTACGATCGCACTGTTCAAACAGCATCTATAAATCGACACGTGTATCTTACACGATAAATAGGTACACTGTGTTCGTAGCACCCAGACTACCATTTTTACTTTTTTTCACCGTACAGCCTCGTAATATGAGCTGAGATAAAACGTTTTTTTTAACACCATTACTAGCACTGCAGTCGCAGACAAGTTTTTGACAGCAAACTTAGGACGGAAGCAACACCAGGGGCGTCACATTCATGCTGCCAACCCCGTAAGATCCTTCAATACCCTTCTTGAACAATCAACAACGTCATATTGTCGTCGCTTGGAATTTGGAATAATCCACATCAAGGAGATCATTCCACAACATTATAAACGACCTCATTTTAAAAGTAACATTATTAAAGGAACTAAAAGTAAATACATTTAAACACGGCAAGAACATATTTAGAGTTCAACCCACCCTTTCAAATAGAAACAAGTGCTATACTTTGTAAAATGTAGCTTGGGTCCTATGACAGCTGTCAGTGAAATCCCGCACATGAAGTTTTGAATTTTCTATTATTGAATGTAGTAGCTGTCAATGTCATACTTTATGGGCATACCGAGCTAATTAGTGATGGGCGATGAATCATCGTGACCACATAATATGAACTATCCATATTTTGAACATAGCTTAATTTAAAATTGAAATTAATATAAGAAAAAAATAATTAGAATTTAATCTTATTGCTTAGGTGTTTTAATATCATAATAATGTTAATATTTCAATATACTTGATCCTAAATAATATTGAGTAAATAAAATTCTACATTCAATCCATCAACGCCCTGAACCTGTTTTTGGATTTTTTAAGAAGACACGCCGCGTTTGGCTCTTGGGCCACGATATAGGCATAAGATACACGCGCCAACATCTTGTTTGATATGCACTTCCACTGATCCACTCCACTCATTCTCATCAGTACGAGTCAAGACGCCTTGTATGCTAAGTATATTCCGTTCTCATTACAATTAAATACATACATACAATTAAACTAAACCTAATTATATGTAACATGCATCAATAATAGCTGGTAGTATCGACATTTTCATCGAATTTCGGACATCCCTATGAACCTCATTTTGACATCTGTCATAGGACCCATGCTATATTTTACAAAGTATAATAAAGCAATGCAAATAGTAAACATAAAACAAAACAAAATAAATAATTCCCCGCCCAACACATTAAAGCAGGCGGCGGACAGAATTAAATCACGACTAACGCCATCTACCGGCTAACCTCATGAATCTAATGAATACAACATGAAGTACTGATGTGTAGATGGCGCGCTTACAAATTTATCGCCACTTTTATTGTTATGGCCGCTTTTCGCGGGCTTTTAGCTAAATTACACTCATTACTTACATACTACGTTAACATATTGCTGGGTATCTATAATGCAGCGGATTAAGCGCTTGTTTGTAATATGTTACAAGAGTACTATAATAGATTAAAACAATGGTTATCGGTTATAAAGATTGAAAATATAAGTAGGTAGCCAAAATAGCCAGTCTAGTTCCATCTAAGTAATTGAAAACATTTGAAAATTCAACAAAACTCATCAATATTAATATTCGCGCCATTACAAGCAACAGATATTCTTTGGAATTAACTTTTTTAAGACTAGTAGTTAACTTAATACTTACAGGAAAAATTTTGACCTAATTTTAAAATATCAAATTTAGTTATAATCTGCTTTAAAAATTGAATTTTTATATTCAGATGTATAAATCACGTAAAATATGCTTTACACCGCTGCAGCAGCTCTCCTGCCTTCCAAGATAAACACAAACAAATCGCACAAATAACATTTGCCGTCGTAATTTGGCTAATGTATCATAAACATTTTTGCTTCATCTGTTCACTAGGCTGAGTGGGCAGTTACCGTTGCGTGGCGGCGCGGAAGAATATATATCTTTTGTTTATGCTGTTCATTCGTATTCAAGAAACGTAAATCGTCTTAGGGCTTATACTTACGACTAATTTTGATTGTTTGATGTTTACTCAACTGTGATATTGTGTCATGGATATATTATGAAAACTTTGACTGAACTTCATACATCTTATCTTTTTATATCAAGTACCGCGTAAAATGGGGTGAATAGGGATCGAAGGGTGAATAGGGATAAAATGGTAAGCTAAATTCTGTAGTTATTTTCTTTCAAGCGAAACTCTGAACTAGTTCATTGTAATCACAGAATCATTAAATATCTGGAAATGTGCTTAGTTCAGCTTATTTTTTTTTACATTCAGTTTATTGGCATGTATTGTCATATATTTTTGGTCCAAATAAGTAGTAGTCCAGTAGCAGTTTATGATAATAGTCTTCACGCCTTTGCAACCGTTTTGAAACATGAAAATGATTACAAATCTGACATCTTGAACATAGTACATAGACTATTATGAAACTCCACGTATATCCGGTGAAATTTAATCTGTATAATGTTTTCCGATTTCCGCCTTGACTTCTGTGCTCTTACATGTAACAACCTTGTTTTTGCTGTTAAATATAGGAAATTAAACTCTATTTCAATAGGACTAGTATTCCTCAATATACTCTTATAACTTTGTAAAAGATTCACTTACTTAAATATTTTAATCGTGGTCGAAAGCACTCTCAAATCGGCCATATTGGATTAGTTTTTCCGCTTCTAATGGAGATTGTTTTAAATTTGCTGTCGTATTCTACATATTTTGAGTACTGTTTTGTTCAAGTTGTTTTATTTTCTTTCCCGTTCTTAAAGAAAACGTCATATCGTATTATATATCGCAGTCACAATTCGTTCAAAATGTTTAGAAATATGATTAGTTTACAAATATTTTTAGTTTTAATCTTTTTTATTTAATTTCTATTGCCTTCATGGTATATTTTCTTTTTGATGTGAGACGTTACACTGAGAAAGTACCTCCGCCCTACTGAATAACGCGGATAATCATAACCTTGCGTTTCAGGAATTAAGGTTTTCTGTTATCAATGGGAAGACTGAGCTGCGCTAATGGCACAGAAAGAACAATGGCGAATTCTTATTTGACTAAAATTTGAGCGTCTTAAAATGTCATTCATAGGAAATCCATTCTAGTAAATATTTACGTTTTATGAAAGTATCGTCTGAGTTATTAAAAGCCGAGGAATAGAAAGAAAATTATTAAGAGCTTAATTGATTATTTAATTTCCTTACCAATTAAATGTTACCATTTTCTTTACGAGTAGTAAAAAATATACTATGCAGTAAAATGTTTTTGTAATTTTTTTCAGGTTTATAATTGTAAGAACTGATTCAATGAAGTATTTTAGTTAGTAATATATTTTTAAATGTATATTTTTCAACCTTAATGAGTTTTTATAATGAAAATACAATTATTCAAGTAAACAATAAACATAACACACCGTTCAAAATCTCTTAAAGGCCCATATCCAAAGCAATAAAAAATATTATGACAATGGCAACATTGGAGACTCAGTCAGACGTTTGCACTGTTTTGTTGTGGAATGTTTTCGATCATCTATCTTTACCGTTTATTTGAAGTTAATAAATTGTGACCCGGACTGCTTATGGACTCTGATCTTTCCTATTTGTGACCCATGCATGCCTAAGGACTCTGATACTGATACTTACCCGACTGACTGTGCTGTTTGTATATTGGATTCCGATCTAGCCTTATTCTGTTGATCTCGTTGCTTTGAAACTTGTTGTTTGCTACCGCCTCCGCCAAGATGGGGGGACGTGGTAGGCCAACCCGCATTTTATGCATCAATTGCAATATATGCGTCAACACACTGCGCCAATATCAAGCCTTGGAACTTTATTATCACTATACATTGCAGCTGGGTGTTTCCTCTAATCGTGAGTATTGAGTTTTATTAACTACATTACATTCCGTTTACATTAGAAACTAGTTGAGTGATACCAAAAACATGCAAATGAGTGATACCATGCTATATGTGTAGACCATCATGTCACATTGAAACCTTTAGAAATTATATTTTAACAATACAATGCCTTGTTTTTCAGATTCCTGTTTTTCAAATGAAGATTATGTATGAGGGACAATCCATCTGAACTGCAGCAGTCCATGATTAATATTATGGGAAGCAGAATAGCACCAAGACAGGTTGGTTATATTATATTTTTAACAAAAATTAAGACATGGTTGTATCTTCTTCTAATTGCTTAAGAGTCAGGGGTTTTCTTTGAAATATAATGTGGTTTAGCATGTATTTATTCTATATTGAGATTTTCAAACATCTGACAGCCTGAGTCAAAGTTCTTGACCAACCATTAACAGTTGTACAGATCACTCACTACTTGGTCAGTTGTACAGATCACTCACTACTCGGTCTTGATTACACCAACCCTCACCTAGTATTACAGTCTTATCTATCTATCTTGACTAAATGACTGTTGACAACCCAAACTGGTTTTAATGAACTCCGATGAAACTGTATGCAATTAAGAATTATTTATTTATTCATTTTTATTCATCCTAATTAGTTATGTTAAAGAAATTAAAATGGTTTTCTTTATTTTCAGATAGCAGCATCTGATTGTGTGTGCCACCCATGCTGGTTACATACTCAAAGAGAAGTACGCTGTATCACCCATATTGATACTAGACCATTACCTACTGATGATACTAGACCATTATCTAGTAGCAGTAATATTTCAGTAGAGGAATCAACGGCAGTACCACAAGAGAATCCTCAACCTGTGGCAATTCAAAGAATAGCATTACCTGACTACAGAAGTGCGGCCAACTCAAATAATCACTGTGTTTTCCCTAACTGCAATAGTACCACATTCCATTTTCCACAGTGTTCGCTTTCAAGACAACGTTTATGCAAATGAGATATTAGAAATTATACGAGAACGCATGCATTTAGATAATAACCTGGCACACATGATCCAGCTCATAAACATGAACAGAAGGTCATCGCATTTTGTAAACATGACAGCTGATGAAAATAATATTTTGTACTTTCCAACACTAGGGATTTAATTGTTTGTTTTGGGAACGTACCAAATAAGACAAGCACGCTCATATTATGGCGAGCGTGTACGTTTCCATGGAGGCTACAGAATTGAAGGGTGTAGTGAACACATTGATCCTACTCGATATAACCTTAGACGATCTGGCGTGACGACGTTAATAAGAGACAAAATAAAGTCACGTCACGTTAGCAAAAAGCAATATTTTGGAATATTGCTGCAACTGTTTGGTTGGTCGTCACGCTGTCACACACAACACTGGGATGGCCAGACGTCATCAAAATATTTCAGCACCGGCAGAATTCCTAGATGCCATTATCAATAGAGAAGACGATAAATAAACATAATCATGAAATAATCTTGTTTTATTTATTTTTTCACCCTAAAATATATAATCTTTTAACTACATACTAGAATGATGAAATGGCGTGGCGGTAGTGTACACGCGATCCCCGCTCAATGCAATAAGTTATATGGCTGTTTGCACTGGTCTGGTCGTGCCTCGGAGAGCACGTTAAGCCGTCGGTCCCGGTTGCCTTACAAACATCTATGGCAGTCGTTACGGGTAGTTGGAGCCCTCAAAAGTCCAACCAGTCTAACTTGAAACTTCAATATCGCTATGGGTTGTGAAGGTCAAATGGCAGTCGCTTCATGACAAATATCGAAGTTCTCGAAAGCCGACCACAACTGCGTTGGGAAAAGGTTCAATGAATGAACTAGAATGATTAAGTAGAATATTGTTCGATGCCTCTCTTTCTGAAATCTAAGCGTGTGGGATGGTCGTTGCTGGTTATTTACCTACGTTACCTAATTTATAATTTAGAATTCATCAAGTAGGTACCTACATATACATATACAATAGGCAAGTAAGAAATAGAATCTACCTCTCTACTAGGTACCTATGTATAATAAAAATAATTTATGAATTTACCTGCCAACATAGGCACTTAAAATCATGTTGGTGAAATGTGGGTGTATTCATATACCTACCTACGTACATACTTATATATAAAAGATTACGTAAGTACGTAATTCATCAAAACACATCTATAGGCCATTAAAAAGTGGTCTAAAGATATAACCTACAAAATAGTCAATCGTGAATATCTATTATCCTCGGCCTTCTCAGAGTGAAAATCAAGTACGTACTAGCACAGGTGATCACGCCGTATTAAACAGTATTTTTTTAATGTAAAGACGCGTCATTTTAGTCTCAAATAAAATCATGTATGGGAGGTTGCCATTGTTCTTTCTCTCTTTCACCCACCAACAAAAAAAATAGTTACACTAGGTCACCACTATCAGCTGTGAATCAGAACTGATGGATTGATTATTATTAAAGTACTTTCCTTCCAACAATGAAAAATTGAGAAGTGAACGTCTGGCGTGGTATGGACATACTATGAGAAGATATGATAGCAACATTGTAAAAAAAGTCCAAAAGTATGAATGTGTGTCCAAAGTATGAAAAAAAGTCCAAAGTATGAAATGGCTTTACAACCAGAGGCCGCCCAAAAAAAGATGGATGGATTGTGTGAAAGAAGATATGGCAAGGAAGGGAGTGACTGAGCAAATAACATCCGATAGGAATGTATGGAATAGAATGACATGTTGCGCCGGCCCCAAATAATTGGGACAAGGGCAGGAAGATGATGATGATTATGACTTGCCTTCCAACAATCTCTATTTCTCCTCCTCCTCCTCCGACAATTCCTGGCCAGTTTACTTGTGACAGTGGTGCCCAGCACATCGTGGTCTACCGCTAGTTCTCTCCCAATGTTGGGAGACTTTGGCCGTAATAATAAACTCGTCGCCAATCTCCGTAAAATCGCTCACAAATGGCATCGTAAATGTTATTATTTTCTCTCGCCGATCTTATAGCAATCATTATTAAATATACGATAAAGTTTTACGCTTGAGGTTCACACACTATGGGTTATCATTATAGTTTTATATCTCTGTCTATGTTTATTTAACTGCTATTTAATGGTTTTGCTATCGATAAAGTTATGGTTTGGCGTAAAATATTTCGCCATTTGTATGTTTACCTACTTTACAAGTTTATGAACCCTATTTAATGACCTCTGAGGGTGTTCTGGAGAGAACGCCAAAAATATCGCATCGCAGCATCCTTTTCTACATTTGATATAAATTCGTGATTTGGTGTGCAAAAATAGTGCGAGTTTTAGACATATCGACTTAGACAAAGCGCATAAGTGTAGGGAAGTGACATTTTATAGTGAATTGTGATTTTTAGTGTTGGTGTCAAGTAACTTTTATTAAAGACAACTATCGTACATCATCGTCAATCGTCATTATATATTATACATGCGTACATTCAAAAAAATATATTATATTATAAATATGTGTAAAGCTGCGCCCTCTATTTTTGAATACTACCAACTAATAGCATAATTCAGTCAACACTTTACGAAACGATTAGTTGTTTCTTAAGTTATACCATAGATGTCGCTTTTAAGTGGCTACTATTATCTCACTAAATTAAAATGAAACTGAGGCTAAAAATAAACCAATCAAGTTTAACAACTTTGAAGCCTTTTCAATTTATCACGCTTATAAATATTATGGTTTTGGTGCGCGAAGTGAGAGCATGTGTCAATTTATGAATTTTTTTTGTTTACATACTTTGTGTTAAAACAATGTAAATTAATATTGTTAAATCATTAATAATAGGCCGTGATATTAGTCTAAGTGTGTGTTTGTGTACAAAATGAAGGTTATCGAAGCGAAAATTGTAGTTTTAGGATCACAAGGTAAGTTTTTAATTTCTTTTTCCTAATTTGCAACCTATTTTGTAATCAGCGAAGATGAAGACGTAATGCAAATGTTTTACGAAAGTTTTATTACGCGTGTGTCTATCCATCTATGTGGTCTCTTTTGTATTTGTTTATATTTATCAGGTTTTGTTGCTATACAAACTATGTCAAACTCCATGGACTACTTATGGCATGGTATTTATTCGCGGATTATTTTGCGCGAAAAGTCCGTACGTGTCGATAAATTGATTAATTATTTCTAGTATTATGTATTTACTGAAAACACTCCTCGATATTCCTTTAAAACTTCTGTTAAAACTTTTAGATGCTGACAGATAAATTGCAATCATACTACGAATTAAATTTGTATTTTAAAAAAGGTTTTATACCTCTTATGCATTATTTAGTGGTTTTAGAACGTTTTTTACATAATGAATATACGCGGAGCTTCTTTTTTTTTTCTTTTTTTTATACCGCAGTGGCACACTAAATACTGCAAATAAATTACCGATTCGTAACATTCGTTTGTTACGCGAAATATTACAATCTTATCTCATATCTACCCATAGACATAGCATTGTAATTTGTAATCAATACATTAAAGTGGTCTTTTGTCCGTTTAGTCGTAATAGTCTATTAATAAGAAACTTGTTTTATATGGATTGTGCAATAAATATAAATATAATTAAAAACTTGTTATGTTCCTATAGTTATCATACCTTATACAATCACCTACCAAAATTCTATTATACTAAGAGTAAGAAAAAACTTAACTAAATATTGTACCAATAAAAATGTGTCTCTCCTAATCTGGGGTCTAATCAGACCCTGAGGCTTCCGATACCGTTGGGATTAATGCAAAAATGTTATCAAATGAAATCATTTATTATTTGATGACAATATTACCACTTTCTACCGCTCTGGACAGGTTCTCAGAGCATTAAAATGCTTGGGATAGAGTTCCCAAAGACGACATGGTAGACAACATGTGCAGGGCTTAGACATAACCCACATATGGTGCAGAATATTCCATCAAAGTCCACATCAGTGAGTCTTTCCTCTGTCGCACCATTAAGTCTTTGAATTCCTCATCAGCGCACTTGTTCCTACAGTCCCAGGTCGAGTTTGAATATCATTTACTCAGTCTAGACCATTAAATGCTTACAAAACGTCTAAATTAATAATCTACACTAGAGGAAAAAACATTTTTTTTGTGTGTAAAAAAAATGTTTTTTCCTGAATGAATAAGTCATGAATAAACTCAAAAACTATTGTGCCGATTTCAAAAATTCTTCCACCATTGGAAAGCTACATTCAACCTGAGTAATTGGGCTATATTTATTGCTAGAAAAGCTAGGGATCCTTACTAAAACTTAAGTACTGTAAGCCAAATCCATTAGAGTGTCCTAAAAATACATTCACCCTGAGTAACATAAGCTATATTGCACTGCGCGATAACCGTAATTCATGTGGGTGGAGCCGCGGGCACTGACTAGTATATTATAAGTTATTTAGCAAATTTACCACCCCGCTTTCTAACATAGCCCCGGCAAGAAACTCAGCAAGTTGTCTATTAGAAGACTGGGCTTTTATAGGAAGAATGAGTTTTGTTCCTTGTATAATCTTGATCTTGTTATGTTAACTATGAAAAAGACACTATATCCTTTGTTATAATTTGAGCAGATTATAATCAACACAAAAACCTTTAAATGTGCTTGCAAATATTGATTAAAAATGCTAATAACCTTCTTCAGTACAAATAAATTGTATAAATATATAAATTGCATTGATCTAGGCATTTCAATGTATAATTTAGTCTTTCGTTTAAGTCTTGGAATTCATTACCAGCCGTGTTTCCTTCTTCCTACAGTCCCGGGTCCTTTAAGCAGGGTGTGACCACCATTGCAACATTGTACGTGTTTGTAATGGTCACCCTCTTTCCTGAGACTTTGCCTTCAGTTTACCATCTGGCGAGGTGAAGTCAAATTGACCTTAATGTCCTAAATAAATAGAAAAACCCGACACAAAAAAATCCTCGAAAAAGTAAAAAATAAAAAATACATGTATCTTTTGAGTGAAATTCGCTATTTCCAGTAATAAGAGTAAATTTTGCTTCATGGACGGTCAAAACCATATTGCTAGCGTTACGCTATACGCTAGTAATATGGTTTTGACCGTCCATGGATAGAGCCACAGACTCTTTCATTATCATATTTAAAATAAAATGTCAGTGGCAGTGATTTGTGTCCTTTAGTGTACAAACATTGACTTCACGTCAATATCTATCTGTCAAAGTTAATAACAGTTTATAAAAAAATCGTTTCACGGTTCATATACCCTGTCACTTTCTCACGTCTAGGTTTTGTGTACAAGGGCACGCCGTAGTAACGGCGGTAAGACCCATCATGGGGGACGGGCATGGATGCTTCGGTGATTACCTGCATCGGATCCGGAAGGAGCCAAAGTCCGAGTGCCATCACTGTGATGCGAGCGAGGACTCAGGGCTGCACACGCTGACCGGGTGCTCGGCGTGGTAGACGCCGAGGCGCGTCCTAGTGGCGGCCCTAGGAGTGCGGGTTCTCTCGCTCGCCGCATTGCTCACGGCGATGGTACGGTGCGCGAACGCTTGGACTGCCGGCGCCTCCTTCTGTGAGCAAGTAATGCTCGAGAAGGAGACGGCGAAACGAGTTCGGAGAAGACTCCGGACCCGCACAGCCCGCGACGAGCGGAGGCGACTCGGACGTCGGAGGTCGCAGAATGACCTCCGTCCTTCATGAGCGCAGGCCTGGGGGTGACGGGTGGAGCCGCCTGTCACTCTAGCAGAAGCAGGTCGCGGCGGCGGCGCAAAATGCGCCTCCCCATACCCGGGGGCTAGTTGGGGACATCGTGGTCCCTACACCCGACGGGGGTCACCTCGAAGAGAAGGCCCCGGGTCTGCCGGGGTGCGAGGGATATGTTGGCTACAACCTCACCTCCGGCAAATGAAGATCCAAAGATGGCGTGCGTTTTAGTCGGTTCGAGTCCGACATAACCTTCCCAACCGGCTCCGGTGGGGGGGTATCCGTGGGGATTTTTCGCACGATAAAAAAAAAAAAAAAGTTTTGTGTAGGTACAGATACGTATGTCACTCGCACACTTTGTTCCTCTTAGGATAACTTTATGATTTATTATATTAAGTAATAGGTTAATCATCATTGCAACAGTCAAAATATGGTAATACCAAGTAATAAAATAATAATAATTATCAGTTATTTTATTACAATGACATTACAATCAATAATATTTATTTTATTTACTAATCTTATCAGCTGACAAGACTATTGTTTATGTAAATAAAAATATATGATATTATTGGCAAAACATTTACATTTACTGTAGCCTTAGCACGAAATACTATCGAATTCGTAATGTAAAGGTATCGACAGAACGGAGCATTGCGATTGGCGGTTTACACACGCACACAGGTTCACAAGAAGCAGACTGCCAAACACAATGCTCCATTCTCTCGAAACCTTTAAGCTAGTGCTAGTGTTCCCCGTGAGAGATGAATATGCTGATGTGGATGTGTGGAGTCATGCCATGAAGAACTCTCTCATCCGGAACAGCCTCTATGTCTGTGACCGTGCAGCCAAATGCAGGAGAGTCGCCTTCGCTGGTACGGCCATGTTTTGCGGCGATCAGGTTATGTGGGTAACCAATATCTGGCCATGCCGCCTCCACCGGGTCCCAGTAGGAAGGGTAGACCCAAGAAGTGCTGGCTTGGCGTCGTAGAGGATGAAATGCGTGGCAATGGGTTACCATCATGAATTCGCAAGACGACAAGATGGAAGAGAAAAAGTCGGAAAGCGAACTCCGACCTCTCGAAGTCTAAGCTTCAGATGCGGACCAGAACTAACGTATGTATTTTATTGTATCGGGACTCCTTTGTCCGCACCTAGCCTCCCTTTTTGGGCCATTGTGCGTGCAGAGATTCTGGCTAGAGCAGCCGGCCCAGCTCCGCCCAGAAACGCAGAAGCTTACTGGGGACTTCACAGGCTTCGCGGAGTGACCTCACTGTGCCGAGGATTTGTGATCGTTGAGGGACTACTGCCACGCATTCCAGTATTACATGGGAGGCCTCGGCAACGAAGCAACCCCTGCAGAGGGGGCTGTCTGTTAGACCGATGGTATATAGGTATTTGTTAAGGGGGCAGTGACCCGTTATTGTCCTCATAACAATTCTTAGACTGAACTAACGTATGATGATAATGACTAATATTTACTGAGTCGAATTGACCGGAGCTGGGTCGAATGGAGACCACGTACTGGTAGACAAGTCGAGGTGTGGGACAGGACAGCGAGGTGGTTGGACGAAATAGTCAAAGTCACGGGTACGCGTTAAATACAGACCGCCTCCAACCGCTCGGATTGGAGGTCGATGGAGGAGGCCTATGTTCAGCAGTGGACGTCCTATGGCTGGAATGATGATGATTAAAACACTATTTTGAGTAGGATTTTAATATAATATCTGCCTACAGCTTTAAGGATTAACAACGTGAGATTATATGTTATTCAGCCGATAAGAACGTTTGTCGAAGTGGTTCATAAATAACCATAGATAGAAAATCAAACGGATATTACGGAAAGTCCATTTGTTTAGGTACTTAAAAAACGTAAACAATCTTAGCATGTCTTTTTAATATGATTCGTTCAAAAACTCAGTATAATAATACTTTTCTGCTTACTAACGTATTTTGAACATTTACTGTTAAATTTATCGGGATATTTACCATATTTGTTTATTTCGTTGAATAACCGATATTTTGGGCGCTGTTGCAAGCGCCATGATCACGGTGACGACCGGCGAGTTAGTTCTTATTAAGGCCAACCGTATCGGTCTACCCTCTTTCTCACTCGTTTACTAGGCGCGCCGCCACTACCACTGTCCGCGTTCTCACACTGTACTCGATCGCGACACACAACACTCACTGTATCGGCTCGCACGATTTTTGAAGATGCCGTTTGTTTGGGTTTTTGAACTTACGAATCACCGGGTGCCAGACACTCGCTAGTTGAAACCCATCTTCCCGGTTGGACAGCGCCGAAATATCGGTTATTCAACGAAATAAACCAACATGGTAAATATCCCGATAAATTTAACAGTGAATGTGTAAATGACCATGTCAATCTAAAATCATACAACGCATTTTGAAGACTAAAAACCTGTATCGAATCTCAAGGAAGAAGGAAACACGTGCACTGGTAAGGAATTCCAAGACTTAATGGTGCGGCGAAGGAAAGTCTCACCGAACCGCTTGGTTCTTAGCTATATGTATAAATAGTTAGATAAATCACCACATAGTATAAAACAAAGTCGCTTTCTTTGTCCCTTCCTAACCCAACGGATTTTGATGCGGTTTGTTTTAATAGATAGAGTGATTGAAGAGGAAGGTTCATATGTATATAACATCATGCTACAACCAACTGGTGCGGAGCAGAAGTGAAAAATGTTGCAAAAACGGGGTGACGCAGACGAAGTTGGGCGGGTCAGCTAGTAGATAATGAGTATATAAATGAATGATGATACAGTTTTAACATTAGTGAATTAAAGTAATTAAAGCATTGATTAGATAATATAATCATTATGCTATAGTATCATAAGTAGGTGTCCGTGATGGCGCAAGTTTACAAGTACCGCATACCGACACTCGCACTCGACTAATGTCTGAATACAAACAGAGATGTACGTATGTATGGTATTTATACATTCACTGTTAAATTTATCGGGATATTTACCGTGTTTGTTTATTTCGTTGAATAACCGATATTTCGGCGCTCGCTGTTGCAAGCGCCATGATCACGGTGTACTGAAGACCGGCGAGTTAGTTCTTATTGTGGCCAACCGTATCGTTCTACCCTCTTTCTCACTCGTTTACTACGCGCGCGCGCGCGCCTCTACTACCACTGTCTGCGTTCTCACAGTGCACTCGATCGCGACACACAACACTCACTGTATCGGCTCGCACGGTTTTTGAAGATGCACAAGGTACACACGGTATTATTAACGGTTGTATGTGTGAGTTTGGCGACATCAGTTCCGCTACTGAAACTATCGTGTCGCATAAATTTCAACTAGATTTTTTTGTTTTGTAGCTTTATTACTTTTAAATTCTTTTCTCATAATTTTTGCATATCATTATAAGAATATCGCTTAATGTAAACATAGAAGCATAATATTAATCCGCATACGAAACATTCAGTGATGCGTAAACCGTGTCTGGGGATAATTCGATATCTCGGTGTAGTATGAGAACTTGTATGTCGGCCAAGGCAGTTTAGCGTTCAGTTCAATATGGACACTTTAGTTTTGTTACAATTTTCGAAAATAATTTGTAGTGCAATTTTAAAACTTATTTGGTTAAGATTATTGAAGTAGTAATGGCGGAAATCCATTACAAAAAGGTTCGAGGGTATTCGTAACCTCAGGACTTACAGTTATGCGGACCGCCCCCCGTCGCTGCAACCAATCGAAAGCATCTTATAAGTACTTTGCGGAGCCATCCAAGAGCTGCAAGCAGTATTCCACGTAGGAGCGAATTAGTGTCTTGTAAAGAAGTCACCGCTGCTCCGGCGTGAAAAAACGTCTCACTTTGATCAGGACTCCGTGTTTACGCGAAGCTGTCTTGATGATGCTCTCGATAAAGTTCTTGTGATTCAATTTGCAGCG
Source organism: Pelosia muscerda (assembly GCA_963691645.1). Classification (NCBI taxonomy): domain Eukaryota; kingdom Metazoa; phylum Arthropoda; class Insecta; order Lepidoptera; family Erebidae; genus Pelosia; species Pelosia muscerda. The sequence continues at coordinate 1,330,519 of OY829126.1, read as the reverse complement.
AACATCCATACCGAGCATCAGCATCAAGCTCAGTGACAAGAAGCTGCCTTCCGCGATATCAGACTCTTTACCGCAGGATTTCCATGGTAACTCCCGTGTTAAGTGCTATCATCTGCATAGCAATAGATGCTGTCGGTGGACAGCATGTCGTTGATATGCAGAAGAGAGTGAGTGATAACACGTCACACGGCACGGCAGACGCCAGCATTTACCTGCAGAAACTTCGAAGTGACGTAGTAGTTTGTGGTACATGTGATATCGCCACAAGTATTCAAACACAGTCGGGGAATTCCCTCAATTCAACAATCTTAAGCGCATCAGAAATTAAAATTATCACCACCATTACAGTCTTACAGCTTCTGAGTACCATTTGAGAGTTAATCTTATCTGCAGATACGCTATCGTTCAGTAGCTGAGGAATCATCAGTCAAGAATGATTGAGTTGCCAATATATTGTTGATATTGGCAGGCCTAAGATTACTCGGCTTACTCAAGGGTATTAAATCACTTCCACTTCTGGACATCAGTGTTATATTGCTACTGTACTGCTTTTTTTTTATCGTGCGAAAAATCCCCACGGATACCTCCCCCCCCCATCCAAACCGGTTGCGTAGGTTATGTTGGACTCGAACCGACTAAAACGCACGCCGTCTTTGGGTCATCAGTTGCCGGAGGTGAGGTAGTAGCCAACATATCCCTCGCACCCCGGCAGACCCGGGGCCTTCTCTTCGAGATGACCCCCGTCGTGTATAGGGACCACGGTGTCCCCATCTAGCCCCCGGGTATGAGGAGGCACACTTTGCGCCGCAGCCGCGTGCTAACAGTACTGCTGCCTCCACCATGGTAAATGTTCTGATAAACTCTTCCAATTAGTCCAACCCACTCCTTTAGTACACAGAAAAACACGTGCAGAAAAACACCCGCATACGGTTCAGAATATTCCATCAAGAATTAACGTTGGACCTTCCTCTAAGTCCTGGAATTCCTTACTAGTTCTCGTGTTTCCTTCTTCCTACAGTATCTGGTCCTTTGAGAAGGGCCACCATTGTAAAACTGTTACGTGTTTGTGATGGTGACCCTCTTTCCTGAGACTTTGCCTTCAGCTTACCGTCAGGCGAGGTGACGTCAAATTGACGTGTCTTCTATAACTTCAAATCGACACGTCTTTTCGGAACCCGAAGAAAGATGCATGTCCAGACACTTATTGCAATATTTGCTCTGCTCGTGCTCAAAAACCTACTACTATTTTCCCGATCATACAAACATCTGTGGTGAGCCGGTGACTGAGCTGGAATCGAACCGCGGAGAGGTTTGTCTGTTTAGATATTGGGATGTTTGTTATTCAATCATACGCTAACAGCTGAAAGTACGGTTTTTTTATCAGGCGGAAATCCCCACGGATGCCAATCCCATCAGAGTCGGTAATAGAGGTTATGTCGAACTCAAACCGACTAAAACAGCTTGCGTCTTAATCGGTTCGAGTAAGTATCTGGGTAAAATTTGTTGGTATAGCAAGCGGTCACCCGTAGACCTCCATTCGCTGAATGTATAATCGTATCGATAGTATTACAATATTTACAATTTGATAATACGGATTGCGTTGCAACTACACAATAACTTAACCATTTAAGATTAGTTGTGATATAGGTATAGGGTTTGCCCTAGTACGAGCGTCAACGTACTCTTTCGATATCACTACATAGTACAAAATAAAGTCGCGTTTTCTGTCCCTATGTCCCTTTGTATGCTTAAATCTTTAAAACTACACAACGGATTTCGATGTGGTTATTTTAATAGATAGAGTGATTAAAGAGGAATGTTTATATGTATTTATCATCATGCTACAACCAACTGGTGCGGAGCATAAGTGAAAAATGTTGCAAAAATGGGGTGACGCAGACGAAGTTGCGCGGGTCAGCTAGTTAGTAATAAGTAATAACTATTGTCTTATTAGCTTTATAAGTATGTGTATACTTTGGATTTAGATAGTGTGGGATTGTATAGCCTAGAATATTTATTTATTTGTAACTTCTGATCTGAACGTTTCCGCTGCCGACTCTCCCCGATAGTAGTGGTGACACAAATTATGTGGCTATCTATTAATAAATTTCATTAAAATATAAATTTAAAATTTAAGAACCTCGAATCGTCACTAAAACTTTAGTTTTTGCTGCAAAAATATTCGAAGCCATTTTTTTTTTTCATTTATAGTTCTCAAAGTAGGTTAAAATATAAATTGAGTCAAATATATATTTATTATAGTATATATTTTCTTGTAAATTAGTTTGGTATTACCGGTTCTTTTTCTTTTATTTGCACCTCGCCTGATGGTAAGCTGAAGACAAGGTCTCTTAAAAGAGAGTCACCATTGCAAACACGTTCAGTGCTACAATGGTGGCCTCAGCTTGTTGGCCTCATCAGATGCTTTTTCACGTCCCGCTTAAGGGAATCGGGACTGTAGTAAGAAGGAAACACGTGAGCTGGTAAGGAATTCCAAGTATATAAGAATATTTCACTTTAGCAGTGCATTAACTATATTCTTATACATTGATATTTATTTTCGAGAATTAAAACTACGTAATCATCCGTGTTCTCGCTGTAGTAGGCACCTACTTATTATAGACACAGATTAATTAATAATTGAGTTGGAATTTTTAATAATTCTTCAATAGATAACGCGATACGTTCTTATAATTTAAGTCTGACCTCGTGGGTTATCGTAAAGCATTCTTTGAGTTTCATAACATTCGGATAAGTATATTTAAGAAGAATTTGTACCGTGGAATGTTTAAATTAAATAGAAAATAGTGTGGATGTTTTTACTCACAGAGGCAATACAGTGAAGTGTTCTAATAGCATTTCTCTATGATAGAACACGTAACCATACGGAGATAGGGGTAAGCAAAAGCAAACTGAGGTGGCGAAGCGATACGCGCCCTCGCTTTCTTGGACATGTGGGGACACCGTGGTTCGCACTTACGAGGGGGTAGGCAGATGTGTATTAGACACCCACATTTCCCCAACTATGATTTTAGGTGCCACGTAATAGGGGGCGAGCATATAGTCGCCAAAGGGCACTTTGTAATAAAAATGGGTGAGCCGAAAATCTAAATATTTTTTCATAAAAATTTTTAACCCGATTACTGGCTATGCTGTGTAAATCGCAAGGAAATTAATTACGTGCTTAGCCGCACGAGTACTACCAATTAACATCTTGTAGAGTATCAGACGATTCATTCTATTCCATTCTGCAAAACGCATACCAAGGAATGGCCACTTGTCTAGGGTCTCCCTGTACAAGCTTCGCATGGAACATATTCGTGAATAAAACCACAAGCTATGTCGTTTATTTCAAATAAAATTAAATAATTACATAATGAATACCTAAATGTTGATACAGACGTCATTGAAATTTTTATTCCTATTTTATTTTCCTTGTGTAAAACCCTATTTAATCGAGGATACGTCAGAATAACTATAAATACTATAATATAGTTATTTAACAGAAATAGAAATATTGTATGCCAACATGGCTGAACATAGCTGATCAAATTATGTAAAAGACCATCTTTGTAACATAACCTAACAAAAACTCACGCCTATATCCCCGAAGGGGTAGGCAGAGGTACTGGCACCCACATTTCGCTAGTTTGTTTTAGGTCCCGATGCAATAGGTGGCGAACCTATTGCCATTAACCGAGCACTTATAAACCTGCGATAAATACACACATAACTTCGAAAAGCATCGTAAAGTCATTAGTGTGTGCCATGGTAAAACCTGATCGAACCCGAGACCTCGTCTCAGCAGTCCATTACCACTAGGTTACCGCGGTTATACGTATAAAAACGTTAAACTCGAATTTGTCTAGGCGTCTTTGAGTTATGCGCTTAGCAACATATTAAGGCGTTATGCCGTCGTCAGTCTTGGTTATCATAAGAACGTCTATGGCAGTCGTATCGTAACAGGGGAACACTAGCACTAGCATGAACTCCTATCAAATTCGTAATGTAAAGGTTTCAAGAGAACAGAGCATTGTGATTGGCAGTCTGCCTCTTGTGAACCTGTGTGCGTGTGTAGCCCGCCAATCGCAATGCTCCGTTCTGTCAATACCATTACATTACGAATTCGATAGTATTTCGTGTTAAGGCTACTGATCACCCGTCCGATCCACGGCGTCCCCGCAGGAGTAGTAAGTAGTAAGAGGCCGTTCAAGTATTACGTACCCAAGCACCATTGGGGGGGGCTGACTCTGTTTTGCTTATTTTGGATGACATAGGGGTAGGGGAGTCTAGATGATGATTACGTCATCGTTAGTTATGTACTTTTTCACACAAATGGCAACCCTCACATTGTCTATGCTTGAAAACGAAACGCATTTTCGGGGATTCCCGCAAATAATACGTACGTTTAGGCACTCTCTTTAGAACCGATTAGGTGAATTACCGCGCGCTATTCAACTGTGTAAATTTCTATTTCTATGTCTGTCATGGTCCGTGTATTGTTTCGTTTGGATACTATAGCGACAAGACATATCATTAAAATTACAATATAAAAAAATAAAATTAAAAATGTTTACGTAAGCAAAGGAGGAGGGGGTAAGACCTTTGCTTACTTTTGCTGAAAAGGGCGATGAGGGGGTAAATAATTGTAAAAAATCTGCTTACGTAATATTTGAACGGCCCCTAACATATAACATAACACAACCTTATGTTACAGGAGTAGGCAAGACATCGCTAGTGGTGCGGTACATAGGCAAAATGTTCTCCAAGCACATATCTCCCACGATAGGAGCGTCATTCTTCACTTGCAACATTAATTTGGAAAACGCCAGGGTTAAGCTACAGGTGAGTGGACGATTGGGCTGACTATATTGACGACAATTAGGACAAACTGACGGAAGCCTCTACCAACGTGGTCGTCGTGGATGATTGACCCCCCTCTCCCCTCCCTTTTTTCTATACCATTTAGGCGGTAGACAAGCACGCAGCTGATGGAAAGTGGTTACCATGGCCTATGGACGTTTGCAACACAGCGTCACATTCGTCCCTGTGCTGTCAGTGCAGAAGACAAAGAAGGGTTTCTCAGTCGGCAAGTAGCACAAACTTTTTTTTTATACCACTTAGGTGGCAGACAAGTACACGGCCCACCTGATGGAAAGCGGTCACCATGGCCTATGGACGTTTGCAACACCAGGGGCGTTACACACGTGCTGCCTACCCTGTAGAAACCTTCTAATGCCTTACTTGAAGAACCCCATATTGTAGTCGCTTGGGAAATCCACGGCAGTGAGTTCATTCCACAGCTTGAGCGTGCGCGGGATGAAACTCCTTTCATACCGCACAGTGCGCACCGTTTCCGCTCGTAGTGTGTGAGGATGAACTCCCTCTCTATGGCAAGCGATGATAGAACTCGCGCCTCCTGCGTAACAGTCCCGTTCACAACCGCTCCACATTTAAAGTATTTAAATCCTTCTTCCAGGTGTGGGACACAGCAGGCCAGGAGCGGTTCCGTTCCATGGCACCGATGTACTATCGCAACGCGAATGCTGCTCTGCTGGTCTTCGACATCACCAGCGCCAGCAGCTTCGCAGCCATCAAAGGATGGGTCAAGGAGTTGCAGAAGTACGTAGCCCACCAATATTATCGTCATCATCATTCATTTCCCTGAACCTTTTTCCCAATTCAGTTGGGGTCGGCTTTCCAGTCTGACTGTGATGCGGCTGAACTTCGATATTTTCCGTGAAGCGACTGCCATCTGACCTCCACAACCAATGGTCTAATGACCAATGGCGATATCGAAGTTCCAAGTTAGGCTGGTTGAACTTTTGAGGGCTCCAACTACCCGTAACGACTGCCATAGATGTTTGTATGGCAACTGGGACCATATTATCGTCATCATCAATAGCTTTTTTTTTTTAGATAATATTTTATTTGGGAAAGAAACAGCATTACACCTTTGTTCACGCTTATATCCCCGAAGGGGTAGGCAGAGGTGCTAGCACCCACATTTCGCCAGTTTATGTTCAGGTCCCAATGTAATAGGTGGCGAGCATATTGCCATTAACCAGGCACTTATGAACCTACGATAAATACACACATAACTTCGAAAAGCATCGTAGTCATTGGTGTGTGCCATGGTAAACCTGGGATCGAACCCGAGACCTCGTCTCAGCAGTCCATTACCCATACCACTAGGCTACTGCGGCTCCCAAACAGCATTACTTCATGTTATATTACTAGAGACCATTTATGAGTTAGCACATATAAATAATTAAATAACAGCAGACATTATTTTTCTCCGCAAAATCCCCACTGATACCGCATTCACCGAAATCGGTGGAGGTGATTATGTCGGGCTCGAACCGACTAAAACGCACGCCGTCTATTGGTCCTTGATTGTCGGAGGTGAGATTATACAAGATATATCTCTCGCACCCCGGTAGGCCTGGGGACATCTCTTTTGAGATGACCCCCTTCCCCTGTGGGAACCATGATGTCCCCACCTAGCCCCCGGATATGGAGAGTCGCGGCTCGCGGCCTGCTTCTGTTATGGTGCAATGGTGTATGAGATGTTCCCATTTGTTGAGAGCCCTATGGCTCGTTCCTCTACTGACTTGGGGTCAATATACACCGTGATTTTGTAGTCGTTTTGGACCCGAAAGGGGGTTATTCGGAATAATGCATGGTACCTTTTTGTGAGGTCCCAATTACTGTACTGGTTATAATAAAAACGTTGACATTAATGTAATCTTTGTCACTTGTCCCAGTTGAAAAGTTAGTAGCGCTCCGATAATTCATTGACAATTTTGAATGAATGTAATGTAGCGCGCGTATTTAGACTCGTGAATTGATGCCGCGCGCTCGCCGGTAAGGCGCCGCCCGCCGCGCCCCGTCCGCCGCGCGCCGGCGCCCCGAACTTCGCGAAACCATGACGAAACATGTGACTTGCTTGATAAGGGAACACTGACCGCAGAGAATTAAACTATGAAACTCATCTACTTTGAAATCAAGTACTCCAATTTTTCCTTCATTCCTTATACGGGCTCAGGACCGTATTTCATTAGAATATTAAGTAGGTATTCGACGATTAAACTTTAAAATACTTAAACACAGTAACAACGGACTGCGAGTAGGTAGGTATTTCAGGCGTATTTAAAAAATTGGAGCTACATACGAGTATTTACAAAATAATCAACTTACATAGGTACCTATTTATAGTTTATTTACGTATCCCTGAGCCGAAGTAACTGCTCGATATGGAGTCCATTGTTTCGATACACAAAACGTTTTAAGCTATTGTCTCTCAGTTTATTTTATGATGTGTCTCCGTCACTTTTCACTGTTCCGAAAGCGTCCACTATCGCACTACGTAAGTCATCACGAGATTCATATTCCTAGGTGTAAAGTAGTCGTTTTATTTCTAACCACAAATAAAAATTCCTCGGTGGCCAAGACACGGGGCCACCAAGGCCTATTCAGCGTTCACCAAACTCTTGTCTAAATAGGTAATCACGCACTGCTCGAGCATAATGAGTCGACATCCATCGTGGTGGTAGGTAGGCATGTCTCGTAGGTACGCTGACGACACATTCTCCAGTAATTCTGATTTCACTGTACGTATGATATTCCATTACGAGATACAAACTTCCAGTTAAGATGGCCGGGTCCAGTTTACTTGGGAATCATTAGTACCGCGTTGCCGTAATCCAACCAGGTGCTCCGACTGGGATTATAACCGCCTAGCCTCTTCTAAATTGAAGCCAGCAACGGCTGTACAGCTGTACAGCTGCACCATTGCCAAGTACTTCCACATTAGAATATTCACGATAACGATACATTTTTGCAACTTGTCGCGTGCAAGTCTTTGACGTAATGGGCGTTCGTTGGCCCGCGTTGGCGCCGTGCGGGCGCGCAACTACGGCGGTGCGGCGGCGGCGGCGGCGCGCGGCTGCGTCGCGCTAGCTCGGTCTCCCTCGCTGAGAGGCATCTGATTGGCGGAGAATCGTGGCCGCGCGCGCTGATTGGTGGATGCTGTACCATCGCGCAGGCGCAGACGTCTCGTCTTTTGTTTACATACCGCATACGTAAAATCGTGAATGAAATCATAGTAGTAAAACGTAATTAGTGTATTACGTGAAAGTTAAGGGAGTTACCACGAGTTCTTATTTGCTGTCTACTGACGTTATCAATCTCGTCGTTTATATGAAAAAAATATGTTTTGTTTTTCAAATTAGTACTTCCAGTTCATTATGTTATCGTAACTATACCCAAATTTCTTTTTACCCGACTGCGCGACGCAAAGTGGCGTTCTAGAGGCTAAACGCGTAGGCCGATTTTGATGATTCTTACGTCAATCGATTCGTCTTAACCTTGCGAGTGTCACTAAAGACATGACAGTAATCAAAAATCACCACAGCGACAACCAGACGCCATATTGTCAAAATGAAAAAAAAAAAATTCGACGAACTATGTCAAGTGGGGTGTCGTTGAATAGGTATTTCAAAATCATTTTTAGGTTCCTTTTACCATTTTTCATTTTAACAAATAGTTTAGGATTTATAACGATTTAAAGTTGTTTAACAAAACATTCATTCTCGCAAATTTTCTTACTTCAAGGATAAACGATATACAAACAAAAATAATATTTTGATAAAAGAATCGTAACTAAAAAGTATAAAATAAAAAAATAATTAAGAAAAACAAAAAACCCGACTGCGTAAACCAAAGAACTAAAAAGAAAGAAACAAGCCCAGGAGTTAAGATTTCATACAATACTCACAGTCGGGGCCCCTTAGGAAGATGTGATTGGTAAAATTTAAATGGGCCCCGACTGTGAGTATTGTATGAAATCTTAACTCCTGGGCTTGTTTCTTTCTTTTTAGTTCTTTGGTTTACGCAGTCGGGTTTTTTGTTTTTCTTAATTATTTTTTTATTTCCAAAACCACTACAAACTCACGTTGTATATGCCGAGATTTATACTTTGAACTTTTTTACAACACTGCTTTCATCTTTTATTATTCTATACCATGATAGTAGCTTCGCATTTTTTCTTTCACTGGTGCCAATTTCAATCTTCCTAATACTCTATAACTTCTAATATACTCGCTAGTTTAATATTAGACGGTTCACTCGAATGATTTATTCACTTAGGTGAATGCTTCGCTTTCACTCTATGATCACTGGGCTTATGAAGAAAATAGGAGGGAACATTTAATTTAGAATGAAGTCAAGCGAAATCAACGTGACACATGACATCCATCGGCTACAAGAATTAAAACAAAATGGCCTAACCCTGTAACCTTCAATTCTCGTTCATACGGAAGGGTTGTGAAAGATACCAGATGAAAAATTTTTAATTTAATATGAACTACGGTTGTCATTGTTGAATGCATACAAATCAAAGGCAATTGACAATAATGAAAAGATGGCGGCCTCCTTCACAAAAACTACTGAACGGATTTCGATGCGACTTTTTTTGTTTGAAGGGGTTTGATCCAACTTGAAATCTTATTTGATTACAATCGGTTAAGTCAGAATTATGATTAGTAATATAGAAAATAAGTTGAACAGATGGCGTTTAGGTCTCGATAACCAAAAGCCCACAGCAGCAAAATAAAAATGAATAATGAAACACAAAAGTGAACAAAAAGTGAACCGTCTAATAAAAGCTATTTTTTTACACCACACATTGAAATATATCATTCACTAACACTAATACCACGCTTCGCCTATTGGTTGCTATCGGCCTGTTGCCGCCCAAAGGAACCTATATATTCCTCCTTGCAGTAATGTCCCTGAGGCCATGGTACTATCAGTGGTAGGGAACAAGAGTGACCTTGAAGAATACCGGGCGGTCTCAGTGGCAGAGGCCACTCAGTTCGCGTCATCTATTGGAGCACTTTACTGCGAGACCTCAGCGCTGCATGATCAGGTATGTTTTGCAAGTTTTTTTTTTTTATACTACGTAGGTGGCAGACAAGCACACGGCCCACGTGATGGAAAGCGGCCACCGTGGCCTATGAACGTGTGCAACACTAAGGGTGTCACACACGCGCTGCCCACCCTGAAGGGAAAGGGGGAGAGCTGGGAAGGGGAGGGGAAGGAGGGGTATAGTGAGCTCTGGCTACCCTGCTAACCGGCGGGAACACAACACGATGGTTATTATGACCGCGGTCTTCTGTAGGGCGGAGGTACTTCCCCAGTTGGACAGCTCATTTCGGACCCAGCTTATTTATTGAAATAGGGGTTACATGGCGACAGAAAGACAGAACAGTCGCCGAAGGGAGAGGTGCTAGCATCTACATTCGCCAGTTTATATTTAGATACCAATGTAATAGGTGACGAGCCTATTTGAAATTAACCGGGCACTTATAACCTGCGATAAATACACATATAACTTCGAAAAGCATTGAGAAGTCATTGATGTGTGCCATGGTAAAACCTGGGATCGAACCCGAGACCTCGTTTCAGCAGTCCATTACCCATACTACTAGGCTACCGCGGTTTACCAATATATTTTTTTGATGGTAATTGGTTACCGTAGCCTGTAAAAAGTTATGTATCAGATATTAAGTTACCTATTTGGGACATCCCATCTATTTCCATGCGGTGTCGTACAAGGCGACTAAGGGATAGGGCAGTTTAACATCAGACAGATATATACAGCCCAGACTCAGCCTCAGATGCGCGCCTCTAGTCAACAATAGTGCCCGGAATATGGCAATAGGCTCACCTCCTATTACGTGGGACCGAACACAATGATTGGTGAAATATGGGTGTCAATTTATCTCTGCATAACTTTCTGATAAAGGCGTGATTATATGTATGTATGTTAGTATATGTTTTTAGATTTACATACATATACAGAATGAACTAAGATATTGTTTATGTAAGCTTATTATTAAATAAAGTTTAATGGAATACTAAAGCCAAAGGCCCCTGGTACTACTCCTGGTACACAACATATTGGCATGAAAAAAAAATGATGGCAAAGCAAATTTTTTTTTGCCTTTTTATCGTCAAAAACGTCACTGCAAAAACTAAGTGGCGCCATCTTGCGACTTCATGTTTTTTTTATGAAATTTTTGTTTCATTCATAAATGGTATAAAAAAGAAAAAAATTGCTTTGCAGTAATTTTTTTCATTTCAATATGTTTGAAGCGGCGGTAGCTTAGTGGTTAAGGAGTCGGCCTTACGATCGAGTGGTCCCGGGTTCGAATCCTGGCCATTACACTGCCGACGTGAACCCACTCCTAACACAAGTCTTTGAGCTTAGCTGGAGGGGTTAAAGGGAATATTAGTAACTTCGGTTGCTAATATTCTTAAAAAAAAAAAAAATATGTTGTGTCCCATGAGTACTACCAGAGGCCTTCGGCTTCGGAAGTGTTCCCCTTACACCCTGTATACCCTTCACGTCTTCCCTTTGAGGTGTTTACCTCGAAGGGAAGAGTTAAAATCAACCATTTCACAATTATTTTGGAAATTTTAACATGTAATTCTCATATCTCCAGCATGGCATAGACCAGGTGTTCCTGACGACTGCCACGTCCCTCCTCAAGCTGTCCAGCTCCAACCTGATGTCTTCACTGAGGTCGTACGACAGCGCTGACTGCGACGACAAGATACCTACTGGTGATGTATTGTTATACCCCAACTAGTTGACCCGACTGAAGTTGTCCTGTCTACCTACTGCCTATCTATTACCTATTACCTACCTGACTACCTACTATCTACCTTTTACCTGACTACCTACTACCTACCTATTACTTACCTATTACCCACTTGACTACCTACTACCTACCTTCCTGCTACCTACCTACCCTACCTACCTACCTACTTACTAACTACCTGCCTACCTTCTACCTACCTATTACCTACCTGACTACCTACTACCCAACTATTCTCTATACTTCTCTCCATCCCATGGTTGCCTGTAAGAGATTGCCGCAGAGCGATAAGGCCGCCCATTGTATGTACCTAAAAATCTGCATTTCCGTCATCATGTTGTAATTCTTTGGTGTACAATAAAGACATATATTATTATTATTAACTACCTACTACATACCTACCTATTACCTACCTACCTATAACCCACTTAAGAAAAAAAATATATAAAAATAAATCGCTAAATATGTTGGTAAGCGCATAACTCGAAGACGGCTGGACCAATTCGAGTAATTGTTTTTTTTATTTGTTCCTTGAACTTTAGGAAGTTTTTTTATGGTGCAGCGGGAACGGGATTAGAAGTCCCAAGGAGTGGGAACGGGATCAGAAGTCCACGCGGGCGGAACCGCTGGTCACAGCTAGTATACGATAAAAACAAATTTATATACACGGTGATTTTATAGTGGTTTCGGAAAAAGAATATTTTGTTTCACACACAGTTTCGATAGCAAAATCGACTGGAAGTTTTAATTTTGAAAAAAAAAACTACTTTTTGTATGGCAATAATGTGCAGGTGAACAGAAAAATGTATGGGACGTGTAAAAAAAAAATTTTTTTTATTTCCAAAACCACTATTAAATCAACCGGTATATATATTTATTTTTTATGTCCGCGGGTCCTTTTTGTTTTATTTTTGTTTCTTTTTTCTGTCCATTTACAATAATAGGCTCATTGATTAATATCAATGTTGGTTTATTTTCTAGGCAAGCCCACTGAAGAAGACGCCACCCACACAGGCAAAGTAGAACTACCAGCTTGGAGTATTGACAACATCGCTCACGGAGATATACAGAAGAGCTGCTGTTGACACTCTAAACATACGCCGTGATGTTATACAGTACTACTAGATTTTTCAATTTTTTTTAATTTTTTTTTACTTTTTTTTTTTGAAATATTAGCAACTGAAATCACTAATATACCCTCTAACTCCTCCAGCTAAGCTTAATGGAGTAAAGAGTGGGTTCGTGTCGGTAGTGTAATAGCTAGGATTCGAACCTGGGACCTCTAGATCGTGCGACTCCTTAACCGTTAAGCTACTAAGCTACCGATGCTTTTTTACTTGGCGAAATGTGGGTATTGATAGAACACTGCCTACCTTAATATATTATGATTGTGTATGTTAGTTGGCGCTAGTTAAACCGTATTACTACCCAAGGGACCACAATAGAATAAGAATAATATTTGACTATAGATGCGAAAGTAACTCTGTCTGTCTGTTTGTTACGCTTTCACGCCTAAACCACTGAACCGGATTTGATGAAATTTGGTATAGGGATAGATAAGACCTATAAAATGGCCATGGTTGGGCTCCATCCGTATATACATGGTGTTAGGGAAACGCTCTTGAAAACGAAAATATATACCTACTACGGACCAGTTTAACAAAGTTGGGCTACTTTTTTTATTCCAATACCTTTTTTTTGGTAAGTACCATGATTTTTAAACACTTTTATGAGCATACTTCACGCAATAATGTTATTTAAAGGGTTTAAAAATCATGGTAAAAAAGTATTGCGATCAAAAAGACAAGTAGCCAGATTTTTTTATACTAGTCAGTAGTAGGTATACCCTGTTTCCGTTTTAGGGAGAGTTTCTCTAACACCCTGATAAATAATTCATCTGTATATACAGATGAATTATTTATCTGAGTGTGTAAAAGTACTTTAAGAAGCCTCGAGTTCGATATGAATGAAAAATAAAACTTAATAATAATAATAATGTTCCTAAACAGGAATCGAACCCGTCGATTTGGAAAATCTAATCAAGTGCTAGTCGATTTCGCATACGACGGTTCCATATCATTAGTTTTTTTTAGATATGGTAACAGAGAAATATCAGTCTTAGAAATAGGGTTCTGTTTTTACCCTTTGCATGGATCCCTAAAAACGTACACACTGTGTTACACTATTTAATAGTGTCGTTATTATGGAACAAATTCTGAAAAGTATTGACATAAAACAAATTTATTAAAACACCACCATTTTTATTTTTCAAAAACACCTTGTATTGTATAGGCCTATATGAAATAATATAGGTTCATATTAAGATATGTGTGAGAGAAGAGTAGAGAAGAATAAATGAGTCTGCCTACCCCGTAAAGAAAAGGGATACGAGTATAATGATATGGTTGAAGTGTATGCGAATATGCGAAAAACCACGGTAGCCTAATGGTATGGGTAATGGACTGCTGAGACGAGGTCTCGGGATCGATCCCAGGTTTACCATGGCACACACCAATGACTGCAATGCTTTTCGAAGTTATGTGTGTATTTATCGCAGGTTTATAAGTGCCCGGTTAATGGCAATAGGCTCGCCACCTATTACATTGGGACTTAAACTGGCGAAATGCCTACCCCTTCGGGATATAGACGTGAGTTTATATTATGTTAATACATAACATAATATAAACTATACTAACTACTACTAACTAATATAAACGGGATATAGACGTGAGTTTATATTATGTTATGTATTAACATAATATAAACTCACGTCTATATCCCGAATGTTACACATTGAAATATTTTTAAATGAATTTTGTCGCGAATTATTTGCTTTTGATTTATTTATCATTGTTCAGCCGTTTTTTATTTACAAATTGAAATGAATTGAACGGTTTATCAAGAATCCAATTAAATTATCTTTCCGAAATTATATATATAATATCTTTTCGTAATCTCTGCATTATATACCCGTGAGTGTTCTGATGAGGTTTTCCAACTGGTCCCACCCTCTCCCTTCCTACACAGGACAACACGTGCAGGTCTTAGATGTCACCCACATACGGTACAAACAATTCCATCTAGAACCAAGCGGTTCGGCGACTCTTTCCTATGTCGCACCATTAAGTCCTGAAATGCTCTGCCGGCGCACGTGTTTCCTTCATCCTACAGTCTCGGGTCCTTCAAGCGGGGCGTGAAAAAATAATTGTCGAGCCCGTCAGGGTGGGGACTGCACCTGTAACGGTGACCACCATGTTCTGGACTGCGCCACTGCTTACCATCAGGCGTGGTGTAGTCAATTTGACAACATAAACATATTAAAAAACGTACGAATCTCCATCGCATTTCGTGCATTGGGAAAATCTGTAGACCCAAACATCTGCCTAAATAGAAATTGAAATGAAATCATTCTTATACAAGTTCAAAATGAATCACTTACCGCGCGCTGTCTCCTTAATTACTACTGACCACCAACCGCTCCAAATTTTATTTATGGCACGTCAATTTGACTTCACCTCGCCTGATGTTAAGCTGAAGGCAAAGTCTCATGAAAGAGCGTCACCATTGCAAACACGTTCAGTGCTACAATGATGGCACTCAGCTTGACGGCCTCATCAGATGCTTTTTCACGCCCCGCTTAAAGGTCTTGCTAGGATATCTTGATAAATAGGTCTTTACATATGAAATTGCCGAAATTTTCTTACAGATTCATGAGTTCTTTATTCCTGTAATTTATTAGCTATTTCCATTATTTATATTTTGTTTGAAAGTTGATTTCAAGATTTTACAACTCTCTATTAAATTTTGTTTTTATTGGCCGCTTGATAAATTAAATTCAATCTTCAAAAATAGTACTTCCTAAATGCTATCTATTTTGATCATAAATTTCGTATTCATCACTTCTAAAATGTAATAAAAGTTGCTGTTTGCTTAATATTGTCTTATTCATACACAAAAAGAAATCATAAAAAGATGTAATTATTAAAAATTGCAAGAATAATTAGTACTGAAAATTGAATTTCCTCCAATTTCTTCAAACAAAACGGCAATTTCATATGTAACAACCTAATATATACATTATATACACACAAATCACCAAAAAATGTTTACATAAGCACCGAATTATGAACACATATACCACTTTTACACAACACACACTTTTTGAAATCGTTTTAGAGAATTTCGAATATGTGTTACGTTAGAAACAAAACAAAACTTAGTTCGATATTCGCACGATAATCGCGGATTATTTAGAACGAAGGCAATGCCTACGGCGTCCAAAGCTTATGATGATCAAACCGAGACTAAAATGTTCTGGCCGACCTTCCTATAATTATAAACTACCCACATATCGTTAATTAGAGTTACCGTCAACTTTACTAAGATTTATCCTGCCATTTTTTTTTAAATAAATATTCTTAGACAGTCTACACAACGCCATCTATACTCCATTTAGGTACTTAAATAAAGGTAAACAATCTTGTGGCAACTTTTTATAAAAACACATGTTAAACAAATAAACTAGACTAACTAACTGACTAACTAGTGGTTCAACACAGGTTTTTAGTCTTCAAAATGCGTTACTAAAAAGAAAATTATTTTTATACTGAGTTTTTAAACAAAACATATTAAAAAAACACGCTAAGATTGTTTACGTTTTTTTAAGTAGGTACTTAAATAAATGGACTATAGACCCATGGTAAGCATAGCTTAACTAGCTTGTGTTATGGGTTTCTAGAATACGGATAAATCGGTTTTTTGGTAGTAGATACTTTTTTTTTTGTAAATATCCACACCAATGCAAATATTCATATTCATTCTCAAAAATATTTGCATTGAGCAAGAATCGAACCTTAGGAATTAATACCAAATAAATCGTAATAGAATTAATTAAAAATATCTTTATTTCAATGTGTGAATTAATATTTTTGTACGACGGTACGGGTGGGAAAGTGAGATGTTGATTGTTGATGTATTTTTGATACAAATATAATGTTAACCTGTTCGATGATACGAATTTATTGTATATAACACTTATTATTAAGTTTATTGATATAATCTTTACCTATTATAATTAATAATATAATAATAAACATGTTATTTTTATATTGTTTTGTTATTTATTGATGTATACCCATATATGATAACCTGAAGCTGGCTTTCATTTTTTCAAACCACTTAGGTGGCAGACAAGCACACGGCCCACCTGATGGGAAGCGGTCACCGTGGCCTATGGACGTTTGTAACACCAAGGGCGTTACACTCGTGCTGCCTACCCTGTAGAAACCTAATGCCCTTCTTGAAGAACCCCATATTGTAGTCGCTTGGGAAAACCACGGCAGGGAGCTCATTCCACAGCTTGAGCGTGCGCGGGATGAAACTCCTTTCATACCGCACATTGCGCAAGTAATGTGTGAGGAATCGTTCCGCTAATATCTGCCTCTGGAAGGTCAGACGACAGTCACTCTTGGTAAAACCGATATAGGTAATATACAAAATAATAAGCTGATTTCAACATTCTGAAACGCCTATATGATGATGATGATTAAACAATGGAGTTAGTATTATACATACATACCTGCATGGTAAACAGTTCATAAAAATAACAAAAAGTATTTCCGATACCGGGAATCGAACCCGAGCCTCCTGGGTGAGAGCCAGGTATCCTAGCCACTAGACCATATCGGATTGTACGTATTATTAAATAATTGTGTATTACTTTTATCAGCCACAATTAAAAACATACTATTTGTTGCTCGCGGCTTCGCTCGCGTGGATCAAAGAGAATACAATGGATGTCGGTTATCGCGCAGTGCAATATAGCCTATGTTACTCAGAGTGAATGTAGCTTTCTAATGGTGAAAGCATTTTTGAAATCATACACACACAAAAATACAAATTGATCCTTTTTATAATATTAGTGTAGATGTAGAAAGTTATTTGTCAGTGAGGTGGCGTAGCGGTAGCGAACGCGAGAGCGACACAGGAGGCGCGGATTCGATTCCCGATGAGTACAAATATTTGTATGAATGAATGAGACTTCAGTGGCGATTTTTTTTAAATAAAGTAAATGAAGAGGAAGGTTTATATGTATATAACATCATGCTGCAACCAACTTGTTGCGGAGCAGAAGTGAAAAATGTTGCAAAACAAGGGTGACGCAGACGAAGTTGCGGGATTTAAATTTAAATTAAATTTTAAATTTAAATTTAATTAAAACACAAAAATTCAAACAACCCATTTAATACTCGTAAAAATCTCACATAATCACAACGTAACATTTACAATTAATTCACAATTAACTGCAAAATTTTTATATTAAAATAACTAAATAGTTTTCTATGGGAATGTGTTAAGGAATACAAACCGCTTATATAACTTTTATATCAGCTTAAGAATGTAACTGTTTCATTATTCCTAAAAAATAAACTTCAAAATGTGCAGAGAAAATATAATACACTCATAGACAATAATATTACTAGCGTAAACATCTTTTTTATTTTTAAAATATTTCACAAAACAGACCGGGCACAAGTAACATCTTATAGAGCCGCATGAATGACATCATATCTCGCTTTTCTGTTTTTATTTTACTTTTCTAAATAATTCCGAAAAAATCTTGCCTTCAGCTTAACATAAGGCGAGGTGAAGGCAAATTGAAGTGTCATGGATGAAAAAAAAACTAATTCCCGTAATAAAAACAGTTACATTCTATCGTATTGAATCGCGATTAGGCATAGAGCTAATGTAATTTTATCCATTTAAATACCTAAACAAGGTATTTAAAAAACGTAAACAATCTTGAGATAATATGTTTTGTTTAAAAACTCAGTATAAAAATACTTCGCTGCTTGGAATAGCATTTTAAAGACTAAAAACCTGTGTCGAACCACTAGTTAGTCAGTTAGTTAGTCTAGTTTATTTGTTTAACATGTGTTTTTATAAAAAGTTGCCACAAGATTGTTTACCTATATTTAAGTACCTCATCAAATGGAGTATAGTAACTTATAAATATATTTATATATAATAAAAAACAGTTGTCATGAATTTTACACCCGAAATCATTTAAATATTCCCAGTAAATTTATATAATTCTTACTTCAAAACAATATAAGTACAATTTCTTATATTAAATATAATGCAGGGTACATACCAACTATTGGCACTTACTTGACCTGCAAACAGTTTGCCCTAAATTCATTCATTGTCGTTTGATATGTACCAGTCATAACGACTTGTAACAGTATAGTTTCAGACATATATTTTTAACCCAAATCGGCAAGGAGGCCAAGACAAAATGCATTTCTATTGGCACTTAGGTGGCAGACAAGCACACGGCCCACCTGATGGGAAGCGGTCACCGTGGTCTATGATTGCAACACCAGAGGCGTCACACATGTGCTGCCTACCTTGTAGAAACCTTCTAATGCCCTTCTTGAAGAACCCCATATTGTAGTCGCCTGGGCAAACCACGACAGGGAGTTCATTCGAC
Organism: Pelosia muscerda; assembly: GCA_963691645.1. NCBI lineage: Eukaryota > Metazoa > Arthropoda > Insecta > Lepidoptera > Erebidae > Pelosia > Pelosia muscerda. The sequence continues at coordinate 1,311,361 of OY829126.1, read as the reverse complement.
AGCTTGAGCGTTATATAATCAAATATCACTAGTCTCTAGCACAAACCAATATCGAATTCGTAATGTGAAGGTTTTGAGTCTTCGATACGATAACGGAGTAATACGTTAGACGGTAGCACGAAGTCAATAATCATAGCTTTCGAGAATTAGCAAGTAACTCGATAATGTCGTCATGCTAACGTAAATGAATAATTGCTATAGAATTCGATACGAATACTTTCTCGTAAGTAGTTCGTGCTAGAGGCACAGAGCGGTGGCGAATGTAGTTGTGGATTTGATTCGGAGCGAATGCATTTTGTCTACACCTCCAGAATAGTTTATATAATCTATATTTGGTGGATTGGAGTTTGCTTATCACCATAACATGTTCAAAGACAGCCAAAAACGCATTACACAGTAGTTCCTGGACAATTTTAAACTTCTATTATATGGAGTGATGCCACTACACAACTACTAGTCTTAGAAGCTACTGGATAATAGATCTACTTATTAATGTAATTAAGTTTAGGATACTACTTGCATGAGTTTACTTATCTTCTTATAAAGAAACAAGACATCGATAGTTTATTTTATTAAGCTATCTATGTTACTTTTGGTTAAATTACACTTAGGCTGTCAAAAAAATTTAAATCTTAGGGTGTCCAAGAACTATTGGAGCATGTGGTAATCTGCAATGGGTGAAAATATATGCCGGTAACTATATCACAAAGGTTACATATTAAATAGTAAGGCACAATACACTATCAACTAGTTAGTTAAACAGTTGTATACATAAAAATACCATTTTATTTTGAGCACAATTCACTCCTAAATCTTAGTAGAAGTTATGAGGGCATACCCACATCAGATAAACCTTAACCCATTTGAGTTTTAGTGGGAAAAACCATAGATACACATTCTCGAACAAGAGTAGCATTCGAATCTATCCGCAATCACACATAAGTAGTTATACTATTGTTATAAACATATTTTTTACAACTATCTTTCTTTCCTTTTTAACTATCTGACAATCTCCGTGGCGTGGTGGTAGTGAACGCGACAGCTACGTAGGAGACGTGGGTTCGATTCCCGCTCAGTGCAAATATTTGTGTGCATGAATATGAATATTGCATTGGTCTGGGTGTGTTTCTATGTATAATATGTATGTATTTACAAAAAAAAGTATCTGAGTATGTTTATCCGCATTCTAGAACCCATAACACAAGCTACTAAGCCCATAAAACTATCCTTACCATGGGTCTAGGTGACGTGTAGATTGTCCTGGAATATTTATTTATTTATTTTTACAAAGCATTGTACAAAGTGCGTGTATGAACACGAGCGATGCAAGACTATTTGAATTGAGCGCTCATTTTATGCGGACAGTTTTCACTCCCTGACTGTGCATCTTGCGTTTTTTGTATATCAATGGTGTACCCTGACGAAAAAGTTCAATTAGGCTATTGAATAGCTGAAAGTACATGGATAATGGCACTTATATAATTAAATATATAAATAAAATCATCATCATTCTCTGAGCCTGTTCCCAACTCAGTTGGGGTCGGCTTTCTAGTCTAACTAAGATGCGGCTGAACTTCGATATCTAATAGTCTGTTCGAAGACGCGAAAAAGGAACACACGAAATGTAATAAAACACAGTTTATTTGGATGATAAACAAGCCTGGAAATAAGCTGTTCACTCAACTTGCTACTCAAGCAAATTTCTGTATCTAAGTAAATGTTTGTAAATAGACAAAAGAAAAGAAATGCCCGCTGAGTTTCTTGCCGGAGTCTTCTCCGACCGGGGCCTAGGGCAAAGCCCCATAGTTAGTACATATGATGATTCCAACTAGTACTACAAAATCGATTTAAAGAAAACAAATCTCATTAGAAGCTTTGAGCTTCTCAAAACTTTGGACATTTCAATGGTGGCAACAATCAGTGTTGAAAATATACATAGAGTATTCTTGTGTCTTCTCGTACAATCACCTGCAATAATATGTATACACTTTGGAACCTTATCACAATAATAAATGACAAGTTAATATTATGACATGAAACTGTAAAATTCGACAAGTTTAATGTGAAAAAGTTCTAAAACGTATACATATTACTGCAGGTGACTGTACAGTGTATACATTTACAAAAAGTTAATAGCGCGATATAGGATCCGTAATTACGAATTAGTTCAATGTGTTTTTGATAGATGTCGCTAGATAACTTTCCTAACAGAGGCTTTAGACAAAGTGACATTCTATTAGCGAAATCGCTTAGTGAAGTATAGGATAGACATAAATCTGTAATATGACTACAAAAAATGTATCTACTATATTAAAATAAGTCGGGTTTTCCTTCCTGACGCTATAACTCCAGAACGCACGAACCGATTTCCACGGTTTTGCATTCGTTGGAAAGGTCTCGGGCTCCGTGAGGTTTATAGCAAAGAAAATTCAGGAAAAAATTCAACAGAAAAGCGAGAAATCATTTTTCACATGGCGAAACGGAGTTCGCCGGGTTTGCTAGTGAAATATAAATATTTGTGACTCGAAGTAATTTATTTCACATATTTTTATTATTAAAATCACCACAGTCTCAAGTAATCCATTGATAGCAAATTGTAAACGGTTAGCTTCGACGCGATTCCATCAATAGAATGTCTAGAGGCCCAGAGGCATTTGCTATGTTTCTATATACATCTAAAAGATGGCGCTATATAATTTTGATAACAGTAATCTTTTTTATCTTCCAACATAGATGGCGCTAGACAATATTGGCGCTAGATTACGTTATAATATATTTCTTATACATAATTTAAGATGTTTTATATTTCTCTGACAAATTAAAATAAGTCTTATATTTTTATGATATAAATCTCAAGGGAAAAAGTAATTAAATTAAGTACAATAGCCTAATTTTACCCAATATTAATGTATAAAATGAACAGTAGAATAAGTCACAAAAGTGATGATTTGAAAAAGGCAGCCGATATATAGACTAAATGCAGAAGGATCGGGTGCTATGGCGTACATTTAATTTATAAGGAAGACTTTGCGGGCGGTGCCGCGGGTTACGCTAGTTTATTATATAGATGCCAAATACTTTATTTGCCATCTTAAAAGTTACTGGGCGGTATTTTAACCAAAAAATATCTAATAATATATATGTATATATTAATAATCTTGTACTTATAATTCATCCTTAGCTGGCTCATCACCTTCAGCAGCTATTTCATCATCGCCTTCGAAATCATCATCAGCGTCATCATCATTAGCAGCTGGGGGTGGCATCATGTGTTGGGGTACACCGCCGAAGCCGTAGGGATCTGGTCCGTGAACCTGAAAAGAGTGTGGAATAAGTAAAGATTAGTAAGCAATATTTTTATACCACTTAGGTGGCAGACAAGCTCACGGCCCACCTGATAGAAAGGGGGTTTTTTGGTCGTTAAATTGACTGCACCCCGCCCGATGGTAAGCAGTGATGCAGTCCAGAACATGGTGGACGCCGTTACAGGTGCAGTCCCCACCCTGACGGCCTCGGCGATAAATACACACAAAACTTTGAAAAACATCGCAAAGTCATTGGTGTGTGCCGTGGTAAAACCTGGGTTCGAACCCGACACCTTGTCTCAGCAGTCCATTACCCATACCACTAGGCTACCGGGGCTTATTTACTTATTTATTTTTGTATTACAAACAATACAAGCTAACAGTTAAATAGCACCTACGCACTTATGTTATACTAATTAATAAGTAACGACTAACTTAATTAATATGCAATTAAAATAATCATAATAATTTTGTACCAGAGATAGACTAACAAACCACACATACGTAATTTAAAGGTACGTCCAGATTTGTGACATGAACAGCTGACCGTATGGGTCTGCCGGGGTGCGAGAGATATGGTCTTGTATAATCTCACCTCCGGCAATCAAGAACCTATGGACAGCGTGCGTTTTGGTCGGTTCGAGTCCAACATAGTCACCTCCACCGGTTTCGGCGGGAGGTGGTATCCGTAGGGTTTATGCGCACGATATAAAAAGGCGACTGCCATCTAACCCTGCTAAATTGAGTGTTCCACTTACCTTGATGTATTCGGCTTCCATCTCATGTGTCCATGTGGTGTCTTCCTCGGTAGGTAACATCCATTCCTCGCAGTACTTGGCGTGGTCGAAGCAAATCTGAAATATTTGCAATAGTATTTGTGAATTTTTTAATTCGATTCCATCAATATATTATAATATTGATTAATTCATTAGGATTATTATATTCAAATGCTGATGGGCTAATTTGATAATTAATAATTTGTTGAGCTCATAGAAAAGCTTATTTTAATTTATATTGTATTGTTCATACGTAAATACTCAATACTTTAAAATTATATATTTCCAATCCGACACAATGTAAAAAATGTTATGTGATGAATAATTAAAGTCACTATGTCTAAAGCCCATATTCTTCTTCATAGATCGAAAAGTTCCGCCTCTCATCGACAGATGGCGTTAGGTGTACATAAAAAATATTAAACAACAATATTACGTCTCTCTCGGCGTTGGGCATGATGTCATCATCGGGCCGGTTCTTGTACAGGCTTGTGATCTCGTCCTCATTCTCCTCAAACATGCGTTCGCACTAAAACATAGCAAATGAACATGACATTTACTAAAAATATAACAAACTAGCAAACCCGACGAACTCCGTTTCGCCACCAGATGGCTTCGTTTTATGTAACATTTTGTTTGATGATTAAAAGATGACGAAAAGTTTTTTTTCCTGAATTTTCTGTGCTATAAACCTCACGGAGCCCGAGACCTTTCCAACGAATGCGAAACCGTGGAAATCGGTTCGTGCGTTCTGGAGTTATAACGCCAGGAAGGAAAACCCGACTTATTTTTAGTAGATTATTGAAATTGGTCCAGTAGTTTCGTAGCCTATTCGTTACAAACAAAATAACAATAAAAAAATCATTCCTCTTTATAATATTACTGTAGATAAATAAATATTCTATGACAATTTACACAATGCTACCATAGACCCATGTTAAGCATGGCTTAACTAGCTTGTGTTATGGTACGTGGATAAACCTACCTACTTAAATACATATTTTTAACTAATTTACAATATATTATTGATATTGAAGTTTTGTAAGTGGCGTTTAGTGGTCTATACAGAATAATCCCACACAAGACAACATGTTACCCGCATATGGTGCAGAATATTCCATTAAGAACCAAGCGGTTCGGTGAGTCCTTCCTCTGCCGCACCATTAAGTCTTGGAATTCCTTACCAACTCACTCACCTTCCTACAGTCCCCGGGTCCTTGAAGCGTGGCGAGATAAAGCATCTGATGAGGCCGTCAAGCTGAACGCCACCATTGTAACACTATACGTGTTTGTAATAGTGACTCTCTTTCCTGAGACTTTGCCTTCAGCTTAACATCAGGCGAGGTGAAGTTTTGTTTTTTTTTAATTTATGGCACATCAATTTGACTTTACCTTACCTGATGTTAAGCTGAAGTGACGTGCCATAAAATAAAGAATAAAATATTATTTTCGAATTTATATAGCTTCAGTGGGGAGCGAGAAAAAGGTGAAATATTAAACCCATACTGATAAGTACTTACATAGTACTCCAAGCTCTTATTCAAGTCATCATCAGTGACAAACTTAGTCTTGCTGAACTCTGGGTTCATGCCCCCAGATTTGGTGATCAGCATCATGATGGCCAGCTTGCCGGTCGCCTTGTAGTACACGCGCACATAATCATCCATCTTCTTGCCTGGAATGTTTAGATAATTATTTAAAACTAGTTGACCCGCTCAACTTCGTCTGCGTCACCCCGTTTTTGCAACATTTTTCATTCCTGCTACGCACCGGTTGGTCGTAGCATAACATTATATACATATAAACCTTCCTCTTTAACCATTCTATCTATTTGAAAACCGCATCAAAATCCGTTGCGTAGTTTAAAAGATTTAAGCGTACAAAGGGACATAGGGACAGAGAACGCGACTTTGTTTTATACTATGTAGTGATAAGGTTTATTAAATTAGGATGTAAAAAGGTATCTGATGAGGCTGTCAAGCTGAGGGCCACCATAGTAACATTGTTAGTATATGTGGAGGGGACGGAGGGAAACCTATGCTCATGCCCTCTCCGTGAGTAGCGGCGCTGCCGTGAAACAAAGCACTACACGATGGTAACTCAAAAATGCCGTCGATACGACAGAAGGGCTCTGTTGGGGAAAATAATTTCCTACTGACTACCCACTCTACTCCCCTGTCAATAAAAAACGAGTAGGTTCAAGCTGTGCTATATGTATAACCACTATTGTACAATTGACGTGCCATAAGTAAAAAAAAACCACCATTTAGCTCAGTAAACACCTCACGCAATCTGACTTGGATAGATTAGGTTAGAAGGCTAGGGCGGGAGCGGTCATTAGTCTTCGTGGCTATATTTTAAGTAACCACCTGAACAAACCCTAAGAAAAAATCAATGTGGGGTCCAAAGGGTGGCAATGTAGGCTCCGTGGCGTGGCGGTAGTGAACGCGACTGCTATGCAGGAGGTGCGGGTTCGATTCCCGCTCAGTGCAAATATTTGTGTGTATGAAATATGAATATCTGCATTGGTCTGGGTGTTTTATATGTATAATATGTATACCCGTAACACAAGCTAGTTAAGCTATGCTTATCATGGGTCAAGGTGGCATTGTGTAGATTGTCCTACGATATTTATTTATTTATTTTCCCCAACAGACCCCACGAACATGGTAAGGGGGTCATCAAAATATGTTCAGCAGTTTTTGGATTTTGAACAAATACACAAGTTTAGAAAAAAATACTCACAGATGCCATCAATTACTTCAGAGATGTATACCGCTGACCGATGAGCAGGGACCTTGTCTTGCATAGTGTTGCCGTGAGCGTCCATTCTGAAGTTACCAACCTAGAGAGACAAATAATAATTGTAATAAAATCTATATATAAAACTGAAGAGTAGCAGAAGCAGGCCACGGGGGCGGCGCAAAGTGCGCCTCCCCATATCCTAGATGGGAACAAGAGATGTCCCCGGGAAGGGGGTCAAGAGATGTCCCCGGCTCTGCCGGATCGAGGACCCATAGACGGCGTGTTCGGCCGGTAAGGGACTGGTGAGACGAGAATTCGGGTTCGATCCCAGGTTTTACCATGGCACACATCAATGACTTTTCGATGATTTTCGAAGTGATCGACAAGTCGCCACAGTCGCCACCTATTACATTGGGACCTAAACATAAACTGGCGAAATGTGGGTGCTAGCACCTCTGCCTACCCCTTCGGGGATATATGCGTGAGTTCATGTTATGTTACGGTATCTCGTAATATATACGGTATTTGTAATAAAACATTCAATCGTGTTATCTTACCAATAATCAATATTTAAGTAATGGCTTTTGGTATGATTAGATTTCCAACCATATACATACTAGACAAATTTGGTTAGCAAAAAGGGTATTAACGCGATTATTTGGTAAATACCACAGAACAGAAAAAACCTAGTACAGCAATGACATGCGTGCACTGATAACCATATTAAATACAATCATTTACCTTTTGATGAATAAGAATACTTAATTTATTTATTGCATAAAACATGGCATTAACTAAAATAGTGTACAGCATGTCGCACAGATAGCTTTTCTTTTAGTTTTTTTTAGAATATTAGCAACCGATATTACTTATATTCCCTTTAACCCCTAAGCTCAATGGCTTGTGTTAGGAGTGGGTTCACGTCCGTAGTGTAATGTCCAGGATTCGAACCAAGGACCTCACGATCATAAGCCCTACTCCTTAATAAGTTAACCTTATGTGGAGTCACTGGATATGAGTTTTTTTTTTATTCATCATTATTGCAATGGCAGGCAGTTACTACAACTAATAGTTGGCTGTATCATATTTATAGTTCTTACTAGCCAACCCGGCAAAAGTTGTTTTGCCTTATAAATTTTAAGGGTTAACAACCCTTATCACTAAGGGGTATGAAAAATAGATGTTTGCCAATTCTGTGACTTACTCAATATGCTCACAAAATTTCATGAGAATCGGTCACGCCGTTTCGGAGGAGTACAGGAACGAATATTGTGACACGAAAATTTTATATACAAGATTCTTCCTTTCCTTGAAGAATGTATCCAGCTTGTTGTTACCTACTTGGCTAACCGACTGTGCTCCTATGACGTCATCTGGCAGTTTATTCCAATTCCTAATTTGATTATTTTTACGAAGAAAAAAAGAGTAAGGTAAAGGATACAATGGACTGCGATAGGCTGATTGAATGATTGATTGAAAGGATACCACGGTCAGTTGACATTAAAAGGCTTGCTAAGCCCTATGGCTTAGTTTAACAGCTTTAAAAACAGACCGGAAAGAGCTGGATTGGAAATTGGAATTGACACTATTTGCTTGTAATGATTTTATGAAAATGTATATTGAAGTTGGCAATACAGGTTTATAAATAAAAGATATACATACCGCATGGCGGGCATATATTTAAGAGTTGTTTCTTCTTTCTCTTTTTTTTAGGAAACTTTTGGGTTACAATATAATACTATTCGACGCGGTCACGTATTCCGAAATAACTAACGAGCTGTAAGATGATGGTCAATAGCTATATTAAGTGATTTATATATCAACAACATTGGGTTATTTCGAAGTGTACTTGAGTGTCGAGGTAATAAAAATAATATTACTTACGTCTACTTTTTTCCATTTATCAACGTTTTTTATCACATCATTAAGCTCTTCGAAGGTCGTCCTGCACACTGAAATAATTATATAACGTCAATATCCCATAAATTTCATTAAATTAAAGTTATGGAAGTAATTATTTACATACCTAAACATTTCAAGTTTTTAGGATCAATTCTAGCAGAAACAGCTGCGAACATAACAGTGAAGAGACTTAGAAGTATGACGGCACGCATTTTTACTGATAATTAGACAACTATTCACAAATAAGTCTTTAATTTACGAGAAAAATCAGATAAATGTCGGGGAAATTTCAATACGTGTTGAAGAAGTTTATCTTTTTCTGTCATACACGACACCGTTTCTGATTGGCCAGATTCTATGGTATTTGTTGCTTTTTGACACCGATAACCCAGTTGAATTAAAAAGATATGTCTATTCTACGCATCGATGGGAAATTGCGTGATATTCAATTGGTCCATATTACGTTCAGAAGATAACCGGAACCCCAATTTGCTTTTTCTCGAGTCGTATTGTATTGATCCTAATTATTTTTATACTTTGAATACATTTACTATAAAAATTTTCATATAATATTAATATATAATACCGATTGAACAAAACATCAATAAAATAGGGATCTGTAAAAATCATCGACCCTTGAAACATCTGTAAACACAAATATTATCAGTACCAATTTTTTTAATGGACAACACGATGACATAAAAAGTTTATGTGTGTGTGCGTAACCTGCAACAGGAAAATTATCAATGTCAAGACAATCACTTATCATATTTTATCACATGAGTGGATCTCAGTATTAAGTCAGACGCATGGTAAAAATAAAAAATAATTTTAAATGAAGCATCCTTTATTAATTGATTGAATTATTGCAATTCTATCTTCATATATTTTTGCTCTCTCTGACACCCTGATCGCCCGTTCTTCGGTTTTCCGCCCGCCCGCCCCCCACCTATCAACCGACCCAACCAAACCAAACTTACCAACAGTTCGCATTCGGTCTCTATGCGCGATAGACGATTGCTCAACGGCATGTATAATTTTTTTATGCATATTAAATTGTTCAAAAATCTCAAAATACCTTAAATTGTAACGTTAAATCGTCTTGGAGTGACGTTCCAGTGAATTTTGTGAAGAAATACGCACGTTTCGTGTAAAAAATCAGGTGAGTGACTGCTTGACAGATTGCGTCTTTTCCCATTCTGAGCTTATTATCTCGTCTGTTTAGTGTATTTCAATTGCTTTTATTAGTGAAATATGTGTTATGATAGTATTTGCGAGTGCTAAATATTACCATATCGGTAGGCCAGTTTTTATTAGACACTCCTGTACCAACCTGTACGGTTCTCAGTAGCCATACGCTACTCCACATTCAATATAGTATTACATATTTTCGAAATATTTCATGTAATTCCTAAAAGAATGATATCAATATAGTGCGTCATGTGCATTTAGAAAATGCCAATTTCATAAGAACGGAGTGCGCGGCCGCCACTGCCTGACGACTTGGCAACGGGCTAGTCATCGGATAAAACTTGTTAAAAAGTTAAATTATCAAACAAAAAATATGTTATTATCCGTTGACCGGCGTTTCCCTTTGTTTTCCGTGTGAAAATGTCCCTTTGTCCTTCGGTAGGGAGCGCTGGGCGCGTCGCGGTACAGGAATTTCGACTCTAGAAAAGTGCCATAATACAATGATGGTATACATTGGTAGGTCGAGCGCGTTCGCCGTCCGCTCGCGTCGTTTTCACAACGTCTGTGTTCGTACGTATCTACGTGGTCGACGTCAGTGTGCTCGTGCGGTAGTTTGTTTATAGTCGCTATCGCACAAATACATAATCTATTATTGTAGCTGTAAGGCTCAGTATCGGATGTAGGTCGGCGTCCTCGTCGGTGTTTGTCTATCGATCTGTGCGGTGGCCAATGGCACATGTCGGCGCGGTCCTGCGCGGCCGCGCCTCGCTCCGCGCTTTGGTGAAAGCCGGGCGGACGATATATTACAATTCATGTACATCTATACGATGTCTATAACTACTATCTTATCATTGGAAATGCTGTTATAACACATCGTCCCCTCCCTCTCCCCCCGCCTCGCCCGTCTTGTCCTCTTACTCAGATGGTGAAGGCCTACTAGATCATAATATTTTCAAATAAGCACCCGCGAAGTTGATGTATAAATTATTGTAATCGTGAATGTTTTGTCGAGCGCTGTTTGGCGACCTCCGGCGCCACGGCGAGAGCGGTGATTGTAGAGGGGTAGAGGGGGAGGGGGTTGAGGGGAGCCAGAAATAGAAGTGCGGATTGGAAACGTGCGACGTGGCAACGTCGCGCGATCGGCCGTACTCAGGCTCAGTGTCGGTTCAAAATGGCGTCTGTGCGTGATCGATACCGCGGAATTTACGTTGAAAATGACCGTATTTGTGATATATCTGGTTGTGAGTCGGCCGGAGGGCTACCCTGGCTGCACGGGGCGCGCGCCCCGCACTCGGTGCTGGCTCACGACCTGCTCAATGTACGTATCTCAACCATATTGCGCCGACACTACCCCTACATTCATACCTAGGTATGGCTAGGTTACGCTTACAATTTCTATGTTCTAGGCATCTACAGCACATCCAATGTTATCGTATCTACTATGAACTTACATACATATAAGTAAGATAATTATGAGCATTCTATACCTATACATAACAGCCCTTGATTACGTAATAGATGCGCCTTTTATATAGGTAAATTCCCTATTTAAGGGATTTAAGATATCTATGTTTCCATCTGGTAGATTTACAAAAAGAGAACATAAGAATCACATCAGCCATTAGTGAGTTGCATCTGATAAATGGAAAATTGGAAACAAGATGGCGGCCGTCGTAAAATTAAGACGCAGTAGCACACTGAATGTTGGCAACGTCGCGCTTGACGAGTAGTACATTGTATGTAGTGGTAGTCGACTCACTTGTTCGATAAGAAGTTTCAAGGCTATAATACGTTGTGTATCCTCACTTTAACAATGGGATAAATTTAATACGTACGATAAACTAGTTTAAACCTTAATACCAACGACTTGTAATTAAATTTTAGTTTGTGTTACGAGTACATACACACACATGGCTGCTTTAATTGAGGTTAATACTGCTAGCTCTCGTGTGTACCTGTTTATTTACTTATACACAGAGATGTATACTAACAAACAAACAAGCTTGTTATTGAGTGGATGAGTACTTCGGATTCAAATAATGGCAGACCAGTCAAACTGCACGCCACACAACACAAGAACACCTTCAATAATTTTATCTAGTACTTCGAGTACTAGTTTCTGCGCATTGTTAGTTCATTAATTACTCAATCGAATAATTGTTAGGTGCCTATTAGACTTGATGGAATGATGTTGATGGAATGATGAGTTCCCGGGGTTTTTGAACTCATTGCATTCATGACTTAAAATAGATGCAATAACAACCAATAATTTATGCATTGTTCAGAATACAAAGAAAACTTCAATAACTTTACCTGTTCTACAGTTTTAGCGCTTCTTTAAGCCCTTTTGGCCGATAACTTGACACAGATAAACAAGAATATTAGATCAGCATATCTTTAAGAAATTTAAAGTTAAATGTCTCTTGTACTTTTGGTTCATAGATCTTCTAACTGTAATGAAATACATAAACAATGATATGAAAGTATTTTAATTGTAACTAGTACCATTGACGTATACTTCATGAAATATGATGCATAACAATTAGGACTACAAACTGCTACAATAATACAATGTGTCAAGAATTCCGCAAAAAAAAAAATTGGTAGGAAAGAAAGCACTAAAACAAACAAATCCAAAGTTATCAATATGGGTGGTATATAATTTGTCACAAAACAGCAATAAGTATATCTAGTAATTCAAAAAGCTTTGCTGAATAAAATTTTAGCAAAAAAACTACTATTTTAATTTTCTATACGGCCAAAACTTTTGAAGCATTCAAATACAGAAAAGAAAACAGTCTCTGTAGGTAAATAATAAATAATAATAAATAAATAGGGAGGAAAGAGAAATTTTACGCAGTAACCGTTTAGGAATTTTGTCATATCAAATGGGGCCAAACCAACCTCACCTGCACGCCGTGCACCTGTTGATTGACCCGTTATAGCGTAGGTGTTTCAGAGACAGTAAAAGGGGGTAAAAAGGGTGTAAGTCAAACCAATAGAAGGAGAATCAGTAAATGGAGTCCGTGCTTCAAGGTAAAAGCCTCGAATACAAGCAGGATCAATGATTTCTTCAGTTGGAAGTAAGATTTCTTGTGAAGCGTTATACTTTTAGTGTTGCTACCAGTTACATCAAAGTTTCCAGTACAACTTGATGACATAATCACTATAATAGTCTAACTTTAATTAAAAAACTCATTTTCCCGCCCTCAGCTTAGCAAGGTCAGCAGCACGTGTGTGACGCCCCTTCTATCTACCACCTTCTGGCTATACACAATATACTTTGTAGCCAGTAACTGTTTCATCAAAATCTTACATCTTCTTCCTAGGGTTTGGTTTCCTATCCTTTCATTTGATTTAGCATTTATGGTAATATCTGCCATTTGGTTCCATAAAAGCAGATATATTGGCTAGCACATAAGGATGGTTTTGTTCCCAAAGACCTAATTAACGCCCAAACACTTATACTTTGTAAAATATAGCTTGGGTCCTATGACAGATGTCAAAATCAGATTCATAGGGATGTCCAAAATTTGATGAAAATATCGATATTACCAGCTATTATTGATGCGTGTTACTTATAATTAGGTTTAATTTAACTGTATGTATGTATTTAATTGTAATGAAAACGGAATATACGTAGCATACAAGGCGTCAGCACTCATACTGATGAGAATGAGTGGAGTGGATCAGTGGAAGTTCATATCAAACAAATGTTGGCGCGTGTATCTTATGCCTATATCAATGGCCCAAGAGCCAAACGCGGCGTGTCTTCTTACAAAATTCAAAAACAGGTTCAGAGCGTTGATGGATTGAATGTAGGATTTTATTTACTCAATATTATTTAGGATCAAGTATATTGAAATATAAATATTATTATGATATTAAAATACCTAAGCAATAAGATTAAATTCTAATTAAGTTTTTCTTATATTAATTTCTATTTTAAATTAAACTTTATACAAAATATGGATAGTTCATAGTATGTGGTCACGATAATTCATCCCCCATCACTAATTAGCTCGGTATGCCCATAAAGTATGACATTGACAGCTAGTACATTCAATAATAGAAAATTCAAGACTTCATGGGCGGGATTTCACTGACAGCTGTCATAGGACCCAAGCTACATTTTACAAAGTATAATAAACATTGAATTACATTAAAAGAATCGTACCAATTCTATTACCATAAACACCAAATAGTTCTTATAATTTTCACAGTAAAAAATAAAGTACTTTACAATGTTTTTATCTACTCTGGCCCTAGTCTGAGTTTTATAAACGCCAATTCTTTAAGCTTTTCAAAAAATATTTGAATGACTACAAAATTTAAGACATGAACAGATGCTTTCAAAAATTTTGTATCTTCGTTCAAAATATTTACTTTTTTTTTGGTACCAGCCCAGTCTATTGAACCCTCAATTTTTTTTGTAACAACAAAGAATTCATACTCGTACATCCATTCATACAATAGAAAATTTGAATTGAATGTTGAAATTTAAAAAAAAAGCCTCTCATAGCTTGTTCTTTTTGTAAGTACCTGGATAATAACTGTATAATATTGCTTATTGTATATGCGTTTTCTTTTTCAAAAAAATTCGTCACTTCATCAGAAAAAGTCAAATTAGATCTTGTACCTTAACTCGCTGCTGAGCTAAAGTTAAACTAAATTATAAACAAATATACAGCCTCTTTTAGTTATAACTTTCATAAATATTACCATAAAATTATATGAACGCGGTTTCTAGGTTTCTTGAAGGGCAGTTACATAATATGAATTTCTATAATTTGATATACTTTTTGCTTGTAAAGTATTTTTATATTATTCTTAGAATGTGCTTAAGTAGTATGCCTCTGTTATGGAGTTTGCTTTATAGAAATATAGAGTGTAAATAGTTTTTTTTTAATCAATTATAGGTTTGCCAGGGAACAGTATAAAGGAAAACTGCAGCACAGTGAAATACTATAAAATAAAATAATAACTTCACAAAATTGTTTCTTTTGCACATCATTCCAAATATCCAGATCCATAAAATACATAATTGATTTAGAATCTTCAAAAATAACTGTTTTTGGACCTCAAATATGACTCTGGTACCATCGATTCGGTTTCATTGTCAATAATGACTTTGTGTTGTTTTCTTCGTCTTGGAGTTAAGATTCAGCACTCATTGCGCTCTATCGTAACAAAACATATCTCTCTGACTAATGTTACTGTACTGTCTAGTACCGTTGTTTTCGTGTGTTTCCGTATTTCTCTGAATAAGAGTAATTTTTTTTTCCATATCTTTGCAACTAACACATACTTGTTTCGTCCATAAATTGTTTGATCTATTTCCTTCAATTCTTTATTAACGTTCCCAATAAAATAATGAAGAATCCTCTATTTAAAAAGTGTCTAGAGTTCCAGCCTTGTTAGTATAAATCCTGCTTTATTAAATTGGGCTCCGCGCTGTTTTGACCACATTTATTTTATAGGCACGTCAAGAATAAAACAAAAGCTTTTACGATAACCTTCATGGGGTTTTCGATATATCTACCTATTCTGTTTATAGTAAGAAACCTGTACTCACTTATCAAAACCAGCAACAACATACATAATCATTTGTTTTTTAAACTATTTATATTTAAATCTTTCTTATTTTAGGCGGGAATTAGGTGCAGAGTGGCCCGGGTGTGCTCTCAATAGCGTCTGTTGTATAATTTTAGAGAAAGGAGATTTTGTTTTGGTACACCAGTGCCGCGGCGGTGGTTTGTGGCATTTCATATCGTTGCAAGTCCGTTTCGCATGATATTATTTTTATGGCGGCGTTGCCGTTCCGTCTAGTAGCTCGAGCTCGATTCGCGGTCAGCCCGCGGTGCTTGGAGGCGCTGCGAGCAGTCTATCGGCCGCGCAGCTCGGTGCGCGACGTTTGTACGAGGAAGGGCTCCGCTTGCGTCCCTCCTATCCCGGCCTAGCAGAATCGCGGGTGCGAAAGAGATAGCATATTGCGCGAGAGAGATAGAGCTATGGCAGTGTCGCAACCTCGCCCACCTGACCGTGTTGACGCCGCACTCGAAAAAGTTGCGCCGTTGCGCTATTTGGAGGCGCACGAATGTGCCCGCGCGGAGCAAGTCGTGACGCGTTTTATCATTATTCATTGTCTCGACTGTTTTCTAAGTTAAAAGCAGAGTTATTATCACAGTTATAGTGATTGGAAATTTTAACGTGTCTGCGTTTCACATTTTAAGGTACGTACTGGTAAATTTAGTTCTGGGCATCCATGCCTCCGCGGTTAATTCTTATCTCCGTTGCAACTGATAAATAGTTACTGATATTTCATAATGTCCAGTAAAGTATTTAATTCGTGTTCTCCTTCATGTAACATTGAATCGCATTGACGTTTGGTTACTTGCACTGTGTAATTGTTGGTATTTAGTCGCCATTTTCTACGTCGGTGACGAATACCACCGCGCCGTCCCCGTTTTCCTCTGCACGATGCAAACCGGACTTTACTGCTCTATTCCGAAAGATGATAATCCTTAACAGCTTTTAACTTTTCTTCAAGCGAGATCCACTCGCAATGATTCATTGTAGAAATAATAATACCTAACGATTTTTGTAAGTGACTGTACCGTGAAAGAGGCCGTGTTCAATATCTGAATAGAAGTCGGAAAATAACTGCATAAAAAGGTAGCTTTAATTAGTGGCTAGATATTGTATCTTCATTTAGTATTGTTAAGAACGCTGTAGAGGAAATTTGAAAGTTGGACTATGAATTTCGCGGCGCCCCGCGCGCTGTTGTGCACCTAGCTAGGGTGTTATCGATTTGTGTACGTTTTCCGCTATAAATAAGTACGAGTTTGTGTCATCGTCATAGCTGCTGGACCGGTTTTGTGAACGAAACCTGTGTGGGTGCTGTGACCGGAGATTCGAAATTCCAAATTGAAATACGCTTCGTCTTTATAACTTTCAAGTACCGACTTACCTTTATGTTTGTATTATTTGTTGCGTAATAAGTTTGTAAAAAAATATTGCTTCAACGTATTATTATTAGTCACGCTACTACATTATTCAGACTGGCACATTATTATCCAAATTTCATTATACTTGAGTAAAAAAAAACGTTCTTTAATTTTATTACTTTGGCCCTGAATATTCTAAAAATGCCCTATATAATGAAGACGAACGACGAATGGTTTTATAAAGGACGTGACGTCATTGGATTTAAAATTACCATAAAAAAAACTATTTATATTTTAGTATTGCAATATTGTACAGGTATTGATTTGATTCATAGATTAATATATATAGTAGAGATAGATGGGCAAGTCGTGTTTCAGAAATTATATAAAGAAACCTACGCCATCTAGGTCACAGCCCGACGAACTAGCTAGTAGTATATGTACGTAGGGTACTTTTTATATTGGCGTATAGATGTCGATTACTTTCTTCGTAACCGCAGGTAATGCACCTTTTTTTTTAGAAAGAAATGTAACTATTTTCAGCGGCACAATATTATTTTTGTTCACAACAATATTAATTACAGGAAAACAGTTACACAAATTTTCTAAAAAAATAATGTTCATATCCAAAGTTACAAAAATGCAATCGTACATCATGGCCTTCTCAGAGGGGTGGTGGAGGCCTCAAAAAATACCACAATTAACATTAAAAATATGTATATTAAAACAATAACTTCAAAATACAAATAAAAATATTTTCGATCTTATTTAGTAACTAATTTAATACAAAAATATCTGAAATCATTAGAACTTATAAATACTTAAGAAAGATAATTAGAAGAAATCCAAGTAGAAAATTTTAAACAATAATCATTTTTATAGATAATTTTATATAAAAAAAATCACAAATGTCACAAAATGTGTCACACATTTATTCATGAACGTAAAAAATAATCAAATATTACAGCCATAAATATATCTTAGGGATAACAATAACTGCAAAATAAAAATAATTATATTTACATTACCCATGTATGATTTTATGTAATCTTAACACTAAATACATGATAATACCCTAATAACACTAATTACTACTACGCGTAAAACTAATCTAAAATTAAGGGATAAGCAAGTAGATGTGATTCGTGTTTATGAACCAAGTTAGAAAATAGGTCAAAATTCGTTGTATTAGATTTATATAAAATAATTTATTTATTTTATTAGATTCAACAACAGTTATATACAATAATACAATTAATAAGTTTCACAGATTCGTTGTTTACAGCTAATTGCATAACTAATTATAGGTGAATACAGTATGCATTAACAACTGACAATAACAATGATGATGCACGTATGAACATCAAAAATAAATTAAATCATATTTACTATCACAATTACTACCCAATTGATAGGGATTACAATAATTTAACCAATTAATTTTATTACGTATATAAGTTAGTAATGACCTATTTATTCAATAATGTAATGAAATATAGAATAAAACTAATATATAAAAAATAAACTAAAATTAGAGAGTAAATAGAATACTTATTAATTAATCTTACTCAACAAGTTGGAACATTGCAAAAAACAATCATTATAACTATAAGTTTTATTAGAAAATTCGAAATTCTTCATTTACAAGTCACAAAGCAATACATTTATGAACGATAGAAATAAGTTAAATCTACTGTTTGTATTTTTCCAGATGCAAAGGGTAGATTTAAATAGCAAGCAATACATAAAACATTATAATATAATACTATAAATAATTATACTGTAAAAGTATTACAAAAGTAGGCAACATACGTGTTATTTATCATGCGTTTCTACTAATTTATCCTTATTGCCAGTTTTAAAACTATTATTATACTGCTCGTTTGCTTCTTTGACAAGCATGCAGATTTTTATACTCTCTAAGGTATAAATGAACATTGCATTAAGAATTAGTTAAAGCAATGTATTTATAATAATGCAACTTTATGTACTGACCGTAATGTAGACTGTAGGTACATATTTTCAAAAAGAAAGTAATATATTTTTGCTTTTGCCCTATCGCTACATAATAGCTTCTTATTACAAATTTTCATTTTTAAATCATAATTAGCAATAAAAGCTTACAGTACAATGCTAATGCGATTACATGCTGTGTATAACAGCAAATTTACAATGATTAAATTCTATTACATTCATATAGATTTTGTTGTGAATACATTAAATTTATAGAATAAAAGTACAATTATTACAGTTCGTCATAAGTATTTAAAAATGAAATTATAAAAATGACAAATTACAAAATTAAAAACATAAAGGAATCAATTGAACATTAGTCATAATAATAGTATATTTTTACAGTTCGTCAAATTATAAAAAATATTTGAAAAAAAAGAAAAATAATAATATTATAAAGAGGAAAAATTTGTATTTTTGTGTGTATGTTTGTAATGAATAAACTCAAAACCTACTGTTCTGATTTCAAAAATTCTTTCACCATTGCAAAGCTACATTTACTCAGAGTAATATAACATATCATCATCATGCTACCATGCAAGAGAGCGGAGCAATGTTCATCTCAATAAATCCTGTAGATTCCCAATACATAGGCGCTAATATAGTTAACATGACAGTGGCAAACGAGAGTAAATTTGACAAAGTTTTATCAAATATCACACAGTAGAAAGAAAGCGCAGGTGTAGATTGTAGCTCTGTTGTGTAGTTGTTAGGTTGATCAATATTCAGATTATTATCCAGCTTCAGTTCAAAGTAGAACAAACAATAATTAAAAATTATGTTGTGTCACCATATTTCTGGAAAATAAAAGAAAAATATTTGTAAAGCATTATAAAGTGTGTGAAACATTAAGAATAAGTAGAGGAGTGGTTGCCTGAATATACTAATATCATTATATAATGTTAATAAAATTAATTTCAATTCAATTAACATTAATGTAATGATAAACAGTTGATGTGGAATATATGTATGTAGGAATAAATATTTATTTTCTACAACGAATTCCGTTGGAATAAGTATTAAAATATTCTAAGTCTTTCCCCTACTCAGTTGTGTCAGCTTTCCGGTGATGTCCCGTGACATTCCTGGTGTTGCACATGTCTATAGGCCATGGTAACCATTTACCATCAGGCGTACCGTGTACTTGTCTACCACTTTAGCAGTATAAAAGGAAGGTAAAAATGACTGGCATCTGACCTCCTCAATCAATTAGCGATATCCGTATTATTAGTATTATTAGTATTATTAATATTATGGATGTGTAGTAGACTAATTCTTCTTTTGAGGACTCTTAACACCCATAATGATGTTCGTAGTTCGTATGACAACAGTAACTAAAAGTTTATCATGCTCTTTGAGGCACGGAAACACTTAGATCAAATAGACATCGAACAAGAGTTCCCTGCATAGCAGTCATTTAACATAACATAAGCTCACGCCTATATCCCCGAAGGGGTAGGCGGAGATGCATGCACCCACATTTCGCCAGTTTATGTTTAGGTCCCAATGTAATAGGTGGCCAACCTATTGCCATTAACCGGCGATAAATACATGGAAAAACCTGGGACGAACCCGAGACCTCGTCTCAGCAGCCCATTACCCATAGCACGAGGCTACCGCGGCTACGTTAACATTTTATGAGCAGTCGTGCTCATGTAAAGTTAAAGTTTGTAAAGATGATGCGTAACCAGGTGAACTGGTTGGGTGATAATTTACACATCTCCAGATTTAACTTGGAAACTTTTTAACTTGTTAATGTGTTCCATTGGGTTAATAGTTTGGGCAAATTGCTTGTTTGCGGACAAAGCCGCTTGCAAAAATAAACCACAAATGCCATTGTATTAATAAAATATGTTACCTGTGTATTCTCATTGTGACACCACTTTCTTCCATATTAAATTTCATTTGTAAATTTTGTGTTTTATAATGATCATTTCACTGATGGAGTCAAAAGGCTGAACAGATCAAACAATAATAAAACATCAGCTGTATCACGATATTTGTCTGGTTGTTTTTCTTCCTTTCCTCTGAAAATAGAAGAAACAATATTTTAACAATATTATACATACATTCACTCTGGGGTGGCAGAGGTAATATTATTTTAAACAACAAAGTAATTCGTTTGTTTTGTTATTTTTTATTAGGATTTCATTTCAAGATTCCTCGCATTCCCGAAGTGCTATTATTCTTGTCCGTAAGATAGGATTATGGTTTGGCCGGATGGAAGTATGCTTTAAGATCAAAAAGGCCTAAATTATTTTATTTTATAATTTCTTCATAAGTATGCATCAAACTCATTTCCCCATCACTTTGAGGTAGAGTACTTGGCGTTAGTATCCCTCAGGGATTTTCTTATATATAGACAGTGCCAATAGTTTGTCATCTAAATTAAAGCTTCTCTCTACCTCGATGTTTTTTACTGTGCTGTGTCAAAATGTCTGCAAAAAAAAAAAATAATTAAGAAAAACAAAAAACCCGACTGAGTAAACCAAAGAACTAAAAAGAAAGAAACAAGCCCAGGAGTTAAGATTTCATACAATACTCACAGTCGGGGCCCCTTAGGAAGATGTGATTGGTAAAATTTAAATGGGCCCCGACTGTGAGTATTGTATGAAATCTTAACTCCTGGGCTTGTTTCTTTCTTTTTAGTTCTTTGGTTTACTCAGTCGGGTTTTTTGTTTTTCTTAATTATTTTTTTTATTTTATACTTTTTAGTTACGATTCATTTATGTTATTTTTTCATCAAAATATTATTTTTGTTTGTATATCGCTTATCCTTGAAGTAAGAAAATTTGCGAGAATGATTGTTTTGTTAAACAACTTTAAATCGTTATAAATCGTAAACTATTAGTTAAAATGAAAAATGGTAAAAGGAACCTAAAGATGATTTTAAAATACCTATTCAACGACACCCCATTTGACATAGTTCGTCAAATTTTTTTTTTTTCATTTTGACAATATGGCGTCTGGTTGTCGCTGTGGTGATTTTTGATTATTGTCATGTCTTTAGTGACACTCGCAAGGTTAAGACGAATCGATTGACGTAAGAATCATCAAAATCGGCCTATGCGTTTAGCCTCTAGAACGCCACATAGAAACAAACATACATACATACATACATACATACATAGACTGATAAACACAATACCCTCCTTTGCGTCGCGCAGTCGGGTAATAAGGCCTATAGAATATCACAGCAACTAACAAACTTGTGATACGTATTGTGTGAGTGAGTAGGGTCAGAGTAGCCAGAACTAACTGGAGAGTTTTTGTTGTCAGTGGGAAGACCGAGTTTAATTGATACTACTATGTGATGGTTTGAAACACTAATTTGTCTTCTGAACTGACAGCATAGCATCTCTCTTCACAGGTAGCATGAGAATCCCGGGGGATGCAAACATTCATAGGTCACGGTAACTACTTTCCATGAGGTGGGCCGTGTGCTTGTGTACCATCAAAGTGGTAAAAAACAGAATGAATTAATGGGTCGTTGTAAGCCTTCTCGTAGAGCGCAGCCTATACTCGGGTCCTCTCCGTGAGTAGCGACCACCCAAAACCAATTACTACACCATGATGGCAAGACGAAAATGCCGTCGATTCGACCGAAGAATGGGTCTGAAAGGAACTGTACCTGAATCAGCTTGTTGTAATTGATCTCTCATAACTTCGGCTCCTGCAACATTGCTTTCCCAGTGATGCTGTGCTGCAGATGTCGAAGGAAGGAGTCTCGGGAATTCTTGGTTTTTTCTCTAGTGGCACCATATTCCTGCATACGGATGTAGTCTCAAAGCCTGGTGTTGAAGTAGAATGAACATTTTCCTCGGTTAGTTGGTGTTCATAACCTGAAGATAAAAAAAATATTAAGTTATAAAAATTCTTACGGCGGCCATATCTAATTGCAAAAGTAAAATATTACTTAATTTTAACTTTGATTAGCACTCGCACCTCAATCGGTTTTCGGATGTACATTTAACATATTTTCTGACCTATAAAAATACTCTGATACTGAAGCTGGCTCACACTGTTTTAGTATTATTGATGTCTGCAAAGGTGACCGTAATCCATTCTAAGCTACTATGACACTCGTACTTGAAGCGAAGCGTGAAAAAGCATCTGATTAGGCCGTCAAGCGGAACGCCACCATTATAGTTCTATATGTGTTTGTAATGGTGACCTTCTTTCCTGAGACTTGTTTTCAGCTTACAATCAGGCGAGGTGAAGTCAAATTGAGGAGCCATAATTTTTTTTTGTTATTTGAGAGGGTATGTCACTGCAACTGTTACTTATAATACAAAATGACAAACATTAATTTGTTTTACAATATTTCTACAGTGTGATGCCCCTGGTGTTGCAACTGTCCATAGGCCACGGAGACCACTTTCCATAAGGTAGGCCGTACGCATGTGTGCTACCCGAGTGGTTTAAAAAATAATAATAAATAGAACAGAAAAGACCTTTACCAGAATAATTGTGTTCTAACCGAATTCTCTTAACTTCGGCTCCTGCAACAGGGCATTCCAAGTGATGCTGCGCTGCAGATATTGAAAGAAGGAGAGTCACAGCGAGCGGTGTAGATGTAGAAGGAAAATAAGCCTCCTTTTCTTGCTGGTCATGAGCTGAAGATAAAAAATTTAATTCCATAAGTAACTAATAATGGCATCAAATGGGTGCACTAAGAGTCAAGAGTAGTAGCTAATGCTAATAAGAGTCAAGAGTAGTAGGTAGTTAGTAGAAGAGAGTTACATAGACGGGCGCTGAGGATCGTCTACAATTCCATACTTGCAGGAAATGTTAGATTTTATTGCACTGCTCACCACAGACAGGGAGTTCATTCTCACACATTACGACCGGAAACTGTGTACATCGGATGGTATGAAAGGAACTAAGAAGGGATAGCACGCTCAAGTTGTGGAACTCCCCGCTACTGTGGTTTTTCAAAGTGACTACAATGTGGGGTTATTCAAGGGCATTAGAAGGTTTCTACAAGGTCGGTAACTCGAATGTGATGCCTCTGATGTTGCAAACGTCAGTTTCACACTTTCTATCAGGTGGGTGTAGGTACTTGTCTGCCACTTTAGAGGTATAAGAAAAGGTGCTAGGACATGACATTATCTCCCGTCCTAATTGAGCTGGGGAAGTACCTCCACCATAGAGATGCCGCGGCTAATAATTAACTGGTTGTTTCTAGCGGTGAGCTCACTGGAGAGGCTGTTTGTTGTCAGAGGGAAGACCGAGAAACTCTTCTTTGTCTTCGCACTGACAGCACAGAGGCTCTCTTTACGGTCTTCTCTCCCCTCTATACGGTGAGCAGCTAGAATGTGACGCCCCTGCTGCCATGCTGTAGTAAACATTCATATGCCACGGTAACCATTTTCCAACAGGCGGGTCGCGCATGTCTACCACCTAAGTGGTATAAAAAAGTGTATCTTGTATTGGTTTTCAATAGATAGTTTAATTTTCTCACATTAAACCTACAGGGTTATTTTAAATTTGTTCTGAATATGTCCTGATGGAGATAATTAAGAAAAATGATTAATTGATTGAAGAATTAATTTATTAATGACAACACTACAGTGAGCTCAGTAAAAGAAAATAATGATTTACCTGGTAGTAGTAGTTCTGGTACAGCTAATTTACAAACAAAATTCTTTGGGTACAAATAAAGAGCCCTGAAGCGCTTGCGGCATACTCTTAGATTGTTGTAAACATGATTTGTATCCAGTTGATGTATATTATCATCAATATTCATAGTCATATAACGTTCAGGATTCAATGTAAAATTAAGAAAACGGTGAAGAGTAACACCTAAAATGAGAAGAAATAACATTTAAATGAAATAACTCAACACCTAAAAGAAGGTTTGACATTTTTATTATGGAGCAGTTAAACAAAGCAGTTTAAAGCTACTTGCAAAGATATGTAGTGGCCTAGAGTCATTCCGTATGTTGAGTTAGTATTATGTCACTGTGGCATGCACTGAGGGTTCAGCTTTGAAGCACCAATGACTCACCTCCTTTCTCCGGGGGGAGTAATCAGCAAGATTCACTCACCCAGGGTACAATCAACATTACTCTTATGGTTACTCTTATATTAAAATGACATTCTAAAGTACACTATGATAACTACTTAGTAGTACCTACTATTATAAAAATATATATATATAAATTATAAATAAATATATGTTCAATTACAGTGGACCTCACTAGTTCCTGGACACCTTAAGATCTATAATCCTTTGACAGTCTTAAGTCTAATTGAACCAAAAGTAGTATAGTTATGTGGCGTTAATAAAATATACTAGATCAATGTCAGAAACTATTGCTATTGTTGGGATTGTTAAACCGGGAATGAGTTGTGGGTTCCCCTCCCACCATCAATATATATTTATTTACTTTTTTACCTTATTACTAAACTATAACTATAAACTAAATACTAATCAAATTCTCATGCAAGTAGTATCCCAAACTTAGTTATATTAATATGTAGATCTATTATCCAGGAGTTTTCAAGACTATATAGTAGTTGTGTAGTGGCATCACTTCATACAATTTTTGTACGAACTGTCCAGACTTTTAAAGGCCTACTGTATATAGGTACATACATATTCAAAGCCCCGAAGGAGTAGATACTGTTGATAGGAATTAATCAAAAGTGAAAAAGTGCAAATACATTCGAATATAATTCAAATGTACCGGCAGCCATTTTCTTATAAGGTGAAAATTTTTATACAAATATATTGTTTAATTCACTAATATATAAACATTTTACGTCGCAGTCTAGTTATCGAACTCCTCCGAAATGATTAAGTCACTGTTTTAGTACTGGAAGATCGCAGGGTACTTTATGTTGTTAAAACCATTATTAGATCTAGGTAAGAGCACAGCGGCACATTCTGTGTTTGCGTAATAAATTAAAAAAACTTACCATCATCTTTCGTCACTAGACAGCCAGGGACACCCACAACACTTATTTCTAGACATTTTAATCTTTGAAATTCAGGGTAAGTACCTTGGTCTTAAACTCCAATGTAGGAGGATCACGTCACACCACAAGAGGGATTACTTTTCGATGTTTTTATTCGTTAGATTTATCTATGACACGGAGCGGCAAGGTGAACTCAACGTGAATATTAGATGAATTCAAGAAATGAACATGAAAAAGTACAACTAAATTCGAATTTAATTCAAATGTACCGGCAGCCATTTTCTTTTATGGTGAAAATTTAAATATTTTTTTCTTTGACTTTGACGAAAGTGACACTATGACTTCGGATTCTACTATTGTTTCACATTATCATAATGAATTCTGACAAAATATGCATAAAAACAATATTTTTGGATCCCAGAAATTTAAATGATGATATCGTTAATTAAATATCACATATTAAATATTATAATTTAATGGATATGGTGCTAATTTTACTACCATACATTTTTTTATTGTATAATGACAACATTGACAAAATCAATTTTAAAAAAAGTTTATAAGGATGTGTATCCATGGCCGTAAAATAAATAAATTAAAAGTAAAAAAATTAAAAAATTGAAATATAGTTCGCGCCCTGAACCCAGATGCCGCTGTATGTCATGAAATAAAATTTAAAAAAAAAATGTAGGTGAGTCGCATGGGTATGATTTGATTTATTCGCGCGTTTTTTGTGTATTGAAAAGATCCTCGTCCATTCCATTGTTGTGGCCGTGTTAGTTATGAAAGAAAGGTGTATGTGGCATTTAAGAAGTAAAAGGTTCGTTCCGTCACATAATTTATAATTTTCTAATTATTAACATATCACAAACAAAACAAAAGCATGGAAAGTTTGTAAATCCCAGTAAAGCCGCAAGTCTAAAAATGGCGGGTGTTTGCGACTGTCATTTGTCATCACTTGGTTAACATTTTAAATGTATGTGAATTAATTTAATTCAAGTAGATTAATCTTGCTGAGTTTTACTTTTGGCAGTTCCCTTTATTGCTATATGCAAAAGTCAATGTCAATATTTTGTCGTTCTATGCAAGAAGTCAACGTGTGTGACGCTAACCTATAAATTAAAGGTATCCTCTCTTGATTATCCATATTATTCATATACTTATGTAAACTGTATTGCATTATATCAAAGCAAGTACACGTTAAGTCAGTCGGTGCAAGAAGTACAGTATATGAAGTCAATATACCTATCGACACGGATCTTGGAGTTATGACTTATTTATAACAAACGTCCTGGCGCGCATGGCTTGTTATCTAACATTAACTATGATTGGTTATATACCACTAGCTCATACAACACTGTTGCGCCAAATACACTAAGAGACAGTCCAAAAACGAGTATATAGAACGCATTTTGAGCATATTTTGTATCCAGTACTTGTGCCTGTACATAACCTATAAACCTATAAAGTTCTGTTTTAAACCCTAAAGACCTATTTACCAAAGTTTTAGCACTCCCAGACATGTTTATCCTTTGATTTATACCCAATATTGCATTTTGGTGTAACTAACTAACCCAACAATAAACAAATGGGAAATATCATCCCCCCAATCCCGTTGGATACCTTCAATAGGTATGGC
Organism: Pelosia muscerda; assembly: GCA_963691645.1. Classification (NCBI taxonomy): domain Eukaryota; kingdom Metazoa; phylum Arthropoda; class Insecta; order Lepidoptera; family Erebidae; genus Pelosia; species Pelosia muscerda. The sequence goes on along the minus strand of OY829126.1, from coordinate 1,283,919 downwards.
TAACTGCGTACAAGGGGGTAAAGCAAAACTTAGCATTGGAAGCGCCACAATAATCTTATGAACTGCGGCGTGCCGAAAATGCCAATACAAGCAATACTAATTATAATTTATCTATACTTATTATGAGATACAAAACTAACTTGTTACCTTTTGTTGGTTAGAACATAACTCCTGTAATGAACTTCAAATAGACATCAATTGGAAATACTTAGCATTTTCCACACTTATATTACCCAATATTAGTATGTATTGAAAAATATAAAACGGAGATTCAAAATATATTGTGACTAAAAAAATACAATGATTACAATACTGTACATTCATATTCAATTAGCCTTAATTAAAACATTGAGAATTGCATTGAATAAAATAATATGAAAATAATATTCTAGCAGTTGTCAGTGGCTTCGCCCCAGCGGATTTCTGATCACATTTTCACTGCTCCATAATAACCTTCATATCATATTGTATCATATAACCTTCCTTAGAGTTTAAGGAATAAGTTTAAAAAAGTTATACTCAAATTGGTCCAGCTGTTTTTGAGGTTTGCGCTTAGCAACATAATGTGATATTCATTTATGTCATATCATGAGAATGATGATGATTTAATGTGCACATAAATGACATTTATACAAATTATACTATAAATCTTTTTTACATTAGGCAACTATTTTTGTAAATTTAGGGCACAACAATTTGACTTCACCCTGCCTGATGGTAAGCTGAAGGCAAAGTCTCAGGAAGGAGGGTCACCATTACCAAACACGTTACAAACTAGAAAAAAACTGTAGTTTCAACTCCAATTCCACATATCCACCAGAATCTGCCCTTTTGCTAATGCTCTTGAGATTTTCAGATAGGTTATTGAGATATCAAACTCTAGTTTTGGCAACTTGAGTTTCATTTGAGTTGCTTAAAACCTAAACCTATATTATTGTATTTTAATCCGTGTCACTATACTATATACTACATATATTCAAAATACTATAACCAAATGTTATTGTAAATTTTTTTTTAAGAAAATTATTTTTATCTGTAATAATATACTGACCTTGTATTTATTTCAATTCCAGGTCATCCGTGTTATGGGTGATCGCTGATCAGCAGCGATGATGAAACGTACAGGAGTACCTAGGTTGGGGCCCGATGAGCCCTCGCCCATACCCTCCCAGAATCCAACTCAGGTATAATATAACTACTTTATATTTGTTAAAGAATAATTATAACACTATTACTAATTACACACACCTATTTTAAACACTAGCTAAGTTATACAGGGTGGAAGATTTTGACCTCATAGGTCAAAGTGACATGTATTGACGAAAAGGCTAATGAAATTGCTTAGTTAAGTTATGATATCGGCATAAATCTGTAATATAACTGCAGAAATTTAATGAAATATGGATCTGTGACTCGAAAGTGTTTAAGAAAATCACAGCAGTTTACATTGATAGCAAATTGAAAATGGTTTGCTTCAGCGCAATTCCATTTATAGAATGTCACCTTGTCTAGAACATTTAACATATTCCGGGAATTTCACTCAAATTAAACAATCCATTATTAAAAATAAATAAAACTATAACATTTAAACATTTTCGAAAACTTAGTTTATATTTCAGGGATTGCCCTTTAATTAATTTAGTATGTTTGTTATAGAAATTAAATTCTTTTGATTGATCCTATCAAATGATTTCTTACAATTCGAGGTTAAGTCAGCTTGTTTATCTGATGTGGCAAGAGAATGTTTCCTTAAAGATTTTTATAGAATTATTTAGAGTAAAGTAATGTAATATCTAATCTTCCACTTTGAATAGCTTATGTCTAGTGTGTTGGTAGTGATTTGAACCCGTAACCTATCGATACACAGTGATTTGAGTTAGTGTTAACTTTTATCACTATTCCTATTGAATTCATTCACTGGGTTGCATTATTTTAGAGAAAAAAATACAATTATTGTCTTATTGACTGCAATGGACCGGCTCTTAACAATAAAAAAATATCTCTACTGAAAAATATGTCTGAAGTCTGATATAATATTCATAATTCTGGCTATCTCTCATACGATTTCTAGGCTAATATACAATTTTTCATTATACTACGTGTACATTCGCCCACCAAATTGGCTGTTCTTTTTTTCCGTATAAAGCATTGTGTAATAATAAAATCGAAAACATTGTATGACTAATAGCATAAAAAACCGGCATAAACGTACATAATTATATTTTACGTAATACCGTCGTAATAGTAACAAAATGGCGGACGCGGCCATGTCTTTGTTTGAAAACTTGTAACTTAAGTTATCTTAACTTATATCTATTCTTCTTTTAAAATGGTTCACGTAATCGTGGTCGAAGGTTTTTTATTTTCGTTAATTTGCTTGCGGATAGTAAACATACAAACAGAGCCCTATTGACGACAATAGGCTGACCCTGAATTACGTAGGATCAGAAATCATAGTTGGCGAAATGTGGGTGTTAATACATCTCTGCCTACCCCTACGGGGAATTACCGCCGTGAATTTCAGAATTGTGTATTTACGAGACTGCCAATACTAGGTAAGAGGAGCAAGTAGACCCGGGCTTTAGGGAATGCAACCAGAATTTACAATATGGTGCTGATGACAATGATGATTCTTCTTCAGTTTACCTCTCTGTTACTTGAAGCCCTAATAAGTCCGACAACCTCTCTAACTTCGATATCGTTTGTTGTGGAGGTCAGATGGTGGTCACTTCACAGAAAACATAGAAGGTCGTCCGTCTAAAATGACCCTAACTGGTTTAGAAGACGGCTTGAAGGGTGCTGAACAGTAAGAATAATAATGTACCTACAGTTATTGTAATGCTTCTAGCCAGCTGCGCTTACTGCTCGGTTAAAGGTTAATGGGATAAACTGGTTAAACTACATTGCTGGTTGCCATTTGGATGGGTGACCACTTATTTGTATCACAATTTGTGATACCCAATTTCCCCTAAAACTCAAGAAGAAAATGTATAATATGTAAATCCATGAGCAAACCTGCTGTATTATATGTAGTCATATATGGCCTTGAAAGCGACGGATGAAAGAAAACTGCATGTAGTGGAGTTAAAAAACCGCTTCAAACCCTACCAGTTCAAAATAAACCTTGACCCATAGTTTTAGCGGGACCCCATGCCCTAATGAATAAGTCACGCTTGCACCTTCATGTAGAGTCATAGGAATAATAATTTACCGTTATTTGTGACTTATTGTTTAGCAAACATTACTTACGACTACGACCTACATTATCTTTTACTGTTTTAACTGTAAAAGGTACTTAAACATCTTACCGCGGCCGCGTGACGACTGTTAGATCCGACTGGCATTAAACCCTATTGTAACTAGGCTTAGTTAAAGTATAAACCATGGTGTAACATAACATAAACTCACGCCTATATCTGCACCACATTTCGCCAGTTTATGTTAAGGTTCCAAGCCGTGTGGTGGTGAGCTTATTGCCATTAACCGGACACTTATAAACCTGCGATAAATACACACATAACTTCGAAAAGTCATTAGTGTGTGCCATGGTAAACCTGAGATTGAACCCAAGACCTCGTCTCAGCAGTCCATTATAATCTAAGTAATTAATAATCTCTTGCTCTTGCACCCAGTTATTATAAATAAACAACTAAATATTAAAAAGAATAACGATAATCTACCTGAGTTTCTTGCTGGTCTCTTCTCAGGAGATTTAACTACCGAACCAGCGAAAGAATCATTTTCTAATGATTTATTTACTAAGTATCCTAATTTATTATGAATTATAATATTTTTGACAAATGTAGGTACATAATTATTGTAAAACTTTGACATTCATAAGTGCTCTTTATGTGCCTAAACTGAATAAATGAAATTGATTCTTTGATTAACCATACCACTAGGCTACTGCGGTTACGTGGTGTAACGCCATGACTACGAAACTGAAATTAACATTTAGGTTAAGATAGTTTCTGTACTGTCAGTGCAGAAGACAAAATAAAGTTTATCGGTCTTCCCACATGACACAAAACCATTCCAGTGAGCTCTGGCTACCCTACTAACCGCCAGAAACACGACACAAGTATTTATGTATACAGTTCCCTTAGCACGAAATACTAACGAATTCGTAATGTAAAGGTATCGACAGAACCCCTCGGGCTGAGAACGACAACTTCCTAAAAAGACAACTTCCGAAAACGACAACTTCCTAAAACGTCTATTCCAAAAAAAGACAAATTCCGAAAATGACCACTTCCGAAAACGACAATTTCCTAAAATGTCAACCTCCGAAAATGACAACTTTGTCATTTATACCAATCAAATATTACTCGCTACTACGAAACCCTTCATAGTTGAGAACAGAGCTTTGCTATTGGCAGACTGCCTACTGTGAACTTGCGAGCTTGTGTAGCCCGTCAATCGCATTGCTCCATTCTCTCGATACCTTTACCATACGAATTCGATAGTTTTAAGCGATAGTGAGCATGAACTCCTATTGTATTCGTAATGTAAAGGTATCGACAGAACAGAGCATTGCGATTGGCAGTCTGCTTCTTGTAAACCTGTGTGCGTGTGTAGCCCGCCAATCACAATACTCCATTCTCTCGATACCTTTACGTTACGAATTCGATAGGTTTTCGTCCTAAGGGCACTGTAAGCCTAAAACCCCTTCAATATGCCACGTAGCTTCGCACTAGTCGATCTAAACAACCGCTCGCCAATATTGGACGTCGAATTGATTTATTATTCGCAAACCTACGGCGTCTATGCGCATGTCATAAAAAAGTTAGGGTGAGGGGACATGACGTCACTATTGTGTAAGGGTAATGAGGGTTGGTTGTATTGCAAGGTGGAATTGTCTGATAAATATCAATGAACATTATGAAATCTTTTTTTTTAATAGTCTGAGATTATTGACGTGTCCAAATTAAAAACAAAACCTCCCTTGTATGTAACTAGCTAAGTAACCGTATACGGACGGACTCGCGAGTTTTTTTGTTATTTTTTATTTTTTTTTCTTATTGGTCCACAAACTGGATACACTCTTTTTTTTAAATTTATGGCACGTCAATTTGACTTCACCTCGCCTGATGTTAAGCTGAAGGCAAGGCCATCCCAAGAACCCATTAATTCCACAAACCATTAATAGCAAGTATCGCGTTTACTAACACTAGTATAATTTGGAAGCTTACCAGCTCAATATTATGAACACCTTTATAGAAAGAGTGGGGCGATATCCTTGGCGTGCAGTCAAAAGTGCGTTGACACCTAGCACCTAGCGACCGCTTTGTGCCTCTAAAAAGTTTTTGTTTGTGGATCCGGGATGGCGAAAACTGTGTATTAATATTTGTAGTTGAGTTTTAACATCATTAGATAAGTGGTGTATTACCAATAGGGTTGGCAACTTTAGAAAGGACGAACCCGGGAGATTTTGAAGAAATCGACACACGACACGACAAGCTAGTGAATCTTAAAAATACGGTAGCAATCGTTGTATTTTGGGAGGTCGGGAGGGTAAACATTATTACCGGAGTCGCCTGGGCAATCCGGGAGGGTTGGCACCCCTAATTACCAGTCAAATATAACCTTAAAACTGAACACTTTGTCTTGAAACGTTTGGAAGGTGACAAGGGAAATATGGAGCTTATGTACCTATGAAGTTAAAGCCCGTGTCTTTGTCCGCGTGAAATACTTTTCCTTTTCGTGCGCGCAATCCCCTCTGATACCAATCGCAATGGAGCCGGTGAGAGGTAAGTCGGACTCGAACCGACTAAAACGCACGCCGTCGGATCCTTAGTTGCCGGAGGTGAGATAGTAGCCAACATATCCCTCGCACCCCGGCAGACCCGGGGCCATCTCTTTTAAGGTGTAGGTAGGGACCTCGGTGTCTCCGTCTAGCCCCCGGGTATGGGAAGGCGCATGCGTGAAATACCTTGGATTTTTAATTAGGTTAAGATTCATCCAGACAACATTGTGTACTCTTGTGTAAAGACACATCAAGATTGATTACCTTTAGTTAAGTAACTTATCAAAAAGAGTCTAGTACATATACAACCTATTACCTTTCGTATGTCATCCCCCCCATCCCGTTGGGTACCTCAGTAGGTATCGCAACTGCGTACAAGGGGGTATAGTAAGTTACCATTGGAAGCGGCGCACAGCTTCTGTGGCTTGCGGCGTGCCGAAAATGATAAAACATTTTGCTAAAATTCTTTTTTATTTAGGACACGTGAATTTGACTTTACCTCGCCTAATATAAGCTGTAGGCAAAGTCTCAGGAAAGAGGGTCACCATTACAAACACGTTCAGTGCTACAATGGTGGCGCTCAGCTTGACGGCCTCATCAGATGCTTTTTCTCGCCCCGCTTAAAGTATCGGAGCCTCTATAGAGTCCCTATCTTGAGGACCTTCCAATTGGCACTTCGTTTTGTACCCTTTTCGTGTGTCTTTTGAGGATAGCATGGGGTGCTGTAGCGACGGAGTAGCTCAAATCCATTAATAATTAACTATTTCAAAATAATTCCCGCGTCTAGGCCTCTTTTCCTTTAGCGACTTTGATTCAAGATATGTGCCTCGAAGTAATACAAGATATAATAACAAAAATACACTCCAATAAGTATTGTTGGTGTGAAGAAACATCTGCTGACCCATTTAAAGATATACCTGTCTGGTATATCTTTAAATGGGTCAGCAGATGACTCTTATTCTTTAACAGACTCTTCACTACATTGTATAAAACAAAGTCGCGTGCTCTGTCCCTATATCCCTATGTCCTTATGTCTCTTTGTATACTTAAATCTTTAAAAGTACGCAACGGATTTTGATGCGGTTTTTTTAATAGATAGAGTGAGAAATGCAAAAACGGAGTGACGCAGACGAAGTTGCGCGGGTCAGCTAGTAATGCATAAACCATGTTATCATTATAATTATATCCGAGTGTAGTAGTGCTGATAACGGATGTAATATAAATATATCAAACATCAACATATAAGGTTATCGACTCGTTATCAAGTACTATAGAACATGTTTTTGTTATTTATCGTAGCACGTCATCATCATTATCATTTTAGCCATAGGACGCCCACTACTGAACATAGGCCTGCCCCATTGACCTTCAATCCGACCGGTTGTAGAATGGGTCTATGTCGTCCGTCCACCTCGCAGGAGACCGTCCCACGCTTCGTCTACCGATACGCAGTCTGGTATGGGTAATGGACTGCTGAGACGAGGTCTCGGGTTCGATCCTAAGTTTTACCATGGCACACACCAATGACATTTCGATGTTTTTCGAAGTTGTGTGTGTATTTATCACAGGTTCATAAGTGCTCAGTTAATGACAATAGGCTCGCCACCTGCTACATTGGGACCTAAACATAAACTGGCGAAACGTGGGATATTGGCGGTGCGTTCAGGAGTTTATGTTATGTTATGGTCAGGTCCCGTATATTTTTCCGTCTTTCCAAACGACTATTAATAGTCTGGACCGATTTAAGACCCTAGCGCTTCAAATACCTCTGCCTACTCCTTTAGATATCAACAGCCGTCAGCGTACAAAAAATAACATCACAGGTGACCCAAAGACGTATTCGGAAACATTCCTTTCGCTCGCAGTTTTTTATATAAATAGCTGTTATGAGTCACTTGTATTGGCAAAGCTATCACGTATGTTTCGTATTTGTTTACTAGAACTTTATATATAGTAGCGATCGTCGGCGTTGCTGTAATACCACGTAACCACACGTGGTTTTGTAGCGCCATGCTTTTTTAGACTTCCGTACATGAATTCCATCAAGAACCAAGCGGTTCGGTGAGTCTTTTCTCTGCCGCACCATTAAGTTCTGGAATTCCTTGCCGGCGCACGTGTTTCTTTCTTCCTACAGTCTCGGGTCCTTTAAGCGGGGCGTGAAAAAGCATCTGATGAGGCCGTCAAGCTGAGCGCCACCATTGTAGCACTGAACGTGTTTGCAATGGTGACCCTCTTTCATGAGACTTTGCCTTCAACTTAACATCAGGCGAGGTGAAGTCAAATTGACGTGCCATAAATAAAAAAAAATAAAAAAAATGAATATAATATATGTTTTTAAATTTATATATCTGTAAAGAGCTTTTGCTTAACAATGTGTAGTGTTAAGTTGAAATAAATACCCAAATACGCAATAATCATAAAAAAATCATTTATTCTTATTTAGCAGTAGCGTGTACATACCTTGTTTTTTATTTATTTACGACATGTCAATTTGATTTCACCTCGTCTGTTGGTAAACGGATGGCAAAGAATCGGGAAAGTTGGTCACGATTACAAACGCGTACAGTGTTATATGGTGGCATAGGTATTTAATAAGACGTAAACAATCTTAGCGTGTCTTTTTAATATGTTTTGTTTAAAAACTCAGTATAAAAATACTTTTCTACTTAGTAACGCATTTTGAATACTAAAAACCTGTATCGAACCACTAGTTAGTCAGTTAGTTAGTCTAGTTTATTTGTATAACATGTGTTTTTATATAAAGTTGCCACAAGATTGTTTACCTTTATTTAAGTATCTAAACAAATTGAGTATAATTGAAACCAATATCAAGGAATTTGCGTTCAAACAACGTGTGTCAAGCCATTAACCTAGAATTTATTAAACAACGTGTACAACTAATCGATTTTCCTCGTATATCAGTAAACATATATTCATTATAATTATATTTTCCTGTAGCGCCTTATAATCTGTTAATGAGTTATTTAGTAACAGATATCGCATAATTTTTGTTTATTTATAATTTCAACTACTTATTACCTGCAATTAAATCCAACTATATCACATTTAGCTTTAGGAAAGAAGGCTGTCCCCTCTTTAAAAATAGGTCAAGAAGAGCTACCTGTAATAAGTACCGATACCAATACCACCGGAGATGGTGAGAGAGGTTATGTCGGACTCCAACCTACTAAAACGCACACCACTTTGGGTCTTTAGTTGCCGTAGGCGAGATAGTTGGGAACATATCCCTCGCATCTTCTCTTTCGAAAAGACCCCCTTCGGGTGTAGGCACAGTGTCCCCGTCTAGTCCTCGGGTCTGGGGTGGCGCCGCCGACTTTAAAGTACCTTGAATTTCATCTTGACAGAAAGCAGACCTAGAAGAGATATACACATCTGAATAAAGGGATGAACTTGATAATAGGTTTAGGTCCTTGGAATGACTCCTAGGCAGAGGATCACGGCTATAGAATATCAAATACGAATCTATAAAACCATATTAAAAGACAAGACCAGTAGAACCGGAGATATGACTAAAAAACGTTTTTTATTCATATATCCTAGAAGCACACGGACCACCTGATGGAAAATGATAACTGTAAACCTTTAGACGTTTACTCATCAGGCGTCACACTCGTGCTGCCGACCTTCTAAAGAGGAGGGGTAGGGGTGAAGGCTCAGAGTTTCTGTGCTGTCGGTACAGAAGGGGTTCGCTTTCCGGCTGTTACATATGCAGTAACGATTATCATTAGAATTATCATTAATGTTAGTTTTCATTGTTACAGATCCAACAAGCTGGTGCAAGTAATATGCACCCTATGGCCCAGTCGGCCCAATCTCAGATGATGTGTAAGTATTTTTTTCTTTTTAAATATCATATTTTTTTAAATTAAAATTGTCGTAATATGCCTTCCCAAAGAAATCTATGCCCGGGCCCTCTTTGTGAGTAGTGGCGCTACTATGAAACAGACACAACGATGGTTACTCCAAAATGCCGTTCTTACATACATATTATCATAGTAAACCGTTTTCTACGATATAATGTCAGTTTTTTTTATTTAAATTGCTCAAATACATAATGTACAAAGTATGAATGTTGAGGGCTTTAAAACCAGAGGTCGGCTCAAAAAAAGATGGATGGATTGTGTGAAAGAAGATATGGCAAGGATGGTAGTGACTGAGGAAATGACATCCGATAGGAATGTATGGAAGAGAATGACATGTTGTGCCGACCCCAAGTAATTGGAACAAGGACAGGAAGACGATGATAGAATTGTCAGCAGGTGATTTAAGGACACAAAAGTTGTGGAATTTGATCATTGATTTGTGGAATAATCCATGTACAAAGGCGGACTTAATGCCATTGGCACTTTGTCTACAGTCCTCTTGTCCTTTGTTCCTTCTGATGTCCTTGAGGACCTTCAATATGGTAGTCCTTGGAAATTCCACAACAAGCTCAGCATAGTAACGGCGTTGTCCCGTGCAGCAGGTGCGCCGACGATGCTGGCGGTGGGCGGCGGGTTCGCCCGGGCCGGCGGGCGCGCGGCGGGCGGCGGGCCCGTCATCAACTACATGAAGACCAGCGCCGTGCAGTACGCCGCCAAGCAGCCGCCGCAGCAGGTGCACCAGCGGCTCAAGGTCAGCACACACTTACTCACCCCCCTTCCCAGCTCTCCCCCTTTCCCTTCAGGGTGGGCAGCGCGTGTGTGACACCCTTAGTGTTGCACACGTTCTTAGGCCACGGTGGCCGCTTTCCATCAGGTGGGCCGTGTGCTTGTCTGCCACCTACGTAGTATAAAAAAAATACTCTATTTTTTTTCTATCAATCAAAGAATTTTTTAGAAGTTTAGGCACATAAAGAGCACGATGTCAAAGAATCACTTAGGTAGCAGATAAGCACGCTACGGTTTTTTTTTTTGGCGGGAACGCGAAAAGTGTCAGCGCTGAAGTGTTTCATTTTGAAAATTTGGTGTACATTCGAGTTTTTATGGTGGAGTTTTAAAATTAGAGTATAGAGAAAGCATTGTAGGTCCACGTAAATAATTGTATTATCACTATCACTATCACTACATAGTATAAAATAAAGTCGCGTTTTCTGTCCCTATTTTTCTTGTCCCTTTGTATGCTTAAATCTTTAGAACTACGCAACGGATTTTGATGCGGTTTCAATAGATAGAATGGTTAAAGAGGAAGCTTTATATGTATATAACATCATGCTACGACTAACAGGTGCGGAGCAGGAATGAAAAATGTTGCAAAAACGGTCGCGCGGGTCAGCTAGTGTACAATAAAGCGGCTTTATCGCTTTAAGCAATCTCTTCCAGACAGTGTAGTGTACTCTTGTGTAAAGACACATCAAGATTGATTACCTTGAGTTAAGTAGTTAAGTAACATAAATAAACACATACATAACATAAGAAGTCATCCCCCCGGGTCACCAACGATTGGTCGACAATCAATTGGTCGACATATCAATTGGTCGACAAACAATTGGTCGACAGTATCAATTGGTCGACAAGTTAATTGGTCGACAATTAATTAGTCGACATTAAATTGGTCGACATATCAATTGGTCGACAAAACTAGTTTCCAGTTAATGTAACAATATTATTCATTTATACTAAATTTTAAAATGCATCATATCGCTAAAAATTAAACCCATTATATATCTGTTCGGCTAAGCTTTCTTATATAGGTCCACGAGTTCACAGTCCATAGTTTTTTTACACTAAGCTATTATTAATAGAAGCTTCCACAATAAAGTTTCAAGTTACGGAGATCAATCGTTAACGAGAAAAAACATAATCAAAATCGTAAAAATGTACCAATATTTTATCACTTTTGACAACAGAACACATACTTTTAATGCTTTTGACATTTCGTCTCATCATTAAACGTTTCGTTTTATCAAAGGTAAGCGCACCAAAATGTTTTACTTCCTTAAATAATTAAATAAATACGTATATTTATTGACTAAGTTATATTATCCATCATATTATTATGTTAAATACGTATATTTCGCTGATTGAACTGAATGCTATTAAATTTATACTTATAATAATTTACCGACTTTTACCGCCTATTATTGAGTGAAACTAAACGTAAATCTGCGGTCATTCAGCCAAGTTCCAGAAACGAATCGGTCATATTTATAGTTCTTGGTTTAGGTTAGGTTAGAATTGTGACCACACAACGCACGAGCCGAGCGAGCGAAGCGAGCGTGCCGCGGTAGCGGCCGGCGAAGTGCCAGAAACGAATCGAAAACGAAAAAGGTCATAAACATAACCGTAAATCAGTCGTATTTTATGATGAACTTTAGGTGAGTCAATATTTTTAACCCCTTTACTTTATTCGGTACCCCTTTGCGATATTTAAATCGATGTCAATACGAGAAAATGCGGAAGTTAGGTTAGAATATAAAAAAACTCGTATTATTTTTATTTTTAAGCTTTATTTTTAGGCTAAGATTTAATGAGACTAATTAATTGTCGACCAATTATATTGTCGACCAACTTAATTGTCGACCAATTAACTTGTCGACCAATTGATACTGTCGACCAATTGTTTGTCGACCAATTGATATGTCGACCAATTGATTGTCGACCAATCGTTACAAACCCATCCCCCCCATCCCGTTGGGTACCTCAATAGGTATCGCAACTGCGTACAAGGGGGTATAGTAAGTTAGCATTGGAAGCGTCGCACTGCCTATGTGGCTTGCGGCGTGCCGAAAATGATAAAACATTATCCTACTAATATTATAAAGGCGAAAGTTTGTTTGGATGGATGTATGGATGGATGTTTGTTCCTCTTTCACGCATAAACGGCTGGACTGATTTGGTTGAAATTTGGTACAGGGGTAGATTAGAACCTGGAATAACACATAGGCTACTTTTTATCCCGGGAAAAGGTTCCCAAGGGTTGCGGGAACGGGAACAAAATTCCACGCGGGCGAAGCCGTGGGCATCAGCTAGTAATAAATAAATATAAATAATGAATATTGTAGGACATGGCAATAGGCTCGGCACCTATTACGTTGGTAACATAAACTGACGAAATGTGGGTGCTAGCACCTACCTCTTCGGGGATATAGGCGTGAGTTTGTTGTTATGTTAAAAAAAATCGCGAATGTTCTGACCGTTTCCATCATCATACAGTCCCGGGTCCTTTAAGCGGGGCGTGAAAAAGCATCTGATGAGGCCCTCAAGCTGAGCGTCACCATTGTAGCACTGAACGTGTTTGTAATGGTGACCCTCTTTCATGAGACTTTGCCTTTAGCTTAACATCACGCGAGGTGAAGTCAAATTGACGTGCCCTGAAAAAAAAAACTTAGTGCCCGGTTAATGGCAATAGGTTCGCCACCTATTACATTGGGACCTAAACATAAACTGACGAAATGTAGATGCTAGCACCTCTGGGCTAAGCCCTTCGGGGATATATAGACGTGAGTTTATGTCATGTTATGTTACGTCAAAAAAAACTATTCTATATTACTGCATTAATGTTCTGACCGTGTCATAAACAACCTTGTTTGAGTTCACAGCCCGTCCGAAGTAGGTCGTTCACAGCTATATTAAAATTGTCCTTCGCACAACCCACCGTGCGATAGTGGCGCTCACTGATAAGGTTTTCGTTCATGCTATTTTATTTTTATACTCTGTGAAGCACGGCCGACTGTTGTTATTCAAATTTTTACAAAACTACCACCATCATATCAATAATTTTTTTTTTATTTATGGCACTTCAATTTGACTTCACCTCTCCTGATGTTAAGCTGAAGGCAAAGTCTCATGGAAGAGGGTCACCATTGCAAACACGTACAGTGTTACAATGGTGGCGCTCAGCTTGACGGCCTCATCAGATGTTTTTCCACGCCTCGCTTAAAGGACCCGGGACTGTAGGAAGAAGGAGGAGGCGGAAAGTAATATAAGTTAATTATAGCATTTCGTCTGATACTCTCCAAGACGTTAATTCCCTTGCGATTTCTGCGAAGCTGAAGAGATTCGCCGAGGGGGTCCCGGATTCGAAAAAATAAACAAATAATTGAAATTTTATAAATTAAAGTAGGTACATTATAATTGATCTGATATGGGTAGGGAATGTATTGTTCGTAGGGTAGCCAGAGCTCGCTGGAGAGGTTTTGTGTTGTCAGTTGGAAGACCAAGAAACCCTTCTTTGTCTTCTGCACTGACAGAACAGAGACTTTCTCTTAACTTTCTCCTCTCGCTACTGGTGTTGCAAACGTCCATAGGCCACGGTAGACACTTTTCATCAGGCAGGCTGCGTGCTTGTTTGCAACCTAAGTGGTATATAAAAAACACTTCACTTCCTGTCGTTATACCTTCCATAGAAAAGTATATTATAAAAAAACGTTCTTCAACAGACATTACCGCCTCAACAACCAAGCCTGGCGTCGCTCCCCGCAGCCCTAGGACGCCAATCACCCGCCCCTGCCCCACTCCCCGCCCCCGTGGGGCCCGTGGGCCAGGGCGCGGGCCCTCCAGGCGCTGGGCCGCCGCCCGTGGGCCCGCCAGGTGCCCAGCCACCTGCCGGGGCCCAGTTCCAACGGTTAAAGGTGGAAGATGCTTTGTCGTACCTTGATCAAGTGAAATACAAATTCAATACTCAACCCCAAGTGTATAATGACTTTCTGGATATCATGAAGGAGTTCAAGAGTCAGACGTAAGTATTATATTGATAACACAATATATATATGTAATTACACCTTTCTCCTGCCAGGGTAGGTGAAGACAACATGATCTGAAAAAAAAAATGATGCTTCAGTACTATTTTTGACAATTGGGAGTTAGATATTCAATTTTGAACAGATTTTTATTGTGAGCCGTGATAAGAGCCGCGGTAGCCTAGTGGTATGGGTAATGGACTGCTGAGACGAGGTCTCGGGTTCGATCCCAGGTTTACCATGGCACACACCAATGACTTTTCGACGCTTTTCGAAGTTATGTGTGTATTTATCGCGGGTTTATAAGTGCCCGGTTAATGGCAATAGACTCGCCACCTGTTACATTGGGACCTAAACATAAACTGGCGAAATGTGGGTGCTAGCACCTCTGCCTACCCCTTCGGGGAAACAGGCGTGAGTTTATGTTATTGTGAGAATTGACCATGTGGTCAAAACATACCTATAATCGTGAACATGTTAAGCCAGCAAACCACTGCAAAAAGCTATATAACAAATATTTTTGCTAGGTCTTCATGAAATTAGATCACAGTTTCACATTACACACTCAGGTTTAGTTTTGTACGGCTTCAATCGCCATTTTATATTTCGCACACATAATTATTGCATAACACAAATCAGTCCATCCGTTCTCATCGTGCTTGAGTTTCACCGGGATAGTACGAGTAGCGCTTTGGTAGCCCCCACGTGCTTCTGCGAGCAAGTAATGGTTCCACAGCCCGCGATGTGCGAAGGCGACTTATGCGTCGGAGGTCGCAGAATGACCTCCGTCATGAGTCTGCTCTGTGGGTGATGGGTGGAGCCGCCTGTAACCCTAGCCGAAGCAAGCCGCGGTGACGCTCTCCCCATCCCCATAGATAGGGTGCGAGGGATATGTTATTTCTATGATCTCATCACTGGCAATCGAAGATCCAAAGATGGAGTTTTAGTCGGTTCGAGTCCGACTCTCACCGGCTCTGGTCATGTTTGGCAGCTGGAACCAACTTTTAATGTGTACGGAAGCGCTCAGTCATAATAACATTAGGCGGTCACCCAACCGAATGGCAACCGCGGTCTAAATAGCTTAACCCGAAATGTTATAATACAAAAACTGCATAAGGCAAACCCACAGGACATGCTTGCCAAGTGTGGGGCCAACAGGAAAATCTTTCATAATGTGAACTTCTTGTCCTTGGAAATACTTTTTTTAACCCTATCCATATTACATGATGATAATAATTACCGTTTGATATAATAATGAAAAATTTATTGGCTGCAATTATATTGTAACTGATTTATAAATTCTTTTTTAAATTTTCCCCTACGTGTTGTATTCAAGTTACTAATGATATGTTTTACTTGCAGTATCGATACCCCTGGCGTCATCACACGCGTCTCGAACCTCTTCAAAGGACATCCTGAACTGATTGTGGGGTTCAATACCTTCCTGCCGCCGGGGTACAAGATTGAAGTTCAGAGTAATGGACAGGTGAGTTTCTAAAACAGAACATATAACAATCATTTTTTATTATGTGTGGGTAGATGACAAAAAATACAGTCAATTTTGACAATATATGGCCCTGGGTCAGCTGGGGCTAGAGGGATATGCCAGAGACTCACCCTTGACAACTGATAGTCCGAGAGGGACGTGAAGTTTTGGTCGGGGGGAGGAGGGGATACTTAATAAAAAGTCCATAACATTGGCAGTAGTAACAATTTTGGTGTTTTGAATGTAAGGATGTATTAGATGTTATAATCCAACCCATATTGCCGTTCATATATACTAGGAGCAACAGCATTTAAAAAATACCTAGTGGAATATTCAGAAAAGTTTCAAGGGAAATTAGAGTGGAATAATTGGAAGATATACTTCCTTTTTTTTGTAAACCCTAGAAATAAAAAAAAGAAGGCACCCGATAGTGGTAGCTTGTTGTTTTGTACAGCTTGGTTAATAATAAAATCAGAAATTAGGAAGTGTTTGTCTAGATGACTTTGATATACTCACTGTCAGTTGCTCCGTTCATACATAACAATAAAATAAAACTCTAGTGCCAGCAACTTCCAAGTCCTCTCAACAATCAATCTTAAGTTCTCAAAAAGTATCAGAAATATCACGGATACCGTGAAATACGTACTATTTACACTGTTGATTTATAGTACTTGATGGGACTTATTGTCATACATACCTACTGATAACACTATTGTACTTCCACGACATTTATTATTGAACGCCTGTGATGTGTGTGAACTGTTTGGTGTCGCTATCAGGAAAGCATACAATGTGATGTCTTACCCCGTTACTGGTGCAGGTATCGGTGTCCATGCCGTCGCCCACGGGCTTCGGCGCGCCGCCGCCCAGCGTGCTGCTCGGCGTGCCGCACGCGCCGCACGCACCGCACGCGCCGCTCGCGCACGCGCCCGCGCAGCCGCCGCTCGTGCACCTGCTGCCCGTCGCGCAGTGAGTACCACACACTATCTCCACTATCACCCAACTCACTATCATCTACCTCACTTTCATGTAACTCACAACACCTACCTCACTAGCACCTAACTCACTAGCACCTACCTCGTTATCATCTATCTCACTATCACCTACCTCACTATACCCTACTTCACTATCACCTACCTCACTATCATGTAACTCACTATCATCTAACTCACTATTACCTACCTCACTGTTACCTACCTCACTATCGCCTACCTCACTATCATCTGCCTCACTATACCCTACCTCACTATCACCTACCTCACTATCGCCATTACTGTCACCACTAGTATCACTATATACTTAGTATTCATTAAATATAGGTAATATTTGGAGTAGGCTTCTCTCTCCTGTATTCTTTTGATGCCAGCTTTAATATATCTTGTATTATTAGAGTTTAACTATTATATTTAATTTTCCCATTGCTATCAAAGGCGAAGAGGTTCTATATCCTCTGGACAAAAGTAAGTGGTTTCTTTTTATAATATTGACCTGAACACTGATATCTTTTGCTATTATTTTAAAATAGAAAATCGTTGTTAGTTACCTAATAAGTTAGAACCACCATTTTAGATCAACAGTTTCCATATTTTCTGGACATTATCTTAGCTTTTCTCATCCAGTAGGGTTTTGTTTTAGGCGATAGGGATGTTGACAAGATGATCCGATTCTTCTCAATACTATTTAATTTTATTAACGCTATCTATGTTACTTTTGGTTAAATTACACTTAGGCTATCAGAGAATTATTGATGTTAAGGTATCCAGGCACTTTTTGAGCCCACTGTACATAAAAACATCACATATTTCACATTTTTAATACCTATTCAATTTCAAAATTACAGTTTTCCTACTCAAAGGTATGCCGTTATGAAACAACTGTTTATATTCTAACCGTTATAAGTAGAAATCGTATTACTTCACACTTATTTAAATATATAAATACATGCGTTATATTCATAAATTACGGATGGCGTAATGTTGTTGGGCTTGAAATCAGTTGTAGGTTCGAATCCCATATTTATAATGAACTAGCTGACCCGCGCAACTTCGTCTGCGTCACCCCATTTTTGCAACATTTTTCACTTCTGCTCCGCACCAGTTGGTCGCAGCATGATGTTATATACATATAAACCTTTCTCTTTAATCACTCTATCTGTTAAAAAAACCGCATCAAAATCCGTTGCGTAGTTTTAAAGATTTAAGCATACAAAGGGACATAGGGACAGAAAACGCGACTTTGTTTTATACTATGTAGTGATTTTATAATAATTTTATAATCTTGTAATTTTATAACAACACACATTATACAAATAAACTAGGGTAACTAACTAAGTAGTGGTTGTATTTCACATTTTAACATTTTTCTTTCCATTAAATACTGCACATATTTTTAGTAATTATAATAATAGTTTTCTTCATCTATACTATTATATAATTGTAAAAAGTTTGTTTGTCCGCGATGAACGCAACTAGTACTGAACGGATTTCGATGTGGTTTTTTCTTTGAAGGGGTTTGGTCCAACTTAAAATCTTAAGTTAGTTTGATTGCAATCGGTTTAGTAGAACCAGAGTTATGATTAGTTATATAGAATTTAAGTTGCACAGATGACGCTTAGGTCGCTATAATCCACAGCCACGCGGGCGGAGCTGCGGGTATTTTTTTTTATTTATGGCACGTCCATTTCACTTCACCTCGCCTGATGTTAAGCTGAAGGCAGTCCCATGAAAGAGGGTCGGTCACCATTGCAAACACTAGTTATTGAATAAAACCAAAGTTAGCTATGGGAATCAAAATGTCATTACGATAGTTATCAACTCATTTGAAACTCATAGTTTAGAACGCATTTTGAGCACGTTTTGGGTTCAAAACTCGAGCATATACGTATATATTAGGTTTGGTAGGCTATGTTAAGACCGCATGCTATAATAACACACAAACACACTAGCAATTAAGTACTTACATATATATTTTGTGCATGCCGACAGTAGCGGGTCACAGGCACCACAGCCGTACGTATCATAGTTTGTAATTTCATTCATTACTCGTAATCATGTAATCGTTTTGAGTTGTATACCTCAAAAGGCAAAAAGACGGAGGACTTTTTGGAACGTTTCGTATTTAGTTTGTCTGTTAAGACCTTTTTTTATTAGGAATGTGTAGAGTTTTTCATCTTGAAATTCACACCACATACACATACTCATTATAAAACACGTCAAGTATTTTTTATGAAGCTAAAACACAATTTCAATTTTAATATTTTTAATATTATAAGACAGGTGATTTGAAATGTTATATTTGAGTGTTTTGTGATATTACTTGACTCAAATCTCCTCAATCTTTCGATACTAAACGTAAAATTCCATCTAAATAGTCTCAGCCATTTCAGAGATTACCCCATAAAAAGACTAAAAAGATGCGTTTTTTTATAAAAATCTTGTATGCAATTCATATGCATGAACTCTGACATTACAAAAGACATTCCAATGGGTATTTATTTGTAAAAAATTAATATTAATTTCTGGACATAGGCCTCTCCCAATGGCCACAGTTCCAAGTCCTCAGCCTTCCGCATCCAGTCTATTCCAACCACCTTTTTCAGGTAGTCAATCCATCTGGTTAGGAAGTGTCTCAAGTTTCGTTTGATATTTTTTTCTCATTTTAATTGCAAATATAGGCATATAGGATGTTATAGTTTTGTAAATTTGAGTTACTATTTTTTTTTAATACCACTTAGGTGGCAGACAAGCACACGGTCCACTTGTTGGGATGCGGTCACCGTGGCCTATGGACGTTTGTAACACCAGAGGCGTAACACACGTGCTGCCTACCCACTCACTATTCATTGCCTATTCACTCACTATACACGGTGATTTTATAGTGGTTTCGGAAAAATAATATTATGTTTCACACATAGTTTTGGTAGGAAAATCGACGGGAAGTTTTAATTTTGAAAGAAAAAAAATTACTTTATGTATGGCAATAATGTACAGGTGAACAGAAAAATGTATGGGATGAGAAAAAAAAAATTTTTATTCGCCAAATTACGACTTCCTTACGATTTTACTATCGAAATTGTGGCCAAAATCTTTTTTTCCAAAACCACTATAAAATCAACCGGTATTGTGGGTCACTATATTATTTTGCTCAGGCGCCAAGGGTCTACTTCGCAAATATCAAACTTCTCTTTATACCTACTTCTGTGTTTTCCTACTTCGCCAAACGCTTACTTATCAAACAGTCTTGCGGCGTGCATTTTATGTAGATATATAACAATAATTTTATTGTCTGTAGGTCTGTGAGCAACGCAATCGTACACAACCTGTCCGTCAGCGCTGCTCCTACAAACACCCTGCACCAGATCTCCCAGGCTCACCAGCAGATCGAAGCTGCCGCCATACATCATTCTACACCTGGTAAGTCATCGTTTGAACCCATTCGCTATAGGGTAAACCGAATATCATAGTTGGCACAATGTGGATAATAATACACCTCTATCTCATTGACATAAAAAAATTACGACTTGTTTTTTTTTAAATTGAAATTTTTCATTCAACGCTTCACGAAGAGCTGTAATATAATATTTGTACAATGTTGTTGTTGTTTGTACTGGGGTTTTCCGCACTTAGCCTCTTGATTGGGCCATTGTGCGTGAGGTGCTTCTCCCCGCTTACTCCAACCATCCCAGTTCCTCCCAGAAAGCCAGAAGCTTAGAGAAACTTCTGCAGGCTTACTGAAGCGTTGCCGGTGATTGGAGCAGTTGTGCCCGTTGATGCGCCACACTACTACATTCCATAATGACGTGTTGTGGCGTTTCTTCTGCCTCCATGCATCCTCTGCATCGGAGGCTGTCGGTTACACCTATGGGAAACAGGTGTTTGTTTAGGTGGCAGTGGCCCGTAACTATACCTATGATTTTACGTATGTTGTCCCTATTATTTGTACAATAAAACCTTTACCTTACGCTAAATAGCCGCGGTAGCCTAGTGGTATGGGTAATGGACTGCTGAGACGAGGTCTCGGGTTCGATCCCAGGTTTACCATGGCACACACCAATGACTGCGATGCTTTTCGAAGTTATGTGTGTATTTATCGCAGGTTTATAAGTGCCCGGTTAATGGCAATAGGCTCGCCACCTATTACATTGGGACCTAAATATAAACTGGCGAAATGTGGGTGCTAGCACCTCTGCCTACCCCTTCGGGGATATAGGCGTGATGTTATAAAAAAAATAAAAAAAAAAAAAAAAAAAACCTTATATGATGAAATTAATTACCGTTCGATACTAATGATAAAAACTAGCGGCTGCTTAGAGTTCTGAATGTTTACCCCCAAATATTGTCGTTTACCCCCGAACTCGTGCTGTTATTAAACAAGGGTGTTGTTACAGGGGCGGCTCAACAAGCTGCGGCGAATCATCCCGCACCTGCGCCGTCGAGTCAACCTGTGGAGTTTAACCACGCTATCGAATATGTTAATAAGATTAAAGTAAGATTTTTAACATTTATTTACTTTTGATTTTAAAGGGTTAATATATTTTTTTTTTATTTTGACTTCACCTCGCCTGATGTTAAGCTGAAGGCAAAGTCGCATGAAAGAGGGTCACCATTGCAAACACGTTCAGTGTTACAATGGTGGCGCTCAGCTTGACGGCCTCATCAGATGCTTTTTCACGCCCCGCTTAAAGGACCCGGTATAATATGATAAAACTCATGGAAAACAAATAAAAAACTGTTATTGGTGTGCGTATTTACGCAACGAAGGATAAATTCGACAATATGAACCTTTTTGTATTATTGCGTCTAAACTTAACGAAATACTCGTCGGTAGCTTAGTGGTTAAGGAGTCGGCCTTGCGATCGAGAGTGCCCAGGTTCGAATCCTGGCCTTTACACTACCGACGTGAACCCACTCCTAACAGTCCATTGAGCTTAGGTGGAGGGGTTAGAGGGTATATTAGTAATTTCGGTTGCTATTATTCTTTATACAAAAAAAAAAAATATTTGACTTAACCTCCTATGGCTGAAAAGATGATGATGATTATTTTTTTGTGAACCTTATACCTATAAAGGTAGAACATATTTCGTACTTTAAAAAAAAAAGTATGTTCCATTCAGAAAAAAATTGTTTAGGCCTAACAGCTAACAAGCCTTTACCTTCTTAGTTCAAATAGTAAAATTAAAAATGAAGTAGGGTAAACCACCCAATTGTTGGCACTTTAAGGGTGAACTTCGTGTCGGTCTAAAATGAAACTACCATAAAATCTTATTTACAAAAGCTACTAGACAAAACATATCATAGAATTAAAGAAAATGCTTTAATCTTTGTTTTTATATATGATTGAATAGTATTAAATAACAATTTTATACTTAAATCCGAAAGACTTTAGAAAATCCTATTATTGGCACAGAAGATATCAATAATACTATTTTATTTTTTAAGGCATACTAAACTTGAATAATCTATGGTTTCCTTATTTTTTTGTACTAAACTCTACAAGTGCCAATAATTGGAGTAGTGCTAACGATTGGATGGATTACCCTACTAATAAAATTAGAACATATTTCTTAGCGGTTTAAAAAAAAGGATGTTCCATTCAGAAAAAAATTGTTTAGGCCTAACAGCTAACAGCAGTTACTTCCTTAGTTCAAATAGTGAAATAGTAATTTTTAAAATCATATTTGTATATATCTATTATGATGAAATTAATTACCGTTCGATTCTAATGATAAAAACTAGAGGCTGCTCTTTTTGAGTTCTGAACTTACCCCATCATTACCCCACTCACGACTATAATATACCCCATACTAATTACCTTATCTTTAAACCCCCATAGTCGCGGTTCTCCAGACAACCAGACAAGTATAAACGTTTCTTGGAGATTCTTCACGCCTATCAGAGGGGCCATCGGGAAATGAAAGAGCCTCAAGCGAAACAGCAGACGGAGCAAGAGGTTTACTCGCAGGTTTGTAGACTTATATTATAGTTACCGGTGTGGAGGAACGGGATGTGATGTCCCTCCAACACAAAGGGAGGATCTTCCGACCAGGCAACGTGATCATGACTGGCGGGCCGCGGCCCAACGGTTGTCGTTGGGTTGTTGTATATATATTGTACTAGCGCGAGAACTTAATTTTTCGCGATGCAGGATCCGTAGTGACGTATTAGTTACGCAGTAGTTACTCTTGCTGTCGCTATGATGCTGGGTACATGTGGTATCGCCACACCAGCATATATGTTTATGAACTGTATGAGTATTTTTTGGGAGTTTTTAGAGGATAGCACGAGGTGCTCAAAATCACCAAGTGTCGGTAGCTTGTATCTAAAGAACCGACTTTCAGTCGAAAGGTCACGGGTTCGAATTCTGGCCATTACACTACTGATGTGAACCCACTCCTAACACAAGCCACTGAGTTAGGTGTTACAGGGAATATTAGTAATTCTGGTTACCAATATTCTTTTTTTAGAAAAAGTAATAGTAGCACTAGCATGAACTCCTATCGAATTGGTAATGTAAAGGTTTCGAGAGAACGGAGCATTGTGATTGGCAGTCTGCCTCGTCTGAACCAGTATGCGTGTGTAGCCCACCAAACGCAATGCTCCGTTCTGTCGATACCTTTACATTACAAATTCGATAGTATTTCGTGCTAAGGCTATAGGTCACACCAATTCGCTCATATCAGTGCTTTGTTGCTCTCGCGACTTCGTGTCAATATGTATGCCGGAACTTATTATAAATATCACTACACTTTATCTTTGTACCAAATTTCGTTAAGATTAGTTCAGCCGTTGGAGCGCTACAAACATATTTATCAACTTTAATTTCCGAGACAATGATGAGAAACCATGCGATGTGCCTTTGACAGATTGTCTGTGGTGATACATGCATGCTGCCTTCCTACTGATGTCTCTTTATACTAAATAATAACCTCAGCTATCTAATTTAATATCAGCTGAATACACGATGGACACGCACTTCTGACACGGTCACGGCAAAATGTTGCGTAAACGTAGAATAGAATAAAATAGAATAGATATTTATTTGCTCAAAATGTGGTAAATACAAACAATTTATGAGCTCAAGACACATTTTCCCATTTTATCATGACATGCAAACATTAAAACATTAAATCAAATAATGATGAGTAAGAAAGTGAAAGTGAAGAGAAAGAGAAAGTGGATTGAATTGTCAAAATAGAACATCATAATAATAATCATTAAAATTGACACAATTGTATAAATATAAATAAAATTATCAATTATAAGTTACATAAAAATCATCACACGTATCATTAAATCAAATTCTTAAATTACACAATTAACATTAATTATATTGTCATGACTCATTATAGCACATTTTTAAAATGATAACGAGTGGGAGGCATATTTTTTTAGATACTCATTGACCGAGTAGAAACTCTTCTATCGACTATTTCCGTAAAGCGGGACAAAATTTACGATACGGAAGATTGACTATATCGTCAGGCAACCCATTGTAGATAAGCGGTGCCATATATACGCAGCTCACTCTAAACATTTCGACGCGGCGTAATGTATATTGTGTAACATATAATGTTATTGTCCAGGTGGCCAAGTTGTTCGAGAACCAAGATGACCTGTTAGCCGAGTTCGGGCAGTTCCTACCGGACGCTAAAGCGGTGACGAAGCCGCCTGTCGAACGTGAGCGAGAACGAGAGCGCCATTACCCTCACGTGAGGTCCCCGGCGCCAGCTGCCGTCATGCAGGTACGTTATTATTTGAGGCGGAGCGGGTCCGGAGAAGACTCCGAGCCGGCACTACCCGCGATGAGCGGAGGCGACTCGGACGTCGGAGGTCACAGAATGCCTCCGTCCTCCATGAGCGCGGACCTGGAGGTGACAGGTGGAGCCGCCGGTCACCCTAGCAGAAGCAGGCCGCAGCGATGGCACAAAATGCCACCCCATACCCAGGGACAAGATGAGGACACCATGGTCCCCACATTGGGAGAAGAGAGACTCAACAGAGATGTCCCCGGGTCTGCCGGGGTGCGAGAGATATGTCTTGTATAATCTCACCTCTGGCAATCAGGGACCCATGGACGGCGTGCGTTTTAGTCGGTTCGAGTCTGACATAATCACCTCCATCGGTTTTGGTGGAGGTGGTAACCGTGGTGATATTGCGCACGATAAATAAAGAAAGGTACGTTAGTATTTGGATGATAAACAAGCCTGGAAATGAGCTGTTCAAGTAATCCATTGATAGCAAATTGAAAATGGTTCGCTTCGACGCGATTACATTAATAGAATGTCTTTGATCGGTTCGTCTACGTGCGCGGCTCCGCCCACGTGGACTTCTGATCCCGTTCCCGCTGCTCCATTCCGACCTTTAGACCTAGTCTGGACTTCCACGAACAATTCAAGACCAAAATTAGCCAAATCGGTCCAGCCGTTCTCGAGTTTTAGCGAGACTAACGAACAGCAATTCATTTTTATATATATAGAATATTACAAATTTTAGTTTTATCACAGAAAGTTGAAAACTTTAATAACGGTTTAACCATTTTGGTAGAACAACAATAATAGCAGTGAAAATTTGAAAGAAAAAAACATGTTTTTCTTCCGTCGTGCAAACGATTGCTAAGTATTTAGTTGTTTGCAGGCTCGTGTGGAGACGGAGCCCGAGCGCGAGCGCTTCCCTCCCGCCGCGCCGCCCGAGCCTCCGCACCACCCGCAGGTATGTCTTCTTTATTTTCTCCTACGAAAATTCCCCCGAATACCCCTCTCCGAAGTCAGCAAGGGTGGTTTTCTCGGACTTGAACAGACTAAAATCGTACGGCCGTCTTGGGTCATGCCGAGGGTGAGGTAGCCTCTGGTATATACATTACGCCCTGGGTGACCTAGGGTCAACTAAGGCCCTCTCGGGTTATGTTTCCTTAACCTGCACTTACATTACTTATTAGTTTGATAGAGGTTCCAATCCGCGAGGAACACTCAACTGATACACTCCTTACCCTTACTAAGTTACTAAGCTACCATTGCATAGGGATTTCATATTCAGTCCGTCCAGTTATTCCTAGTTTTTTTTTAGAAAAATACTTATAATATATTATTGATATTGACGTATTTTAAGTTCCGTTTAGTGATAATTTTTTAATTTTAACTTGGAACTTGTCGAATACATTTTTTAAACCTTGGTATAAACTAGAGGTTATAAGACCCACGACATTATATTCTATAAATATTAGGTCGTTACATTATGAAATTGCTGTGTTTTTTTAAGAAAATTAGAGTGAACCCAATTTTCGGTACTGACAATTTTGCATTTCTTTTAGGTATGACAAATCCAAGTTTTATGATTTTTTTTGTGTATGAATGAGACAACATTAATCAAACAGAAACTTTATTACATTTTTGAAAAGTGGCAGGTGTAAAAAAGTAATACGAAATTTATCATCAAAATGGATAGCATTTAGGAAGTACTGGTTTAGAAGATCGAATTTAATTTATCAAGCGGCCAATAAATATTAAATTTAATACAGAGTTATAAAATCTTGAAATCAACTTTCGAGCAAAATATAAATAATGGAAATAGCTTTTAAATTACAGGTATAACGAACTCATGAATCTGTAAGAAAATTTCAGCAATTTCATATATAAAAGCTACTAGTACTTTTTACGCTTTTTATTGCGATATTTTTTAATATTATTTACTTATTTCTTGAAGAATGACTCTGCCTATTTTATATAATCGTTCGGCGTTTAGGTTATAGTCGGTAGTCATTTTCGTGGAGTGACTAACGAAGGTAGTTGTCACATAGTTTGAAGTATAAGTTATCTCAAAGTACCCGAACTATGATGAATTGTTAGTGTAACGAATTATGCAGAATGGGCTCATTGTGTTGTTGAATCTTAATGTATTTTATATTTATTTAAGTGTAAGTGAGTAAATAACTGGATTTCAGAATCCATAAAAAGTGATTTCGTTTCAATGTGTGATATTCGCGTAAATTGCAGAAAGAAATAAATAACTAGCTAACTCGCGCAACTTCGTCTGTGTACCTAAAATGTCCGTTTCCCAAAATGTCTCTCTTTTTAGTATTTTTAATGTGTTTCATGAATCTGGATGCAATCGGGAATTTAGGGCACCCCCATTCGTACAGGTTAGGTTAGAAGGGGATGGCAAACATCCCTTTCGTGGTTATTTTTTTATAAACCACCCATTTTTATAAAGTGACATTTTAGGAAAGCGACATTTTGGAAAAGGGACTTTTTGGAAAGGGATATGGGAATTGACATTCGGAGCCACAACACATTTTTCATTCCTTCTCCGCATCTGTTCCACTTAAATCTCTCTACGTATGCAAGAATTCTCATTTTAATCCGTAGCATAGTTTTAAAGATTTAACCATACATAGGGTCAGACATACAGCTAGAAGTGACTTTTTTATTGTTTGTTATTAATTTGAATATTTTGTCCTTAGCTGGAAATGCCATGGGATGTTAATATAACCCTATCGTCTGTACAGCTACCCAAGCACACTAGCTCCAGCTCCACGGCCGCCCAACCGCCCTCGCAGCATCATCATCTCAAGAGATCTCCGAGTTTCACTTCGTCCAGCCAACTGTGTAAGTTGCTTTCCTGTTATATTAGTTAAATATACTACCTACCTGTTATACTGACGACCGAGTGGAATTTGGACTCTGTTACTGCAACACATTTATTCATTTATTTATTTATTTATTTATTTATTTATTTATTTATTTATTTATTCATTCATTCATTCATTCATTCATTTAGGCACATCAATTTTCAACATTTTTCATTCTTGCTCGTTTTTGCAACATTTTGCTGTAATTACATAATATATACTACAGATTAGAGCACTTTAATACAATTTTATTGTAAAATAGAAATAGTTCTTTTTGTATAGTAAGAAAAGATTAACGACCCCTCATCATTCATTTCATATGAGTGAATGGAAACTGAATGAATCAGTTGCATCACCATGACTGAATATAGCAACATTATTTGACGAAGTGACATTAGCTGCTGTCAACTGATATCGTCTAATTAAAAATTCGACTATAAGCATAAACTGGCGAAATGCGGGTGCTAGCACCTCGGCTTACCCCTTCGGGGATATAGGTGTGAGTTTATGTTATGTTATGAAATGATTAAATAATAAAGTTGTGTGTGTGTTGCAGTGGGCGCGCCGCCGGCTAAGAAGTGTCGTTCGTCGGCGCTGTCGGGCGCGGCGGTGCGCGACGTGTCGTACGCGGAGGCGGCCAAGTGCGCCACGGTGCACGAGTTCAACTTCTTCGACCGCGCGCGCAAGGCGCTGCGCTCGCAACACGTCTACGACAACTTCTTGAGGTGAGTTCGCTAGTTCACTACCCTTTTTATTGCTAAAATACGACCATACAGCTACTGGAGCTACACTACATACCGGTTGATTTTAAAGTCGTTTCGGAAAAAAAGATTTTGGCCATAATTTCGATAGTAAAATCGTAAGGAAGTCCTAATTAGGCGAAAAAATTTTTTTTACAAACTAAGGCAAGTTTGCATAGGCAAGGCATAGGCTCTGCCCGCGTGGTATCATAAGTCAGAAGGCCTATTATGGGAGTGACATTTGTTGTTGAAATCGGATCACTTGACATTCCGACAACAAATGTCACTCCGAGACATTTTCAGAGCGATGACGAATGTAAATTCGTAAGAAATGCATTTTGTCTAGGAACACCCCCCCCCCCCCCCCCCCTCGATTCTACTTAACCGATTGCAATCAAACTATCGTAAGATTTTAAGTTGGACCGAACCAAAAAGAACCGCATCAAAATTCGTTCAGTCGTTTTTGCGTCCATTGCGGACAAACAAACTTTTAACAATTATATATTAATACTATCCTATGCCCGTCTGTCACTGTATATAGGACACGTCTATTTGACTTCACCTCGCCTGACGGTAAGCTGTAGACAGTCGTGTGCGTGTGTATTGAAAATACTAGTTTAAGCTGGGGACTGACTTTGAGACAATGATGAGAAACCATGCGATGTGCCTTTGACAGACTGTCTGTGGTGATACATGCATGCTGCCTTCCTACTGATGTCTCCAAAATTTGATTCAAAATTCTCTTCGAATAAATACCTATTAAATAAACACATATATAAACAAAATAAACAAAAAAAAAATAAACTGTCAGAGGTAGTTATAGTTAATTAACAAAATTTAGTAATAAATTGAAACTAAAAGATCTAAAAAAAATCTAATCACTAGTAATTGACTGCCTCCGTGGCTCAGTGGGCGTGTAGTATGCGCTTTGCACAAGTTTATGGGTTCGATCCCCACACAGGACAAAAATTAGTGTGCTCCACAAATAGTTGTTCTGAGTCTGGGTGTTTTTTGAGTCCGTTAGTTGTATGATTGTAAAGTTCCTCGTTCCCCACAATAAAGGGCTTGTAAACTAGTGCGGGCTTCGTCTTTTCTAAAAATATAGAAATATACACACTAATTCTCACACATTCTATCTAATACATGCTTCTGCGAAAGATTAACGCTCACTAGTTGACTATAAAACATTTTACTAATCAACTAAAGTACATTGTCAAGAAGTTTGCCGGTGGCTACATTGCACAGTGGTGTCCACAGATGCTTGCTGCTGTTCACCAACGAGATCATCTCGTCGTCGGAGCTGCTGCAGGTGACGGCGCCGTTCCTGTGTCGCCACCCCGAGCTGCAGAAGTGGCTGCAGGACTTCCTCGGCCCGCCCTCGCCGCCGCACACCCCCACTAACACCGCACACGCTGGTACGTGCCAACCACGGGACCCACCAAACCAGTGGGCTATTGTAGCTTTTTTTTTACCACTTAGGTGGCAGACAAGCACACGGCCCGCCTGATGGGAAGCGGTCACTGTGGCCTATGGACGTTTGCAACACCAAAGGCGCCACACACGCTAGCTAAAAATCATTATTCTTTGAGCCTTAAGAGTTAGACTGGAAAATTGGTCTCAACTACGTTGGACAACAACAACTTAGTTGGGATTGGTTTTCTAGTCCCAACTGTGAGGCGGTGGGATTTCGATGAAGAAGAAGCGACTACTGCCATTAGACCTTCACAATCTACATTATGTATGTAGGTTCCTATTACTACTTATAGCCCTCATATTCTCTGAGCCTTGAGAGTAGTTAGACTGGAAATTTTATTCCAGCTGTGTTGGGAAAGAACTCACTTGGGATTGGGTTTCCAGTCTAACTAGTGAGGCAGTGGAATTTTGATATTTTCCGTGAAGCGACTGCCATCAGACCTCCTCAACTTACATAATACATGGCATAAGTAATATCGTGATTTTATTCCGAAAAAAAACCTTAATATTCCGGTTCTGCTGGGGTGCCAGGGATATGCTCGCATACTATCTCACCTCCAGCAATTAAAGACTCAAAAACGGCGTGCGTTTTAGTCCGTTCGAGTTGGATATAATCTCCCCACCTGCTCCGGTTTGGGTATCCCTCGCACGATAACAAAAGTTAACCTTATTATGACAAGTTGTAATGTAGTTGTACGTGCCCCGCAGGCTACAACAACTGCTACGGCGGCAGCGGGTCGGGCGCGCTGTTCCCGCGCGCCGAGCGGCCGGCCGAGCCCAAGCTGCGCCACGAGCCCGTGGGCGCGCTCGCCGCACAGCTGCGACACGACCGGCCCCAAGGCGACGCCGCCATGGATATAGGTACACTACACTCCGTATTACAACTTCAGAATATTACATTAACTCACGCCTATACCCCCGAAGGAGTAGACCGAGATGCTAGCACCCACATTCCGCCAGTTTATGTTTAGGTCCCAATGTAATTTTAAACCTGCGATAAATACACACATAACTTCGAAAAGCATCGAAAAGTCATTGGTGTGTGCCGTGGTTAAATCTGGGATCAAATCCGAAAATCTCGTCTCAGCAGTCCGTTACCCATACCACTAGGCTACTGGGGCTTTTTTACAATGATTAAATATTATATTATTTATAATATTACAAGTGCCTGGTAATTGGCAATAGGCTCGCCACCTATTACATTGGGACCTAAACATAAACTGGCGAAATGTGGGTGCTAGCACCTCTGCCTATCCCTTCGAGGATAAAGGCGTGAGTTTATGTTTTTATGTTTTTTTAATATTACATTAATAAAATAATAAAATGTTGCAACTTCATTGAATTTCTAATTATGAGACAATGATGAGAAACCATGCGATGTGCCTTAAACAGACTGTCTGTGGTGATACATGCATGCTGCCTTCCTACTGATGTCTCCAAAATTTGATTCAAAATTCTTTAAATCAATACCACTTCATTTATTTCAATTTGGCCCCTTATTCTGAGTAAGTAACAGTTAAGTTGGTCATTGAAGTTGTAATTCTCTCGTCTATATTAACTAAGTCTGATACACTCCAAAGCGTTAATTGTGCGGCTAAGCACGTAATTAATGTCCTTGCTATTCACACCGCATAGCAAGAAATCGGCTCTATATCATAATAGGCTCGCCCCCTATTACGTGGGACCGAATATTATAGTTGGCGAAATGTGGGTATTTAATTCATTGGGCACAATTTCAATCGGGCAGTAACAACTCATTTAAAATTAAAAGAAAATAAATTCCTAACCGAAAAGCAGCTAAATAAATTTGACCCGATTCCTTGCTAAGCTGTGTAAATCGCAGAGCCATTAATTACTTGCTTAGCCGCACAAGCACTATCATGAAAGTATCAGACGAACCAACGTACATTCATCGAAACCTTCTTCAGCACACAGCAACACTTATGCTTGCAGTTACCAATTCAGCTCTGAGATCGATTAATATAAGTGATTTTTTTTAACTGTAGCCATTGTCCCCCTCAGACTTGACCACGTGTAAGCGTTTGGGCACATCGTACTGCGCGCTGCCGAGAGACGCCGCCGCCCGCCGCTGTTCCGGACGTACGGCGCTATGTAAAGAGGTATGTACTTCTACATCATTTATTATACTACGTAGGTGGCAGACAAGCACACGGCCCACCTGATGGAAAGCGGCCACCGTGGCCTATGAACGTGTGCAACACTAAGGGTGTCACACACGCACTGCCCACCTTGCAAGGGGGAGAGTTGGGAAGGGGTGGGGAGGCTAGGAAGGGGAGGGGAAGGAGGGGTATAGTGAGCTCTGGCTACCCTACTTACCGGCGGGATCACAACACGATGGTTATTATGACCGCGGTCTTCTGTAGGGCGGAGGTACTTCCCCAGTTGGACAGCTCATTTCGGACGGGAGATACCGTCGTGTCCTACCTCCGTATTTATAGGGAGTGACAGGAAATGACATCCTATAGGAATGTATGGAAGAGAATGAGATGTTGCGACGACCCCAAATAATTGGGACAAGGGCAAGAAGATGCTGAATTATTACTATTTATACCAGTTTTACTAACTCTTCGTTTTCTCTAAGAAATAAGATGTACACAATGTGAACATGTTTGATACACTTGAAGAATGGTCAAAAACCTTGTAGAACACCTGTCGTAACACAATTACTTGTTTCATACATGTATTGAGACGGTTGGAAATAAGTTTTAAAATACGTTTGCGTTCACACTGACGACATATTGCATATTGTCAAATACCTAAGTACATGGTTTAAATTTTAAAGCTTGGAAACAACCTGGGAAACAATTTTGATATTTATATTTCTCTTTATTTGAATAATTTCATTTTTTTATACTATTACAAAAAATATACATTCAAAAATATAAAAACAGAGTGCCACCGGTATCGAGTACAGGGACCAAGCTACCGGTGGTTAGGGCTCCAAAGAAAAGAACTCCTCACGATGCGCGCCGTATCAGGTAGCACAGCCTTCTGCATCTGGCCCTTGACCCAACCGTCTAATCCGAGCCTCTACAGGTGTTGGTCGAGGCTCTTCATTAAATTTAAAAAAACTATATTTATATTTTCATTATCATTATAATAACGACATTGGCACGTTTGCAGGTACTCAACGATACCTGGGTGTCCTTCCCGACGTGGAGCGAGGACTCCACCTTCGTGACGTCACGCAAGACGCAGTACGAAGAGTATATCTATCGTTGCGAGGATGAAAGATTTGAGGTGAATAACTTATATATTTAAATAAATCCAAACCGTTCGTTTTCATTCCTTTCTCTACTGTTTAGAGCATATTTTAGAGGGCGGGAAAGTGATTTGAAATATCTTTTCCATCAGACGATTTAAAGTAGCGCTTTCGCTATAAAAATACTATTTTGTTACCTTGTTATACATCTACTATTTAATGAAATTTTGAAGTAATTAGGAATACTAACTATTTTTATGAAAAATGTGTTTAGAAGAGAAAATCCCGTCTCTGATCTTAAATCAATATTTACTTATACTCCATTTGGTTAGGTACTTGAAAAAAGGTAAACAATGTTGTGGATACTTATAAAACACTAAAACTAAGCTAACTGACTAACTAGTGGTTTGATCGAGACACGTATTATATAGACTAAATATCGAGTCTGTATAATACGTATACATATTTTTATACTGAGTTTTTGAACAAAACTTATTTTAAAAAACATACCAAGATTGTTTCCGTTACGTACCTAAACAAAATATTATGGACTATAGTATCCTAAACGCACATAATGTGTTCCAGCTGGACGTGGTGATAGAAACCAACGCGTCCACCATCCGCGTCCTTGAGGGCGTCGCCAAGAAGCTGTCCCGCATGGCGCCGGAGGACGCCGCCAAGTACCGCCTCGACGACTGCCTCGGGGGCAGCTCGCCCACCGTGCACCAGCGGGCCATCCGCCGCATATACGGTGACAAGGTGGTACGATCGAGTCAGACTTGTAGGCATGCTGTGCGACCGCCCCGCCTCGACCGACACCTCACCGGACGTTGGGGCTCGGAATGTCGACTTACCAAAATTTCCCTTTCACAAAATGTTGCTTTCCTAAAATGTCCCTTTCCTAAAATGTCCCTTTCCTAAAATGTCACTTTCCCAAAATTTGCCTTTCCCAAAATTACGCTTTCCCAAAATGTTGCTTTCCCAAAATGTCGCTTTACCAAAATGTTGCTTCCCGAAAATATCCCTTTCCCAAAATGTCGCTTTCCCAAAATGTTGCTTCCCGAAAATATCCCTTTCCCAAAATGATGCTTACCGAAAATATCCCTTTCCCAAAATTTCCCTTTCCCAAAATGTCACTTTTCCAAAAGGGAACTTTACAAAAATGGGTGGTTCATAAAAATAACCACGAAAAGAATGATCCTCTTCTAACCTAACCTGTTCGAGTCGGAGTGCTCTAAAATCCCGGTTGCATCCAGTTTCATGAAACTCATTAAAAATACAAAAAAGCGAGACTTTGGAAAAGGAACATTTTGGGAAAGGGATATTATGGGAAGTTGACATTCTGAGCCACAACTTCACCGGACTATGGGTCTTTAGTTGCCGGAGGTGAGATAGTAGCTAACATATCCCTCGCACCCCGACCGACCCGGGGCCCTCTCTTTCGAGATTCCCTTTTGGGTGTAGGGACCACGGTATCCCCGTCTAGACCCCGGGTATGAGATGGCGTGCACTCACTCCTGGCCCTATAGTCGTAGTGTATGGGGCTAGGTAGGTTTGTTATACAACGGACAGACAACGGGTCTACCCATATTATCTGGGTGTACCTTTCAACTAGCTAGACCAATAAAACGGTAGTTAGACTTATTAGTATATGTATTATTATCCTAATACAGTCTGTATTATCTCCTTTGTCGATTTTACTTGGGTTTAGATGGGTTTATTACGTAGCTGTCTGAATTGACCTATCACTTATCGTGAGATGGTTTTATTAGTGTAAACGTTATAAATAAATAAATAAATTATACAGAGTGTTAGTGAAACATTCCCGAAAACGAAATACCATCTACTGATCATTTAAAAAAAATTGAGTTACTTTTTTTATGATCGCTATACTTTTTTTTTGGTAGTTAACATTTTAGTAGCATTATTGAGTTAATTATACTAATATAAAGGTTTAATCGTGGCACCTACCAAAACAAAGTATTGCGCTAAAAAAAGTAGCCTGATTTCATTAAAATTATCAGTACCACTAGCATGAACTCCTATCGAATTCGTAATGTAAAGGTTTCAAGAGAACGAAGCATTGTGATTGGCAGTCTGCCTCTTGTGAACCTGTGTGCGTGTGTAGCCCGCCAATCGCAATGCTCCTTTATGTCGATACCTTTACATTACGAATTCAATAGTATTTCGTGCTAAGGCTACTGTGGTATTCCCTGTTTTCGTTTTTGGGAGAGTTTCCCTAACACTATGTTTAGTTGTCCAAGTATACCCATCTCAGTTAATATCCGTGGGTCAAAAGGTAGTGAGTTCTGTAGTGGTTCTAGATGGTTTTGTACTTTTAGATATTGGTCTATAAACTGTATAGCCGACATTATTTATGATTTGCATTTTTTTTTATTCTATACGCAGCATTGCATGCCTTTGTCTATGCTCTTTTATATTTAGTTTTTAGTTATTTTTTAAGTGGTGACGGTGTTGTATTTATTTGTTAGATGCACTATAAATTTGTAGTTTTTTTTTTTGTTAGAAAAATAAAAGTTATTGTGAACACAGTCCAAAAAAATCCAATAAATAGATGGAGGTAAGACATACAGTATCCCCCGTCCTAATTGAGCAGTCCGACTGGGAATGTGCCTCCGCCCTACAGAATACCGCGGCTAATGCTAACCTTGTGTTGTGTTTGCGGTGAGTAGGGTAGCCAGAGCTCACTGGAGTAATTTTGTGTTGTCAGTGTGAAGACCGAGAAACCCTTCTTTGTCTTCTGCATTGACAGCACAGAGACTTTTAGCCTTATCCCCTCTTCTCTATATGGTCGGCTGCACGAATATGCCCTGGTGTTGCAAATGTCCATAGGCCACGGTAACCACTTTCCATCAGGTGGGCCGCGTGCTTGTCTGCCACCTAAGTGGTATAAAAATAAAATATTACGTAAATGTAGACCTTGCATAATATTTGTTCACAATGCAAAACATGTACAGAATTCATTTAAACATATTTAGTAATCCAAAGTCAAAGAAGAAACGATATAATTAATTTAGTTTTTTTTTATTTATGGCACGTCAATTTGACTTCACCTCGCCTTATGTTAAGCTGAAGGCAAAGTCTCAGCAAAGAGGGTCACCATTACAAACACGTTCAGTGCTACAATGGTGGCGCTCAGCTTGACGGCCTCATCAGATGCTTTATCACCTGCTTAGGACCCGGGACTGTAGGAAGAAGGGAACACGTTAATTTAGTTAAGGGCCATAACAACTGAATTTCAAATGTATATGTTGTTGCAGGCGGTGGATATCATCGCTGGTCTGAAGAAGAACCCGGTCGTGGCTGTCCCCGTCGTGTTGAGGAGATTGAAAGCTAAAGAGGAAGAATGGCGGGAGGCGCAGAAGGTAAGAATCTTCTAGAACATCTCCCCATACCCGGGGGCTAGACGTGGACACCGTGGTCCCTACACCTGATGGGGGTCATCTCGAAAGAGAGGCTCTACCGGGGTGCGAGGGATATGTTGGGTACTATCTCACCTCCGGTAACTAAAGACCCAAACACAGTGTGCTTTGCAGTCGGTTCGAGTCCGTACCTAACCGGTGGGTGTTATCCGAGAGGATTTTCCGCACGATTAAAAGAAAATAAAAAATAAAAAACGGTCTCCGGGTGATAAGAAATGTTTTTAAACGTGTTTTATGAGACAATGATGAGAAACCATGCGATGTGCCTTAGACAGACTGTCTGTGGTGATACATGCATGCTGCCTTCCTACTGATGTCTCTTTGAATAATTTATAAAATAATTTACCTAAAAAAATCAATGGCCAAGAAAAAGTATCGAATTCGTGAAGTTAAGGTATCGACAGAGCGGAGCTTTACGATAGACAGTCTGTCTACCGTGAACATGTGTGTGTCTTATCCAATCGCAATGTTCTGCTCTCCCGATACTTTTTACATTACGAATTCTATTAGTTTTTCGTCCTGTAATAATGCTATCGAGTAATGATGTGAACCTTATGCACCACCTTTTTTGTATTTATTTGTAATAGAAATTTGCCCTTAGCTTACCATCAAGCCAGGTGAAGTGAAATTGACGTGCCATAAATTAAAAAAAAAAAATCTCGCCTGATGGTATACTGAAGTCAAAGTCTCAGGAAAGAGGGTCACCATTACAAACATGTAGTGTTACAATGGTGGCATTCAGCTTGACGGCCTCATCAGATACTTTTTAACGCTTCACTTAATGAACCCGGGACTGTAGGAAGAAGGAAACACATACTACCTGTACCTAACTATACTATAACTCTACTTTCTACATACACATCTGTCTATCCCAAGGTTGCCTGGAAGAGATCGCTTCCAGCGATAAGGCCGCTCATTGTACACTAGAACAACTGTAATTCTCACTACTTGTCCCTGGTGTTTTCTTGTATTTATTTTTTGTTTTGTTTTTGGTGTACAATAAAGAGTAATCTATCTATCTATCTATCTACACAGGGCTTCAACAAACAATGGCGCGAACAGAACGAGAAGTACTATCTCAAGTCGTTGGACCACCAAGGAATAAACTTCAAACAGAATGATCTCAAGGCGATGCGGTCCAAGACTCTGTTCAACGAGGTGGAGAGCGCGTACGCGGCGCGCCGGTCCGGTCCACACGTTATAGTGGACTACAATCTGCCGAATAGGCAGGAAGGTATGTGTTTATACTAAACTAGCTGTTACCCGCGGCTCCGCCCGCATGGATGTCGATTATCGCGTTGTACGACTCTACTCGATTCACTACTTGCCTCTCTATACTACTTTTCCTTGCTGTCATTACAACGGAAATTGTTAGCGATATTAGCGCCAATGTATAGAAATTTAACGGATCAATTGAGATTTATGATTATTACTCCGCTCCCTTGTATGGTAGCGTGATGATATATAGCCTATGTTACTCCTAGATATTGTAGCCTTTTAGAGGTGAAAGAATTGTTTCAATCGGCCCAGTACTTTTTGAGCCTATTCATTACAAACATACAAAAATAGGTACAAATCTTTCCTCTTTATAATATTAGTATAGATTAATTTATTTATTTATTTATTTATAACGTTTACACTATCATTACAGGTACATATCAAACCTAATACAATAGTGACGCTAGTGTAAATATAAATTATATAAGTCGAAGACACACAGCCATTGCCAAACTAATATCTAAAGACCTGATCCTATTTAGTTCTC
The DNA here is from genome assembly GCA_963691645.1 of Pelosia muscerda. NCBI lineage: Eukaryota > Metazoa > Arthropoda > Insecta > Lepidoptera > Erebidae > Pelosia > Pelosia muscerda. The sequence continues at coordinate 1,245,741 of OY829126.1, read as the reverse complement.
CCTATAAGAGACTGGTTGCCATTTCAAATCACGTTTTGTTCGTACCAGTGCGTTGCAAACGTCCATAGGTTTTTAATAAGCTCCCTAATGAATATATTAGGGATTTGCCCATCAATAAGTTTAAAAATGTAGTAAAAAAAGTTATGTTAAAAAGCTTAACATAAAATCCAAGATTATTTGGATGATAAACAAGCCTGGAAATAAGCTGTTCACTCAACTTGCTACTGAGCTAAATTTTGTATGTAGACTAAGTTAATGATTGTAAATAGACAAAAAAAAAGCCTGCTGAATTTCTTGCCGGAGTCTTCTCAGGTCGGGGCCGCGGGGTCCATTTGCTCATTGATCTATAAAAATGTTGTTGATATTGGCGTTTTGTAAGTGCCGTTTACTGGTCTACACAGAATAAATGATTTTTGATTTTGATTTTAGGCCACGGTGATCACCTTGATCCTAAAAAATGAAAATTTTAAACACCCAGATACTAAGTATTTTGAAAAAGTAAAAAAAAAATAAAGAATTCACTATTAAATCGATCGGGATATTTACCATGTTTGTTAATTTCTTCGCGTAACCATAAGCGAAGAAATTAACAAACATGGTAAATATCCCGATCGATTTAATAGTGAGTTTGTAAATGACCATGTAAATCTAAAATCATACAAAATAAAGAATAGTTAATAGATGTTACTAGTGTTAACTAGTGTTAATATATACAAAACTAATTTAAGAATGTTTGTCCCCAGCCATTAAAGTAGTTCGCGACACTGGTGAGCTGCTCATACACCACGCGCGGCGGCAGACGGCCATACAGAAGACAGAGAAACGCCGCATCAAACAACTGCTGCGCCAGTTCGTGCCGGACCTGCTCTCGCACCCTCGGATACCTCTGTCCGATGACGAGAGGGACGATGGTAGGTACCACTGCTCATGTGTGGAATCACCACCGCATAATACTTGTGAGAATTCGGACAGTCCAAATAATGTACTAGGCGAACCATATGTTCGTACGACGATTCCTCAAGCTATGCGCGTGAGCAATCGTCCTCTCCGCCTAATTATGGTAGGGTAATTGTATACGCTTTTTTAATAAGCTCCCTAATGAAATTAGGCATTTGTCCATCAATAAGTTAAAAATTAAATTAAAATTAAAAAAATTAATAAATTAATTAATTAAAAAAAGTTATGTCAAAAAACTTATTATAAAATCCAGGATTATTTGGATGATAAACAAGCCTGGAAATGAGCTGTTCACTCAATTTGCTACTCAGCTAAATTTTGTATCTAGACTAAGTAAATTATTGCAAATAGACCAAAAAAAAAAAAGAAAAGCTCACTGAGTTTCTTGCCGGAGTCTTCTCAGGTCGGGGCCGCGTTTCGAACCGGTGTTCCATTTGTTCACTGATCTATAAAATTTTGGTAATATTGACGTTTTATAAGTGCCGTTTACTGGTTTATACAGAATAAATTATTTTTGATTTGATTTGATTTGATTTGACTGCTATTCACGTGTAGAATCACCACCGCATAATACATGTGAGAATTCTAGATAATACGTAAGAGAATAATATTCTACAGTCAGACATTGTTTGACAGACAGCCTCCGTGGCGTAGCGATAGTGCACGCGACTGCTACGCACGGGGTGCGGGTTCGATCCCTGCTCAGCGCAAAAAGTTGTATGCATGTTGCTGTTGGCACTGGTCTAGTCGTGCCTCTGAGAGCACGAAGCCGTCGGTCCCGGTTGCCATACAAACATCTATGGCAGTCGTTACGGGTAGTCGGAGCCGTCAAAAGTCCAACCAGTCTGACTTGGAACTTCGATATCGCCCTTGGTCATTGGACCATTGGTTGTGGAGGTCATATGACAGTCGATTCACGGAAAATATGTCACGGAAGTTCAACCGCATCACAGTTAGACTGGAAAGCCGACCCCAACTGTGTTGGGAAAAGGTTCAGAGAATGTGGATGAGTCCATTTGTTTAGGTACTTAAAAAAACGTAAACAATCTTGGTATGTCTATTAAATAAGTTACGGTCAAAAACTCAGTATAAAAATACTTTTCTGCTTAGAAATGTATCATAAAGACTAAATATCGATATCGAACCACTAGTTAGTCAGTTAGTTAGCTTAGTTTATTTGTTTAACATGTGTTTTTATAAAATCTGACATAGGGCGTATAGTTCTAAAAATTTTTAAATTTTCTTTGTTACAGAAGAAAAAGAGGAGCCACAGAGTCCAGGCAGTCCGAGCGCCGACCCTTCAACGCAAGACGATAAAAACACCAGTTCTGTGAAACAGGAGAAACCAGAGGTGAGAACTAGTCTGAGTAAATATTTAAGTAGATGTTACATGGCGGAAATATACAAGAAAATATAACATTTCGTTCTGTTGAAGCCCTTCTAAAAGTTAATAGGATACCGAAGATAGTCCTCGACTAGCCGTGCGGTTTTCGTCGGTCCGATTTTGACATAATCCTGCGGTATCCGAGGGTTATTTCATGATGTACCTTCATTCTTTCATTTAATATCAGATTCTAACTTTCAATATAATATCCGAGACTATGATGAGAAACCATGCGATGTGCCTTTGACAGATTGTCTGTGGTGATACATGCATGCTGCCTTCCTACTGATGTCTCTTTGAATTACAAAAATGGTGAATAATCGTCTGCCATATAATATTTTAAGTTTAACTTATGTAAGGAACCAAGACCGTGTCAAACTCTCTTAAATTCCGCATCCATTACTGACAAATAGACAATAATTGATTCATTTTTTTTTTATTCAAAATAGATAATCTTACATATCCTAAGCATTTTTTTATCCTAAAATAACCCAAATAAAAGACATGACTATGATTGAATAGTATAGATGTAATCTACAATAATATTATAAAGAGGAAAAAAAATATTTTTGTGTGTGTATGTTTGCAAAGAATTAACTCAAATACTACTGTGCCGATTTCGAAAATTCTTTCACCACTGGAAAGCTACATTCACCCTGAGTATCATAGGCTATATATAGCATTGCAGGCAACAGCTAGTTTTCATATAATAAGTAGCATTGAATATAATATTTTTGTCAACAGTCGTCGGAATCGGACAACGCATCAGACAAGAGCGGCAAAAACAATAAGAACAAAGAAAATAAACCTAAGAATAACAACAACACAGACAGCAAAGGTGAGACGCAACACTATTCTTAATTCTTTATTGCACATACAGCGGTAGCCTAGTGGTATGGGTAATGGACTGCTGAGATGAGGTTTCGAGTTCGATCCCAGGTTTACCATGGCACACACCAATGATTTTCGATGCTTTTCGAAGTTATGTGTATATTTATCGCAGGGTTTATAAGTGCCCGGTTAATGGTAATAGGCTCGCCAACTATTACATTGGGACCGAAACATAAACTGGCGAAATGTGGGTGCTAGCACCTCGGTCTACCCCTTCGGGGATAAAGGTGTGAGTTTATGTTATGTAATGTTACATACAATGACGGTAGCCTAGTGGTATGGGTAATGGACTCGGGTTCGATCTCAGGTTTTACCATGGCACACACCAATGACTTTTCGATTCTTTTCGAAGTTATGTGTGTATTTATCACTGTTCCCCAGTGGGGACTACTCTTAGGAATATTATGAAGACACATCTAATTATTTGTGTACTAAATTCGTACTTTTGCCATAACATTTGGCGTGGCGTAGTGAACGCGACTGCTGTAGGAGCTGTCCCGCTCAGTGCAAATATTTGTTTGTGTGTACATGAATAAATATATTTGCATTACGCTAGGTGTTTCTATGTATAATGTAAAGTATTTACAAAGAATGAAGTATCTAAGTATGTTTATCCGCATTCTAGAACTCATAACACCAAGCTAGTTACGCTACGTTTACCATGGGTCTAGAATCTAGATGGCGTTGTGTAAATTGCCTTAGAATAATTCCTTTCTATTTCTATGTTTGTAATATTTATTTAAAATAATTCTATTGTTATTATTTTACAGACAATTCAAACACATCAGCGAACAGCGTCAAGCGTAGCAGTAGTAATGAAGAGATGTCTGTCAAGTCGGGCTACAAGAGCGAATCTAACGATGTTGAAGACGATTATAGAGAACATTCGCCCAATGTAAGTTTTGTGTTCTACTAGTTGGGGGTATTTTACTAGCGGGGGGTAGTTTATGTTTACGTAAGCAGATTTACGCTAAATTTTACCCCCTCCTTCGCCCGTGTCAGTAAATTTAAGCTACGATCTCACCACCCATGTTAACGCAAACATTTTAATCCATTTGTTCTGATTTTTTATTAAATTTTAGTGCATTCGTAATTTGAGGGAATCCCTCAAAATTAGTTTTCAAGGAAGTAGATTAACTAGTAACTACCGATGACGTAATCATCATCTAGACCTGGGGGTCCATAAAACCATAGCATAAAAAAAGCAAAGTAATTACTCCTACATTGTCATTAAAATTTTGTTTTCAATATTATTATTTTGACTTCAGTTAAAACACACATTGTAATGGAATTTTAAAGCAATTGGTATACTGACTGTTTTAATTAAATGTATATGCAAAAGTGAACTCTCTGACGGGCGTGACGGACGTGACGATCGCATTCGAGTTCCTAGGAGGAAAGATTTAACCATTGAGCTTTGAAGCCACGTTTTGAGCATTTGACATTCTCCTATACAACCATCTTGGGGCGATGGTGACCTATCTACTATTTTATTTAGCGATAAAGCGCGAGTTCGAGTTCCGTCGGTACATTCACTTTACCGATAAAAGTTGATTTTATAAACACATGTTAAAAAAATACTAATAAGAACATTTCGTTTCCCTCAGGAGACACGCTTCGTATGCACATCGTCCTGGTACTTATTCCTGCGCGTGCACGGCGCGCTAGTCCAGCGGCTAGGCGCGGCACGCCGCTGGGCCCTCACCGCCGGCGCCTCGGGGCCCTCCGACCGGGGCCCTCGCCCCGCCGCCACCGCGCTGCGCCTGAAGCCGTCCAACCTGCCGGCCGACGTGAGCAGCCCGGCGCAGTACTACGACGTGCTGCTGGAGCTGGTGCGCGGCGTGCTGGACGGGAACGTGGAGGCGCCGGCGTACGAGGACGCGGCGCGCGAGATGTTCGGCATCCGCGCGTACCCCGCCTACACGCTCGACAAGCTGGTGTCCATCGCCGTGAGGCAGCTGCAGCACGCCGTGGCCGAGCCCTGGTCCGCGAGGGCCGTGGAGGTACCACTCCCTTTGTATTTATACGCGCGGTAATGGGTAATGGGCTGCTGAGGGCTCGGGTTCGATCCCTGGTTTTACCATGGCGGCCACATACCCGGGGGCTAGATGGAGGACACCGTGGTCTCAGACGAGGTGGTTCGTGGGAACGAAGATACGGCGAGGATATAGCCTCCGGATACGGGGCCGCCGGATACTTGGGAAAGTTTTACCATGGCGGCCCCGTATCCGGAGGCTAGATAGGGACACATCGTGATCTCTACACCCGACTGAGGTCATCTCGAAGAGAAGACCCCGGGTCTGCCGGAATGGAAGGGATATGTTGGCTACTATGTCATCGCCGGCAACCAACGACGGCGTGCGTTTTAGTCGGTTCGAGTCCGACATACCTAACCAAACGACTACGGTGAGGATTTTTCGCCCGATTAAAAAAAACGTAACGTTAATAACATTAATGTCATGTCTCTATTAAAACTTTGAAGGCGATCGGGATTAACATAAGAGATTTCGGGATTTCAGACTTTACTTTGACACTGTTATCTTAAATTAAAAGGCATATTGTATAGAGTGAATGAAACAATGTAATAAACTCTTTTCCATTTAATTTTGAACTTTAAAATAACACGAAGAAGCCGAAAGTTCTATGGTTATAGTTTTTCTAATCTCAGTTGTGTAACAATTAGTTGAATCGGAGTTCTGTGCCCTTAGCATGGGAAATTATCGATTTAGTAATGTAAAGGTTTCGAAAGAACAGAGCATTACGATTCGTGGGCATCGTACACAATGCCGTCTCTACTATAGAGGCACTTGGGGCACGTCTCACCGCCTTCTGGGGGCCCTCCAAAACTGTGACAATTTCTAGCACATTACACATTAGTAAGAAAAATCCAAAACTGCAAAAAGGGCCTCTGCCTAAGGCACCTACTAGACGGCTCTGATCGCAGACATAGGTATAAAATCGCAATGCTTCGTTCTCTCACGTATTCGATAGTATTCCGTGCTGGTCTCAAACGTCTGATGCTCCTTTTAATAACCATATCTTTTCTCCACAGTTGGCCCAACGCGGCATGCGCGGCTCCCCCGCATACGTGCGGCGCGCGGCCCGCCTGCTACGCAAAGAGCACGCGGCGTTCCTGGTGCGCGTGCGCGAGCCGGCGCGCCTCGCCATCGACCTGCTGGCGCCGCCCGACGCCGCCCGCCACGCCGCCGCGCCGCCCGCCGCCCGCCTCGCCGCCTGGTCGCTCTACCGCGAGCGGTTCGCGCGACCAACCCTCCCTACTCACTCCGACCGAGCCGCTAAACCCGTGTTCCTTGTACGCAACGCGCGCGCTCGCTGTGGCGGATACACGCATAATGCTCATTCCCAGGCCCACGCACATCCTAGAGGAGTCCTCCACGCTCGCCGCAAGCCCCCCCGTCTCCACGACTCGTCCGAGTGTACCCTAAGCGCAACCCTACGCTGTCGGCTACTCGCGTTCCGCCCGCTGCAGTTGTACCAACCTGGGGCCCTAGCGGCGGCCCGCGCCTCCCACCCGCGGCTGTCGCACGCTCGCCGCGAGCGTTTCCGCGCCTGGCTCGCGGAGAATCGACGCCCGCCTCAACCTTTATCCCCCTCCCCGCACTGACTGAAAGCGCCCGACCCAGATCCCCTATGTAAATAAGTTCTCAAATTGTAAATACTGAAACGATTTTTAATTAAAAAATGAGATGAATAATTTACGAGCGTTTTTGTTTCTGTCGTAATTGTAAGATATCAACCTAATATACCGTGCCCCATGAATTTAGAAAAAAAAAAGACACATTTTCACCAAAAATATACCCCATACCCCAGACTGTACCCAGAGCCCATCGCCTCAAAAAAGCCCCCCAAAAGAAAAAATTTCTCGCATATCCTTCAATTTTACCCTAACTCGTACATCTATTTCTAATTTTTGAACAGAACTTGTTCAATGAATGATAACAGAAAACTACAGAAAACATGGTAAGCATTTTGCTTTACCTATATATGTCACACATAAATAATAAATATAGAATACCGACAATGCCGTCTTTACCATAGAGCCCACCGCTTTAGGAGGGCCCACCGGAGGAACAACTAAACAAAACAATTTCTTGCACTTAAGAACACTTTTCTCTCACAGAAAAGTAACTAGCGAGTTGTTATTGTGCTGTTATTTTTAATTTATTGGCGGTCTTCGCCATCGGTGTTACAAACGACCATAGGCCTTAATAACCAATCTATCAGGTGGGCCGTGCCATGAGCTTGTCTGCCACCTCAACGGTATAAAAAACAAAAGGGGCCCCAAATTCTTGTGCCCAGGGCCCTCAGCATAGGTATAGAAGTCCCTGGATATCGATATAATTTATTTTGTTTTTGATTGAATTTGATTTCCTTATAAATATATTGTAAGAAAAGGAGATCATTCACGTTTCATACATTTTTGGTCCAATTCTGAAAGTGCCGGCCAGAAAAAAAAATTGTAATATTCGGATAGAACACAATTTCTATGAAAAAAATCTATTACATGAACCCTGTGGGCCCAATGGTTTTGTTGTTATATACTTTTGAAATATAAGAAAAATGTTATTTTGATGATGCATTTTAAAACATTTGATCACTTAAATAGTGATTTGTTTTAACTTTGTAGGCATGTCCTTTTGGTGTACAATAAAGCGCCGCACGCTCTGAGCAGATGCAGAAGGTTACAAGTCATAACAAGTCTAAACATGTTTAGATCATTCATTTTGGACCACAAACATGTAAAAAAATGTAATATTCCCATAGAACACACAATTTCTATAAAAAAAAACTATTACATGAAACCTGTGCGCCGTTTTTTTTTTTTTATCGTGCGAAAAATCCGGAGCCAGGAACCGGAGCCGGTTGGGAAGGTTATGTCGGACTCGAACCGACTAAAACGCACGCCGTCTTTGGGTCTTCAGTTGCCGGAGGTGAGGTTGTAGCCAACATATCCCTTGCACCCCGGCAGACCCGGGGCCTGCTCTTCGAGATGACCCCCGTCGGGTGTAGGGACCACGGTGTCCCCAACTAGCCCCCGGGTATGGGGAAGCGCATTTTGCGGCCGCGGCCTGCTTCTGCTAGAGTGACAGGCGGCTCCACCCGTCACCCCCAGGCCCGCGCTCATGGAGGACGGAGGTCACCTGCGTCAACCGGTACGAGAGGCCACCGTGTGGTCTCTCTAGCCAGTCCCCCATGATGGGTCTTACCGCCGTTACTACGGCGTGCCCTGCGCTTGGTCGCCCAAGTCGTCGCTCCCACTCAGCTACCATGTCCCTGTGGAGCTGGGACTTCACGGCCCGGAGCTCACCTGGCTCGGATTCATGTCCCCTCTCCCGCGCCTCCTTTCGGTACCGATATAGCACCGAAAGGGATCTCGCATCCAGGATCCATGGTATCGATCCGGCGAGGAGACTCGCTGCGTCAAAGGAAATTGTGCGGTACCCCCTTATGACCCTGATGGCCATCGTGCGCTGCGGAGCGTGCAGCTTCTGCACGTGTCTAGCCTTCAGGGTCTCCGCCCATATTGGACACCCATATAGGGACCACGAAATGTTATTTTGATGGTGTCTTTCTAATAGATTTTTTTGACTATGTATGTCCATAAGCATACATAAATACATATAATCGTAAATGTTTGCCCGAAAGGATAGGCAGAGGCATAGGTATTATACGCGCATATTTTTACGCCCCGTTTCCATGTAATGGTCGGAACATTTTTTTATTTTTCATGGCAGATGTTTAATAATGATTTATTTTCTTTTAACAAACAATTCAATAGGTACGCTTTTGATACACGCCGACCATTACCTACATGGAAACAGGGCGTAAAAATATGCGCGTATAATACCTATGCCTCTGCCTACCCTTTCGGGCAAACAGGTACGATTATATGTATTTATGTATGCTTAAGGACATACATAGTCAAAAAATCTATTAGAAATAGGTACACCATCAAAATAACATTTTTCTCGTATTTTAAGAGCATGTATACTCTGTCTAATTTAGGATGATAATTTTGACAGTTTGCGTCTATGAAGTATCGTATTTTTATAAACAAATTTAGACCTCTAGAATTATCGTAATTCATAGACAAGTAACGCCCACTTGTCGTAGAGAAGCGCCTTGCAAGAATACAGCAAAATTGACTGTAGACAAACGAATCGAATAAATCGAACATAATCTATTAATTTATGAAAATAATTTTATGTTTAAGTACTTATTTACTTCAATTTTGGCAATATAATTAGCTAGTTATAATATAAATCATGAATATCATACTATTAATGGCAGTAACTGTAGCAATTATCAATCGATATTTGCAGTACAGTGTGATTAGGTAATGTCACGCCGAATGAAGTGTCACCTTAAATAGACCAATAATTATAAAATTATATTACCCTAAGTACATAAAATAATAAGAAATACTTTTTTTTACTTTTTATGTATCATCGATACCATATTCTACGGGAACGATAATCGAAAATCGAAAGATTCATTTACGATAGTACTGTATGGGGTTCACTACTTAGACCTGTCAAAATTATCATCCTATATTAGACAAAGTATAACAACAAAACCATAGGGCGCACAGGGTTCATGTAATAGATTTTCTTTATAGAAATTGTGTGTTCTATCCGAATATTACAATTTTTTACATGTTTGTGGTCCAAAATAAATGATCTAAACATGTTTAGACTTGTTATGACTTGAAACCTTCTGCATCTGCTCGGAGCGTGCGGCGCTTTATTGTACACCAAAAAAACATGCCTACAAAGTAAAAACAAATCACTATTTAAGTGATCAAATGTTTTAAAATGCATCATCAAAATAACATTTTTCTTATATTTCAAAAGTATATAACAACAAAACCATTGGGCCCACAGGGTTCATGTACTAGATTTTTTTCATAGAAATTGTGTGTTCTATCCGAATATTACAATTTTTTTTTCTGGCCGGCACTTTCAGAATTGGGCCAAAATGAATGATCTCCTTTTGCTAGAGGTATTCCGAAAGAAATCACTCCTGTTATCTAAAGTGTCTCAACCATACATGATTACCTATAATCTAACCAATGGAAAAAACCCATATATTAATAGGTCTAAACTATCCAAAAAGGGCCTCCAAATTCTTGCGTGCCCAAGGCCCTAACATAGGTAACAGCTCTGAACATCCTGCGTGATTGAAATCCCTACGGCCGTGTATATAAGAAGTGTTTGGATACTCCTTATGAAGAAATGATCCTCATAGGATACCAGTATCCAAGTAATAGAATATTTTCCTTTCCTGATTGTTCGTAACTAGTATCCAGTGAGGAATAGAAGTTCAAAATGTCAAATTCTTATTTGGTGAAAGATTCTGTCATCGATTCACTCATGAATTTCTGTCGGCGAAACTTTCGTAGTTGAAAGGTTTTGTCGGTGAACAATTTATAATCGAAACGTTCTGAGAAACATCTGTCGGAGGTATTAGATCTAGCGTGGTCCGGTCAACCGGACTACGGAACAAAGTAATTTTTCCGTAGTCCGGTTAACTGTACCATGGATTATTTTTTTACCCACAGTCCGCTTTACCGGACAACTTAACCGTAGTAGGTACTACGGGTAATAGATGATGTTTCAGAATCATCCCCTTGAATCCCAGTCCCAGGAGTCGCTTCACGGAAAATATCTAAGTTCAGCCGCATCTTGGTTAAACTAGAAATCCGACCCCAACTGAGTTGGAAATAGGCTCAGAGAGTGACGAGTGTATAAGAGGGGCATAATGAAAAATAAATTTTGAAAGAGAACTATTTTAACGCACTTCCTAAAATTATAGGCTTATTACAAGGATAAAAAAACAATGTTAAAGAATTGTTATTTATTAAAACGATTGTGTAAACAAAATACTGTCATTTTCGTTGTAACATAGATGATAGCACTACGGCTGTGTCCTTTATACATTAAATTATATATATACTTTTAAACTTAACAATTTTGGTAGTGGATAGTTTGTCTAAACTCAAATAAACACGCCTAACCACACACCTAACCTCTAGTTTACACCAAGGTTTAAAAAGAGAATGACAAGTTGTGTGAACGCAAACGTGTTTTAAACTTGTTCACAACGTGTTTGTGACAAAAATAAATCTTCATCCAGTTTTGTGTCAAACATGTTTTACAACTTGTTAATTGGTGAAAACGAGAGGTTACGTAGACACACAAGTAAATTGACGGTAATTGTTTTCGGATTTGTTGATCAACTAGTCATAATGTTACAGAACGCGCGAGCGAGCGGACGTCTTTGTCGTCCTATAGTGTCCTCGTATTTATCACGTGACTAGTCTAGTTGGTCACTAGAGCTCGCATTCACGCCATAGTTCAAAAAATCAATATTTTTAAATGAAGTGAATGTTTGCGGCGTGTCATTTTAATGTAGACAAACTATAATGACAAGAGCCTCGCATTGCAGGAGATCTATCTGTTGACAAATAGACCCTAGGAATAAATTAAGATAGTAAGTACAGACCATCGGTATTATTACACATTCCATATTATAAATGCCGGCAAACATCTTGAACACATTACAAAAATCATATGCCATAACTGTCAAACAAAAAACAAATGAGGTTTGAGCAAGCAATGCGTCAACTTTTTGGGTCTGTGATTGTTTTTTTTTTATCTATATCGTCAAATTCACTACAACTCGACAGTTGTTTTTTCACGCCCCCCTTAAAGGACCCGGGACTGAAGGAAGAAAGAACCACGTAATCTGGTAAGATATTCCAGGACTTGGTGCGACAAGATCGCCGAACCGCTTGTTCCTTGATTGAATATTTTGTACAGTCAACAATAGAGATACGGTACCACTTTTTCATATAATGTATGCAAATGTGGTACCGTATAAACGGATATTGCGGAATGGAGCAGACGTTATGGGAAACTATTTAGGAAGCGTCCATTTTAAAATGTGGTCTTAATAAAATTAGTCATTTTGGGTAGTCGTCATTGTGAGCCTAAAGGCTTTTGTTGACTGTCCCTTATGTTATACCCACAGACTATCTCCTAGAAGATGATCAACTAAGTGCTGTGCGCGTTTTCCTGTATAAAACCACAGGAAATAGTAATATGATAAGTTTGACGCATCGCCCGACCAACGCCCAACGAGAACGCTTTTTGTGCGGTATGTCAATTGTCAAGTTATTTGCCGACCATTATACTGCCCTCTTTAAAACTTTACATAAAATAATAAACAACAATTTTTAATTAACCTGTCTCATTATATGGGACAATGGCCGCTACTTAGCTATTTTTTGGATAACAAACCTACTGACCAGTTACACGCAAAGGGCCCATAGAGTCTGTCGAGCGAGTCTAGTCCACAACCATTTGCTGATTTCTGATAATGGTAATATTATCTGTCAATTGTCACAAATTCTGTGGTTAACTTCGAAACATTCCGAATTTTGTTGAATTTTTAATCATGCCGAAACCTATTAAAAGTAGTATGAATCGTTTCAAATCGTTTCAACATCAGGTAGCTTGATTTTAGTTCAGATTTTGACAAATAAATGCCTATATTGAAATGCTTTATTTTTAATTTATCCCAAATAATATTTTTTATCAAAATTTCAAGTCAATACGTTTTGATCGTGCTATCTCAGTGTTGACAGCTAAAAGATTTTTGAATTTGCCGCCTTTTTCATGGGACTAGACTCGCTTGACAGACTCTATATAGGAAGTGGTTACACCGCCCTATGGACATGTGCTACACTAGGGGCCTCACACTCATGCTGAAGATCCTATGGAAACCTTCTAATGACTTGCTGAAGAAGTATTTAATATGATACATGCCCTGTATAGGCGTTCGCTCTATGCATAAGCCAATTTAAAGTATTTGCATGTAATCATTCAAAATTATATCTTAGCATTAAAATATATATTCTTATAAACACTTTGTGACATTATAGACTCGCAATATTCGTACTGATTTAATTAATACATAGTTAATAGATTTATCTGATCCAAGACGTTAATTAATTGGTAATGCCGCATAGCAAGGAATTGGGTAATTTTTTTTCCAAATTTATTTAGCAGCTACATTTTTGGTCAGAAATTTATTTTCGGCATATCCATTTTTTACAAAATGCCCGATTGGCGGCGATACGCTCGGCCGCTATTAAGTGAGACCGAAAATCATAGTTAGCGAAATGTGGGTGTTTAATACACCTCTGCCCACCCCTTCGGGGATTATGGGCGTGAGTGAGCATATGTATGTAATAAATACATTTTAAAGAAATTGCTTTCAAGAAGGGATTTTAAGACCTACGACCAATTCCTTACAGGCGGAGTGTTTTGACCGACTTAGCTACTTAGACACTCCTGGATCTTCAAAATTCTACTATACACTTGTCTTATAGCGACGGTGGAGCCATCTATGGATATTCTTAGAGTCTAGATAAAGTGACATTTATAGGCGAAAACGCCTGTGGACTCGCTTAAATATGGGATTGACATAAATCTGTAATATGAGTACAAAAATTTTATGATATTCGAATCTTTGTCACACGAAATATATAATCACTCATTTCTACTATTATAATCGCCGCAGTAATCCATTGATAGCAAATTGTAAACGTTTCGCTTCGACACGATTCCATTAATAGATTGTGATTTTGTCTAGAGGTCTTTTTTCTTAAAAGTATAAAAAAATCATCTAAGCTTTGATTAAATCATGCATTAAATAAATCAGTAACAATAAAAATATACTCGAATATCTTAAAAAAAAACATTAACATAATTTATAAACCTTGCAACACATAACTGAGATTCATTCTGACTGATGTTATAAAACTGGGACTTTCAAAGTATTGTTGTCGGACTGTACATTTACGTTAGACCTGTTATGCCGCATATGAGACTTCACCAGATCAGCATTCACTAAAGCAGCCATCAAACTCAATTCTCCAGCAAGTACCGTCGCACATATCAACGACGCTAGCCTTGCAGAGTTTTCTGCTGGACTAGTCCCTGCTCCTTTCACCCCTAACATGTCCAAACAAGCTCCTTGACCAGTCAGAACCGTTCCCCCACCCACTGTACCTACTTCTAAAGAAGGCATAGTGCAAGTCACGTAAAGATCTTCCCCATTTTCGCCACAAGTCTCCATATTTGTCGTACAATTGGAACTGGTGATGTTCTGAGCAGGATCTTGCCCAGTAGCTATGAAAATTGCAGTCACCATGTTAGCTGCATGGGCATTATTCCCCCCAATAGATCCAGCTAAAGCAGACCCAGATAGATTTTTAATTTTGCTACATCTTGCCATAGTTTTGGAATCAGTTTTGAAGATTGTTTTTAGACTATCATTAGATATAGTTGTTTCGCAGACTACTCTTTTGCCTCTTCCCTTTATCCAATTGATTGCTGCTGCTTTTTTGTCTGAACAGTAATTTCCTGATAGACTTATAACTTCCATATCACTAAAGTAGTTTTTGAGGAGTTTGAGGGCATTTTCTGCACCTTTAGATACCATGTTCATGCCCATAGCATCTCCGGTTGTTGCTCTGAATCTTAAATATAGTGTTGCACCGTCCACTCCAATATGAATCTCTTGTAATCTAGCAAATCTGGACGTAGAATCGAAAGCTTCTTTAATCAAAGCGTAATTTCCTTTATTGTCGATCCATTGGCGACATTCGTGAGCCCTGACAACGTTAGGCAGTCTAACCGCTGGGGCTCGTGTCATACCTATATCTTCGACCACACTTATCACTCCTCTCGTGCCAATAGCTTTCGCTCCTCTGTTGGTCGAAGCCACCAATGCTCCTTCAGTCGTCGCCATCGGAATCATATAAGGCTTCCCATCCACTACCAACGGACCAGCGTACCCGACAGGTAGGCCAACATATCCAATCACGTTCTCACAACAAGTGTTTAATACTTTAGAATAATCGTAATTTAAATAAGGCAGTTG
Organism: Pelosia muscerda; assembly: GCA_963691645.1. Lineage (NCBI taxonomy): Eukaryota > Metazoa > Arthropoda > Insecta > Lepidoptera > Erebidae > Pelosia > Pelosia muscerda. Next base: position 1,230,536 of record OY829126.1, on the reverse strand, counting down.
TTTTATTGCTAATTCAGTCTGGAACCTGGCACCTACGACCTTTCTGCGGAGCTTCACTCCTCGTAAAGGATCACCTAACACCGATTCCAAGCGGTGTAAGGGTATATGCGACTGTTCCACTAACATTACAACTTCTTCGTCGCTCAAAGAGATGCAGGCTCCTTCAGATCTATATATTTCTAGGCATTCGGCCATAGGCCTCTTCTTAGCGTTCAGTTTTGCTGCCGAAGGACTAGGAGATAGTGTAGGCCATTCAGTTTCTTCGACAGCACTTTCCGTTTGAGTTGAAACTTCAGAATTAGTGTCACCTCCAACTAAAAATTTACTTTTTCTCTCTTGTTTCTCTTGAACAACTTCTTTCGCCTTCATATCAGTCATGTATATTACCCAATTTCTCTGCTCTTCAAAGAAGACGAATTTTATGATTAGAGCACATAAAAGAGTCGCTATGACGATATAGTCAGCTGAAACGGAAAACCATTTCACATACGAATGGAGGAGAACGTTCTCTTGAGATGCTGGTGTTAACGTGTCTGTTGGACCTTCAATGATTCTATTGCCTGTACTCCACGGCCACCTGCTTATCAAGTGAACACACAGTAGACCAGCAGCCATGATCATTTTAACTCTTTGCACAACAGGATTTGGTTTCAAATCGGCTTCTGTAAATGGACTATCTAGAGCCATTTCTTTTCGTCCTGACGCGAAGTCAGCAATCAGCGATAAGCACGCCGGGTAGAAAGTTACAAACACTAAATAATCTACAAGTAATGCTAAGCAGGCAAACGTACACATGTGTTCAAGCCTTGGGACTCCAGACAAGGCTCCTACTCCGACTAAGAGTATTGCTAGCAACGTATCCAATGTTGCTGTAGGACCCAATAACGCTAGGGCTCTACCAACCCTTTTCTCAAGGTTTTCCTCAGCCGACCAGACCGCTTTAGCCATTGTGGCACCCCTAGCAACATCAGTGACTAATAAAAATAAAAATGGCGCGTCTTTTATGCTTGCTGCTTCGTTGAAAAACAAGCTAGCAAGTGCTGACGTAAATATAAAGCTAGCTAATGTCGAAAACACCCCGGCAAATATGAGAAGATACTTTGAGGCTATTTTGTGGAGATTTGATATTTGGTAATAAGCGTAGAGAAGGGCTGTGCATCTGACGAAGGTCATGATAACAGCATCTGCTGCTTGGTACTCTGCTTCTAGCCCTGGGCAAGCTCTGGCCCATCCCGCGCAATGCTCTGATCCATTTCCTTGGTTTTTCCTTTCAACACTAGCGGCACAGGCCAATAACGCCAGTGTAGCGACTATGACCTCCCATTGGTGTTTTGCACAAAACTCTCCGTGAGCTCCCCAGACCTTCATTGTTTCTACTGCTTAACTGCTGTACAGCAGATATCTGGAAAAAAGAGAAAAGAAATATGTTAGCTTCATTCAAAAACTACTAGTCGAAACAGTTCAGAGTTGGTCATATCAACAGGATCTCTTAATCTAACATAACATTAACTCACGCCTTTATCCCCAAAGGGGTAGGCAGAGGTGCAAGCAACATTTTCGCCAGTGTATGTTGAGGTCCCATTGTAATAGGTGGCGAGCCTATTGCCATTAACCTACCTAGGCTACCGTAGTTAATCTGAGATACTATCTTAAATTGTTGAGCGATATCCCGGTATTCTGCGATACGTTTTTCATCGCCGCAATTGAAAGTCAGTGCTGATTAATCACCATGTAATGCAACATACAGTTCAGTATGTACAAATATCATAAATACTTTATGTTAACCAAAATATTTAGTATGCAGTGCACGGTAGCGGCTAAAGCTGCCATGTTTGATTTAAATTCGAAACAATACTAGTGATATATTGTTCTTTTTCTTATAATGTACATAACCTATCGGGATGCCCATTACCTAACCAAATGGAGTATAGTGATGAGGATAATGATGATGATGATGAATGATTTCTTTCAAATCTAAACCAAGTAGATTAGATAACAAAATCAGGGCCGATATATAATATTGAAAGTAGGTCTCGAGAAGAATTCAATAACCTTTATATATTTTATATAAATTACGAAATATTTGGCTGAATGATAATGTCGGAAACGTCAATCAAAGTAAATAATAAAATTGTAGAAAACCTTGATACAATCACGTACATAGTCAGTTAAAGAATCAATTTCGTTTATTCATATTACGTGTGTGTGGATAGAGGTACTTCCCCAGTCGAACTGTAGCTCAATCGGGACGGGAGATACCGTCATGAGAGAAATGAGTTGGGAAAAGATTCAGAGCAGTATGGCGATTTAAGAAAGCGTCTTATTTCCATACACATCAGTTTTCCTTGTTGAATTATGATTCTAAGAATGTTGTCAAAGGGTCGTCGTGGTGCAGAATAACTAACAGAGCAGTGACATGCAAAGGGTTTTAAGACAGGGTAGATGAGACAATAGGTAGATCTACCTTCTTTTTTATCGTGCGCAAAATCTCCACGGATACCACCTCCGCCGATGTTGGTGGAGGTGATTATGTTGGACTCGAACCGACTAAAACGCATGCCGTCTTTGGGTGTTTAGTTGCCGAAGCTGAGATAGTAGCGAACATATCCCTACGGCAGACCCGGGCTCTCTCTTTCGAGATGACCCCTTTCGGGTGTATGGACCACGGTGTCCTCGTCTAGCCGCCAGGTTGTAGTTACACCAGTTTATCGGATTTTTAGGGCTTCAACTACCCGTAAAGAATATCACAGATGTTTTATGGCAACCGGGACCGATGGTAAACGAATAAAATGGTCACTCATCCTAAAATTGACCTGTTAGTATTGCTTAACCTTGCAATGTGTAAACCTTCGCCAAACTGGTAACGCCTTAGTCAAGAACCCATTTTAATTATTTATTATAACACCCAAGATATTTGCGAAATAGCTTTGTGACCTTGAATTTGTTAAGATGCAGATCAATCGTGTGCAAATTAATTTATTGAAAGGGATCATTGTTAGCGAAAAGGCCATTCATTGTATATTTTAAATATTATGTCGTTACATATGAAATTACCGTTTTGTTTAAAGAAATTGGAGGAAACCCAATTTTCAGAACTACATTTTTGCATTTTTTTAAGAATGACAGATCCAAAATTTATGTTTTTTTTTTGTTTAGGTATGAATGAGACAACATTAGGCAAACAGCCACTTAGGTATATTACATTTTTGAAAAATGACAACTGTAATAATGTATACGAAATTTTTCATCAAAATGGATAGCATTTGGGAAGTACTGTTTTTGTAGAACGAATTTAAGTTATCAAGCGGCCAATAAAAACAAAATTTTATTGAGTTGTAAAATCTTGAAATCAACTTTCAAACAAAATATAAATAATGGAAATAGCTATTAAATTACAGGAATAACAAACTCATGGTGCCTTTTTGTACCTATTTTTAGATTTAATCTCACTGTATTAGCTGAAGTTTTTTAAAAAAAGAATAAAATAGAATAAAATCGTTCCATCGTCCTCCTTGCAGTGTCTGCATTTTACGTCATGCATTATACCAATCTTGCTCAAAGTGTATTTTGTGCAGAATTGGGCAGTAAACGAACCCATTACTGGAATAATATATAGGCTACTTTTTATTATCATAGAAACATTAATTTAAAAACTAGTTAGCCAAACATCGCATAATTAAATCAAAAAAACATGCTGACATACTTTTTCGTTGAAAAACCGGTTTGCGAATATTTCATTATCGCGTGATACTACTTATACTAGACCAGACATTTACTTTCTTTCAACATTATCATATAAACTTGTTTTTTGATATATAGACAGACAGGTTTAAAAGTAAATATGTCTTGTGGGTTACGAACAAGTTTGTCTTGTGCCATACGAACATCTGTTCATTACGGGTAGTTGGAGCCCTAAGAATTCAATAAACTAGTCTAACTACATCCTAGTAGCTAGACGGGACACCGTGGTCCCTAAACCCAAAGGGGGTCATTTCGAAAGAGAGGGCACCGGGTCTGCCGGGGTGCGAGGAATATGTTCGCTATTATCTCAGCTTCGGCAACTAAACACCCAAAGACAGCGTGCGTTTTAGTCGGATCGAGTCCGACATACCCTCTTCACCGCTCCGGTGGGATTGGTATTCGAGGGGATTTTTCGCACGATTAAAAAAAAGAATAAAAACAGGCTTATTTTCGCGAGCATAGCAACTAACTCATAGGGCAATCTATCTAACAGTAACTTCCATAGGATTTTATACTTTATTCCAACCGGTTTTGTATGATAATTGTCTAAGTAATACTTAAATAGGTGATTTGTACGACCTTGTCTTAACGAGTAGATATATCAACTTTTATCAAACAATTTTAAAATAACCTTCGAACCTAGTTTTAAGATTTCTATATTTTTACCCCCGACTAAAAACGACCGGGTGTTATAAGTTTGACAGGTCTGTGGCATCGAATGGATGAACGGATCTTATATTTTTTTTATTTATTTGAAAGGTGATTTAATCTAGGGTGATATTATCTATATTATCTATGTTCGATGAAAATCGGTTCAAGATGGCCACTACCACAAAATGGCGGATTACTGTCAAGCGACAGTACTCGCATATAAATAAAATTCTTCGAACAATACCGGTACAGCAGCCTCGATCGATTTGTAGATCGTGTCGTATTGTCTGTCTGACCCGGGCTTTCCAATTTACAATCACCAAAGGTTGTCAGGAAGAGATTGCAATTTATGATAAGGCCGCTCTTTGTACCTACATTTTATGAATATAAATAATACCTATACCTAGCATCTGTATATTTATGATCGCAAAATACTTGCAGTTGGTTACTGCTTCTCGGTACACCGTTATCATGGCGCTTGCAACAGCTCCGAAATATAGATTGCATCATAAAATCAACAAAAATATTGCGAAATATTTAACAGTGAACATGTTAATGACCATGTTAATCTGAAATCATATGCATAAGTATTGCTTCTGTTTATAGAGAAGGGTCAGAATCCATTGGGTTCCTAGATAAGCCAATCGGAACATGTGCCCATTCGTCCGCTCAAATGATTGAGGGTACCACGGTCTCCTGTGTGGTAGACGATTTAGAAGTCCCTTAATAGATTAAGGTCCCACGTTAGATGCTGCAGGGAGAACCAAAGGTACTATTTCCAGGAATCTCACCTCCGTAAATGAAAGATCCAAAGACATCCTCACACACTACGACCGGAAACGGTGCGCACTGTGCGGTATGAAAGGAGTTTCATCCCGCGCACGCTCAAGCTATGGAATAAACTCCCTGCCGTGGTTTTCCCAAGCGACTACAATATGGGGTTCTTCAAGAAGGGCATTAGGTTTCTACAGGGTAGGCAGCACGTGTGTGACGCCTCTTGTGTTGCAAACGTCTATAGGCCACGGTGACCCATCTCGTCCCATCAAAAAAATGACATAAACATCTTCAACGGCTCTAGCGGCTTTATTATAAGGAGTATTGCAAATAATTTCGTCTATATTAAGACACTACATGCATACATCTTGCGTGCGTCATAACAAAGCTATTTAAGATAAAGTATACATCTTCCTGACGTGCCTTGAATATTTTTTCTTAAATTGGCTTGGGGAGTTATGCATAATGTAATGAATTCAGCCATTTTGTGGCGTTTTCCTTATTGATACCATCGGTTTTGTAGATAATGGTGCTTTTGTTCACGTGCGAAATGGTCTTAAGTGGGAAATGTTGGAATTTCCGATCGTCAAAATACTATTTGCTGTCTTTTGTAAGAAAGTACGCATACGAAAATAATCGAGCAGTTAACTTATATTCCTTTCGTATTCATGGTACACAACATATTGGCACAAAAAAAATTACGGCAACGCAACTTTTTCTTTATTTTTTTTTACACCGTTTAACTTACGTTATTCACTCTCCATCGTGTTAGTAGTGCCGAATGAAAGAAAAATTTCATGAAAAAAAATAAAGTCGCAAGATGGCTCCATTTTTATTTTTTGCAGTGAGGTTTTTTATGAAATTTTCGTTTCATTTAGCTTTACTGATACGATGGAGTGTTCGCCTTATACCCTGTATATAACAAAATTAATTGCAGTTCACTAGTCTCGCTAAAACTCGAAAACGGCTGAACCGAATTTTGGGCTTGAATTATTTGTGGAAGGTTTAGAAGGTGAATAAATATGAAAATGCTCGGCAGTGGACACGTGATGTCCTCATCATGTTTTTGCTGCAGAGTTCACGCGGGTAACAGCTAGTGCTGTATAAAAATGTTTTTTAACAATCAAAATGGCTTCGCCTGGGAACCTTTCGAGGTGTTGTTTCTTGCGAAATCAGACACGTTGTGGCATTGTTTTGTTAACACATTGCTAAACAACTAGCAAGGTTAATGTAAGTTTATATCAAGTTATGTTACTAAGAGCGTTTTTGTAACTAGATCGAGTAATTGTCAATTTAAGTCAGTCAGAAAAAAATCTCGAGCTATTTTAATTTTAGACGGCTCAACGTGCTCTCCGAGGCACGACCAGACCAGTGCAAATAACCATCATCATTCTCTGAACCTTTTTCACAACTCAGTTGGTGTCGGCTTTCCAGTCTAACTATGATGCGGCTGAACTTCGATATTTTACGTGAAGCGACTGCCATCTGACCTCCACAACCAATGGACCAATGGCGATATCGAAGTTCCGAGTTAGATTGGTTGGACTATTGAGGGCTCCAACTACCCGTAACGACTGTCATAGATGTTTGTATGGTAACCGGGACCGACGGCTTAACGTTTTCTCCGAGGCACGACCAGACCAATCCAAATTGCCATATTCATGCATACAAATATTTGCACTGAGCGGGGATCGAAGCTAGGCCGTCAAGCTGAGCGCCACCATTGTAGCACTGAACGTGTTTGCCGCCACGGAGGTTGTCTTTCTATTTAACAATATGGTAATAATTATCATATTGTGAATTGTGGTATGATGATGTACTTCTAGATTGACGTCACAACGTGATACTATCGATGACGTCATCAGCCATAGGACACAATAACTGCATTGTTATGCGTAATGTAAAAGAATACGAATCCATAATAATAAAGGTGAACAATTCGTTTGTTTAAACATGCTAATCTCTGGAATTACGCGTGCGTTTTGAATAATTCTTTTTGAATTGGATAGACCAGTTCTTGGATAAAGTTTGAGACTAATTTTTTTTTTCTATGGCACGTCAATTTGACTTCACCTCGCCTGATGTTAAGCTGAAGGCAGAGACGGTCACCATTGCAAACACGTTCAGTGCTACAATGGTGGCGTTCAGCTTGACGGCCTCATCAGATGCTTTTTCACGCCCTAGTCTGTAGTCAATCCAGATTGACGGATTGATGATGTGAAATCTTTTACTGACAAGTGGGTGCAGTTTTCATTAAAAAAAATGGATGAGGAAAAAACTTCTAACTCGTTACGTTACCTAACGTCACGTCACGTGATGTCAATCGGATGCTGCACTTCTATAAAAAGATATAGTTATTAAATTCTATATGGCCAGTAGATATTTGACAAATAAAACATGTGAATACCTCTTTGAATTAAATTTAAAACTTTTTATTTTTTAACCGACATTCAAAAATGAAAAAGTTCTCAAATCGATTGTTATTTTTTATTTCAGATCGACACTGTCACAGTCATACCCATGCGACTCACCTACATTTTTTTTTTAAATTTTATTTCATGACATACAGCGGCATCTGGGTTCAGGGCGCGAACTATATTTCAATTTTTTAATTTTTTTACTTTTAATTTATTTATTTTACGGCCATGGATACACATCCTTATAAACTTTTTTTAAAATTGATTTTGTCAATGTTGTCATTATACAATAAAAAAATGTATGGTAGTAAAATTAGCACCATATCCATTAAATTATAATATTTAATATGTGATATTTAATTAACGATATCATCATTTAAATTTCTGGGATCCAAAAATATTGTTTTTATGCATATTTTGTCAGAATTCATTATGATAATGTGAAACAATAGTAGAATCCAAAGTCATAGTGTCACTTTCGTCAAAGTCAAAGAAAAAAAAAATTTAATTTTCACCATAAAAGAAAATGGCTGCCGGTACATTTGAATTAAATTCGAATTTAGTTGTACTTTTTCATGTTCATTTCTTGAATTCATCTAATATTCACGTTGAGTTCACCTTGCCGCTCCGTGTCATAGATAAATCTAACGAATAAAAACATCGAAAAGTAATCCCTCAAGTGGTTTGACGTGATCCTCCTACATTGGAGTTTAGACCAAGGTACTTACCCTGAATTTCAAAGATTAAAATGTCTAGAAATAAGTGTTGTGTGTGTCCCTGGCTGTCTAGTGACGAAAGATGATGGTAAGTTTTTTTAATTTATTACGCAAACACAGAATGTGCCGCTGTGCTCTTACCTAGATCTAATAATGGTTTTAACAACATAAAGTACCCTGCGATCTTCCAGTACTAAAACAGTGGCTTAATCATTTCGAGGAGTTCGATAACTAAGACTGCGACGTAAAATGTTTATATATTAGTGAAATGAAACAATATATTTGTATAAAAATTTTCACCTTATAAGAAAATGGCTGCCGGTACATTCGAATTATATTCGAATGTATTTGCACTTTTTCACTTTTGATTAATTCCTATCAACAGTATCTACTCCTTCGGGGCTTTGAATATGTATGTACCTATATACAGTAGGCCTTTAAAAGTCTGGACAGTTCGTACAAAAATTGTATGAAGTGATGCCACTACACAACTACTATATTATAGTCTTGAAAACTCCTGGATAATAGATCTACATATTAATATAACTAAGTTTGGGATACTACTTGCTTGAGAGTTTGATTAGTATTTAGTTTATAGTTATAGTTTAGTAATAAGGTAAAAAAGTAAATAAATATATATTGATGGTGGGAGGGGAACCCACAACTCATTCCCGGTTTAACAATCCCAACAATAGCAATAGTTTCTTCTAAAGAAACAAGACATTGATCTAGTATATTTTATTAACGCCACATAACTATACTACTTTTGGTTCAATTAGACTTAAGACTGTCAAAGGATTATAGATCTTAAGGTGTCCAGGAACTAGTGAGGTCCACTGTAATTGAACATATATTTATTTATAATTTATATTTATATATTTTTATAATAGTAGGTACTACTAAGTATTTATCATAGTGTACTTTAGAATGTCATTTTAATATAAGAGTAACCATAATGTAATATAAGAGTAATGTTGATTGTACTCTGGGTGAGTGAGGCGGAATCTTGCTGATTACTCCCCCCGGAGAAAGGAGGTGAGTCATTGGTGCTTCAAAGCTGAACCCTCAGTGCATGCCACAGTGACATAATACTAACTCAGCATACGGAATGACTCTAGGCCACTACATATCTTTGCAAGTAGCTTTAAACTGCTTTGTTTAACTGCTCCATAATAAAAATGTTAAACCTTCTTTTAGGTGTTGAGTTATTTCATTTAAATGTTATTTCTTCTCATTTTAGGTGTTACTCTTCACCATTTTCTTAATTTTACATTGAATCCTGAACGTTATATGACATGGATTTCCCATATTGATGATAATATACATCAACTGGATACAAATCATGTTTACAACAATCTAAGAGTATGCCGCAAGCACTTCAGGGCTCTTTATTTGTACCCAAAGAATCTTGTTTGTAAATTAGCTGTACCAGAACTACTACTACCAGGTAAATCATTATTTTCTTTTACTGAGCTCACTGTAGTGTTGTCATTTATAAATTAATTCTTCAATCAATTAATCATTTTTCTTAATTATCTCCATCAGGACATATTCAGAACAAATTTAAAATAACCCTGTAGGTTTAATGTGAGAAAATTGAACTATCTATTGAAAACCAATACAAGATACACTTTTTTATACCACTTAGGTGGTAGACATGCGCGACCCGCCTGTTGGAAAATGGTTACCGTGGCATATGAATGTTTGCTACAGCATGGCAGCAGGGGCGTCACATTCGAGCTGCTGACCGTATAGAGGGGAGGGAAGACCGTAAAGAGAGCCTCTGTGCTGTCAGTGCAGAAGACAAAGAAGAGTTTCTCGGTCTTCCCTCTGACAACAAACAGCCTCTCCAGTGAGCTCACCGCTAGAAACAACCAGTTAATTATTAGCCGCGGCATTCTCTATGGTGGAGGTACTTCCCCAGCTCAATTAGGACGGGAGATAATGTCATGTCCTAGCACCTTTTTTTATACCTCTAAAGTGGCAGACAAGTACCTACACCCACCTGATAGAAAGTGTGAAACTGACGTTTGCAACATCAGAGACATCACATTCGAGTTACCGACCTTGTAGAAACCTTCTAATGCCCTTGAATAACCCCACATTGTAGTCACTTTGAAAAACCACAGTAGCGGGTAACCACAGTTCCACAACTTGAGCGTGCTATCCCTTCTTAGTTCCTTTCATACCATCCGATGTACACAGTTTCCGGTCGTAATGTGTGAGAATGAACTCCCTGTCTGTGGTGAGCAGTGCAATAAAATCTAACATTTCCTGCAAGTATGGAATTGTAGACGATCCTCAGCGCCCGTCTATGTAACTCTCTTCTACTAACTACCTACTACTCTTGACTCTTATTAGCATTAGCTACTACTCTTGACTCTTAGTGCACCCATTTGATGCCATTATTAGTTACTTATGGAATTAATTTTTTTATCTTCAGCTCATGACCAGCAAGAAAAGGAGGCTTATTTTCCTTCTACATCTACACCGCTCGCTGTGACTCTCCTTCTTTCAATATCTGCAGCGCAGCATCACTTGGAATGCCCTGTTGCAGGAGCCGAAGTTAAGAGAATTCGGTTAGAACACAATTATTCTGGTAAAGGTCTTTTCTGTTCTATTTATTATTATTTTTTAAACCACTCGGGTAGCACACATGCGTACGGCCTACCTTATGGAAAGTGGTCTCCGTGGCCTATGGACGGTTGCACCACCAGGGGCATCACACTATAGAAATATTGTAAAACAAATTAATGTTTGTCATTTTGTATTATAAGTAACAGTTGCAGTGACATACCCTCTCGAATAACAAAAAAAAATTATGGCTCCTCAATTTGACTTCACCTCGCCTGATTGTAAGCTGAAAACAAGTCTCAGGAAAGAAGGTCACCATTACAAACACATATAGAACTATAATGGGGGCGTTCCGCTTGACGGCCTAATCAGATGCTTTTTCACGCTTCGCTTCAAGTACGAGTGTCATAGTAGCTTAGAATGGATTACGGTCACCTTTGCAGACATCAATAATACTAAAACAGTGTGAGCCAGCTTCAGTATCAGAGTACTTTTATAGGTCAGAAAATATGTTAAATGTACATCCGAAAACCGATTGAGGTGCGAGTGCTAATCAAAGTTAAAATTAAGTAATATTTTACTTTTGCAATTAGATATGGCCGCCGTAAGAATTTTTATAACTTAATATTTTTTTTATCTTCAGGTTATGAACACCAAATAACCGAGGAAAATGTTCATTCTACTTCAACACCAGGCTTTGAGACTACATCCGTATGCAGGAATATGGTGCCACTAGAGAAAAAAACAAGAATTCCTGAGACTCTCCTTCCTTCGACATCTGCAGCACAGCATCACTGGGAAAGCAATGTTGCAGGAGCCGAAGTTATGAGAGATCAATTACAACAAGCTGATTCAGGTACAGTTCCTTTCAGACCCATTCTTCGGTCGAATCGACGGCATTTTCGTCTTGCCATCATGGTGTAGTAATTGGTTTTGGTTGGTCGCTACTCACGGAGAGGACCCGAGTATAGGCTGCGCTCTACGAGAAGGCTTACAACGACCCATTAATTCATTCTGTTTTTTACCACTTTGATGGTACACAAGCACACGGCCCACCTCATGGAAAGTAGTAACCGTGACCTATGAATGTTTGCATCCCCCGGGGTTCTCATGCTACCTGTGAAGAGAGATGCTATGCTGTCAGTTCAGAAGACAAATTAGTGTTTCAAACCATCACATAGTAGTATCAATTAAACTCGGTCTTCCCACTGACAACAAAAACTCTCCAGTTAGTTCTGGCTACTCTGACCCTACTCACTCACCCAATACGTATCACAAGTTTATTAGTTGCTGTGATATTCTATAGGCCTTATTTTGCAGACATTTTGACACAGCACAGTAAAAAACATCGAGGTAGAGAGAAGCTTTAATTTAGATGACAAACTATTGGCACTGTCTATATATAAGAAAATCCCTGAGGGATACTAACGCCAAGTACTCTACCTCAAAGTGATGGGGAAATGAGTTTGATGCATACTTATGAAGAAATTATAAAATAAAATAATTTAGGCCTTTCTGATCTTAAAGCATACTTCCATCCGGCCAAACCATAATCCTATCTTACGGACAAGAATAATAGCACTTCGGGAATGCGAGGAATCTTGAAATGAAATCCTAATAAAAAATAACAAAATAAACGAATTACTTTGTTGTTTAAAATAATATTACCTCTGCCACCCCAGAGTGAATGTATGAATAATATTGTTAAAATATTGTTTCTTCTTTTTTCAGAGGAAAGGAAGAAAAACAACCAGACAAATATCGTGATACAGCTGATGTTTTATTATTGTTTGATCCGTTCAGCCTTTTGACTCCATCAGTGAAACGATCATATAAAACACAAAATTTACAAATGAAATTTAATAGGGAAGAAAGTGGTGTCACAATGAGAATACACAGGTAACATATTTTATTAATACAATGGCATTTGTGGTTTATTTTTGCAAGCGGCTTTGTCCGCAAACAAGCAATTTGCCCAAACTATTAACCCAATGGAACACATTAACAAGTTAAAAAGTTTCCAAGTTAAATCTGGAGATGTGTAAATTATCACCCAACCAGTTCACCTGTTTACGCATCATCTTTACAAACTTTAACTTCACATGAGCACGACTGCTCATAAAATGTTAACGTAGCCGCGGTAGCCTCGTGCTATGGGTAATGGGCTGCTGAGACGAGGTCTCGGGTTCCTCCCAGGTTTTTCCATGGCACACAACAATGACTTTTCGATGCTTTTCGAAGTTATGTGTGTATTTATCGCCGGTTAATGGCAATAGGTTGGCCACCTATTACATTGGGACCTAAACATAAACTGGCGAAATGTGGGTGCATGCATCTCCGCCTACCCCTTCGGGGATATAGGCGTGAGCTTATGTTATGTTAAATGACTGCTATGCAGGGAACACTTGTTCGATGTCTATTTGATCTAAGTGTTTCCGTGCCTCAAAGAGCATGATAAACTTTTAGTTACTGTTGTCATACGAACTACGAACATCATTATGGGTGTTAAGAGTCCTCAAAAGAAGAACTAGTCTACTACAGATCCAGGATATCCTTTCGGGGAGAAATGACCATGGTGCTATAAAAACCATGGTGCTATAATGACCAAGGCGCTATAATGACCATGGTGCTATAAATCGCTAATTGATTGAGGAGGTCAGATGCCAGTCATTTTTACCTTCCTTTTATACTGCTAAAGTGGTAGACAAGTACACGGTACGCCTGATGGTAAACGGTTACCATGGCCTATAGACATGTGCAACACCAGGAATGTCACGGGACATCACCGGAAAGCTGACACAACTGAGTAGGGGAAAGACTTAGAATATTTTAATACTTATTCCAACGGAATTCGTTGTAGAAAATAAATATTTATTCCTACATACATATATTCCACATCAACTGTTTATCATTACATTAATGTTAATTGAATTGAAATTAATTTTATTAACATTATATAATGATATTAGTATATTCAGGCAACCACTCCTCTACTTATTCTTAATGTTTCACACACTTTATAATGCTTTACAAATATTTTTCTTTTATTTTCCAGAAATATGGTGACACAACATAATTTTTAATTATTGTTTGTTCTACTTTGAACTGAAGCTGGAAAATAATCTGAATATTGATCAACCTAACAACTACACAACAGAGCTACAATCTACACCTGCGCTTTCTTTCTACTGTGTGATATTTGATAAAACTTTGTCAAATTTACTCTCGTTTGCCACTGTCATGTTAACTATATTAGCGCCCATGTATTGGGAATCTACAGGATTTATTGAGATGAACATTGCTCCGCTCTCTTGCATGGTAGCATGATGATGATATGTTATATTACTCAGAGTAAATGTAGCTTTACAATGGTGAAAGAATTTTTGAAATCAGAACAGTAGGTTTTGAGTTTTTTCATTACAAACATACACACAAAAATACAAATTTTTCCTCTTTATAATATTATTAATTTTTTTTTTCAAATATTTTTTATAATTTGACGAACTGTAAAAATATACTATTATTATGACTAATGTTCAATTGATTCCTTTATGTTTTTAATTTTGTAATTTGTCATTTTTATTATTTCATTTTTAAATACCTATGACGAACTGTATTAATTGTACTTTTATTCTATAAATTTAATGTATTCACAACAAAATCTATATGAATGTAATAGAATTTAATCAATGTAAATTCGCTGTTATATACAGCATGTAATCGCATTAGCATTGTACTGTAAGCTTTTATTGCTAATTATGATTTAAAAATGAAACTTTGTAATGAGAAGCTATTATGTAGCGATAGGGCAAAAGCAAAAATATATTACTTTCTTTTTGAAAATATGTACCTACAGTCTACATTACGGTCAGTACATAAAGTTGCATTATTATAAATACATTGCTTTAACTAATTCTTAATGCAATGTTCATTTATACCTTAGAGAGTATAAAAATCTGCATGCTTGTCAAAGAAGCAAACGAGCAGTATAATAATAGTTTTAAAACTGGCAATAAGGATAAATTAGTAGAAACGCATGATAAATAACACGTATGTTGCCTACTTTTACAGTATAATTACTTATAGTATTATATTATAATGTTTTATGTATTGCTTGCTATTTAAATCTACCATGTGAATCTGGAAAAATGTACAAACAGTAGATTTAACTTATTTCTATCGTTCATAAATGTATTGCTTTGTGACTTGTAAATGAAAAATTTCGAATTTTCTAATAAAACTTATAGTTATAATGATTGTTTTTTGCAATGTTCCAACTTGTTGAGTAAGATTAATTAATAAGTATTCTATTTACTCTCTAATTTTAGTTTATTTTTTATATATTAGTTTTATTCTATATTTCATTACATTAATGAATAAATAGGTCATTACTAACTTATATACGTAATAAAATTAATTGGTTAAATTATTGTAATCCCTATCAATTGGGTAGTAATTGTGATAGTAAATATGGTTTAATTTATTTTTGATGTTCATACGTGCATCATCATTGTTATTGTCAGTTGTTAATGCATACTGTATTCACCTATAATTAGTTATGCAATTAGCTGTAAACAACGAATCTGTGAAACTTATGAATTGTATTATTGTATATAACTGTTGGTGAATCTAATAAAATAAATAAATTATTTTGTATAAATCTAATACAACGAATTATGACCTATTTTCTAACTTGGTTCATAAACACGAATCACATCTACTTGCTTATCCCTTAATTTTAGATTAGTTTTACGCGTAGTAGTAATTAGTGTTAATAGGGTATTATCATGTATTAAGTGTTAAGATTACATAAAATCATACATGGGTAATGTAAATATAATTATTTTTATTTTGCAGTTATTGTTATCCCTAAGATATATTTATGGCTGTAATATTTGATTATTTTTTACGTTCATGAATAAATGTGTGACACATTTTGTGACATTTGTGATTTTTTTTAATATAAAATTATCTATAAAAATGATTATTGTTTGAAATTTTCTATTTGGATTTCTTCTAATTATCTTTCTTAAGTATTTATAAGTTCTAATGATTTCAGATATTTTTGTATTAAATTAGTTACTAAATAAGATCGAAAATATTTTTATTTGTATTTTGAAGTTATTGTTTTAATATACATATTTTTAATGTTAATTGTGGTATTTTTTGAGGCCTCCACCACCCCTCTGAGAAGGCCATGATGTACGATTGCATTTTTGTAACTTTGGATATGAACATTTTTTTTTAGAAAATTTGTGTAACTGTTTTCCTGTAATTAATATTGTTGTGAACAAAAATAATATTGTGCCGCTGAAAATAGTTACATTTCTTTCTAAAAAAGAAGGTGCATTACCTGCGGTTACGAAGAAGGTAGTCGACATCTATACGCCAATATAAAAAGTACCCTACGTACAAATACTACTAGCTAGTTCGTCGGGCTGTGACCTAGATGGCGTAGGTTTCTTTATATAATTTCTGAAACACGACTTGCCCATCTATCTCTACTATATATATTAATCTATGGTCACAGTGATACATTTTTAGGACGTTCGGCAATCAAAATTGAGTGCTTATAATTTCTGAGGTACCGAGGGGTGTCAATGAAGAATGATCGCGTATCACAAGATTGGCCTGGCTATTGCATAACCTTGCAACGCGTTAAAACTACTCTTGCGCATGTAATGTATGTCAGAACCTTCAAAAGATTCTAATACATAACAATAAGTAAGGTAGATCACGCACAATGTTTAGAAAAAGCTGAAAACGCATCACAGTCTGAATTTATTTAGCATCATCATGGATTTCAGTTCATTTGTAATGGTGATCCTCTTTCCTCGCCATGTCTTAAACATAATTTAAAAAAAAAGACTGACATTGGTAGCGGAACCGATGTCGCCAAACTCACACATACAGCCGTTAATCATACCGTGCATTACTAGTAAATAATGGCTTAGCGTGGTGGATTTTACTACTTACTACTTTTAATGCCAAATTAATTAAATACGTAGGTAGGTATACCGCCGGTTTCTGAAAGGCCTGCAAATTATTGATCAACTAACACTGCTGTTAATTTAACGACGATGTCAAATCAATTTGGGTTTCTGTAACGTTGATCGGCCAAAAACTACCTAATCCACATAGACCAAGGACGCTAATCTCTATGATTATTTATTGATTTGACATGCGGCTTATTTTTTATTATGGCCACATTAAACATTGTTGTTCATTAGTTCATTCTTGTCAGTCAAAAACGCCAATGCGCCCGGTTCCAAAACTGTTGAAAAAATGTTACAGTTACAGTTATGAACTTATGACTAGTAGTGTGATAAACGGCTTTATTCTCACAACGCTTAATACGCTTAAGCTTGTGTTTGTAAGCAGACTTAAAAAAGTGCTTTTCACTTAAAACGCTTTTTTAATAAGTCGTCTATAAACCTACGTAAATTGGACATGTTTTGTTATTTTATTTAATAAATAATTGTGTAACTATTTTGCTGTCATTTCTATACTAATATATAATAGTAAATTAGTCTTTGGAACATTGGATATATTTTATATTAACGATTTTGAACACAGACATTGTTATCAGTCCCTGTTGTTTATATACACTAGATTATACTCTCATATTATTTACACTTATTATAACTACTCTATACCTATTAAATTGTACACTTATTATACCTATCTACTATATTCACAATTAAAATTATATACACTGAACACTAATTATATACAATACGTTTATAAACTACTAAACTGGATACCTAATTAAAATACGAAACGTGCATTCGAACTCGAAAACTCGCGAAATAGGTAGGTAACATCACGGACGATCGCTTTAAGCCGACAGCAAAACGCGTACTAAAAAGCATAAAACAAAATAAAGCTTAAAAAGCATCACAACACAGCGAAAATTTATACGACTTGAAGTAATGTAGTCTTAAATACGTTTAAATCTATGTTGTCAAATTATATTCAATTTAACCGCATAATCATATTGACAATATTTTATATTTACGACTTTATTTTTGATCCATATAGTCTATTTTCCGACGCGCGCCAGTGCAATGCTACGCGGTCGGTGACAGTAGGTACATCATAACGTTCGTGCGCACCTAGAAACAAGCGTGCCGTCCGTTGTTTCGTTTAAACCAAATAAGCTTTATGCTTGTAAACGTACTTAAACGCTTGTAGCAATAAGCTCAAACTTTTCGTTGTGTTGTGTTTAAACGGCCACTACTACTTATGACATTTGTGTTGGTCAAGTCAATGTGTCAAGCATAAACCTATTTATTTTTATTAACATTAAAACATAACATAAACTCACGCCTGTATCCCCGAATGGGCAGGCAGATTTCTAGAGACCCACATTTCGCCAGTTTAGAGATTAATAACTATTGAAATATTCGTGTTATTATACAGATTCATGAGTTCAAGTGAGGTCAAGTCACTGTTGAAAAAATATTGGAAGAGAGCTTTTAAAAGCTCAAGTTACTTTTTAAATTCATTTCAAATTTTGTTAACACTATATTTGCTTTTATAAATAATACATGATTATTTAAAATGTCCGTATTTAAAATGTCCGCACGAGGAAAAAATTTCACCGAAAGGGAGAAGTATAAGCTTTTAAAGCTGGTTCACAAGTAAGTACATGTTTTGCACTTTATACAAACTGCGTATTGTAAATCTTTTTGTTTAATATCATTGTTTACATTACTTAACCTGTGCTTTAGCTAAGACTGATATATATTGCATTCCAGATTCAGAGATGTATTAGAAAACAGATGTATAAATGCAGCTACTACCGCTAAGAAAAATGAAGCTTGGGAAGCTATAACCCAAGAATTCAACAATAATGCAGTAGTTCCTCGAAACAAAAAACAGCTGAACAACGCATATTGGAATTTAAGGCGCCATAAAAAACAATTTGTATGTTTATATGATATATATATGATAATAAATATGTAAGTTTTTACTCAACTTCTTTAACAGTGCTAACACTTGGCGGGCAGGTGATCTGGGAATTACTTCAAATTATTCCGACTCTGTTGTCTGATATCAGATCAGGATAAATGAATACCTACTTGTCCTGACTAGGATATTTGAATAATAATAATTGCATAGTGGCTAATTCTTTAGGCAATTTTATTTATATGGGTAAATCACCATATTTGAGTAAGGTATCTTCACTAAATAGTATAAAACAAAGTCGCGTTCTCTGTCCCTATTTTTCATGTTTCTTTGTATGCTTGAATCTTTTAAACTACACAACGGATTTTGATGCGGTTTTTTTTAAATAGATAGAATGGTTAAAGCGGAAGGTTTTTATGTATATAACATCATGCTAATACCAACAGATGCAGAGCAGGAATGAAAAACGTTGCAAAAACGGGGTGACACAGACGAAGTTGCGCGGGTCAGCTATAGTAATAAATAAAACTTTATACACAGAATACATTTAGCTATACTTTTATATTTTTTTTTACAGGTACAGCAATGTTTAGATAATATAAATTATGATCTTAGTGATAGTGAAGCGGGACCATCAGATGAGACAACGTTAGAGGTACGATTGAATTTTTTTATCATAATACTGTAAAGCCGACCTCAACTTAGTGGGGCATAGGCTCAGAGAATTATGAATACTGGTTATATACAGTTCATTATAATATAACATAAACTCACGCCTATATCCCCGAAAGGCTGATGTGGTTTATGTTTATGCGAGCCCATTGCCATTTACCGGGCACTTATAAACCTGCGATAAATACACACATAACTTCGGAAAGCATCCACAAGTCATTGGTGTGTGCCATGGTTCAGTGGTGCCAGTTCATGTACAATGAATCTTGATCAATAATATTTTATATTTTGTTTCAGTCAAATGTACATAATAAATTAACAGAGCTAGGTTCTGTGTTAAAACAATTAAGAAAAGATGAAATGGTAGATAAGGTATGTATGTAACAAAATATATACCTACCATATATTTAAAATAATATCATGTACCACCTATAGCTACAACAAAAACATATATTTAACATACACTATCACTGAAAATAAAATATAAGCAATATAATAAAATTAATATAAGTGGAACAACTCTTTCCGTATCATTCTTGGTGCAAAGGTGCCCATGACTTTTCGATGCTTTCTGAAGTTATGTGTATTTATAGCAGGTTTATAAATGCCCGGTTAATGGCATTAGGCTCGCCACCTATTGCATTGGGATATAAACATAAACTGGCAATATGTGAGTGCTAGCACGTCAGCCTACTGAGTTTATATTGTTTTTTTTTATTTCAGAAGGGTATGGCAACTGGTGATGGTGGTGGTCTATATGAACCAGTCTTTGGCACTTTGGGTGCACAAATTTTATCAATATCGGGCGATCAAGTGGACCCCCTCTCCAATACCTGTGATAGTGCATCAAGTTACTACAATAATGGTACCTTTCTTACTCAACATCTTTTACTCATTGTACCAAAATTTTTTTTTAATATTTTACACTATTGTAATCTAATTAAAATGTTTTTTTAGATGTAGATGTGACACACTTGGAAGTGATTCCAGATGATTCCAATGTTACCGATGCTTTAAGTAGATCATTTACTCCACCAATAACAAATGCACCTCAAGATAAACATAATATAAAAATACCAATGAAGATGCTAAACAAGAAAATAGTTCCCACAAGTAATACCTTTTTAAAGAAGAAGTATTATGAAACAAAGGTGGAGTGTGCAAATATAGAGAAAAAAAACAAGTTATTAGAATACAGATTAAATTTAAAACGCCACAAGCTATTAGATTTAGAAATGAAACTCAAGCAAATAGAATACGAAAAGATGGTACAAAAATAAAACAATTTATATATTTTCAAATTTTTTATTATTTTTCCAAATTTTCCAAGTTTCATTTTAAGAATTAATAGTAATTGTTGTTTTTTCAACAATTACTCATCATTCTCTGAACCTTTTCTCAACTCGGTTGAGTCAGCTTTCTAGTCTGACTGAGATGCGGCTGAACTTCGATATTTTCCGTGAAGCGACTGCCATCTGACCTCCACAACCAATGGTCCAATGACCAAATGGCGATATCGAAGTTTCTAGTTCGACTGGTTGGACTTTTGAGGGCTCCAACTACCTGTAACGACTGCCATAGATGTTGTTGTTTAATTGTTTCAACAATTACTAAAATGTGTCCGTAATAGAGATGACCGTACATAAGTGTTTTCATCAGTCACTGAACTAACACCAATATCATTTGGAGCATTCTGATCCAACGATGAACTGGTTGCTTCTATGTAATCATCATGATTAAGAGCCAAATTATGCAAAACACAACAAGCAACAATAATATTCATAGTAGTAGGCAACTTGACACGAAGGCCAGTTGACAAACATGGGAACCGTCCCTTCAAAACACCAAAACATCTCTCCACGGCATTCCTGGTCCTTATATGTGCTCGATTATATGCTTCTTCACTGGGTGTTGAAGGGCGTAGGAAAGGTGTCAATAAATATGATCTGCATGGATAACCGCTATTTCCTAGTAGATAGTCACTGCCATACACTCCACTTTCAAAATCAGCACGAATGTGGGAATTATCAATAATTGTAGTGTCATGAACAGATCCAGGCCACCGACAGATCACATCCCTTATTTTGAGATTAGCATCACATATGACCTGTACGTTCAGGGAGAAATATCCTTGCCTGTTCCTGAATAGGTCAGCTCGGGGACCACCAGGAGACTGTATCCTTACATGTGTACAGCCAACTGTCCCAATTACATTAGGAAAAGAGCTAATGTCGTAAAATTCACTCTTTACCCTATTCCGATGTTGATCTGTTCTGGGCATAGAAATAAACTGCGGCCTAAGTTCTGCAATAGCTTCAGATACTCGTTGTATTATTCTACAAGCTGTAGATTTGTGCACCCTTATGTGATCGGCAACAGTAATTTGGAATACTCCTGTGGTAAAATAACTTATTGTCAGTAACACCTGTTCTATAGCATTTATAGGCTGATTTCTTAAAGTGAAGCGGCTTATTTTCGGCTCTATCAAATTTACCAACAACAGGACAACATCTTTTGTCAGTCCGTAGCGGTGCTTAAATTCCTCGTCATTATAATAGTCAAAAGGATTTATTTTCGTTCTAAATGGTTGCGTTATTTCTTCTTCTTCTTCTTCTTCATCACTGCTAGACGTGCTGATGATGCTGATATCAGAAAGCGACATGATTGTAATCTAAAACAAGAAACAATATAAGCTTAGCCAAATGTCCAAAATATATTTTTTTACAAATAAAAACACTTAATGTAAATGAAACTTCATTTTAAATATGGTGGACATACCTTAAATAAAGTAGATTTGAAGAGAAAATGTTTTTATCTACATTTTCTATTGATTATTATTATTGTAATGTTAATTCGCCGATACGCACCCAAAGCTTTTGTTTACCAGTTTTGACACACGAATAATCAATCTTACGGTTTGACAATTGTCAAGCGTTTCGGAAACCAAAATGGCGAATGACATTTGACATATGATTCTCCCAGTTTATTCATTGTTTAATTTGACTTTGACAGCTATGTTATCTGACACGATGATCAAATATTGGCGTCTCGCCATTAGGTACCTAATTTTATAAAACATTTACATTTACTAGAGACTGGCAAAATTGCGGTTATTCTGCTGCAGAAGCCATTTTAAGAAAAGAAGAAGAAGAAGAAGATCAAATATAGATAAAAAAAGGATTTATGGCGTTTCATGCTTTGAATCCTTTTGAATAGAACAAGCTTGAATATTTACCTAGAAGATTAGACGTAACATAACATAAACTCAAGCCTATATCCCCGAAGGGGTAGGCAGAGGTGCTAGCACCCACATTTCGCCAGTTTTGTATATACGTATTCTTACAAAAAGGTTCAAATTATCGAATTTATCCTTCGTTGCGTAAATACGCACAACAATGACGCGTGCACCGACTACATCACAGTTCCACTTGTTTTTTTTTCATGATTGAACCCAGATGTGAACTATATAAATAAATAAATACAAAACAATACAATAAACAATCTACACAACGCCACCTAGACCCATGGTAAGCATAGTTTAACTAGCTTGTGTTATGGGTTATAGAATGCGGATAAATATACTTAGATACTTTTTTTAGTAATTTTTTTTTAATATATCACGCCTATATCCCCGAAGGGGTAGGCAGAGGTGCTAGCACCCACATTTCGCCAGTTTATGTTTTAGGTCCCAATGTATTAGGTGGCGAGCCTATTGCCATAAACCGGGCACTTATAAACCTGCGATAAATACACACATAACTTCGAAAAGCATCGAGTCATTTGTGTGTGCCATCCGAGACCTCGTCTCAGCAGTCCATTACCCATACCACTAGGCTACCGCGGTAAATACATACATATTATAATATAGTAAAACCAAGACCAATGCAAATATTCATATTCATGCACACAAATATTTGCACTGAGCGGGAATCGAACCCTCGCCTCCTACGTAGCAGTCGCGTTCACTACCGCCACGCCACGGAGGTTGTCATACTATGTGCGCAGTACTTATGCGTTTTGTATGTTTTTGCTGAGTTGCTGAGTTTTTGTCAAGCTGAGCGCCACCATTGTAGCACTGAACGTGTTTGCAATGGTGACCCTCTTTCATGAGACTTTGCCTTCAGCTTAACATCAGGCGAGGTGAAGTCAAATTGACGTGCCATAAATAAAAGAAAAAACCGACTTTGGCGAGGATAGTATCCGTGGGGATTTTGCGCACGATAAAAAAAACATCGTTTCTGCAATCTGAATCCAAGATGTGTGACACTGACTATACCTAGTTGAGTCTGAAGAAAATTGGTTTATTAAACATCTAGGACAGTCGTTACGGGTAGTTGGAGCTCTCAAAAGTCCGACTAATCTAACTACAAAACTTGTGAGGGACAGATGGCAGTCGTTTTACGAAAAATATCAAAGTTCAATCGCATATTTTTTTTATACCACTTACGTGGCAGACAAGCACACGGCCCACCTACAATCGCGCTGCCTACTCTGTAGAAACCTCCCGTCTTTCTCGAAAAACCCCATATGTAGTCGCTTGGTAAAATTACAGCAGGGAGTTCATTCCACAGCTTGAGCGTGCGCGGGATGAAGTTTCTTTCATACCGTACAGTGAGTACCGTTTCCGGTCGTAGTGTGTGAGGATGAACTCCCTCTCTATGGCGAGCGGTGCGATGATAGAAAGTAGGTGTGGGCATCATGTCGAACAATTCTTCTGAACACAAACCATTGTACAGACGGTGAAATAGTCAGTCAGATAGAAGGTTGACCTTGACCGAGCTGGTTAAAGGTTCAGAGAATGATGATTTTGAGGTAAAGGATAGACTGAATTAATATCCTCTCCTTTCCCAAGCTCTTATCTATACCAAATCTCATCTGATTATCTTTGAAAGAAAATTTCATCTTCTTGAACCCCTATTTTCGTGATATATTATAGCCAGCCTCTTTGGCGTGGCGGTAGTGAACGCGACTGCTACGCAGGAGGCGCGGGTTTGATCCTCGCTCAGTGCGAATATTTGTATGCATGAATATGGCTATTTGCACTGGTCTGATCGTGCCTCGTAGAGCAGGTTAAGCCGTCGCTCGGTTCCGGTTGCCATACGAAAATCTATGGCCGTCGTTACGGGTAGTTGGAGCCCTCAAAAGTTCGATTAGCCTAACTACAGAACTTCGATATCTACAATCGAAGTTCAACCGCATTTTAGTTAGACTAGAAAGCCGACCCCAACTCATTTGGGAATAGGCTCTGATAATGATGACAGTCGGGGCCCATTCAAATTTTACCAATCAAATCTTCCCAAGGGGCCCCGACTATATTGTATGAATTTTAAACTACTGGGCTTGTTTCTTTCTTTTTAGTTTTAGTTTAATTAATTTTTCACGTAATTTTTAAAATTAGTTTTTACGCAGTCGGGTTTTTTGTTTTTCTTTGTATTATTTTTTGTTTAATTTGTTTGAATTTACACTTGTCTTACGAGGTACAGTACACAAATATCGACGGACGACAATCACGCTATGGAAATAAGGTAAGAATGAAATAATATTAGTTTTAACAGGTGGTAAGGCATGGCGAACTGAGAATTATCTTATATATAAAATTCTCGTGTCACAATGTTCGTTCCCGTACTCCTCCGAAACGGCTTGACCGATTCTCATGAAATTTTGTGAGCATATTGAGTAGGTCTGAGAATCGGCCAACATCTATTTTTCATACCCCTAAATCGTCGGAATGGAGCAGCGGGAACGGGATCAGAAGTCCACGCGGGCAGAGCCGCGGGCAACAGCTAGTTACTTATAGATTTCGACAAACTAAACATCTGCATTATTTAAACAGACTCACTATTACGGAGTCTCTAAAAATAGTCCTAATGATTCTGTGGTTATATTTAGAGCAGAAATTGTTTGTAACAATGTACTAACTATGTTCGCACCTTTGTATAGTTCCCGGTATATAACTTGACCCCAAGTCGCGAGAAAGACGAAGCTGCACGCGCATATTGGTTTGATTTAATCTATGAATGGTTGATATGAGCTCATCTCTTGGGAAGCCACACACTTATTTTGATGTAGGACAAGTTAATTTGACTTCACCTCACTAGCCGCGGTAGCCTAGTGGTATGGGTAGTGGACTGCTGAGACGAGGTCTCGGGTTCGATCCCAGGTTTACTATGGCACACACCAATGACTGCGATGCTTTTCGAAGTTATGTGTGTATTTATCGCAGGTTTATAAGTGCCCGGTTAATGGCAATAGGCTCGCCACCTATTACATTGGGACCTAAATATAAACTGGCGAAATGTGGGTGCTAGCACCTCTGCCTAACCCTTCGGGGATATAGGCGTGATATTATAAAAAAAAAAAAAAAAAAACCTCACTAGATGGTAAGCTGTAGGAATGGAATGAAAGGATGGTAACACTGTACGTGTTTGTAATGGTGACCCTCTTTCCATTCAGATTACCATCAGGTGAAGTGAATAAGCTATTGCCTCTCTTCTGCCAGTAGTCATAAATTTTGATGGAAATTAAAGCGTTTAGTAACTTAGTGGTGAAGGAGTCGGACTTGCGAACGAGAGATTCCGTGTTCGAACCCTTTTTTTATAGTGCTAAATATCCCCAAGTATACCCCACGCCCGAACTGGTTTGGGAGGCTATGTCGGACTCAAACCGACTAAAACGCACGCCGTCTTTGGGCCCTTAGTTGCCGGAGGTGAGAATTCGTGAGATAGTAACCAACATATCCCTCGCACCCCGGCAGACCTCGATCTATCTAACCGCCTTCAGGTTTAGGGACCACGGTGTCCCGGGTTCGAACCCTGAGCATTATACTACTAACGTAAACCCACGCCTAGAGCTTAGCTGGAGGGTTTTTAATTGAGAGGGAATGTTAGTAATTTCGGTTGCTAATATTATTAATAAAATAAATATATATATATATATATTTCAGTAACATTGCAATATTTTCGCAAGGGTTGCACGTAGCAACCAAAGATCTTATCTCAATATCTATTTCATTCTGATATATTATCAGTAGTTTCACAGATAAAAAATCTAAATTACTTCACACAATGAATACATTTATTCCGTCATTCCTTACTTCTAAACTTGATTGGAATTTTTCAAAAGTTTTTTTTATCTAGGGGGCCGTTCAAGTATCACGTGGGCCACCATGAGGGGGGTGGGGGTCTCTGTTTTGCTTATTTTTGATGACATGGGGGGTAGGGGAGTCTAGATGATGATTACGTCATCGGTAGTTTTTTACTTTTTTACACGAATGGTAACCCTCACATGGTCTATGCTTGAAAACAAAATGGGGATGGGGATTCCCGCAAATAATACGTACGTTTAGGCGCTCTCTTTAAAACCGATTAGGGGAATTACCGCGCGCTATTCAACTATCTAAATTTCCTAGTCTGTCAATGGTTAGTGTATTGTTTCGTTTGGATAGATAAGTACTATACCCACTAGACTTATTGTAATTTTTAAAATTATAAGATATCATTAAAATTACAATATAAAAAAATAAGTGTTTACGTAAGCAAAGGGGGAGGGGGTAAGACCTTTGATAACTTTTGCTGACAAGGGGGATGGGGGGGTAAATAATTGTAAAAAAATCTGCTTAAGTAATATTTGAACGGCCCCTAGCAACATTGTTTTTCCCATATAAGGGGGGAAATTTAGGGTTGCAAATAATTATTTACCCCCAAACATGTAAAAATATGTTGGGGTGATAAAATTTTAACATGTCTGTGTGTCTCTGTCTATGGTATCAGAACTAACGAACGGATGAAATGATTTTTATATAGCTTCTTTCCTTGAAATATGAAATTACAACCACGTTTCAGAAAATCCTGGAATATTTATTCATTACTAGCTGTCTAGTAATACTTATTATAATTTTATTTATAAGCCTTTATTGTCAACGTCATTATACATAATAATTGCAGCAATTATGAGAAGTCAGCATGTCCTAGCCCAGCTATATTTTTAATATTGTCTAGTAATATCGTCGAGTGGTGATAAATTTTATGATACACTGGGTTCTTCAATTTATTAAACAATAATTATATAATTACATCACACACAAATCAGATATATTATATGTATGTATATTTTGGTAGAATATGCATATGAATAACATGTCTATTTGTCCCTATGGAATATATGCCCCTGGTATACTGGATGTACAGAGATACATTTGGAGATAGGACACTATTGTTGGTTGGATTATATTGCTTCTGAATTATAAATTATAATTCAAAATAGTATTACATAAATTTATCATTATTTTCAATTTACAATTCCTATGTAATTTTACTATAAATAAAAAGATACTTCCTCTATTTTTTTGCATAATCCCGCACCAATATAAAAATTAATTGAGTAAAACTACAAAAAAAATATTTATGTACTCAATGTTTTTTGAAATATATTTATTTCTTGGTTTTGAATAGATTTTTTTTTATATTTTTTTAAAAATATGTAGCACATAAATATGACACTCATTTAAAAATAAATGATCAAAATTATTTTACTATACAATATTTTTAAGAAAGAAATGAACTAGAATGCTTTTATTTTGTTTGACATTGGCATACATTTTTTACTTGCCAAAATAGGGTAAAAAAAGAAATGTTAACTGAATAGCCTAAAAAAAGATATATACAGATTTTTACTGTATAGTTCTACCTACTGTATTTTTTATGTAGGTATTTGTAATTTTTTGGATAATTTAATACATATTTAAATTTTATATATAATACTTTTAGTATTAATTTATTTCGTTTCGTTCAGTAATGATTAATCATCGTTTAGTAATGATCAAATAAACTTTCTAAGTATTCGAAATTTGCAAATAAAGTGCAAAATGGTTAAAGGTATTTGCGAAAGTGTGTCAATAACTTTCGCACAGTTAGTGGGTCACCAAACAGTTAACTAGACAATGTGTACACATAGGTAATATAACTGTATTGAGGTAATATTATTACCTTCCATATAATTTTTTAATATCTGTCGGTGGAAAACTATATTTCCCGGACGTTGCCCCTTCACTATATTATCATGCACAGACATATTCCATCACGCAACCTCAATACGAACTATCTTTTCCTCATATATTGAGAGTGAAATATACATATAAACACTGACAATAATACCAAAATAGTATCCTACTGATCAAACTCAAGATCTCTCTTTATTATTCAAATTTGTTGAACAAATATACACTTTGAAATTGCCTCAAAAATTTCACTTTTTGCGAAATCAAATAAAATTAAAATCACTCACCAGTAGAGTTGTGACACTTTGGCGTACACCAAAATTAAAATCACGATTTAAGTCCGTCGAGCAGTGTAATAAATCTCGTTTCGTTAAAAAGTCAGATTTAATAAGACACTAAAATGATCAACATTACACACCTCTCGCCATTTTCGGGGTGACTGACGTCTGACGTACATTTTTTTTTCCTTTTTGCAAACATTTTCGCAAAACGTCATTGACAGGGTTGCTAATGTTATAAAGATTTTTTCTACCATTTAGATGGAAAGAAAAATCATGATCAGATTTATTGAGTTATCTATGCTGTCGTTAAAAGTGCAAGATCTACACTAACTATATAGGTAGGTAAAGACAACAGGAAGCGACTTTGTTTTTTTATACCCCTCGTTCCCAATCGACCACCTGAGTAGTCTACCTGGTTGGTCAGTTATGAATAAATGTTCCTAACCATCCAGCTTGTGCAACTATGTGCTGATAATGATAGCCATTTGCTTGTATTAAATGTATTCACAAAATTTACATTTATTGGGCTATGTTTTGCTGGGTAATGCTGCATATGCTGCGTATGCTGATGGCTGGATCTCGGACAGTACACGTTTTTCTATAGGTACAAATAAGCACCAAGGAGCCGACACCAAGTTCCTGAACTAGGAAACCTACTTGACATAGAAAGCCAAGTTACAGTTCTGAATCGTTCCTTAGTATCATGCATAATACCTAAAGTCTATCCAAGCTTCATGAACCTCAAGTGTAAATGATTTACCACGAATATTATGCCATCATCATCCTACTATTGATTTGCCAGTTACACCCAAAGTATGTACTTTGCTGCCCAGGGTCAGCTTATAGTTTTTGATAGTAGTTGCAAAGCTTGACTTCTCCGGAAGCGACTGCCAGATGATCTCTCAAATCTGAGAGGCATGCCCGCACCAAAGACGTTGTTCTGTAAGTGCACCAACAAGCTATGTAGTTGGCCTGAGCCCCAGACATAGTTTACAAACTCTATACGTGCTGGGAAATATTCCCAATAGTGCCCTCTAGCCCTGTTCCCCGGGGTGTTGTTTTCCCAGTTATCACCAGGGTGACAATTTGTGCCCGACTGTTCCACTTAGGTGGCAGACAAGCACACGGCCCGCCTGTTAGAAAGTGATTACCGTGACATATGGACGTTTGCAGTGCAACATTAGGGGCGTTTGGGCTTTAAGCACAGCCGTCGCTTGCAACCTCTACATCACTGAAATGTGACGGCAGCAATTGAAAATAAAATAAAATAATAATTAACAGGATATATTTAATAAAAGACTCTGTAAATAAATACATCAATAATAAAGCCCACAATGTGTGCTTGTTCGTTTGCTTGATGTATGTTCTCCGCTCCAGAGAGTACGTCAGCTGTATTATCAAATATTTCACCTTTCTTGAAACAATATTTCCTGAAACGTAATCTACCGCCTGAACGAGTAATTTCTTTAGTTTCTACACCAATGAACGCATCATAAAATGCGATTATATACGGAATGACAAATGATTTTCCTAACCACATCCATAGAAGAACGAAGAAAGCTGTTAGAAGAATTACCTGACAGAACATATAGAAATAATATGGAAATATTATAGGATCAGGTGTAGTTAAACGCGTGATTTTGCATACTAGCCATTGTATCAACATCCAGTAAATAAGACATTGGTTTGTACCGGCGCATAATGACATACAACATTCCCAAAATCTGGCACATAGTATATAGGGAAAGCAGAACACTTCCCACCAGTTATATCTGAACAAATCATCGGCACCAGTATGAAATCTTTCTCCTTGTAGTTCAGTGCAATCTGTTGGTTTCGGTGTAGGGGGCCTTGGTTTCAGCGGCTTCTTCTTCTTCTTCTTCGGAGACATCTTGTATTATATTCTTACCAAATACTAACAAATATTTTAGTCTTGCTACACTATATATTGATGATCATATCAAAATTTAGTTTCTAAAATGTATAATTCACTATTTATATTGTAAGTAACGATAGTTTAAAATGCAAATATTCCAGTGTTCAATAACATTGTGAAAATAAAATGACAGCGTCAAAGATAGCAAAGATAACATAGATCTAGATCATAGGAGATTACTCGCGACGGTACCTACTTAGAATCAGAAAATTGATTTGATGTATACCACAAACGTCTAAGGGATGGTACAAATTATGTATAGCGACCGACTGTCGTACTCATCTGCCGTAGCACACGGTCATCTTCTTCTTCGAGTCGATATCAACTTTTACTGTTAACAGATGTACCTAACCAGACTAAAATTCGGCGACACTGACTGCCAGAGTGTTCAGATCCTCAGTTTCGCAATTGTGCCACAGTCTCAACCCCCACCCTCTGCATCGAATTATCGCCATTTTACTCGGTTCGCCCTGTAGCAGCCAACCTGGAACTTCAATCTACTAAGGGACTTCCACACCCACCGCAGTTCGTGCCCGGATGGTAGGTTTTCGGCGGGCTGAATGTGGTTTTAAAGGCTCTTAGCTCACGGTAGCACTATCCTCAAATGCCATCAAAATCTCTTAAAAGACATTAAAGTAAAAGTACAATGAATAGTTTGAGTCCGAGTATTATGTCGGGCTAACTCGATTCGGTATATTGTCTATGCTATAATTTTACATCATCTTTATTTTATTTAAGTGTCAAACAAATGTCATTACTTTACTTTACTCTATGGTTAATTTAGTTCCGTGTTGATCATGGTGGGGTGAAGTTACGCAGTTTTTCTCATAAAATAATAATTACGTGTTTACGGTGATATTATTATGTTACGGTCATAGAAAACTCACTATCAACTGCAGGATTTGCATAATCCATGTTAATTCAAGGATCAACCGCAGGTAAACTATTTTAGTACCTTTAATACTAAGTGAAAGTTTTTTTTAAGGATTCGTAATAGTTTTCAAGGAAATGCGATTGAGTTGTTACGTGTTTTTATTATTTATGATACGTAGATAAAACTTGCTTTAATTTTTCTTCCATATACTCGGATTGACATTCAATACAACTGGTTTTTTGACCTCTATAATTGCAAATGAAGTATTTGTTGTTTATTCTTAATTATAGAGTTAACTTCAATACAACCTTGAACATATTTTTCATATCCTGTCTACATTAATTAAATTATTAACACTACTAATTCATAATTCTCGTTGAATTAATGTATTACTTACTTTGACTATATTTCAATACTGTGCTTATTACCCACAGGAATGTATTCCTTTTCCTGCTATGAAAAGGAGCTCATATTCTCTCTTTGAACGTAATCAACCTGTGGTCAAAGTTTCAGTTAACTCCATCCAGCAATTTTTATGTTAAAACATAACAAATGAACACGCACTTATTTTACTTGGAAATAGTTGTTGTTTTGCTAGAACAATTGAGTGATAAAATATAATATTAATGACTAGCTTGTCAGTAGTATATTGATTATCAAGGTAGGAGAGATATGTTGGCTACTATCTCACCTTTGGCCTGTCTAGTAATGAATATAGCCTATTTTACTCAAGGTGAATATAGTTTGCCAATGGTGAAAGAATATTTGAAATCGGCGTAGTTTTTGAGTTCATTGATTTCCAACCATACACACAATAATACTAATTTTTCCTCTTCATAATGTTAATGTAGGTTTACACAATACATAATAAATAACTTTGAGAACTTAGCTATGATCAAATACTCGCTGATCTGTAGCGACTTGTATTGTAAAAATTAAAAAGGAATCCTATTGCCTGATTGCATCGCTTTGTATGGAGTCTGATAACTGTATTGCAATAATAAAATATGCGCAACTTTGAGCTATAATTGGACAAAGTTTTATCGCAATCATTGTGAATATTAAACCAGTGTAGATACCAATACTTGTATTTTTGAAGCCTCTATACTCCATTTGTTTAGGTAGGTACTTAAATAAAGGTAAACAATCTTGTGGCAACTTTTTATAAAAACACATGTTAAACAAATAAACTAGACTAACTAACTGACTAACTAGTGGTTCGACACAAGCTTTTAGTTTTTAAAATGCGTTACTAAGTAGAAAAGTATTTTAATACTATTAATAATATTAAAAAGACATGCTAAGATTCTTTAATTTTTTCTAAGTACCTACCTAAACCTAAAAGAAGGTTAGCATCCATATTTACTTATATTGCCTGTAACCCCTCTAGCTAAGCTCAATAACTTGTGCTAGCAGTCGGTTTACGTCATCAATAGTGTAAGGGGCAGTATTCAAACGGGGGACCCCCGTTTTCAACGTTTAAAATTAAATTTCTTAGCAGATTAAGAATTTTCTTTCAAGTTTTTTTTTTGCAATAGACAAAGTTTTTGTAAGTGACTTCAAATATATTTAAGTGTGAAAAATATTAAATGATACACTCCAAGACTTTAATTGGTAGTGCTTGTGCGGCTAAGCACGTAATTAATTTCCTTGCGATTTACACCGCATAGCAAGGAATCGGGAAAAAAAATTTTTTTCCTAAATTTATTTAGCTGCATCATTTTCGCTTAGGAATTTATTTTCGGCATACCCTTATTTTCACAAAGTGCCCGATTGGCAGCAACAGGCTCGCCCCCTATTACGTGGGACCGAAAATCATAGTTGGCGTAATGTGGGTGTTTAATACACCTCTGCCTACCCCTTCAGGGATTACGGGCGTGAGCATATGTATGTATGTAAATATTAAATGAAAATATCACGAAGTTAATATAATATAAAGAGAAATCCAGTGATGGCCTTTGTTGGCATGCGGTTTTGAATGCGACCTCTATACAGGGGCCGCGAAAATATTTGTATGTATGAATAATTAGAAGACCGGGCTAATTGACGTGTCATGGGAGAGGTTTATGTCCAGCAGTGGACCGCCGCCGCGGGATGATGATGATGATGATGATGAATATTTTGCGTTGATTTGGTTGCGCTTAAGCTGTCGGTCCAAGCTGTTATTACATTTTGCAGCTGAATTTACTCTACAGAATTTGGGGTCAAATAGGTATTCGTTAAGAAACAAGAAAATTAAGTGTCACTCAAAATGAATTTTTTATACAATACCTACTACATACATACATACGGTCACGCCCGTAATCCGTGAAGGGGTAAGCAGAGGTGTAATAAACACCCACATTTTGCTATGATTTTCGGTCCCACGTAATAGAGGGCGAGCCTATAGCCGCCAATCGGGCACTTTGAAAAAAAAATGGGTATGCCGAAAATAAATAACTAACCAAAAATGTTGCAGCTACATAAATTTGGAAAAAACTAATTTTAACCCGATTCCTTGCTATGCGGTGTAAATCGCAAGGAAATTAATTACGTGCTTAGCCGCACAAGCACTACCAATTAACGTCTTGGAGAGTATCAATACAATACTATTAACGGGAATTTACCTGACGTTTCTGAAATACCTTCAAATTTACATGACGTTTCCACCAGAGGCATGCCCGCCTTTGGCGAGCCCTATTAACAATATTGTATATCACACAGAACAGGAAAAACTAGTAGAAATGCGACACGATAGTTTCAGTAGCGGAACCGATGTCGCCAAACTCACACATACAACCGTTAGTTAACCCTTTTTAAGGGAGTAGCAACATTACTGCCACTATCTTTTTATTTCAACCGTTGAAAATAATTACTTTGCTATAAATAAAAATGTATTTATTTTTTTTATTTTTTATTTATGGCACGTCAATTTGACTTCACCTCGCCTGATGTTAAGCTGAAGGCAAAGTCTCATGAAAGAGAGTCACCATTGCAAACACGTTCAGTGCTACAATGGTGGCGCTCAGCTTGACGCCCTCATTAGCTTGGTCACGCCCCGCTTAAAGGACCCGGGACTGTAGGAAAAGGGAAACTGTGGATCGAATAAGCTTAAATATTTAAGAAAAAGTTAGACGTATTCTTACAAAAAGATTCACATTATCGAATTTTTTCTTCGTTGCGTAAATACGCACAACAATGACGATATTAATAAACATTAAAAAGTTGTTTAATTTTTTTCAGATCACTCCCCCACAAAAATGATCTCACAAACAATATTTACCCTGGCAACACTGCTCATAATCACAAATTCGGAATATATACCGCCAGGCCCTGCATACAACTGCCCCACAGACTCCAGTTCTACACTGCTGTACCCTTGTGTGTGTCAAAAAGGCAGTGATACAGGGTTATATATAAAATGTGAAAACAGCGGTTTGGCGGTACTCAGTGTGGGGTTGGGTAATATTGCTGGATTGGGGTTGCCAATCGAAAAATTGTCGTTGAAAGAGTGTAAAATTTGTAAGTATAATTTTTTTTTTCTAGATTTTTTTAGCTGTATTGGATATTTTGAAGTTACTGTTTGCATGGAGTGTACCTATTACAGAACTATACCGTGGTTTATGGACGGAATTTTGTCTATGAAGTTATTACATACATACATATGCTCACACCTGTTTCCCTTTGGGGTAGGCGGAGGCGAATTAACACCCATCCACCAAACATTGCATTCAGTCCCACTTAATAGGGGGGTGAGCCTATTGCCGTATTGCGGGCACCATTATTGAGTCTAGGCTGTATTTATATAGGTATACATATAAAAATGAATCGCGAAATATGTTGGTAAGCGTATAACTTGAAGACGGCTGGACCAATTCGAGTAATTCTTTTTTTATTTGTTCCTTGAACTCTACGGAAGGTTTTTATGGAGCAGCGGGAACGGGATCAAAATTTCCCGCAATTCCCGCATGGGAAGGGATAGGGTGGTCCACATTCTTCTCTGCTGAAAACCACGACCTGAGAAATTCCAGAATTAATCATATAATCATTCTTCTTTTCAGCAAAACTCTTCGGTTCTCTCTTTCACCGGTCAATTATACGAGTGTTGGAGATAGAGGACTCCCCTATACAAGATATAGGGGAATATGCATTCGCCGGGGTCAACAGGACTCTTCAGGAGTTATATCTGAAGAATACGAGCATGAAGGAGTTCCCTAAGGAGGCTTTTAAGGTAAGTTAGGCGGTCTGGCGAGGCCGTCAAGGTTGGAACTGCCATTCTAGGTACAGGAATAACAGCAACTGTAATAACGTCACATAACATAAACTTACGGCTATGTCCCCGAAGCGGTAGGCGGAAGTGCTAGCACCCACATTTCGCCAGTTTATGTTTAGGTCCCAATGTAATAGGTGGTGAGCCTGTTGCCATTATCCGGGCACTTATAAACCTGCGATAAATACACACATAACTTGGGGAAGCATCGAAAAGTCATTGGTGTGTCATGGTAAAACCTGGCATCGAACCCGAGACCTCGTCTCAGCAGTCCATTACCCATACCACTAGGCTACCGCGGTTGTTTTAATATGTTTTATTTAAAATATATAATGGCAATAGGCTCGCTACCTATTACATTGGGACCTAAAACATAAACTGGCGAAATGTGTGTGTTAGCACCTCTGTCTATCCCTTCGGGGATATAGGCGTGAGTTTATGTTATGTTATATTATGTTTACATATTAATTGTTTGCGTTTATGTAAGTACCTAAACAAATGGAGTATAATAAATATAGTGATTAAAATAAATATTTACTTACATTTATCTAATTTATACACAAATATTTGTGATAAAGATGTCGTCAGACATAACATTGCGAATCAAAGTTCATTAGAACATTGACTCATTAAATACTAGCTGACCCGCGCAACTTCGTCTGCGTCACCGAAACATTTTTCACTTCTATTCCACACCAGTTGGTTGTAGCATCACTATCACTAGTACATAGTATAAAACAAAGTCGCGTTCTCTGTCCCTATGTCCCTTTGTACGCTTCAATCTTTTAAACTACACAACGGATTTTGATGCGGTTTTAATAGATAGAGTGTTTGAAGAGAAAGGTTTATATGTATATAACATTATTATTAGGATTAACGGAGGTAGGACACGACGGTATCTCCCGTCCGAAATGAACTGTTCAACTGGGGAAGTACCTCCGCCCTACAGAAGACCGCGGTCATAATAACCATCGTGTTGTGTTCCCGCCGGTAAGTAGGGTAGCCAGAGCTCACTGTACCCCTCCTTCCCCTCCCCTTCCTAGCCTCCCCACCCCTTCCCAGCTCTCCCCCTTTCCCTTCAGGGTGGGCAGCGCGTGTGTGACACCCTTAGTGTTGCGCACGTACATAGGCCACGGTGGCCGCTTTCCATCAGGTGGGCCGTGTGCTTGTCTGCCACCTACGTAGTATAAAAAAAAAATCATGCTACAACTAACAGGTGCGGAGCAGGAATGAAAAATGTTACAAAAACGGGGTGACGCAGACGAAGTTGCGCGGGTCAGCTAGTGATGTTATAAATGAATCGCGAAATATGTTGGTAAGCGCCTAACTCAAAAACCGCTGGACCAATTCGAATAATTCTTTTTTTTTATTTGTTACTTGAACTCTACGGAAGGTTTTTATGGAGCAGCGGCAACGGGATCAGAAGTCCACGCGGGCGGAGCCGCTGGCAACAGCTAGTTAATTATATAAAGTTCCTACTGACAAAAAAATGTGTTTGTTCAATATAATACTAAAAAGATATGGGCCTTGTTGTTTCAAATGAAACAGGTATTATATGCCATAGGCCACGGTGACCGCTTTCCATCAGATGGACAGTGTTCTTGTCTACTACCTAAGTGTTATATAACTTTTTTTCCACAGATCCTCGGGAACGTCTCAATATTATCAATAGATGGTCATCTCATGACTAAATTGGATAAGGACATCTTCGCTGGGAGCTTAGCTGCAGGGAAACTGGAGAGATTGCATCTTTCCAACGGACTTATTGGAGATATACCGGTGGAGGCTTTTCAGGTAAAGCTTCGAATTTTTTTTTTCATACAACTTAGGTCGCAGACAAGCACGCGGCCCACCTGATGGTAAGTGGTTACCGTGGCTATGGGCGAGTGTAACACCAGAGGAATAACACTCGTGCCGCAACCCCTGTAAGAACAGAGACATTCTGTGTCGTCAGCGCAAAAGATTTAGGATATGCCTTTGGTTTTCCCACGGACAACACAAATTCGAATTGGACATAATTTAAAAAAAAAACAAAATTTATCTATGGCCCTTTGGCATTTTCGGTTAGTAATTAATTTTCGGCATACCCATTTTCTTTTTAAAGTGCACGATTGGCGGGAATAGGCTCCCTGTAACGTGGGACTGAAAATCATAGTTGGCGAAATATGGGTGTTTAATACACATCTGCCTACCCCTTCGGGGATTAGGAGTGTGAGCTTCAACTTGATAACCTATCTAATTGAATGATAACAACAATATTACTTCAATGATATATATTCAATGAGATATTGGTATCGAAGAAAACGCATTAATCGTCATCGCTTGGCGTTTGTTTTTTATATAACTTAGGTGGCAGATAAGCATCCGATGGTAAGCGGTTACCGTAACACTCGTGCTACCGACTCTGTAGAGTCATCCCCTCCCCTCTCCCCTAGACTCTACACGGTCGCCAGCACGATCTTGGTTTGGTTGCAAATGTCCATTAGCCACAATAACTACTTTTCATCAGGAGGGCCGTGTGCTTATCTGCCACCTAAAAGATATAAAAAAATATCACTAAGTGGTCACCCATCCAGATAGCAACTGCGCCAACTAAGCCACGATAGCTACTCTCCATCAGGAGGGCCGTGTGCTTATCTGCCACCTAAAATGTATAAAAATATATAATTAAGCGGTCACCTATCCATATGGCAACCGCTCTTAGTTGCCTTAACCTGGTTTTTGATTATTTTTACCGAAATATTGAAATTAATTACAGGTGCTAAGAAAATTAAAAACATTAGATCTGCACGGTAATAAGCTGGCAACATTGAAACGGAATCAATTCAAAGGTCTGAGGGATACAGAGGTTTTGGATATCAGGTAATTATTATTAATTAGGGTTGGCAACTTTTAGAGTGTTTGCAATGGTGACCCTCTTTCATGAGACTTTGTCTTCAACTTAACATCAGGCGAGGTGAAGTCAAATTGACGTACCATAAATATAAAAAAAAATCACATAAATTCTAACGTGACCCCACAAACTGGCATCATCAGACCCCCCTATCAGACATCACTTTTTAGTAATTCCCCCCTCTCAACTTAGCCTGAACTTGAGGGGGGAGGGATTACTAAAAACTGAGGTCTCATAGAGGGGTCTTATGATCCCAGTTTGACCCCACTACCCACGTTAGAATTTATGAGATTTATATGCGCGCGCAAGGGACTTGTTTCTCTGGCACCTTGGGGTCAAAATATGACTTCACCTCACCTGATAGTAAGCTGATGACTAAGTCTCAGGTCTCAGGAAAGAAAGTCACCATTATACACACAATGTTACAATGGTGGCACTCTGCTTGACGGTCTCATCAGATTTTTTTTTAAATTGTATTTTTTTTTACTTTGAAATCTAAGTCTCAGGTACATTAGTGGCACTCAGCTTGACGACCTGTTCAGATTTTTTTAGTAATTTTTTAGTTGAATATTTTTATACTTTGAAGGCTAAGTCTCATGTCTCAAGAAAGAAAGTCACCATTACAATCACAATGTTACAATGGTGGCACTCAGCTTGAAGACCTCATCAGATTTTTTTTATTTGTTTTTAAATTCTATTTTTTTTACTTTGAGGGCTAAGTCTCAGGAAAGTAAGTCACCATTACAATGGTGGCACTCAGTTGACGTCCTTATAAAACATATTTTTTTTCTTACTACTTTTTTTAAATTGTTTTTTTTTTTTTACTTTTCAGTTACAATAGCATAGCGAAGTTAGACGGGAGTCATATCGGTGATCTATCCAAGTTGGGCTGGTGTAACGCCAGCCACAATCAGATAACAGACATACCCAGGTGAGTTCAATCTACTATATAAAAATAAGTCGAGTTTTCATTCCTGTCGT
This sequence comes from Pelosia muscerda, assembly GCA_963691645.1. NCBI lineage: Eukaryota > Metazoa > Arthropoda > Insecta > Lepidoptera > Erebidae > Pelosia > Pelosia muscerda. The sequence continues at coordinate 1,190,871 of OY829126.1, read as the reverse complement.
ATAACTCCAGAACGCACGAACCGATTTCCACGGTTTTGCATTCGTTGGAAAGGTCTCGGGCTCCGTGAGGTTTATAGCACAGAAAACTCAGTAAAAATTTCAACAGAAAAGTGGGAAAATCATTTTTCACATGGCGAAACGGAGTTCGCCGGGTTTGCTAGTTGTTATTATAACTGATTAAGACTTAGGTAGGACATGACGGTATTTACCATCCCAATTGAGCAGTCCGACTGGGGAAGTACCTCCGCCCTACAGAATACCGCGGCTAATAATAACCTTGTGTTGTGTTTCCGGCGGTGAGTAGGGAAGTCAGAGTTGTAAATATGCATAGGTCACAGTAACCACTTTCGATGAAGTGAGACCGTATGCTTGTCTGCCACCTAAATGGTACAAAAAAAATATTATCTCAAAAACTACATTATTTTTTCATTGAAAGGTCCTAGGTTCGAATCAATTAGTAAATCGAGTAAAAATAAATAGCAAAATATGTTGCTACGCGCAAATATCCAAGATGGTTGGACCAATTCTAATAACTCTTTTTTTATGATTCCTCGAACTCTAAAGAAGGTTTTTATGGAGCAGCGCGAACGGGATCAGAAGTCTAATAGTATAATGGTACTAGTAATATAATATTATATATTTATATTGTTTTCAGAGGAATGTTCGCAAGAAATACACTTTTAAAAGTGCTACATTTAGATAACAATAAAATAAAGAAATTGGATACAAACAGCTTCAGAGGAATGAGACTCTTGAGGTAAGGTTCTATCAATATTTATGTATTACTGTGGTGTAAGGTTACCCCTGAGAGGGCCTTCGCTGGCCCTAGGTCAGTTGGGGCGTGAGGGATATACCAGAGGCTACCTCACTCGCGACAAGTGATCGGTGCGGTAGCGGTGCGACAACTCAGTTGGGGTCGGCTTTCCAGTCTAACTGTGATGCAGCTGAACTTCGATATTTTCCGTGAAGCGACTGCCATCTGACCTCCACAGCCAATGGTCCAATGACCAATGGCGATATCGAAGTTCCAAGTTAGACTGGCTGGACTTTTGAGGGCTCCAACTATCCATAACGACTGCCATAGATGTTTGTATGGCAACCGGGACCGACGGACGTAAATAAAATTGAAAAAAAAGGCCTCGATTCCTTGCTATGCGGTGTAAATCGCAAGGAAATTAATTATGTTTTTTTTATTATTATTTTAATAAATTATTTATATGATAACGGTTTAGTAGTATTGATAAACAACTCTAAGGTTTGTGCTAATAACAAGTTAGACATAAAAACCAACGGATATTCAATTGTTTTCTTACATAAATGAATATGTACTAAACCGCATCAGACGGATAAAATAAATATTTATCACTACATAGTATAAAATAAAGTCGCATTTTCTGTCCCTATTTTTCTTGTCCCTTTGTATGCTTAAATCTTTAGAACTACGCAACGGATTTTGATGCGGTTTGTTTCAATAGATAGAATGGTTAAAGAGGAAGGTTTATTGTATATAACATCATGCTGCGACTAACAGGTGCGGAGCAGGAATGAAAAATGTTGTAAAAACGGGGTGACGTAGACGAAGTCGCGCGGGTCAGCTAGTATTATATATTTTAAAATATCATATCTAAAGGACCAAAGACCTTTAATATCCTCTGTGTTTCCCAGGCGCCTGTACCTCCAGGACAATCAGATAGCAGATATTGGGCGAGGAACCTTCTCGTCCGTCACCCGCATCGGTACCGTGGACTTAGCCCGGAACAGGATACCCAAGGTGGACTTCCAGATGTTTCAGGCAGTCAAATACGCTGAGGTAGGTTTTTTTTTTATACTACGTAGGTGGCAGACAAGCACACGGCCCACCTGATGGCAAGTGGTTACGGTAAAACGGGGTGGATAAAGATTGAAGGGATTGAATAGAAATGTAATGGTCAGCTAAATCCTGCAGTTATTTTCTTTCAAGCGAAAATTTGGATTAGTTCATTGTAATAACAGAATCACGAAATATCTGTTATTGGGATTAGTTGAAATTTTGTAAAAGAATTTATTTAAAATATTCCAATGACCATTCATCCCGTTTTACGGTACCGTGGCCTATGGGGCGAGTTTAACACCAGAGGAATAACACTCAACAACCCCTGTAAGAACAGAGACATTCTGTGTCGTCAGCGCAAAAGATGTAGGATAAGCCTTTGGTTTTCTTACTGACAACACAAAACCTCTCTAGTGAGCTCTGGCTACCCTACTCACCACCGAAAACACAACACAAGGTTATTAATTAGATGGCAGCAGACCAGCACACGGACCACCTGATGGAAAGTGGTTACCGTGGCATATGGATTTTTTTAACACCAAGGGCGTTAAACTCGTGCAACCGACTATTTAGAAGTCCTTTTTGAAGGGGTTGTGGCAGGGGGAGGGGTCATTTTTATTTAGGACATGTCAATTCGACTTCACATCGCCTGATGGTAAGCTGAAGGCAATCTCTCATTAAAAGGGTCTAAAACTATAATTAAAACTAAAATTAAAACTAAAATTAAAACTATAATTTTCGTCCCCACGTAATAGGGGGCGAGCCTATTGCCACCAATTGGGCACTTTGTAAAAAAAATGGGTATGCCGAAAATAAATTCCTTACCGAAAATGTGGCATCTAAATAAATTTAGAACAAAAAAAATATACTTTGTTTTTTTTTTCGATAATAATAATAATTCGATATTTTCTGTTTCAGATTATAAATCTCGCCGAAAACAATATCACCATGATTGATAAACAAGCCTTCACAGACTTATACCAGGCAGTAGTGAACATATCTCACAATGCACTGACGAGCATCGAACCCGAGGCCTTCCAGAACTGCAACAATATGACTCTACTGGACTTCAGTCATAACAAGCTCTCGCAGATCAGCGGGATGGCTTTCGACGAAAACAGTTATGCGTATCAGTTACAAGTCTCCTATAACGAATTTACGAATTTTAGCCAGGTAACATATAATAGAATAGAATGATATTTATTTGCTTAAAATGTGGTAAATACAAGGTGACAAACAATTTATGAGCTTAAGACACATTTTGCCATATTGTTTTTTTTTTTTATACTACGTAGGTGACAGACAAGCACACGGCCCATCTGATGGAAAGCGGCCACCGTGGACTATGAACGTGTGCAACACTAAGGGTGTCACACACGCGCTGCCCACCCTGAAGGGAAAGGGGGGGAGCTGGGAAGGGGTGGGGAGGCTAGGAAGGGGAGGGGAAGGAGGGGTATAGTGAGCTCTGGCTACCCTACTTACCGGCGGGAACACAACACGATGGTTATTATGACCGCGGTCTTCTGTAGGGCGGAGGTACTTCCCCAGTTGGACAGCTCATTTCGGACGTGCAAACATTAAAACATTAAATTAAATAAATCAACTTATTATTGTGGATTGAATTGTCAAAATAGAACATCAAAATACTCAAAATAATAATCATTAAAGTTGACACAGTTGTATAAATATAAATAAAATTATCAATTATAAATTACATAAAATCATTACACGTATCATTAAAACAAATTCTAAAATTACACTAAAAACCCGCTGAGTTTCTTGCCGGAGTCTTCTCAGGTCGGGGTCGCGTTTCGAACCGGTGGTCCATTTGCTCACTGATCTATAAAATTTTGTTGATATTGACGTTTTGTAAGTGCCGTTTACTGGTCTATACAGAATAAATGATGTTTGATTTGATTTTATAAACTCACGCCTATATCCCTGAAGGGATGCTAGCACTCACATTTCGCCAGTTTATGTTTAGGTCCCTAAGTAATAGGTGGCCAGCCTATTGCCATTAACCGGGCACTTATAAACCTGCGATAAATACACACATAACTTCGAAAAGCATCGAAAAGTAATTAGTGTGTATCATGGTAAAACCAGGGATCGAACAAGAGATCTCATTTCAGCAGTCCATTACCCATACTACTAAACTACCGCGGTGTTTTTAATTTAAGGTTTTGTGGAGGAACGGGATGTGATGTCCCTCCAACACAAAGGGAGGATCCTCCGACCAGGCAACGTGATCACGCCTGGCGGGCCGCGGCCCAACGGTTGTCGTTGGGTTGTTGTATATATATTGCACCAGCGCGAGAACTTCACTTTCGCGATGCAGGATCCGGAGTATCGTAGTAGTTAGTCTTGCTGTCGCTAGATGGCGCTTGTTACATGTGGTTTCTTTATCGAATCCTTTATTCCCAGATACCAATTCAGAAGATGTCCGGTATCCAAATATTGAACGCTTCACACAACCGCATCGAGTCCATACCGAAACTCGCTTTCCCCAAACTGTTTGAGCTCCACACCGTCGACTTATCCTACAATAATATCAGCGAGATATACAACGCTGTGTTCCAGAATCTATTCTCGCTGCGGTAAGTTTTTTTTTATACAACTTAGGTCGCAGACAAGCACGCGGCCCACCTGATGGTAAGTGGTTACCGTGGCCTATGGGCGAGTGTAACACCAGAGGAATAACACTCAACAACCCCTGTAAGAACAGAGACATTCTGTGTCGTCAGCGCAAAAGATGTAGGATAAGCCTTTGGTTTTCCCACGGACAACACAAAACCTCTCTAGTGAGCTCTGGCTACCCTACTCACCACCGAAAACACAACACAAGGTTATTAAACGGCTTACATTCACTCAACTTGCTACTCAAGCAAATTACTGTATTTAGACCAAATATATGAATTCAAACTGCATTTATTGCGAAAATGGGTAATTAATAGGTGACATTTAGTAAACTAAGTGGTCCCCCCATAATCCAAATGAAGGCATGCAATTTTACGGGTAATTTTAAATTAATACTATGTAGTAATCACTACATAGTATAAAATAAAGTCGCGTTCTCTGTCCTTATGTCCTTTTGTATGCTTAAATCTTTAAAACTACGCAACGGATTTTGATGCGGTTTGTTTTTACAGATAGAATGCTCAATTGGGACGGTAGATACGGTAGATTTTCCCATTTAATATTTAAAAAATGTAATAATATATGCTGTTACAATTTCAGATTCGTGAACCTAAGCCACAACTCTTTAGAACAGATCAAGCCGAGTTCTTTCGGCACAGTGCCCACCGTACTAGAGCTGGACCTCTCCCACAACAGACTGAGGGACATCTCTAGAGGGAGTCTCGCCAAGCTGGCTAGCTGCAGGCTTATAGACATCAGCCATAATGCTTTAGAGAAACTCTTCCAGATACCTATTAGTTTGGGGTAAGTAAGCATATTTTATTATTTTTCTAAAAAAATGCCGTAAAGACACGGTTAGTTGGTCGAGCATGTTGGCCAACAAATTGGTTGGCTTACTCAGAGTTTGGTGAACAGGTTTGATATCAGCCATAGTGTGTAAAAGACCTATTAGTTATATTATTAGGTTAACATTGGCCAACATGCTGGTTCCAACAACTAAACAACCTTTTCATTTAAAAACTCAGTATATTATTTACAAGTATTTACCATATGATCGCGTTAATACCAGGGTTTCGCTAACCATATTAGGTCGTTACGTATAAAATTGCTGTTTTGTTTGGAGAAATTGGAAACCTAATTTTCAGTACTAACATTTTTGCATTTTTTTTAAGAATGACAAATTTAAATTTATTGATTTTTTTTTGTGTATGAGACAACATTGAGCAAACAGCAACTTATATTATATTTTTGAAAAGTGACAACTGTATAAATAATACGAAATTTACTATCAATATCATATTTCTATAATCGATCTTCAAAATCAGTACTTGACTCAGTACTTGATCAGTACAGACTCGAATTTAATTTATCAAGCTGGCCGCTTGATAAATTAAATTCGAGTCTGTCTGATAAAAGCAAAATTTAATACAGTTATCAAACCTCCAAATCAACTTTCAAAACAAAATATAAATAGCTATTAAATTACAGGAATAACGAACTCATGAATCTGTAAGAAAAATTTCGACCATTTCATATGTAAAGACCTATTATTAGTGTATATAATAATTTGTATAGTTGCAAGGTAATAAGTATCTATTTATTTTTCAGCGAACTAAATCTAGCAGACAACAGATTAACTGAAATCAAGTCCAACACTTGGCCATCAATGAACGCGTTACTCCGCCTGAACATGTCGGACAACATGTTGGGCGACACGTTACACTCGGACAGTTTCTCCAGCCTGTTGACGCTTCAGTCGTTGGATTTGTCGGGCAACGGATTGACTAAACCGCCTTGGGAGGCGCTCAGCTCTCTATCCAGTTTGCAATATTTATATTTGCAGGTAATTTAACTTTTTTTGTATGGGGTCTTTCACTTATCGTACTTTTCACATAACGTCCCTTTCACATAATGTCTCTTTCACATAACGTCTCTTTCGCATAACGTCCCTTTCGAATAACATCCCTTTCGCATAACATCCCTTTTACATAATATATCTTTAGCATAACGTTCCTTTCGGATAATATCCCTTTCGCATATTATACCTTTACCATACTTACTTACATACGTTTCTTTTGCATAACATCACCTTCAAATAACGTCCATTTTGCATAACATCTCTTTTGCATAACATCACCGTCGAATAATGTCCCTTTTGCATAACATCTCTTTCGAATAACGTCCCTTTCGAATAACGTCTCTTTTACATAACATATCTTTCGCATAACGTCTCTTTCACATAACGTACCTTTCGCATAACGTTCCTTTCACATAAGATCTTTTTCGCATAACATCCGTTTCGCATAACATACCTTTCGCATAATATTAATTATGCATAATGTGAGAACTATCTCTCATGCAAAAAGGGACTTTATTCGTTAGGCATATTTTGCGACCCATAAACATCACCTTATCTTGACTTAGGTAAAATGTAAATTTAATTATGTACCTATTACAAATGTCAATATTAAAACAAAAATAATACAAAAAAAATTACAATATATTAATATATATTAAGTCTAACTTCACTAAATAGTCCGTCCCTGATCATTCCTGGTGCAAAAGTTCCCATCACACTCACCGCGTTACCGCGATTTCCCATAAACATTAATCAAATATAAATTTATTTCTTTTCGTTTTCAGAACAATAACCTAACATCTCTTAGCAGGTCGGCTTTCGGCAACCTGCCGACCACCTTCAAGATAGATTTATCAAACAATCAGATTGCAACAGTTGAGAAACAGTCGTTCAACGGCTTGCAACAGTTGCTCGACTTGTCGCTTAGCGGAAACGGTCTTACTAGTATACCTAATGAGGCTTTTAAAGGGCTCGTGGCGTTGAGGTGAGTCTTTAAAATAGGAACAACATAAACAATTCAGTAACTGGGAAACTGCGAATCGAACTTTCCGAGACCCTTTAGAGATTTTAGAGGCCCTTTTGGAAAGTTTAGGGTTTTAGATTTTTCTTAGTGTGGATGTGGGAGAAATTGCCTCTCTTTCGAGAGCCCCTCCAGAAGGCGATGGGCCTCGATACTCGAAACTCCTGCGTAGCATTCGCTTTCACTACCACCACGTCATTGAGACTTTTTTGTGTTGGTAACATTTTTTTATATTATTTTATGTTTCAGAAAATTGGATTTATCGAATAATTTATTAGAAAAAATTGACAATAAAACAAATGGGTTGTTAGACGACTGTCTGTCTTTGGAGATGGTAAGTACCTTTATTTTTAATACTTAGGTGGCAAACAAGCACGCGGCTGATGGAAAGTGGTTACCGTGGCCTATGGACGTTTGCAACACTAGGGGCGTCGCATTCGTGCTGCCGACCATATAAAGAAGACAGGGGAAGGGGAAGGGAAAAAAATGCCCAATTCGTAATTTTTTAATGCCAATATGTTGTGTACCATGAGTACTACCAGGGGCCTTCGGCTTCGGGAGCGTTCCCCTTACACCCTGTATGTATAAAAAAAATATTTTTGTATATTTATCCGCATTATAGAACTCATAACACAAACTAGTCAAGCTATGCTTACCATGGGTCTAGGTGGCGTTGTGTAGATTGTCCTACAATATTTATTTTTTATTATTCTCATCAAATCAAATTTACATAGGAAAAAGTGAATACACTGACGGGATTTATTTTTAATTATTTTTTTTATTTGCATAATCGTCAGGCGTGGTGCAGTTACCACGCCTAATGGTAAGTAGAGTCGCCGTTACAGGTGCCGTCCCTGCAACGGCGGTCCCTACCCTGACGGGCTCGACAGTTCTTTATTCACGCTCCGCTTGAAGAACCCGAGACTGTAGGAAGAAGGAAACATATTTTTTTATTATTATTCTATATTTATCCTTTTATTATTCTGTTTCTAGGTAAACCTGAGTCATAATAAATTCGGTTTCCTCACAAAGAAGATGTTTCCAGCCAATCCTTGGATCCCGTACAAGCTACAGGAAATAGATCTGAGTTACAACGAGATTCCTGTACTAACCCTAGACCTCACTCTGGGGGCGAAGAAAGTCAAAAAATTGAACCTAACAGGAAATTTTATCAACGATGTTAGAAATAGTAAGTTCTTTTTCCATATTCGACACTAGCTGACCCGCGCAATTTTGTCTGCGTCACCCCGTTTTTGCAACTTTTTTCATTCCTGGTCCGCACCTGTTGGTCGTAGCATGATGTTATATACATATAAACCTTCCTCTTTATCCATCCTATCTATCAAACACAACAAAACAAACCACATCAAAATCCGTTGCGTAGTTTTAAAGATTTAAGCGTACAAAGGGACATAGGGACAGAAAACGTGACTTTGTTTTATAGTATGTAGTGATGTTACAATAGCCATATTACTTCTTGGTGGTTAAATTAGGGTCACCCTATCTCTAGGTGTCGTAGAAGGTGGTTAAGACGACCTCCGTGGCGTGGTGGTAGTGCACGCGACTGATACGCAGGAGGCGCGGGTTCGATTCTCGCTCAGTGCAAATATTTGTATGCATGAATATGAATATCTGCGTCGTTGGTCTGGTTGTTTCTATGTAAAATATGTATTTATTTACAAAATGTATCTAAGTATGTTTATCCGCATTCTATAACCCATAACACAAGCTAGTTAAACTATGCTTACCATGGGTCTAGGTGGCGTTGTGTAGATTGTCCTAGAATAAATTTATTTATTATTATTAAAACAGATAGGCTTGTTCTGCATCAGTTTGTATACACAGCCCACGATAAAGGTTTTTTATACAACATAACGGTCTCGGTCTTCCCACTGACAACATGGCACCTCTCCAGAGAGCTCTGGTTACCCTACTCACCACCGGGCACACAACACAAGGTTATTATTAGCCGCGGTTTTCAGGAGGGTGCTGGGAGACATCTACCGACAGTACGACTGCTTCGTATCACTACATAGTATAAAATAAAGTCGCGTTCTCTGTCCCTATTTTTCTTGTCCCTTTGTATACTTGAATCTTTACATTATGCTACGACCAACAGGTGCGGAGCAGGAATGAAAAATGTTGCAAAAACGGGGTGACGCAGACGATGATTGATGATTGCGCGGGTCAGCTAGTTTAATATATAACTGAATAATAATAATTTATTCATTTCTTTCACAGATGTTCTCGGCAATCTAACATCACTGGAAATATTGGATTTATCAAATAATAACCTAAAGGATTTAGTTTCAAGGACATGTAAGTAGCTATCATTATTATATTTTTTTTCTTTATTTATGGCACGTCAATTTAACTTCACCTCGCCTGATGTTAAGCTGAAGGCAAAGTCTCATGAAAGAGGGTCACCATTACAAACACGTTCAGTGCTACAATGGTGGCGCTCAGCTTGACGGCCTCATCAGATGCTTTTTCACGCCCCGCTTAAAGGACCCGGGACTGTAGTAAGAAGGAAACACGTGCGTCGGGAAGGAATTCCAGGACTTAATGGTGCGGCAGAGGAAAGGCTCACCAAACCAATTATTCAAGAAGCATTTACTTTCTCTTATGAAAATTTGATTTGAACAGTCAGCATACTAAATTGCATTTTGCACAAGTATAATGAAGTTAATAACTTAGTGATTAAAGAGTCGGTCTTACAATCGACGGGTTCGAATCCTGATGTGAACCCACTCCATTGAGCTGAGCTAGTAGAGTTAGAGAGAATATTATTCCTCAGGATTTGGCTGACCTGCCACTTAATAAGTTTAAAATAGAAGTAAAAAGATGTTTAATGAAAAAAAGTTATTATAAAGTAGACGAATATCTTGATGATAAAAATGCATGGTCATAATAATCTCTTGCTCTTGCACCCATAACTTATTAATATTATAAACAAACAGAACTAATTAAAAAGAAAATAAAGGATAACGATAATCTATCTCAGTTTCTTGCTGGTCTCTTCTCAGGAGATTTAACTACCGAACCAGCGAAAGAATCATTTTCAAATGATTTTTTTACTAAGTATTTTATTTATTATAAATTATAATACTTTTGACAAATGTAGGTACATAATTATTGTAAAACTTTGACATTCATAAGTGCTCTTTATGTGCCTAAAGTGAATAAATGAAATTGATTCTTTGATTCTTCTTTATTAATAATTTCTGAATATATGTGAATAATATAATAAATATATTGTTACGTCTTCAAAACTGTCTCATTATTTCTTACAGCCGAAATAAAATTCGCTCTACCAGAGAATATAAAGGAGTTGTACCTACAAAACAACACGCTGTTAACTCTGCCTACCCCCAACATAGTGAACGCGACGCACCTCCGAACCCTAGACGTGAGACACAACCAACTGACCAGCTTCGAGCCTGATATCGTCAAGAAGGTCGCTGACGGATTGATGGTTTATTTTGAAGGTATGTGGACTGGAGAGGGTTTGTGTTGTCAGTGGGTAGACGGAGAAATTTTCTTTGGTCTTCTGCACTGACAGCACAGAGACTCTATAGGCAGTATGAGTGTGACGCCCCTGGTGTTGCAAACGTTCATAAGTCACGGTAACCACTGTCCATCAGGTGGGCCGTTTGCTTGTCTGCCACTTAAGTGGTATAAATCAATCACAATAATCATCATTGTGTTAGTTTTAGTCTCATTGGACTTATTACAGATTAGAATGAACTTCGATATTTTCGTATAACGAATACCATCTGACCTCCATAACTCATAAGTGATATCGAAGTATTGTAGTTAGACCAGTTATGGAACTTTTGAGGGCTCCAGCTACCCGTAATGACTGCCATAGATGTTTGTATGGCAACCGGGACCGACGGCTTAACGTGCTCTCTGAGGCACGACCAGAGCAGTGCTAATAGATATATTCATGCATACAAATATTTGCACTGAGCGGGGATCGAACTCGAAACTCCTACGTAGCAGTCGCGTACACTACCGCCACGCTACAGACGCTGTCTTCTCTCATTATAATTTTAGTAGATCAGTCGATTTTTTTTATACTAACGTCTTCAAATTACTGCACCACGCCTGATGGTAAGCAGAGGTGCAGTTCAGAACACGGTGGCCGCCCTACAACGGCGGTTCCCACCCTGAAGGGCTCGACAGTTTTATTTTCACGCCCCGCTTGAAGGACCCGAGACTATAAGATGAAATGTTTTTTTTATTTCAGGCAATAACCTCAAATGCGATTGCTTCATACGCCCCCTCAAACACTACCTCAATCACATAACACCGTCTTTATTGAAAACGGATGAAAAATATCAAAAATTAATCTGTGCCGAACCTGCGACCCTTGAGCACGAGAATCTACTAACAGTGGACGAGGAAAGGTTGCTGTGCTCTGGCAACACCGAGTCGGATAAAAAGATTATTGAGCATAGCAACACTGAGGGCGAAGCGTCGTTTGACTTTGTTTTGGAGCCTGATGTCGCTTTTAGACACATACAATAGTAAGTATCTCTTATAAAAACTTTTTTAACTTTCAACCCTTCCCTTCCCCTTGCCCTTAGCCTTCCCCTGGCTCTTGCCCTTAGCCTTTTCCTTGCCCTTGCCCTTAGCCTTCCCCTTGCCCTTGCCCATAGCCTTCCCTTCCCCCTTCCCATCCCCATTACCTTCCCCTTCCCCTTCTGTATAGACCACTAAATGGCACTCACAAAACGTCAATATCAATAATATATTATAAGTTAGTAAGCAAATGGTTTGAGAAAACTCGGTCAACAAACTCAGCGGGCTTTTTTTAGTCTATTTAAAAACATTTACTGGTAACAAGTTGAGTGAACAGCTCATTTCCAAGCTTGTTTATCAGCCAAATAATCCTGGATTTTACAATAAGCTTTTTGGTATAATTTTCTTTTACATACCGTTTCCACTCTAACCAGACGGGTTAGTACAGGATTTTATAAATTACTAGCTGACCCGCGCAACTTCGTCTGCGTCACCCCGTTTTTGCAACACTTTTCATTCCTGCTCCGTTGGTCTTAGCATGATATACATATAAACCTTCCTCTTTAATCATTCTATCTATTAAAAAAACCGCATCAAAATCCGTTGCGTCGTTTAAAAGATTAAAGCATACAAAGGGACATAGGGACAGAGAACGCGACTTTGTTTTATACTATGTAGTGATTTAAAAAAATATATTTAATTTCAGTTCGCAAGTTTCAATATACGTTCACTGGTTCGTGTCAACAAAGGAAGATGTCGCCGATTTCTTCATATATGTCAGAGATAACACAAATAAACTGTTATATTCTTCTGACATAGCTTACAACCTACGTTCTCTTACCATCCCCATCGACGAAGAATTTAAAACAGCCCTAAAAATCGGCAAAAACCAAATTTGCATTCAAGCGAAAAGCTCCAATGGTGCGCCGAGAAAATGGCACCCATCTCAATGTCAAGCAGTGCCTTCAGACTTCGATTCCTGGGCGAAGAAGCTAGTAGTCGATAAAAGGAGGATTACTAAGAAAAAACCTAGGCGTGGTTGGTTTACTAATAGTGTACTAGGATTAGTAAGTGATTCGATTTTGATAACTTTGTGTATATTTTTAGGCGTATGCTTTAAAATTACTGATGGCTTGTGAAGTTTTTTATGAATTTTATGGTGTCCGTTCGTTGTACCTAACTACAGAACAGAAATAATTAGTAGAAATTTGATATGACAGATTCCGTAGCAAAACTGTTGTCGCCAAACTCATACATACAACAGTTCATAATACGTTATTATTAAACAATTGTTTTGATTGGTATTTTATACGTAAGGGAAACACTACCGAAGGCATCCCCTTTTTTTAGTCGTGCGAAAAATCCCCACTGATACCCCTCTTCCCCGCCAGAGTCGGTTGGACAGGTTATGAAGGACTTGAACCGATTAAAACGCACGCCGTCTTTGGGTCTTTAGTTGCTGGAGGTGGAAGCCGAAGGCTGGTAGTACTCCTGGTGCACAACATTTTGATATAAAATGATTACGATTGGATTTCTTTTATATGTTACTAGCTGACCCGGCAAACGATTTTTGCCTTATAAAAAATGTTTAAGGATGATCAACCCTTATCACTAAGGGGTATGAAAAATAGATGGTCGATTCTCAGACCTACTCAATATGCTCACAAAATTTCATGAGAATCGGTCAAGCCGTTTCGGAGGAGTGCGGGAACGAACATTGTGACACGAGAATTTTATTTATAAGATTCACTGTCCATCGTGTTAGTAAAGCTAAATAAAACGAAAATTTCATGAAAAGACATCAACTCGCTTTATGGCGCCATGTCTTTTTGTAGTGATGTTTTTTTTTTATGAAATTATCGTTTCATTTAGCTTCAATGATGCGATGGAGAGTAAATAATGCTAAAATTTAATTTAAATTTTCATGACAATATATTATGTACCAGGAGTACTACCAGGTGCCTTCGGCTTCGGGAGTGTTTACCTAGAACCTAGAAACGTTATTTTATAAACCTTTATCAACTTGAACAGAAAAAAGATATTGCAGTGATGTCAATGTTTGTACACTAAAGTCACAAGTCACTGCAACTGACATTTAAAATTCGGTAACACGGTAATCAAGGAGTCTGTGGGTCTATTTACGCTATTAATTTTAATTTCTATGGTACTGATACGACCACTATACTATTATATAATATAAAAGTATTTATTAACATTTTTCGGGACTTTACCTCAACTCAGTTGGGGTTGGCTTCAAATTTGACTACGAAATGGCTGAACTTCGATATTTTCTGTGAAGCGACTGCCATCTGACCACCACAACCGAAGCGATATAGAAGTTACCTAGTTAGACCACGTTGTCAGAGGTTTCAGAGTATATGAGTATTAAATATACACAAAGTATTTGTAAATATCTATTTAAGGACACTTAAAATTGTGACCTTCATTTGTAAACTTAGCTTACCATCAGGCAGGGTGTAGAATAAACATTTAAAAAGTTACATTTGGTGACATTTAATGGCTACCTAAACTACTATAAATTATTTAAAAGGTTTAACTTTAAACCCTTTAAATAAAATCATGGTACCTAGTACCTACCAAATAATAGTATAGGGTTCAATAAAAAAGTAACCCAATTTTGTTAAAATGTTCAGTAGAACCTCTGTTGTTAATTTCGAATCGTATATTATAATATATAATAAAGGAGGTAGGACATGACGGCATATCCGTCCCAATCGAGCAGTCCGACTGGGGAAGTACCTCCACCCTACAGAATATCACCGTTTAATAACCTTGTGTTGTGTTTTCAGTGGTGAGTAGGGAAGCCGGAGCTCACTAGAGAGGTTTTGTGTTGTCCGTGGGAAAACCAAAGGCTTATCCTACATCTTTTGCGCTGACGACACAGAATGTCTCTGTTCTTACAGGGGTTGCGACACGAGTGTTATTCCTCGGGTGTTACACTCGCCCATAGGTCACGGTAACCACTTACCATCAGGTGGGCCGCGTGCTTGTCTGCGACCTAAGTTGTATAAAAGGAAAAAAGATTTTTAACACTGCCAGTGATGTGTTGTCACAAAATAATATTATATTTCCCTATTGTGATAGTTCTGAGTGAGAATCTCTTCAATTTATACTATTTTATATTATTATGTTAAGAATATAAGAATAATTTGGATTATCTTGTAATTCCATTTTATGTTTTGACAATTTTATAACTAAAAATGTGTTGGATATTCATTCATATAACGCATATTTGTAAATATCTGCGCACGCGCCGATATTCCGCCTAACAATATATCAATGTTTTTTGTCGTAAAACATCTAAAATAGAATCTCTTTTAACATTATTTCGAGATATCTTTCGAAAGTGAATTTAAAAATGCCTATATATGTAAACATTTATTCATTTGTATAATTTATATATATATAATTAATTTATACAAACCGGTAGCCTAGTGGTATGGGTAATGGACTGCTGAGACGAGGTCTCGAGTTCGATCCCAGGTTTTACATGGCACACAACAATGACTTTTCGATGCTTTTCGAACTTATGTGTGTATTTATCGCAGGTTTATAAGTGCCCGGTTAATGGCAATAGGCTCGCCACATTACATTGGGACCTAAACATAAACTGACGAAATGTGGGTTGCCTACCCCTTCGGTGATATAGGCGTCAGTTTATGTTTATGTATGTTATAAACACAAGTTTGTGAAGGTACAATTAGGCAGACATTTTTTTATGGATACCAATGATACACAAAATGGCGTTAGTATAGTGGCAAAAGGGTTGGACTTGCTGTCGGAAGGTTGTACGTTCAAACCTTGAAACCCACTCAGTACACTTCAACTTACTCCTGACGATAATAGATCAGTTAGGATTGTTTAATTTTAGGTCATTACATATGAAATTGCCGTTTTATTTGAAGAAATTGTAGGAAACCCAATTTTCAGTACTAACATTTTTGCATTTTTTTGGAATAACGAATCCAAATTTTTTTTGTGTATGAATGAGACAAAATTAAGCAAACAGTAACGTTTAATACATTTTTTAAAAGTGACGACTGTAAAAAAGTAATACGAAATTTATCATTTAAATGGATAGCATTAAGGAAGTACTGTTTTTGAAGATAACATTTTATTTACCAAGCGACCAATGAAAACAAAATTTAATACAGAGTTGTAAAATCTTGAAATCAACTTTCAAACAAATTATAAATTATGGAAATAGCTATTAAATTATAGGAATAACGAACTCATGATTTGTAAGAAAATTTCGGCATTTTCATACGTAAAGACCTATTATTACAAAAAAACAAAGACATCACAATTGTTAGCTTTAATTTATAATTATAATACTTATATAAAGAATTTATTTCCATTTGTATTGAAGCAAGCTCAAAAATATACTTATAAAGATTGTGTACATTAAAAATATTTATACAATAGTTATACTTTTATACTCAGAAATTTATACACTTTTACTCAAATATTTATACACTTGTACTCAATTTTTTTTTGAATTTATGCTCAAAAACGAATATATTATAAAGACTTGTACCTACATTCCAAAATGTGATTTTATTTGTTTGAATTTCTATAAGTTAAGGAAAAATGACATTCCGTCCAATATTTTATATTATTTTATGTGAATAAATAACTTTATATACATTTATACAAATGCATTTTCGTTTATACAATTTTTTCCTCCTCCAATATTAGGTATTATCTGTAAATTTATTGTAAGTTGCCCATTAATCCATTAATTCAAATAATATAAATAACCTATAGATTATATATCCATAAGTTTCTACCTATTTCAATTATTATTGACATAATATTGACACTGACTGCCAAAAAATATTGCACGGCTTCTAAGTGTCGTAGCGTTATGTTACATATTCCATCTTCCCCAAAACTGGGCTAAAAATGTAAGAAGGTATTTTGGTTATGTACATGTATTCGCATAAAACAAGGCTATATCACCTAAATAAACCAGGGGCGGGTTTTATTTCAAAGCTATACATTCATACTCAATAATCTAAATATTCATACTCAATAATTTATGCATTCATACTCAATAATTTATACATTCGTTCTCAATAATTTATACATTCATTCTCAATAATTTATACATTCATTCTCAATAAATTATACATTCATTCTCAATAAATTATACATTCGTTCTCAATAATTTATATATTCATTCTCAATAATTTATACATTTGTACTCATAACCCTACTTATGAGTTTTATACTTTGTGTCTCATACCTGACACAACCCACCCTGATTTCTAAAGTAATGATCCCTTTAAACGGGACCTATGTTCGACAAAAACTTCAACTGGCCATAGGACCTTTCTTCATATCGGTTTCATACTCCGGTTGTCCATAGGGACTTTCATTAGATGGAATTGTCTTATAGCTGCTGGACGGAGTATCCTGGGCCGAAGGTAAGTACTGTGTGTAGGGGTCCCACGACGATGGGTAACCTGTAGATCCTGTAGGAGAATAATTATATTAATGACAATAAAAAAGCTATGAAAATCTTTCTGGATGTGTGAAAAATTTATAAAGAATTTCCTTCTTTTAGAAGTCGGTTAAGTCATCGTCATATTCTTGGTTATATTGGGTAGTATGGCAGTCATGGATAGGCTGGGCGTGATTACATTAAGGAAGTTAAATTGTACAAATAAATTATAGCATAACATATAGAAATCATGTCCGCTGCCATAACAACAAATATGCAACTCGACAGAAGCCACATGACGTGCGATACCCCACTCCGAAATTGGCATAGAATTTTAGTATATGTATAAGATCAATATAAATAAATTATAGATAAGTAGGAATAAACAAGTAGGTAAACCATCTGAGGTATATTATTTCCACCTCCGCAATAGGTAGCATTCGAGGTATTGATCCGGGTTTCGTTAGTTCCAACTTTTAATATGGCGACTGCTTTTATAACAGCGACTACCACCTGACCTTCCTACTCTGAGAGAAAAGCGTACATTCGAGATTTTTTCTTTTTTTCTTTTGTTAGGACATGTCAATTTGACTTCGCCCCACCTGATGGTAAGCTGAAGGCAAAGTTTCAAGAAAGAGGGTCACCATTACGGAGACTTTCAATTACATAATTATCTACTCTAATCTACACTTATTATTAATATTATAATCAGAAAAAAAAAAATGTGTGTGCGTGTGTGTGCAGATAAATAAAAAACTAATGTACCGATTTCAAAAATTCTTTCACCATTGGAAAGCTACATTCACCATTAGTAACATAGGCTATATTTATTGCAAGAAAATATTAGGGATTCTTACTAAAAAGTTAAGTAACGTAACCCAAGGTGTAAAAAAGTGCCTTAAAACGTCTTTCGTTGCATGTGCTGCGGAAATTATTGGTGATAGAACAAAAGTATGAAAGTCGAGTAGAAAATCGTGTAGAGAGAGAGAGAGAGAGAGAGAGAGAGCGTAACAGACATCCACGCGGGTGGAGTCGCAGGCAACAGCTAGTTCATTATATAATTCAATATAAGTATAAATTCTTACCTAAATCTATGTCATTAAGACTTCGCACATGACCTGCAAACAAAAACAGATCTATGAATTCATCATCATCATCATTTCAGCAACAAGACATCCACTGAACATAGGCCTCCCCCATCGACCTCCAATCCGACCGGTTGGAGGCGGTCTGCATCCAATGGGTACCCGCGACGATCTATGAATTGTTTTGATATTTTTTTTTGAGATCACGTGAGATATTTTAAGCATGTAATGATTAGTGAGCTAAGCGTATGACTTTATGGCGTAACGGTAGTGAGTTCGAATGATATGCCAGGGGACGCGTGTTCGATAGCCGCTCAGTGCAAAGATTAATATATGTATATAACTTAGCATGTGTTTGTAATGGTGACCCGTTTTCTTGAATATTTGCTTTCAATATACCACTAGACAAGGTGAAGTTAAATTGACGTGATCCTTTTATATTAAAAAATGTGTAAGTTTTTTTTTTTATATACTACGTAGGTGGCAGACAAGCACACGGCAGACAAGTATATTTTTATTGGTGTTGGCGTGATGTATTTACAAATAAATGTATCTAAATGTGTTTATCCATGATCTAGTACCCATAACACAAGTGATTAAGTAGTTAAGCTATGTTTACTGTGGGTTTAGATGTTATGACAGAAGAGGCAAAAGGCATAAGGCGAGATTAAGGCTTGACACATATACCTGCGTTTCAATACAAGATTTTATACAAAATTCTAAAAGCAACGCTTCGTAAATTACACAGAAAAGGTAAGGCATGCCTCTTGTTTGCCTCTTTTGCGACGCCGAAGGCTGATAAGACTGAATCTGTGTGCTAGATAGATAGATAGATAAATCTTTATTGTAAACCCATAAAAATAAATAATGAGTTTAAAAAGAGTTACAGTTCTAATGTTCAATGGGCGGCCTTATCGCTGGAAGCGATCCCTTCTAGGCAACCTTGGCAACCATAACTTGTCGCTGGCTAAGTTGAAGTCCAGACAAGGTTTAAAAGGTCTCGGAATGGAGCAGCGGGAACGGGATCAGAAGTCCACGCGGGCGGAGCCGCGGTCAACAGCTAGTTATAGATAAACAGCTGGTATCTTGTCTAGTGGGTATATATAGAAGTCATTTCTGGAATAAGATGAGTCTTACCGTGATGTTCATAGTGGGAGGGGGGACCCCAACTGTACTCGTGATGATGGCCGTGTGGGGTCTTCAATGTTGTGAAGAACGATGCTACCTGTGGACAATTAAAATATATCAAATATGAACAGAAGAAGAACTGTGCCATCATATCATTGTAGCTAGAAATGTTGAGAGGTAAAATTACCCTGGTAAAATACCGTAAAAAACCATATCTATATAATATTATAAAGAAGTTCTAGTGATCTGTAGCACAGGTTATTTTACTTTAACCTAATTCAGACACCAGCTCCTCTTAAAAAATAAAAATAGAAAGAAAGACAAAAGGAAAGAAACATGTAAAAGGAAGTTATGAGCAAAATTTATCTATTATTGATTGTTTTCATTTCATTGTACTGTTTTGTTTTGTTTTTTGAGGAGAAATAAATATATATTATTATTATAGTTAAGTTTGTGTGTTTGTATATTTGTTAAATTGTAAGGGGTAATCTCGGGATCTACTGAACCGATTTTAAAATTCTTTCACCAATAGAAAGCCACATTATGCTGAGTGTCACAGGTTATATAAAAACCTAAAAAAAGGCTTTTACGTGGTAGTCCGTTTTGCAAAGTGAATCGGAGAAAAAACGGTCGTATGAAAGCGTTTCTTACGAACGCTGCCTTAACTATGAAATATATATTTTTGACATAACATAAACTCACGCCTTTATCCCCGAAGGTTTAGGTAGAGGTGCTAGCACCCACATTTCGCCAGTTTATGTTTAGGTCCCAATGTAATAGGTGGCGAGCCTATTGCCATTAACCAGGCACTTATTAATCCTGCGATAAATACACACATAACTTCGAAAAGCATCGAAAAGTCATTGGTGTGTGCCATGGTAAGCTGGGATCGAACTCGAGACCTCGTCTCAGCAGTCCATTACCCATACCACTGGGCTACCGCACACATATATTTTTGAGTTCTAGAGAAAAGATGTGGACCTTGAAAATGCCTACCTTATACCCAACGAAGTTGGCACGGGTCATCAGGTATTACGTAAAATTGGATATATTACGGTAAAATTTGGTAATTTTCTGTAAAAAACGTTTTCAACCTATTAATTCTCTGCAAAATTATAAATACGGTAAGGTCTGTGTGTAATTTAGTGTGTAGTTTGTGTCTCGGTATAAAAAACTAACAGATATTATTTCAATCACGTTTAAAGTGCGAATTAATATTTTTCGCGTTTTGTGTCACTAAAGCAACGGATTACTAAGACACGAAGCCTCGTCTGAATCATTCGAAATCTACTATATAAAAATAAGTCGGGTTTTCCTTCCTGACGCTATAACTCCAGAACGCACGAACCGATTTCCACGATTTTGCATTCGTTGGAAAGGTCTCGGGCTCCGTGAGGTTTATAGCAAAGAAAATTCAGGAAAAAAAGTAAAAAAGATTCTTCATCTTTTAATCACCAAACGAAATGTTACATAAAACGAAGCCATCTGGTGGCGAAACGGAGTTCGCCGGTTTTGCTAGTTCTCCTATATAACCATCTTTGGGGCGAAGGATCTTTGGGTTCGAATCCCGTCGAACGATTCACTTTTTCCTATCTAAATTTGATAAACCCTGTGTTATATAATACGCGTTTTGTGACCTTTAATTTCTAAAAAAAGTAATCTTGGGATAGGCTGACAGTCTCCAATTTAGAATCTTTAAAAGACCATCTTGTGTACTCCCAAAGCTTCGTATAATCTATTTCAATTATTGTGTTTGTACACGACCAACACTCTAAAGCCGGTCGTACACATTGGTTCAAGATAATGGCATTTTTTTACATCGGTATATTAGGTATAAACGGGTCAACTTTATAACTATTGAATAAATTCTCATGTGTTACAGTAACGGAAGTAAACTACCACGCGGGCAGAGGCGGGAGAGTCAGATAGTAAACGACGATGGGGCGATTTTAAGCGATAAAATACCTCGAAATTATTTTTTATTTTATTTAGGACACGTCTATTTCACTTCACCCCGCCTGATGGTAAGCTCCAGGCAAAGTCTCAGGAGCGAGGGTCACTAACTACAGTACTCGTGTGGTCTCGGATTTATATAATTATTCGCGATAAGTTGCAAATCGTTATAAAAAATATGAGCTTACAGAGTCTGTAACGCGTTCGAAATGTCAGTTTCATAATTAATCGCGATGAGATACGAGTAAGATTGAAGCGAGGTTGCTTAGTGGTTAAGGAGTCGGCTTTACAATCGAGAAGACCCGGGATTGAATCCTGACCACTACTGACATGAATCCAATCCCAACACAAGCCAATTGAGTTTAGCTGGAGGGTTCAGAGGTAATATTAGTAATGAAAGTTGCTAAAACTTTTTTAGAAGCTCCGAATCATTTACAAAACGTATGAATTTACACCGCAATAGTTTATAAATGAGCCCAGTGCTTACGCCAACGTATGAACTGCGTTTGTAATTGTATATCTACTCTATTTTATACAAAAACCGTCACATTCGGCCAGTTTGGCCACCAATTACCTACAGTGGTCCGTACGTGTGCATTGGCCATTTTGGATCATTAACCTTGGCCCAATGTGTAGAGCCAGCTTTACATTCACTGCCAAACATATAATTAAATATGGATTAGAAAAGAGCCCCTTAAATTTCCATTGTAAATTTTGTCCACTTATGTTTTTGTTTTTATTGTTTACTAGCGATTGCCCGCGGCTCCGTCCGCGTGAATGTCAATTATCGCGTTGTAGCTCTACTAAATTCTCTACTTGCCTCTCTATACTACTTCTCCTTGCTGTCATAACAACGGAAATAGCGATATTAGCGCCAATGTATAGAAATCTACCGGATCTATTGAGATTTATGATTGTTGCTCCGCTCCCTTAGATAGTATCGTGATGATATATAGTCTATGTTACTCCTAAAAATATGTATTTACAAAAAAATGTATCTAAGTATATTTATCTGCATTCTAAAACCCATAACATAAGCTAGTTAAACTATGTTCATCATGGGTCATAGCGTTGTGTCGATTGTTGATATTTATTTATATTTAATTTGATTAAATTAATTATTACTGGGGAGGCGGATGGAACTGCCACCTGACCTCTTAGCACCCAAACCCGAGTGGAAAGTCAACCTTCTTCCTCATTATTTAATCTATCTATAACCAAAAAATCTTATCAGAGCTAACGAACGGTATCACGTTTTATCAATTTTTGTTTCCACATAACACGAAGCTTATTGCCGTCAACCGGCATATTTAGGCCTTCTAATAGGTACAGCTTATCATAATCTCTTCAGACACAATACGAGAATCGCGTGTTACCAACTTCCATCATTAAGTCTTTCGAATCGAAACTGGCCATCTAACTGCGTACTGATTACCTTAGTTCTAGGCCAACTTGTCGGGCGAAAATGGTTTTTTGAAATTTTTATTATGTGAAAAGCATTACGAATTTAGAGTAGATTATTATTTGATATTGTTGATAGCTTAGAGGCCATTTATTTTTATTACAGGCCTGGGGGTGACGAGAAGTTGGTCTGCCGGGGTGCGAGGGATATTTTTTTTTTAATTTATGGCACGTCAATTTGACTTCACCTCGCCTGATGTTAAGCTGAAGGCAAAGTCTCATGAAAGAGGGTCACCATTGCAAACACGTTCAGTGCTACAATGGTGGCGCTCAGCCTGACGGCCTCATCAGATGCTTTTTCACGCCTCGCTTAAAGGACCCGGGACTGTAGGAAGAAGGAAACAAAAAAATATGTTGGCTACTATCTCACCTCTGGCAACTAAAGACCCAAAGATGGTTTGCGTTCTAGTCGGTTCGAGTCCGACGAGGGATAGGTTCGCTACTATCTCACCTCCGGCAAGTAAAAACCCAAAGATGGTTTGCGTTTTAGTCGGTTCGAGTCCGACGAGGGATACGTTCGCTATTATCTCACCTCTGGCAAGTAAAAATCCAAAGATGGTTTTCGTTTTAGTCGGTTCAAATCCGATATAACCTCTCTCATCGGCTTCGGTGGGATTAGTATCCGAGGGTAATTCACGCACGGGAAAAGAGACCTGGGGGTGATGGATGAAGCCGCCTACCGGGGGCTAGACGGGGACACCGTGATCCCAACCCAAAAGAGATGTCCCAGAGTCTGCCAAGGTCCAAGGGATATGTTAACTACTGTATACCTCCGGCAACTGAAGATCCAAATACGATATGAGTTGGAGAGATTATGTCCGACTCGAACCCACTAACAAATGAGGTAGCCTCTGGCATTACCCTCGAGCCCCGGTTGCCTAGGGCCCTTGTCTTTCCCATATCCTTGTAGGATAACATAAGATATGATCGACCCCCGCCCCTCTTAAAACGTTTAACATAAGTAACGCATTAAGACTAGATGCCATTTCGAAATTGGTATGTTGTCTCTTTTTAAATTTTCCTTTTAAATTTTGCGGACGTTGCAGCCATAACGCGACTTCTTTTAACAATCAATTTATTGATCTTTTAATTCGTGTAAGTTTAGAATAAATTAGATTTGAGTGTAATTTCAACACAATGTAATATTCAAGTATTTATAATGTTCGGGACTTCACGCGATATATTTTTGAACACTTACTTTATATATGTATATATATATATATATATATATATATATATATATATATATATATATATATATATATATGTATATATATATATATATATACATATATATCGCGTGAAGTCCCGAACATTATAAACACTATGAGTAAACGCCGCGATAGTTTAAAAGTTACAATGTAATATTGTTAAGAAATAAATAATTGAAATAAATATAGCATACCTTCGCAGAGCTGACAGCAATTTTGAAGATCAGAAGTGTCAGGCCGATGGCGACAGATTTGACCGCCATGATGCTGGTGAGGATCATCCACGTGGAGGTGGCGCCCACGTGGAAGATTAACGGTATTAGAGCCATCGACATCTTCTTCATCCCTTTTCCCTCTGAGGAGAAAGAAAATCTTTATAAAAAACTTCACTACATAGTATAAAATAAAGTCGCGTTTTCTGCCCCTATTTTTCTTGTCCCTTTGTATGCTTAAATCTTTAGAACTACGCAACGGATTTTGATGCGGTTTGTTTCAATAGATAGAATGGTTAAAGAGGAAGGTTTATAGGTATATAACATCATGCTACGACTAACAGGTGCGGAGCAGGAATGAAAAGTGTTGCAAAAACGGGGTGACGCAGACGAAGTCGCGCGGGTCAGCTAGTTTTATTACAATTTTAAATGTCCTAATAAAGCCGCGGTAGCCTAGTGGTATGGGTAATGAACTGCTGAGACTAGGTTTCGGGTTCGATCCCAGGTTTGCACATGGCACACCAATGACTTTTCGATGTTTTTCGAAATGTGAGTATTTATCGCAGGTTTATATGTGCCCGGTAATGGCAAAAGGCTCGCCACCTATTACATTGGGACCTAAATATAAACCGGCGAAATGTGGGTGCTACCACCTCTGTCTACCTCTTCGAGGATATAGGCGTGAGTTTATGAGTTTATATTATATGTAATAATTCTGAGATCACCAAGTGAAATGTGAAACAGCATAGTAAAGGTCCTTAAGTAGGGACAACCATTTTGAAATTGGCAGTATCTGGAATAGTAGGCCATATTATCTCGGATATATCTAGGTATATATCGAATATATCATATATGCTCGGAGAGCACGTTAAGCCGTCGGTCCCATACAAACATCTATGGCAGTCGTAACGGGTAGTTGGAGCCCTCAAAAGTGCAAGCAGTCTAACTTTGAACTTCGATATCGCCATTGGTCATTAGATCATTGGTTGGTAGGTCAGATGGTAATCGCTTTACGCAAAATATCGAAGTTCGGCCGCATCACAGTTAGACAGGAAAGCCGACCCCAACTGAGTTGGGACAAGGTTCCACACCACAGAGGCTGTTGTTAGTAAAACAAATGATAATGATAAAAGATACGGGTAAAAATCATAACCCTTTCTTGTTGCAGTTGTGTAAAAATATTTAAATTAACAATGTTGTTAGATCTTATCTCTTCATGTATACACATACATATATAATATACAGTCACGCCTCTTTACCATCAGGATAAGCACAGACGAAATCTTTCTAATTAATTTCTAACACTACTTAAAAACTTAGATACCATGAAATTTTAATAGTCTTACAACTTGTTTTTATTGTCTTGACTTAATTAATTTAATTGTTAATGCGAAAGTGTGATTTTTTTTTATTGTTATACAACCGCGGTAGCCTAGTGGTATGGGTAATGGACTGCTGAGACGAGGTCTCGGGTTCGATCCCAGGTTTTACCATGGCACACGCCAATGTGTTCGATGCTTTTCGAAGTTATGTGTGTATTTATCGCAGGTTTATTAGTGCCCGGTTAATGGTAATAGGCTCACCACCTATTACATTGGGACCTAAACATAAACTGGCGAAATGTGGGTGCTAGCACCTCTGCCTACCCCTTCGGGGGTATAGGCGTGAGTTTATGTTTTGTTACACAATTACGCAAAAATTGTGGAATGGATGTTGGGAAAAAAAAATTCTGACAATTTTTTTTCAGGTACAACACACGGCCCACCTTATGGAAAGTGGTTACCGTGACCTATGGACGTCTGCAACATCAGGGGCGTCATCCCCGTGCTGCCGAACCTGTATAGTTGTGGGGGAAGGGTTGAGGGTTAGTAGAGTTTCTGTGCTGTCTGTGCAGAAGACAAAGCACAGGTTCTTTCCATCACCTATTGGTAACAACTTAAATCCTACAGTCCATTAGTTTAGGTACTTAAAAACGTAAACAATCTTAGCGTGTATTTTTAACTAGCTGACCCGCGCGACTTCGTCTGCGTCCGCACCTGTTAGTCGTAGCATGATGTTATATACATATAAACCTTCGTCTTTAACCATTCTATCTATTGAAACAAACCGCATCAAAATCCGTTGCGTAGTTCTAAAGATTTAAGCATACAAAGGGACAAGAAAAATAGGGACAGAAAACGCGACTTTATTTGATACTATGTAGTGATAGTGATATGTTTTGTTTAAAAACTTAGTTTAAAAATACTTTTCTGTTTAGTAACGTATTTTGAAGATTAAAAACCTGTATCGAACCACTAGTTAGTCAGTTAGTTAGCCTAGTTTATTGTTTTATAAAAAATTGCCATAAGATTGTTTTCCTTTATTTGAGTACCTAAACAATAATTGGACTATAAACAAAATACATGCTTTGTAACATCTATAAAACAATGTTCTAGCAAAAACAGGTTTATTCTATTTTATTCTATTCTAAAACGTACCTGATGATGTAGTTCCAAATTTTGCTTTTAAAACGTCATATTTCAGCATTTTTCCAATTTCACTTTTTCCTAGATGTTTATCGTTGAAATCCTCCAGCCATTTTGCGACATAATTCGTAGATTCACTGAATTTACTTTCCAATTGATCTCCTAAAAACGGTATTAATTCGTTTTCGGCCGAATTTAAATCAACATTTAAAGATAAAATTATAAAAAATAAAAACTTTGAGGAGGACTCCATTTTGAATTATAAAGCGCGCGCTCGCTCGCGTTTCGACAATGCGACTGTCATTATATTGTCTTAGTACCAAAGTTATCTATTCGAATTTCAAACACAGTGCAAGAATTAGATAGATCTCTGTTCTGATGTAATTTATATCAACATCAAGGTCTTATTAAAATGGAAGTTTTCTCAAGGAACTTCTTATTAACCTGTCTTAGTTGAGCCCTGCACACTTAATAACTCAACAGTGAAAAGGTCTTATAAAATTGGTATTTTAGTAGGCCTTTTGTTTTTGTTACTTTTACATTTTCGAAAAAAAACAACTGAAAAAAAATTATAATAAACTGTTATTTAATGGATATTATGCGTGAATATTCATATTATGGAACTAACTATATTGTATATTAAAATTACGGCGGTTTGTCCTTCCCATAATTTCAGTTTTTAATTATATTTCGACGCAATATACATAAACATGTTTAGTATTTTTTTTTAATAACAATTACTTACATAATGGTTTTGAATATAAGCTATATGGTCAATTTTGAATTTGGAATTTTGAAATTAGAGATGGTATGTAGGTATATACAAAAATTTACATAAAACAAAGCCATGATACCTACTTAATTTGTGGTTTCTGTCAATATCTTTTTTTATGTTTTATCTGATATGATTCTAAGTCTTTAGGTAGCTAACTATATATTAGCTACCTAAAGGCTAAACACATGTTAAATAGGTACATGAAACTAGGCTAACTAACTATAAATATAATATATAATATAATATAATATAAATATTCTAGGACAATCTACACAACGCCATCTAGGCCCATGGTAAGCATAGTTTATCTAGCTTGTGTTATGGGTTCTAGAATGCGGATAAACATCCTTAGATACTTTTTTTTTGTAAATACATACATATGGTCTGGGTGTTTCTATGTATAAGAAACACCCAGACCAATGCAAATATTTATATTCATGCACACAAATATTTGCACTGAGCGGGAATCGAACCCGCGCCTCCTGCGTAGCAGTCGCGTAGCAGTAACTGACTAACTAGTGGTCCGATACGATATTTTGTTTTTATAACGAAATGTTAGCAAATACTTGTATTAAATAATTGTAGTCATATTATGGATTTATGTCAATAACATACTTTACTAAGCGATTCGACTGGCGTTTTCGACAATAGAATGCCACTTTGTATAGAGGCCTTTTTTATTATTTAATCTGTGGCGTAAACCTACCGAAAAAAATTCCCGCGGTAATTCATAACGTCACAAATAAGTAACATTTCGCTTTTATTTTTGAGAGTGTATTTGGTAATTGGCATAATACAAATTTAGGGTCATTTAATATCACTTTCTAAGTAATATTCACACAGGTACAATGATAAATTAAAATACACGACATTTTTTATAATTATAATAATAAAATTCCATATCGTCACTTTCTTTGCACACCTTTGTGCGTTAATTATGATTAAAAAAAAACGTGACAATCCTGAACGTAATTAAAAAAAATGCGTGTCATGTATTTTTTTCATTTATTTAAATTCACGACTTTTTATTAATATAATTTGAATTTATGATTGGAATTATCACAACACCATTGTCGAAGCTAGGTACTTTTCACCGGATTTTTCAAGGAAATTGGTGAAAAGAAATCGATCTTATTGTCACATATTTTTATGCCAGTGGGAAGACAGAGAAACCCTTCTTTGTCTTCTTCACTGACAACACAGAGGCTCTCTAAGCCTTCTCCTCTCCCCTTTTCTACTTCCTCCCTCTTCTCTATAAGGTTGGCAGCACGAGTGTGACGACTCTGGTGTTGCAAACGACCATAGGCCACGGTAACCACTTTCCATCAGGTAGGAGAAGCGCTTGTCTGCCACCTAAAAAAATAAATAAAAATGCATATGATTTTTGTTTTTAAACGGTTTTATTTAGCTCACCCCGTTTGTTTTATTTATTCTTTATTCTTGGGTCAAATTTAGTAATTCAAATTTCACCCTCTTCCTGTCAACCGATTAATCTGAAATTTTGTATACACTTTGGATTTTGGTGACAATACAATTATGTTTATTCATTATTTAATTTGATAATATTATATAATAATATTATTAAATAATTTGATTTTTAAAAGGGGCAAAATAGAACTATTTATTCCCGGGTGAAGTCGGGTCAGGGGCCGGTAGTTTGCAATAAACTTTTAAATCCATGCACTTTCTACAAGTTTAGATAAATACTTGCTCTAATAGTACAATAAATAGTGAATGGGACGCCTAATAGATCAATAAATAGTTAAGTCGACATGACACGTTGCAGAATAATTACGGAATGCCTCAAACCAATAAAATAAATAAATAAAAATTAGTTTATTGCCAAATTGTATGTAACAATGTTGAGTATTGTACTCCTCCCTATAGCTGGGGGCTAGACGAGTCACCATGGTTCCTAAACCACCACGGTGCGAGGTGATCATCATCAAAATCATCAAAATCATCATCATCAACAATCATTCCAACTATACTTATCACAAAATAAAAGGAAATTCCCAACTCGACACTGGCAAGATTGTCCCCAAAAATTCATTGGGTCCGGTTGATATGTTGCCATCTAAGAAAAAAAAAGAAGAATGTGGGTATACCTTAGTTTTAAGACCTTCATTTGTGTAGGTACCTGATTTTTGAGTCCATAATTTTTTTTAATTTTTTTTTATTAAGAACTGACCCGCCTGCGTCACGTCACCCGTCTGCGTCACCCTTTTTTAGCAACATTTTTCACTTCTGCTCCGCACCAGTTGGTTATAGCATAATGTTATATACATATAAACCTTCCTCTTTAACCATTCTATCTATTAAAAAAAACGCATCAAAATCCGTTGCGTGGTTTTAAAGATTTAAGCATACTAAGGAATATAGGGACAAAGAAAGCGACTTTGTTTTACCTATACTATGTAGTGATTCGATCGTTGTTCGTGCTAAGGGGACTTATTCCCAGAGGTCCATGATTCTTTTGTCCGTTGATTCCCGTCCGGGTCCATGAGATAATAATATGCATTTTTAAATGTCCATACATTAATTCCCAGCGGGTCCATGAAGGCACAGTGTAAATAATTCACTTTCTCACTATAAAAGGAAAGTAATATTTAAATAATTACTCTTAGGAAGTGTTGACCCTTGATGTGGTTTAAAAAATCACTGCGAAAATAATTATGAATAGCATTTACCATAAATCTTACTAATTAATTAATATTAATTATTCATTAATTAAAATATATTTGCTTTTTCATTTAGTTATTAAAATAATATATAGGAAGTTGTAGTGTTACGTCGCGGGTTTTTTTTGGCTTTCATTAATAAATTACGTTTTCGCATTTATTATGAATTATAATAAAAAAAAATATATAAAAAAGAACTAAGCAGGTGTTATTAGCCGGGTGGGCTTTCCTTTCATGGTATTTTATTATTATTATAGGTGTATGTAGGTATATGTATCTAGTAATATGATTATATCACTAAACTTGGACCGTTTTATAACTATATTCCTAGTGAGATAGTAATGAATCGTTTTCGTATAACTATGTTCCGGTATATAATCATATCCCTAGGGATATAATTACGGTTATAACTATCTTACTGCGACAGATATACACGACACGAAATATTATGTAGAGCACGTTCCGTAGCGTTCCTGAAGGTTTTGGGTAAGAAGTCTTTTTACCAAAGAGTTTAGTAATATATAAGAGAAGAGTAGCAACTCTATACTTAAATTTATGCATGTATGGAAAGTGCTGCCGCCCCACTATTGTTGGTACCTACCCGAAGAGCCAAACCTATGCTCGGGCTCTCTCCGTGAGTAGCGGCGCTGCCGTGAAACTAATTACTACACCACGATGGGAACTCAAAAATGCCGTCGATTCGACAAAAGAAGAAACCTTATTTTCAACTTTTTTTATTAATCTATGACGTGCGCTTTTAGTCGGTTCGAGACCGATAACCAACCTCATGGAAAACTGCCGTTATATAATAAGCTACTGACAGAAAACAAAAGAGAAACTCCGCGAAAGAATCAACTCTAGGTAATTAGAGGGTTCTGATCCAATTAACAGTATTTAATTAAAACTATATCAGATTTCAATTTGCCGTTGTCCATGACAGGAGGCGGACAGGCTGTCTCATGAAAAAAAAAACAAAAAAAAGTCTACAATTACATGTGTGGTCGTTGATAATAAGGCTAGGTCACATTGCGAGCTTTTGTTACGCTTATAGAGTCCCTTTTTATAATTAACTAGCTGTTGCCCCGAAATAAATGTTTTTAAGGGGTTTTAGGAATTTTATTTAATATACTGTTATATATATTATTACAGTATTAAGTATTATTATTACAGTATATTATACTATAATATATAGTATTTATCGCACGTTTATAAGTGCCCGGTTAAAGACAATAGGCTCGCCACTTATTAAATTGGGACCTAAACATAAACTGGCGAAATGTGGGTGCTAGCACCTTTGCCTACCCCTTCGGGGATATAGGCGTAAGTATAATTATGTTATGTTATATGTAAATTTATTAGTTTTCTGGGCCAGCGATGAGACAGAGATGAAGAAAACTAGAATTGTTGTTATTAATAACAACATAATCGTTGGTAACAAGGTCGTAACATATTTTGACGACCTCCATGGCGTGGCGGTAGTGTACGCGACTGCTCCGCAGGAGATGCTGGTTCGATTCCCGCTCAGTGCAAATATTTTGTGTGCGTGAATATAAATATTTCCATTAGTCTGGATATTCCTATGTATAATATGTATGTATTCACAAAAAAATCTAAGTATGTTTATCCGCATTCTAGAACCCATAACACAAGCTAGTTAAACTATGCTTACCATGGGTTTAGGTGGCGTTGTGTACACTGTCCTATAATATTTATTTATTTATTTATAAACATTTTATTGTTTATTAACGTTACATTGCTTTGGTTAAATGGACTTAAACTTAAATGATTGTATAACTTAAGATGTCCAGGAACTTTTGAGGTATGTTTCACTGCAAATAAATTGATATATAAAAAGAAAATGGTGTAATCTGGTACTTACAAAAGAATTACCAGCTGTTTACGACCGCCTACCTAATAACCTATAATAATAACAATAATTGGCTCAGTATAAATTACAATTTCCGTTTCCGCTCGCCGTAGATCTAACACTGAGACACCGCCCATTTTCACTCTCTACCACCTACTTCAAAACACTTTCTCTAAAAAAAGTTACAAACACGTTTTCAAAAAAAAGACAAAAATTATTTTCAAGAAATGAAGTGTTTGTTTCATTCACAAAAAGTGTCCTAGTTTTTTGTTTAAGATTATAGCTATTAAGGCAGGTGTAGATTGCCTAGCTGGTGCACGCGGATTCGTTCGTAGCTTACTGGGTGAAGCATAAAGATATTTCCTTAGGATCTATGGGTCGAAGAGTCGGTTTCACGATCGATAGGTCACGGGTTCGATAACTTATAATATCATTATATTTTATTAAATTAATATTTTATAATATTTAGTTATTGGGACCCTAACATAACATTACATAACATGACATAACATAAACTCACGCCTATATCTCTGAAGGGTGCTAGTGCTAGCAGCCACATTTCGCCAGTTTATGTTTAGATCCCAATGTCTAATAGGTCGGGAGCCTATTGCCATTAACCGGGAACTTATAAACCTGCGATAAATACACACATAACTTCGAAAAGCATGGCAGTCATTGGTGTGTGCCATGGTAAACCTGGGATCGAACCCGAGGCCTCGTCTTAGCAGTCCATTACCCATACCACTAGGCTACCGCGGTATATAATTTGTAACAGATATTCATTATTAGCAGTGGACGTCTTGTGGCTGTAATGATGATGATGATGATGATTCATTATTACTTTTGCGGAGGAACGGGATGTGATGTGTACAGGAGGTATACCAAAATTCGAAAAAAAACAATGTATGTCCAGTGACAGTAGATGAAGGATTGACCTTTTATGACATTCACAAGTATATACAAAAGAATGGTTAACGCCTATGGAAACTATCGCAGCAAAGATTGTGACTATTATTTTGTCTTTAATAACATGTAGGCATTAACACCGTCTGATAGTAGCTTTCTTCTCATAAATTAACTTAATTCTAAACATGCCCCCGGCCGTTGGAAGCTCGCCTTTCAACCCGAAGAGTCAGCATCCAGTAAAGGGCATATCTTGGAGAATGCACGTCGAACAACACCTGTTGCAGTTCTGACATCAGCCACTCGGCTAAGTCCATCCTTGCCAGGGAATAGCGCGATGATACGTCCCATTTTCCACTTCAAGGGCGGCAGATGGTCCTCCTTAATCACAACAAGGGTGTTCAATGTCAGGCTGTCCTTGCTTGTGTGCCACTTGACGCGTTGTTGTAGCTCAGAAATATATTCTGCACTCCATCTGGCCCA
Source organism: Pelosia muscerda (assembly GCA_963691645.1). Classification (NCBI taxonomy): domain Eukaryota; kingdom Metazoa; phylum Arthropoda; class Insecta; order Lepidoptera; family Erebidae; genus Pelosia; species Pelosia muscerda. The sequence continues at coordinate 1,157,327 of OY829126.1, read as the reverse complement.
AAAATGCTGCCGCAGCTGCTCTATTCTCTGATGGCGTGTCAGATTATTGAAGTACTGCTCCCGCTGATCCTTGACAGGCAGAGAAGTGAAGGGTCTTCCTATGATGAAATGACCAGGAGTGAGAGGCGTAAGGTCCTCCGGATTCGATGACAATGGTGTGAGGGGTCTAGAGTTTAGTATGGCCTCGATTTGAATAAGCGTTGTATTAAGTTCCTCATAAGTAAGGTGACAATTTCCCAGCACTCTATATAAATGATATTTGGTCGATTTGACACCCGCCTCCCAAAGGCCACCGAAATGTGGTGCATATGCTGGAATGAAGTGGAAGGTTATCCCATCGCTAGCAGTAGTCTCAGAAATGGAATTGCAATTGTTTTTAAGAAATGTAGATAACTCATTGTAGGCACCTACGAATGATGTTCCATTGTCAGAGTATAGATTTGACGGCTTTCCTCTGCGGGAAATGAATCGTCTCAAGGCTTGTAAGTAGTTACTGCTCGTCATATCTCCCACCAGCTCTAAATGGATTGCCTTCGTGGCAAAACATACAAAAATAACGATGTATACCTTTACCAGCCTACATCCACGACCCTGACGGCTAGCACAATTAATAGGCCCTGCGTAATCGACGCCTACATTCTGGAAGGGGTAAGCTGCCAACGTTACTCGATCCCCAGGTAAGTCACCCATTTTAGGAACGACTGTCGTTCCTTTCATACGCTTACATAGAACACACTGGCGGTAAGTATATCTAGCTAGATTACGCCCACCAAGAGGCCAGTATGTTTCTCTTATCGTCGACAACAATAATTGCGGTCCTGCGTGCATCAACTTTAAATGTTCGAATCTAAATAATAACTTTGTAAAATGATTAGCGGACTGTATAATAACTGGGTGTTTTTTATCAAATGAGAAATTAGAGTTCGATAACCGCCCACCAACTCGCATGATTTTGTTGTCGTCGAGAAAGGGATCCAGTTTTAGAAGAGGACTTTTTTGAGGTAAGGGTAAATTATTCAATAATATCTGATATTCGGGAAAGGATTCCCTTTGTGACTGAATGATGATAACATTTAAAGCATCTTGTAATTCCTTATTACTAAGATGTGAATGTGAATTAGTAGTTTCTTTCTTGCATAGTCTAATGAATCTAAGCGCACAGGCTACGCTTCGCTGAAGTCGTAGGAAGTTTGAGAAACGTTCAAAATTGATGATTTTGTCGTCTTTAATATTCAACGAATGAAATGAAACGTCTGACTTCGTTTCAGGAAGAACATCAGTACACCCAGGCAAGGAAGGCCAAGTCGAACTTTCCTCCTGCAAAAACGATGGTCCTAACCACCACATATCTAGCGACTGCATCGTTTCAGCACTCACTCCCCGTGTAATTAAATCGGCTGGGTTTTCATTCGTTGGGACATGTCTCCATATGAATGAACCAGTTGTCTCCACGATTTCAGCTACTCGATTGCGCACAAATGTATTTAATTTAGAAGGCATCATTTTCAGCCACCCCAGAACTATCATAGAGTCCGTCCAAAAGGTGACTGTAGAAACTTGGCTCCGAAGTGAACTAATAACCTTCTGATAGAGGCGTGCTCCAATCAACGCAGCACAAAGCTCGAGGCGCGGAATGGTTGTTGGTTTGATAGGTGCGACACGACTTTTAGCAATGAGCAATCGCACTGATACTGCACCATTCTCACCGACGCTTCGGACATACACACAAGCACCATAAGCTTGTTCCGATGCGTCAGTGAAAATGTGGAGCTCCAGAGACTTATGAGAATCAATGACAACATGACGCGGAATTCGTAATTTATTTAACGATGGCAATGATTTGATGACGTTAGTCCAGGCTTTACTGACTTCATCTGGTAGCTGTTCATCCCATGAAAGTTTCTCTAACCATAACCTTTGTAATAAACACTTCATCACAATGACACACGGCGCTAACAGTCCTAAAGGATCAAAAATCTGCGCAATAACTGATAGCATGTCACGCTTTGTATTTCCAACGTCAGTAGAAATATTCATGGGAAAGCACAGCTCATCTGTGTTTGTTTGCCAGTTCAGTCCTAATGTTTTATTGGGTTCGGTTCCTCCAATATTCAAATCGATAGAAGACTGAGAGGACCTGTCAGGCAACAAAGAAGGCTCATTGGACCTCCACTTCCTTAAAGGCATGCAAGCAGAAGCAAGAGCTGTGGTAACATTCTCACGTAACTTATGGGCTACATCAATCTGATCTGCGCCCGTTAAAAGATCATCAACGTAAAAATCATGTAAGATGACTTGTGCCACTTCCGGGTCGCTGCAATCAAGACCGATTTGTTTAAGACATCGTGTTGCAAGAAACGGAGCGCTAGCAGTACCATAAGTTACGGTGTTAAGCTGATATGCCTTGAGAGGACTGGACGGCTCGTCACGCCAGATGATTTGCTGTAAATAACGGTCTGAAGGATGTACTAACACCTGTCGATACATTTTCTCTACGTCTGCAGAGAGAATGTATTTATAAAGTCTGAACCTTATGAGAATTGAGAGTAGATCGTCCTGGACGGTGGGTCCTACCATCTGAATACTATTAAAGGAAACTCCAGAGGTGGTAGGCGCGCTAGCATTAAATACCACTCGTAATTTGGTGGTGGTACTACTTTCTCGCAGCACACCGTGATGAGGAATAAAGTACGATTTACTTGTTGTATCAATATTGCACTCGGTCATATGACATAAATGTATATATTCTGACATAAAGTCCTTATAAAGTTTATCAAATGAAGGTTGCCTCTGATTTCTTTTTTCTAATGAAAGGAAGCATCGTTTAGCTCGCTGCAATGATTCGCCTAACACCTCCGAGGATTCCTTCAACGGTATTCTCACCATAAAACGACCATCTTCTGAGCGAGTTGTGGTACTAATAAAATAATCTTCACAACTTCTCTCTTCGTTGGAGTAGACAGGCGATTGGAGATTAACTTCCTCCAATTGCCAGAACTTAGTAAGTTGATTTTGAATGCTATCAAAGTCTAAGTCCAGCGAAGGGCTCTGAGACCTGACACTAATAAAATTACATTTTATTGGTGCGGTTGAAGTGGATACGTAGCCATGCTCAATCGAACCACAGACGAGCCAGCCAAGCTTGGTTTGACACAGTGTAGGTTTTCCAGTACCCAGTGAAATTTTACCCGTTTCCAATAAATTCCAAAAAACGTCAGCACCAATAATCAAATCAATCTCGGCCGGCGTGTGGAAGTTCGGATCAGCTAGATAAATATCTGACGGGATGCTAATGTTACTTAAATCAACTGATTGAGCCGGCACATTATCAGTTATAGTGGGCAGAACGAAACATTTAAGATCAGTTGTGTAACTTTCATTTAATGACTGAATGTGTACATCACACATTTTGCCTACTGGCGTTAAGGAATTGTTTATTCCTTGTATGGATTTGGCAACATGAATGAATGGTAAGTTTAATTTATTGAACATATTTTGTGTAATTAAACAGGACGAGCTACCTGAATCGAGGAGAGCGCGGGCTAAGTGTTGTCGATTGTTATGATCGTACAACTTAATTAATGCAGTTGATAGCAGAACGTTGCTAGAACTGCTTGCGTGCGCGCACGGAATAACGTGTGCCGAGAGCGCCACCTGCGGAGTGTCGGCCGAGGTCGGCGCGGCGGCGGAGGGAGGGCACTCGGACCGGTTATCATTGTTATTCTGAGTAGAATCAGCTGTTGTCGATTTAAAATCTGAAACATGTATTAAGGTATGATGTTTACGCTTACAAACTTTACAACCCGATGATTTGCATCGGTTAGCAAGATGACCAGTATTGAAGCAATTATAACACACTTTGTAAGTAGGTATAACTGTCAATCTTTCCTTGTTAGTTAAAGTGAGAAATTGTGGACATGAAAATAATTTATGATCGCCATTACAGTTAGGACACGAGTGGGAAGGGGAATTATTGTTATTAGTGTTCAATGTTACCATCGCCTTAATTTTTGAATTTGATTTTTGAGCATGGTTTTGAGAAGGAATAGTGTGACGTGAAACTTCTAAAGTTTCTATTAAATCAGCGCGGTTTCTTATGAACTCTGTGAATTTATTAAATTTAATAGGGATTGTTTTGTCTAGATTCCCTTTATATTCCTCCCACTCTCGGAATGTTTTGGTGTCTAATTTATGACTGATTATGTAGATCAACAAAGTGTCCCAGAAATCTACCGGTTCGCCTAGTGATTTGAGCGCTCGTATGTTTTTATTAATGTGGTCTAAGAGACGTTTCAACGAAGCTGAGGATTCTTTAGTAATTTGTTCGATTTTAAATAGCGATGAGATGTGATTCTGTATAAGAAGCCGTTTGTTGTCAAATCTTTCACATAAAAGTTGCCAAGCCACAGTGTAGTTCTGAGCAGAGAACTCGATGGACTGAATAACGACAGCAGCCGAACCTTCCAGAGAAGACCTAAGATAATGGAACTTATTGATTTCGTCTATGTCGTCGCAGTCGTGTACGAGACTGGCAAAGGTGTCGCGGAACTCAAGCCAGTTTTCATAAGATCCACTGAACTTTGGTAATTGAATGGTAGGCAATTTGACGATCTGGCGATTACATCCTGAATTACGACTCATACGATCATCATCTTCCCTTTCAGCCTTTGAATACATCTTCAACATATTCTTAGCTTTAGCAATTAATGAAAAATACTGATTTTCGATAACGGTTCTCTCGTCTGACTCAGTTTCTAGGTCTGACAAGCACTCGATATCTGTCTGCACTTCATCAAAATCTTTAAATAAGCTCTCTAATTTGTCAACACGCAATTGCAATTCCATTACCTGACACGATGATAACTTGGAAACTTCCAATGAAGATAAATAAGTGCTGAATACTGTTATACGCCCTTTATAGGTGCTCCGTTTCTTTCTAAGTTCCTTAATATCGGCCATTATAGGAGACGAGTATCGTAGACCTGGAATTTATACAAGGAAAAGATCAACAAAATAAAGATCAAGTCACTGAAACAGTACAACTACTAATACTCCTAGTATCACAACTATGTATATAGTTTATGAATTCCTAAATTAAGTATAGGTGTAGGTAAGTATTTAACTTATGTTTAAATTTAAATTACACCTTTACAATGATTTACAATGAATGAGTGACAAAACTACAATGCAAATATCATTAAGGATTAAAAATTAACAATGAGATAGGTTATGAATGCAACTTACTTGTTGTTGCAAGTATTGTAAAAATACGTACTACCTATCTATTGTTGAGAAATAATATTTTTAATCGAATGCAATGTAATTAAGAAGGGAATAACAATTTAAATTTTATAAATGTGATACTAACCTTAGTAATACCTTATATAAGCTAAAATACAACCTGACCAGAGTGCTGGGTGGAATCTATGTTATATACACTTTCAATCAATTATCTTGATGAGACCACCTCAATAACACCAACTTCTAGCCTTCTTCTTCCACTTCGGTTATATATCCGGTTCGTATTGGACCATGTACAGGAGGTATACCAAAATTCGAAAAAAAACAATGTATGTCCAGTGACAGTAGATGAAGGATTGACCTTTTATGACATTCACAAGTATATACAAAAGAATGGTTAACGCCTATGGAAACTATCGCAGCAAAGATTGTGACTATTATTTTGTCTTTAATAACATGTAGGCATTAACACCGTCTGATAGTAGCTTTCTTCTCATAAATTAACTTAATTCTAAACAGATGTCCCTCCAACACACAGGGAGGACCAGGCAAGGTAATCACAGGTTGTTAGGTTGTTGTATGTATGTTGTACCAGCGCGAGAACTTCGCTTTCGCGATGCAGGATCCAGAGTGACGTAGTAGTTAGTCATGCTGTCCCTAGATGGCGCTGGATACATGTGGTATCGCCACACAAAAAGCTTATTGTAAAATCCAGGATTATTTGGATGATAAACAAGCCTGGAAATGAGCTGTTCGCTCAACTTGCTACTCAAGCAAATTTCTGTATCTAGACTAAGTTAATGATTTTAAATAGACCAAAAAAAAAAGAAAAGCCCGCTGAGTTTCTTGCCGGAGTCTTCTCAGGTCCGGCCGCGTTTTGGACTGGTGATACATTTACTCACTAACTTATAAAATATTGTTGATATTGACGTTTTGTAAGTGCCGTTTAATGGTCTATACAGAATAAATGAATTTTGATTTTGATTTTACACATTCATACACTTCACAAATCAAATCAAATCAAATCAAATCAAATCCAATCAAATCAAATCCAATCAAAAATCATTTATTCAGCATAGACCAGTAAACGGCACTTACAAAACGTCAATATTAACAACATTTTATCAAATGCAAATGGACCACCGGTTCGAAACGCGGCCCCGACCTGAGAAGACTACAACTTTGTGTATTGACATTTAAAACAAAATAAAAACACACATAAAAAAAATATTTATTTCATAATTATAAAAGGTACCAAGTAGACACAGTAAGAGTTAGTAAGAGTGATAGGAGAGTGGCTGAAGACACCTTCAGTGATGTACTGGATCCGCGTCGTGGAGCGAAGAGTGCTACGTCGTGGAAGTTGGAACTCCATCCGATTAGGGGCTCATCGCGGTTCTGGACTCGGAGCCAGAGTTCCAGGGGGCGGAAGTATCTGAGGATTAATATGATTAATAGGCATCTAGGGTAGAGTTTGGCCACCCCATCTTTTTCCATGCGGTGTCGTACAAGGCGACTAAGGGATAGGGCTGTTTAAAATCAGACAGATATATACAGCCCAGACTCAGCCTCAGATGCAAGGCTACTCAACAATAGAGCCTATTGCCATTAACCGGGCACTTATAAACCTGCGATAAATACACACATAACTTCGAAAAGCGAAAAGCGGAAACACCAATAGATCCATTCTGTTATCTACACTAATATTATAAAGAGGAAAACTTTGTTTGTTTGTCTGTTTGGTTGTAATGAATAGGCTCAAAAACTACTGGACCGTTTTTAAAAATTCTTTCACCATTCGAAAGCTACATGATCCACGAGTAACATAGGCTATATATCATCACGCTACCATACAAGGGAGCGGAGTAATAATCATAAATCTCAATTGATCCGGTAAATTTCTATACATTGGCGCTAATATCGTTAACAATTTCCGTTGTCATGACAGCAAGGAAAAGTAGTATAGAGAGGCAAGTAGTGAATCGAGTAGAGTCGTACAACGCGATAATCGACATCCACGCGGGCGGAGCCGCGGGCAACAGCTAGTTCACATATAAAATCAAATTATTCATATTCCCTCTAACCCCTCCAGCTAAGCCCAATGGATTCGCATCGGTAGGTCCGGTCTTCCTTTCTTTCTTTTTCTTTTATGTGGGTGTTATTTCGACCTCTACCTAATCCTAAAGAGATAAAGGGTTGATTTTATTTGTATTTCAATTGATTTTAAGATCTTTGCGGTCCAAGTTGACATCGCTCTAGTAAATGTCAAATTCAAACCACAATCGTACCCATTCTGAATTTTATTTTATTTATTTTTACTGGTAACATTTAATACATTTTAACTAGTAACATAGTGCAAAAGATTCACTGGCTATGTCTGTTATAATAAGATAACAAGAGTATAAGATTTCATCGTTAAATCTATAATATAAAAGATTATATTAAATCTCACTTGACAAGGGCTTCAGGAGATATCCTATTGGTCTTCCCCCTGGTCATAGATTTGATGACTTCTGATGCTGGCTTAGAAGACCCTGACTGCATTATTTCACTGCAACAAAACAGTATAAGTGCAACAATGGCGTCCACAACTTTTTGGGTAGTACCCTCAATGTAACGAAAACAATTGTTGTGTTTCTATGTATAATATGTATGTATTTACAAAAAAAAGGTATCTAAGTATGTTTACCCGCATTCTAGAACCCATAAAAGTTAAACTATGCTTACCATGGGTCTAGGTGACGTTGTGTAGATTGTCCTAGAATATTTATTTATTTATTTATATTTATTAATCTTACAATGGCGCCCAACGTGGGGCGTCAATGTAACGAAAAGAAAATTATGCTAACTTTATCAAATCGATTTGACATAGGAAATAGTGTTTTTTATTTATTTAGGGCATGTCAATTTGACATCACCCCGCCTTATGGTTAGCTGAAGGCAACGTGTCATCAAAAAGGGTCCCAATTACAAATATGTAGTGTTACAATGGTGGCAATCATTTTGACGACTTCATCAGCTGATTTTTCACGCCCCACTTAAAGGACCCGGCAAGGTTTAAAAAGCTTATGTTGCCAGCGCAAAAAAAATGTCTTCCCCGTTAACTTAGGCAGTCGCTTTCAATATAAGCTACAACATATTGAAGCGAATTACGAGCTCAGGATTAATCCACGTATGACTATTCCTATTTATTTCTTGAAGACAGTACATTTTTTTTTTTAATACAATTTAGGTCGCAGACAAGCACGCGGCCCACCTGATGGTAAGTGGTTTGGGCGAGTGTAACACCAGAGGAACAACACTCGTGCCGCAACCCCTGTAGGAACAGAGACATTCTGTGTCGTCAGCGCAAAAGATGACGGATAAGCCTTTGGTTTTCTCACTGACAACACAAAACCTCTCTAGTGAGCTCTGGCTACCCTACTCACCACCGAAAACACAACACAATGTTATTAAACGGTGATATTCTGTAGGGTGGAGGTACTTCCCCAGTCGGACTGCTCGATTGGGACGGATATACCGTCGTGTCCTACCTCCTCTAATACTAAACCTACTACACAGTACATACCTAAGCACTCTCCCAGCATCCCTGCTCCGGTATACATCACACTCGTACAGATGACCAGTATGCCCAGAGACTGAGCACAGCTGTTCAAAGATCTGGAACTCTAGAACCGTAGCCAGGTAGTATTTGATGTACTCCTGGAATAAGAACAGGATTACAGTCTTACATAGTACCCGCTTGACGGCAAAAGGCGACCCTATAATGTAGTACCAAAATAGTAGCTTTTTATACAACTTCGGTGGCAAACAAGCTCAAGATTCTTAGAACACTCAGATTTTTTAGTGCTCCAACTACCCGTAACAATTGTCATGAGATATACGACGGGTTAACGTGCTCTTCAAGGCACGGAAACACCCGAGCCCTAACCCGAAATTTCTAATATTCTAATATACAAATATGATTTTATAAGTGCCCGATTAATGGCAATAGCTTCGCCACCTTTTACATTCAACCTAAACATAAACTGGCGAAATGTGGGTGCTAGCACCTCGGCCCGAAGGAGTCTTTGAGGATACAGGCGTAAGTTTATGTTATATTATGTTAAAACCTGGGATCGAACCCGAGACCTCGTCTCAGCAGTCCATTACCCATACCACTAGGCTACCGCGGTATATGAAGGTTTACGTGATACCTATATTTAGCAAGTACTTACCTGATCAGAAATGATGTGGTATTTGGAGCCAGGATCGAAGTCACCTTCAGACCTTGGAATCGGTGGAATTACACCCTGGAAATAAGAAAAATTTGAATTTAAAAACACTATAATGAAAATTTCAAATCAATTTAGATCGAAAAAAGTTAATTCTCTGATTAGACTCAAAGCTGTGGTCTTTCCTTAACAGGATAAATGCTCTAACCGCTGAGCCACGGAACATAGCATATATAGCCAGCCTCTTTGTAAGGGGAAGATAGCGGGTTCAAATCCTGTTGGAGTATTCACTTTTTCCAACCTAAATTGATTTGATAAAACACACGTGGAACTACATTGAGGCTGATATTTTTAGAAGCTTTTATGTGTGTTTGTGGGTTTCCACCAAGATCTCCTGGTTAACCAACATACCGGTGTGTACAGTGTGTAAACCCTACTTACTGATTGCTTTCCTCTTTGAATTTAATTAGTTAGATAATAGTTAGGTGAGAAGAACCCGGATTCTAAGTGCAAGCTTTGAATGAAATGCCGTTATGATCAAATCAAATCAAATCAAATCAAAGCAAATCAAATCAAAGCAAATCAAATCAAAGCAAATCAAATCATTTATTTGTGTAAACACGTGTTAAAAATTTATGTGCATGCAAGATATTAAAATAACGTTTTAGTTCAACGTGTTTAGCCGTATTTATATGATGATGATGATGATTATATTGTGATGTTGGTACATACTTGATATCTAAGTTTCAATTGCCACCATCTTGTGTTCATATTCTGGACGCCATCTTCGAATACTGACCATCGCCACTGGAAACATTAATATATTTTTAAACTCAATATTACTAAATTGTATCCTATCCCATCCCATCCCATCCCATCCCTTCCCATACCATCCCATCCCATCTAATCCCATCCAATCCCATCCAATCCCATCCAATCTCATCTCATCCCATTATATCCCGTCCCATCCCATTAAATCCCATTTTACCTGGTCTACCATAAACGCGAACGGTAAGTAGGCTATCTTCTCCAGCGCCATTGACATCAAGAAGTTCATGCTCACTTCGTAAGGGTCGTGTGTTCTGCGAAACAAATATGCTTACTTTACAAAAAATTTAATTAGCAACTTTAAAAATTGAAGCGTTGACGCGTCGCGGCTCTAGCCTCTCCTGGGAACCTAAATTCGATTAACTTATACTAGCTTTTACAACACTATCTGAATAACACACAAGTTTTGCTTTTAAATTACATTTTATTTTTTATTTATTTTTAAAGAATATTAGCAACCGAAGTTACTAATATTCCCTTTAACCCCTCCAGCTAAGCGCAATGGCTTGTGTTAGGAGTGGGTTCACGTCGGTAGTGTAATGGCCAGGATTCGAACCCGGGAGCTCTCGATCGTAATGCCGACTCCTTAACCACTAAGCTACCGACGCTTGTTGTGGTTGTTGATGTTAATTTAAGTTTTATTTCAATGAGATAACTTACTTATTCTGGTACAATCCCACTCGCTGTAAATGAGGCAAGTTGTACACAGACAGAGTGGCCGCATTTGCTACTGCTTCGTGGAACGCTGTGGACAGTGAGTTAATATGATGAACAGGACCTCGATTCTCCTAATTCTTAACCAAAGATCACAAAACCTGCCATGGCATTTGCGGCTTTATTGCTGTTGACTTAAAGTTCAAAATGAAATGAAAAAGAATTTATGAGACCGTCGCATTCACTCTACAAAATCTTACTATATAAACATAAGTCGCGTTTTCCTTCCTGACGCTATAACTCCAGAACGCACGATCCGATTTCCACGGTTTTGCATTCGTTGGAAAGGTCTCGGGCTCCGTGAGGTTTATAGCAAAGAAAATTCAGGAAAAATTTCAACAGAAAAGCGGGAAAATCATTTTTCGCATGGCGAAACGGAGTTCGCCGGGTTTGCTAGTGCCGTATAATTTTGAATTTTAACAGTCCAAAATAAAATGGCAATCTTTGTAATCTCCGTTCCTTGACAAACGGTTGACAATTAGTAATATCGAGGACCAGGAAAACCTGTAAAAAAATGTCCAAACGTTTACATTTTTTTCCAAAGTAATGTGGCGATATCACGTGTACCCAGCGCCATCTAGCGACAGCAAGACTAACTACTACGACACTCCCGATCCTGCATCGCGAAAGCGAAGTTCTCGCGCTGGTACAATATATATACAACAACCCAACAAGAACCAAGCGGTTCGGTGAGTCTTTTCTCTGCCGCACCATTAAGTCGTGGAATTCCTTGCCGGCGCACGTGTTTCCTTCTTCCTACAGTCCCGGGTCCTTCAAGCGGGGCGTGAAAAAGCATCTGATGAGGCCGTCAAGCTGAGCGCCACCATTGTAGCACTGAACGTGTTTGCAATGGTGACCCTCTTTCATGAGACTTTGCCTTCAGCTTAACATCAGGCGAGGTGAAGTCAAATTGACGTGACGACGAAAACCCAATGACAACCCTTGGGCTGCGGCCCGCCAGGCGTGATCACCTTGCCTGGTCGGAGGATCCTCCCTTTGTGTTGGAGTTTCACTGTATACTATTTCACTGCATGTGACTTTATTGCATGTCTCTCCCTTAAGTTCAACCACGCGTCGTGATCGTCTATCTTATTTACTAAAGTGGCAAACGTGTCTCTTTTTTTATCGTGCCCAAAATCCCCACGGATACCACCTCCGCCAAAACCGGTGGAGGTGATTATGTCGGACTCGAACCGACCAAAACGCACGCCGTCCATTGGTCCTCGATTGCCGGAGGTGAGATTATACAAGACAATCTCGCACCCCGGCAGACCCGGGGACATCTCTGTTGAGATGACCCGCTTCCCCTAATGGTGGATCATGGTGTCCCCATCTAGCCACTTGGAATTTGGTGGCACTTTGCGCCATCGGAAAAATTCTTGAAAACTTTGACAATGACGTGTTCCTATTAATCTTTTTGCAATACATTGGTGATTCTCCTGCAGAAGGTAGGAATTTAACGGAGGTAGGACACGAAGGTATCTCCCGTCCGAAATGAGCAGTCCAACTGGGGAAGTACACAGAAGACCGAAGTCATAATAACCATCGTGTTGTGTTCCCGCTGGTAAGTAGGGTAGCCAGAGCTCACTGTACCCCTCCCTCCCCTCCCCTTCCTAGCCTCCCCGCCCCTTCCCAGCTCTCCCCTTTTCCCTTCAGGGTGGGCAGCGCGTGTGTGACACCCTTAGTGTTGCACACGTTCATAGGCCACGGTGGCCGCTTTCCATCAGGTGGGCCGTGTGGTTGTCTTCCACCTACGTAGTATAAAAAAAAGAAGTCTTCTTAGAAATTGAAGTCATTTCGTACAGATTTCGATTTGGTATATGACTTACCCGGATTAGCTCCATCCCTGAAGAGTTGGGGCTGTTCAGAGTACTGCAGATAGTATTGGATATGCGCCATCTCGTGGTGAGTGGAGATCAAGTCTTGCATGGTTACTTCGGTACACTGTTTAATTCTGCAGAAAAGAATATAACATGACATGTCATGTCATGTCATGTCATGTCATGTCATGTCATGACATGACATGACATGACATGACATGACATGACATGACATGACATGACATGACATGACATGACATGACATGACATGACATGACATGACATGACATCATGGTAGTCCATTACCCATCATGGTATGGTATGGGTAATGGACTGCTGAGACGAGGTCTCGGCTTCGATCCCAGGTTTACCATGGCACACACCAATGACTGCGATGCTTTTCGAAGTTATGTGTGTATTTATCGCAGGTTTATAAGTGTCCGGTTAATGGCAATAGGCTCGCTATTACATTGGGACCTAAAATATAAAACTGGCGAAATGTGGGTGCTAGCACCTCTGCCTACCCTTTCGGGGATACATGCGTGATATTATAAAAAATAAGAAAAATAAAATAAATATGGAAGTATGGTATGTAACATGTGCCACAATATTTATTTACTAAGTATTCGCATATAAGCAGTAGTCATTCTCTGAACCTTTTCCCAACTCAGTTGGGGTCGGCTTTCCAGTCTAACTGTGATGCGGCTGAACTTCGATATTTTCCGTGAAGCGACTGCCATCTGACCTCCACAACCAATGGTCTAATGACCAATGGCGATATCGAAGTTCCAAGTTAGGCTGGTTGGACTTTTGAGGGCTCCAACTATTATCCAACTACACTGACGGACTCATAAACTGCATCAAAGTTCAGGTTTACTCTAAAAGGATTTTTTATAATAAGTATGCAAACTTTTTAGATTAAATTATATAAATATGGAAAGACTGGCTCTTAATCTTAAAAAAAAATTAAATTTAAAAATGGAACTGCAGTAAAACAAATGAATATAGCCGGGAAAAGATAATTTACTTGTAGTATCAGATTTGCGTGTTATTTATAGCAAAGTTTTAAATTGATTCTCATTGATTTTTTTTGTTTTGTCAATTGAATTATTGTTACCAGCATAATTGTTGGGTTAGTTTTTTAACACATCGAGAGTTTTTGAACCATCATATGGATACTTCGTCCGAACAAGCGGCACAAATTGTAGCATTGGTGCGGGAGGGCTTGGATCAACGAACGATTGGTAGAAATTTAAATTTAAACCAGTCTACGGTTTCTAGAATATACAGAAGGTTTGTAGAGACAGGTTCAGGAGGAGGAGACGTGGTACAGGCAGAACTCGAGCAACCACAGGTCGTGATGACCGATTTATTGTTATAACTTCCCTGCGAAAACGTTTCCTCACGTCAGTTAACATCAAAACCGAGCTTAATGAAGTGCGTGGAGTAAACGTGTGTGCACGAACAATAAGAAGAAGGTTAAAGGAAGCGGATATCACCCCTTTTAGACCAGCAAATGGTCCAAAGTTGTCTACAGCTCACAGACAAGCTCGCTTAAGATTTGCGCGTCATCATCTGAATTGGACAGAAGAGCAGTGGGCCTCTGTATTGTTCACGGACGAGTGTAGGACATGTTTATATGGTGCAGATGGTCGCAGAAGAGTCTATCGTCGACGTGGGGAGCGATATGCTCAAAGTCGCATTGAGGAGCGTGTTCCTTTTGGAGGCGGTTCATGTATGGTCTGGGGTGGCATATCGATGAACGGGCGAACAGAACTTGTGTTCATAGACATGGTCCGTCAAAACGGTAATAGAGGGGGTTTGACAGCACATCGCTACATAACAGAGATATTAGAAGATCACGTGGTGCCTTACATGGGATTCATAGGCGAAAATTTTACTTTAATGCAGGATAATGCCCGGCCGCATGCAGCTGCACAAGTTCAACATTATTGCGAAGAGGTTGGGATACGTACAATGAATTGGCCAGCACGCAGCCCGGATCTTAATCCCATCGAGCATGTTTGGGACAATTTAAAAAGAGCTGTATATGCGAGAAACCCTTCGCCCACGACAGTGGCAGCACTAAGAACAGCACTTTCAGAAGAATGGGACAATATTCCGCAAGATCTTTTAAAAACCCTTATAAAATCTATGCGGAACCGATTAGAATCCGTAATAAGGGCACGTGGGGGTAATACACCTCATTAAAACACAAATAAACCCTTGCATAAAGTTTGTGTCTATTGTTAAAACCAATTTTTTAATTAAACCAATTTTTCTTAAATTTCTGTTTTTTCTTCAAAAAAAGTCTTAAGGTCCTTTCAAGTACATAAACTTAAACTTAAAGATATGACCCTACGCTGTTTTAAAGTTCACGAACCAATCTAGAGGTTTCAATTTAAATCTGTATAGAAAGTATGCATACTTGGTTAAAATATTTATTTCAAAGTCGTCTATTACTTTGATGCAGTTTATGAGTCCGTCAGTGTATTATATATCCAACTATAAGCAGTAGTATTACCTATAATCAATCCTATTACAAAAATCCCAGGCGCTTGCAGTACACTGCACACTTCTCTGCGAAGGTCTGACCAGCATAGACCCTCGCCAGAACTCCGGGGGGACAGGCTTCAGACCCATTGACGTGTAGAACTCCTCGGCCATTTGGAACATTCTGGAAGAATTAAAAGTCTTTAAGAAAAGTTTGAGAAGAAATATATCATATTATATTGTAGTTGATGGTTTATGATATGGAGCTATATTACTACCTTCAGGGCTAAAACATGAGTGTAAGAAAAAATATTACAAAATTTCAAGCATTACATAAATACCAGACACAAAACAATCTTGTACTCTGTGATAACTCCAAAAAAATGTGAACTGCATACGCTTTTTTAACAAGCTTCTTAAAGAAATTAGTGACTTACCTATAAATAAATTGAAAAATGTAATTAAAAGGTAATTGTGCCTAAAAGGCTATTATAAAATCTAAAATCATTTAAATAATAAACAAGCTTGGATATGAGCCTTTTCACTCAACTTTTGCTACTCAAGAAAATTACTGTAGGTATCTAGAATAAGTAAAGGTTTGTAATTAGACGAAAAAAAAAAGAAAATCACGCTGACTTTCTTTGCGGAGTCTTCTCAGACCAGGGCGAGGTCGTGTTTCGATCCGGCGGTGGTCCATTCGCTAAACTAACCGTTTTGAAAGTGCCATTTTTTGGTTTATTTTTGAATTTTTGAACAACACCATCTGCAAGCTGATATGTTTGCTGATTGACGATATCTGGTGCAAGTTCTCCTCTTAGAGTTAAATCCTATAAATACCAAGGTAAACCAAATATGGCAGGAGGGATACGGGGGGTAGAGAGGGCCCCCTGCTCCGTAAACCTTTAGCAGGAGCCCCATGTCTGAGCCTCATCCGTCATTCAGTTGATGTTCTGGCTTGCAGGTGAGGTTGCTTGCATAAGGATGAAGCTCCATACACTCATCAGATTTGGTACTACATAGTTCTGATGAGGAAGTAGTCTTACCTGAGGGGTGTGAACCCTTGCCGCAGCATCTCAGCAGTGACGTCCACATTGGGACTCTGAGGGAACGGCATCACCAGGTCCATGATGGATTTCCAGTTCTGCGCCCACATGTTACCTTGGGATTAAAATATTTATTCAGAACTGGTTTGAAAGTCTTCAAACATCGCCAGAAAAGGTTACAGTAGACGTGACCTGACGAGGCCTGACAATAGTAGAATGAGTTTCAGGCGTGTCAATATGACATCATCGAGAGACCCTCAGACTTTGTCTTCAGCTTATTATTAAGGAGAAGTCTCAGAAATAAGAGCCACTATTGTAGATACAAATTATGCTACATAGGTGGTCCCATCCAATGCCATCGATTCGACAGAAGAAGAAAGTCCTCAGTTTGATAACCTCATCAGATGCTTTTTTATGCCCTACTTAAAAGACGGGGCTATAGAAAGAAGGTAACACAAACATATTTGTACTGATGAAGAATTCCAAGGGTGGAAATTTGGGATGCGGTCAATAAAAATTGGGCGACTCTGCTTGCTTCTTAATGGAATTGTTGACACCGTAGAAGGGTTACATCCTCAGCTCTGAACGTGTAATTCTGTATAGTGTATAGGAAACAAGAGTGAGGGACTTTTTTATACTTAAGTGGTGGCAGTCAAGCAGACGGCCCTCCTGTTGGTTAACAGGGGCATTTACGCAAGTGCCGTCATAGCTCTTTGAAGGTCTTCTGAAGAACCTTCTATTGTAGTTGCTTGGGCAAATCACAGCAGACGGGTGACCGTTCCACAGATTAAGTGCAGAATGAAGTGCCTTTCATACCTCACACTAATTGTACTCATACATAATGGAAGAAATGCGGTACAGAGATTATTATAGAATTCAGGATTATTTGGATGATAAACAAGCCTGGAAATGAGCTGTTCACTCAACTGGCTACTCGGGCAAATTTCTGTATTTAATTTCTGTATTTTTGTAAGTAAATGATTGTAAATAAACCACAAAAAAAAGAAAAGCCCGCTGAGTTTCTTACTGGAGTCTTCTCAGGCCAGGTCCGCGATAGGAACCGGTTGATCAATTTGCTCACTAATTTATAAAATTATGTTGATATTGACGTTTTGTAAGTGCCGTTTAATAGTCTATACAGAATAAATGATTTTAGAATTTTGAATTTTGAAAAGGTCTACTTACCTAGTAAGTGAGAAGGTATAGGCCCATCAGCTCTTAACGTGGTCTCCCCATATCTCTGGACCAGTTTCCTCCTCACATAAGTAAATAGCTGTTTGTATAGAGGAGCTATCTGGTTGTAGATCTCTTCGACACTTGCCCTGAAAGAGCTGTCTTCGTAGGATGCCCTCATCTGGTCACCGGCGTCTCGGTACCCTGGTTAATAAAAGTATGAACTCTGGGTGCGTTACTGCCCATATATGGGATCTTCGAAGTTTAACCTCATCTGTAAGCTGGAATTGCTGATGACTGATGGATGTGGCTCTGGTGAAGGCTTTTCTCTCAGGATCTGACACTCCCATAAAAGGAGTATTATAAGCCATATCAAGAGAATGAGTAGGAGAGAATGAATTCCAGGCTTCAAGAAAAAAGCATTGTATGAATGCTAATAACGATGGTTTGATTGACTTTTGAGGAAGGGTCTAACCATCCCATTTCGAAAACATAGTCTATGCAAGAGCCTCTTCCATCCATCAGCAAGTTTACTCTTCTACATCCAGAGCTGTTCTTAATGGACTACTACCTAGTGAGATCTTACCTGTAGCAACAGCTGCTTGATTAGCTAGCCCCACGTATCTCATGAACCGGTTCCTCAACTTAGGTCCAGTCTGGTCTCTGAAGTTCCTCCACACATACAGAAGTTCGCTCTCAATCCTCGAATGCGCAAGAATCCTGGAAATCTCAGGATCTAACTGCATGTTACAGAAGTTAGAAGACTCTGAAGGTTCGGTCACTGGCTGGTAATGCTGATAACCCTGATTGGAGAGCTGGTAACCCATGCTGCTGTCTTGATATTCGTGATTGAAAGATATGCGGGGTATATGAGGGTCGTAAGGCTTCTGGTTGTAAGGACAAATTTTGGCTGAGTTGTATATCTCCTTCATTTCTGTTATTATTTGCTGTAACTGGAAAGAGACAACGATAAGTGAGAATTTGATAGTCTTCTTTACCGAAAGAAGACCATCAAATGCGCGGTCGAGGAGGCGAATTACATGAATATTGCCGAGTATTCATGTAATTCGCCTCCTTCTGCAAGCAAGTAATGTTCGAAAAGGAGATTCGGGCATCGGAGGTCACAGAATGACCTCCGTCCTCCATGATCGCGGGCGTGGATGATGGGTGGAGCCGCCAGTCAACCTAGCAGAAGCAGGCCGCGGCGATGTTGCAAAGTGCGTCTCCCCATATCGGAGTGTTAGATAGGGACACCATTAGGGGAATCCCACATCTCAAAGAGACGTCCTCGGGGCTTGTATAATCTCCCCTCCAGCAATCGAATACCCATAGACGGCGTACATTTTAATAATTTTGAGTTCGACATAATAACTTCCATCTTCTTTAGCGGAGATGGTATCAATACAAGAGTTATTCTGAATGCTGAGATGGATGTAAGAAATTGGATATTTCAACCTGCGAATGATGTTTCAACCTTTTTTAATCTGCTAGCTTAGCATGACCTCGAAGGTCTTGATCGGTACCCATATAGTCTATTATTTAACTCTGCAAGAATCATTGGCCACGGTAACCACCTACCATCAGGTTGTCCACGAAATTGGTTTGCATCAAAGAACCCATTGAAAAACGATCCACAGTCTTACCTCAGCAAACTTATCATCGGGCAGCGCACTCCTACTGCCCTGCACAATCTTCATCATCAGACGCCTTCCCTGAGGGTCTGAGAGCCTGGAGCTGTCGTATGCCGCTGCCTTTCTCCACGAGAGCCGTTCAAACTTGGAGCTGAGGGCCAGTTCCTCCGTCATGCGACGTCTGTTATAGTCTGTGATATTGGTAACGAATTTCCATTGGGACATGGTGACCCTAGAAAAAGAAGGTATGTTAACAAGCTGATGTATTTCAGTGGACTGTGAGGGGGGGGGGGAGGAAGGACACGTGGAAGGAGTGAACTGCTCATTTTAAAGTTTGTGTATCCTCTAAATAATTCTGGATTTTATGATAGCCCTCATTTGTTGCAATTTTCTTTTAAATCATTAGGGAGCTTGTTTAAAAAAGCGAGTACAGTTTCCCTTTTTTTTATAGTGCGTAAAATCCCTACGGATACCACCTCCGCCAAAACCGGTGGAGGTGATTATGTCGGACTCGAACCGACCAAAACGCACGCTGTCTTTGGGTCCTTGATTGCCGGAGGTGAGATTGTAACCAACATATCCCTCGCACCCCGGCAGACCCCGGCCATCTCTTTCGAGATAACCCGCTTCATGTGTTGTAAGGATCACGGTGTCCCAGCCAAGCCCCCAAACGTAGGAAGGCGCATTTTTTTGCCTATTTCTGCTAGGGTGACAGGCGGCCACCCGAGTCTAGCCCCCAAACGTGGGAAGGCGCATTTTTTTGCCTGATTCTGCTAGGGTGACAGGCGGCCACCCGAGTCTAGCCCCCAAACGTGGGGAGGCGCATTTTTTTGCGCCGCCATCCACCGCGGCCTGCTTCTGCTAGGGTGACAGGCGGCCACTCGTCACCCCAGACCCGTGATCCGTCCTCCATGATGACATGGAGGACGGAGGTCACTCTGCGACCTCCGACGCCCGAGTCGAGAGTTACCATGGCACGTCTCTGAATTGTATCCATACACCCGAAGAAAGTGATGAAAAAAAGAGGATAAATTACTTACCTGTAGCACATAGCAGACGCCTCTCTGTCATATTCGCGAAGAAATTGTGACGCCTCCGCGGAGTTTGTGTTGGAACCCTGAGAAGATTGAGAGTTAGGGTTAACTAGTACCACAAGTACGTAGGGTTAACTAGTAGGTACCACTAGTACATGGTTAGTAGTGAGGGATACATTTACTTCAGAACAACGATCAAGAGGGCCCGGGTTCGATGCACAAACAAAACACCAAAACCCGAGAACCGGTACCGAAAACCGTAAACCGAAAATCTAAAATCAAAAATAAAAAACAGTAGACAGAACTGTACGTGTTTGTAATGGTGACCCTCTTTCCTGAGACTTTACCTTCATACCATCGGACGAGGTGAAGACAAATTGACGTGCCAAAGAAAAGTAGTTGAGAATTGTGTTATAAAGATTTATTTCCAAGGTGCCTATAATATAAACCATGCCATGTTCTTCAGATAAAGGTCGAATTAATGTCATTATAACTGCAACTTATGTAATCTATGTAATAACGAAGGACTTCCGCTGATTTTTGCAACAATGACTTTGTTTTTATATGTCATCTTTCAGAACATGAGATCTGCGTCTTGAGGAGTCATACCTACAATTTTAATTTGATTCCATCATCATATAGGGACGGACGTAGTAAGCCTTCCCGTAGAGCTAAACCTATGCTCGGTACTCTCCGTGAGTAGTTACCTACTAAATCTCTGCTATACTACATCACTTCATTCTCTGAACCTTTTTCCAACTCAGTTGGGGTCGGCTTTCCAGTCTAACTGAGATGCGGCTGAACTTCGATATTTTCCGTGAAGCGACTGCCATCTGACCTCCACAACCAATGGTCTATGACCAAATGGCGATATCGAAGTTCCAAGTTAGACTGGTTGGACTTTTGAGGGCTCCAACTACCCGTAACGACTGCCATAGATGTCTGTATGGCAACCGGGTCGGTCCTGTCTTAACGTGCTCTCCGAGGCAGGACCAGACCAGTGCAAACAGCCATATTCATGTATACAACTTTTTGTTCTGAGCGGGGATCGAACCCGCGCCCCCTGCGTAGCAGTCGCGTTCACTACCGCCACGCCACGAATTTCTTACATCACTTATTACCAGTAAATTAGATTTTTATCGCGAAAACGTTTTATAGTTTTAAATACAATGAACAAAATCGAAAGTATCCATTGTCGAACATCCGTCTTTAAGGTCTGTTGTATCAGAACAATGGAGACAAAGAAAGTAGTACTAGCCACGTGGTACGGTGTATATGCACCTGATTATTTATAGGTGTTGGGTTCTTGGCTAAGTGGTTCTATATTATTATGTATAGTAGGTACAATTGGCTTAAATATATTGAAAATATGAGTAATAAATAGAATATATAAGTTTATTTTTTATTCACTCCAACATGTTAGACAGCCTCCGTGGCATGGTGGTAGTGCACGCGACTGCTACGCAGGGGACGCGGGTTCGATCCCGCTCAGTGCAAAAAGCACGAATATGACTGTTTTAGAGCAAGTTAAGCCGTCGGTCCTGGTTGCCATACAAACATCTATGGCAGTCGTTACGGGTAGTTGGAGCCCTCAAAAGTCCAACCAGTCTAACTTGGAACTTCGATATCCCCATTGGTCATTGGACTATTGGTTGTGGAGGTCAGATGGCAGTCTCTTCACGGAAAATATCGAAGTTCGCCGCATCACAATTGGACTGGAAAACGACCCCAACTGAGTTGGGAAAAAGGTTCAGAGAATGATGACTATACCTACGTGGTGTAATGGGAACACTTTTTTATACCACTTAGATGGCTGACAAGCACGTGGCCCACCTTATGGAATGTAGTTACCGTAGCCTATGGACGTTTGCAACACCAGGTTTGTTACATCCGTGTTGCCGACCATATAGAGAAGAGGAGGCAAGGGGGGAGGGGAGAAGGTTAAGAGAGTCTCTGCTGTCAGTCAGAAGGTTTCCCGGTCTTCCCACTGACAACACAAAACCTTTTCAGTGAGCTCTGGCTACCCTACTCATCGTCGGAAACACAAGACAAGGTATTCTGTTCCGAAGCTAAAAGCCACTGGTAGTACTAGGGTTGCTACCTGTAAATATACAGGTGGCAACCCTAGTATGTAATCGTTGCCTGCCAAGAACAGAATAAGTAATGTCTTCTCGCCGCGGGCAGTGAAAACATCACCTAATCTCCCAAAGAATGATGGTTTACCGATGCACACCATGACCTCAATTACAAAGCTCTTGTTTCATTGTCTTGTCACGCCATAAGCTTATATAATTACACATAAATATAATATGGGCGACATTTTTTTGTGGACCAACCTTCACGGTATGATCTCCATGGCCGTGATGACAAATTGTTTGTGAAATATGAAAAAAAATATCATATTTTGGGGAATTACTTTTTATGGTCAGTAAGCTTTGTTTCTTATGCCGTGCCGTGTCTACATTTACTTAAAGGTGCGTCCAGACCTATGACATGAATAGCGGACTGGACAGCATGACATCAAGACAAAATGTTGCGTGTGGACGTAACAACTTGTGGCACATGGGCACACAAACTAACACGGCCACCAGTCGATCGATGGTATCATTTAAACTAAGCTATCACGCAGCTGAAGACGTGACAGACACGCACTTATGATACGGTCACGGCAAAATGTTACGTTTATGTAGACATTTTACCGTGACCGTGTCAGAAGGGCGTATCCGCTGTTCATGTTTCAAATTGAACGCAACTTTATGCCGCGTCTACATTTACGTAACATTTTACCGTGACCGTGTCAGAAGTGCGAGTTCGTCGCGTATTCAGCTGCGTGATAGCTGAGCTTAAATTAAACCATCGATCGACTGATGGCCGTATCAGCACAGCTCTAATTTGTGTGCCTATGTGCCACAAGTTTTTCCGTCCACACTCAACGTCATGTCTTGATGCCTCTCTGTCCAGTCCACTGTTCATGTCACAAATCTGGACGCACCGTTACATAGTACTAATTGCTAACTAGATGCAGATAAACAATGGTTTTGATATATTTTTCTTTATCCCACAAAAAGTATCTGTAATGGTCCTGAAGAAGCTTCGTGTAGAAGCGAAACAGGTGTCGAGGTTCGCACTTGCGGAATATTGCATATACGAAATCATATCTCTCTGGCGTGGCAGTAGTGAACACGGATGTTAAAAAAGGAGGCGTGGGTTTGATTCCCGCTCAGGACAAATATTTGTATGTATGAATATGGTGATCTGGTCGTGCCTCGGACTGCACGTTAAGTCGTGCGTCGGTCCCGAACGCCCTCAAAGTCCTACTAGCCTAACTACAGAACTTCGATATCGCCAATTTGTTTGTCCGATGGCAGTCGCTAATCGCTACACGGAAAATATCGAAGTTTACCCGCATCTCAGTTTAAATTTAAAAAAAATAAACGCAAAGGGTCAATTCTCGTCATAATATAAATTACTATTACTACGAGCTATTACTTAGGTACTATAATTACGAGAATTGACCCTTTGCGTTTATTTTTTTTTTAATTTAAGTAGTGGCCTAACCATTTGATTAGATGTTGGTATTTGAACAATGATTCATCATTCTCTGAGCCTCTTCCCAACTCAGTTGGGGTCGACTTTCTAGTCTAACTAAGATGCGGGTAAACTTCGATATTTACCGTGTTCTAAATTTAGTATAGGTAAATCAAATCTTACATCGAAACAGAAGTCACGAGCACAGTGAGCAGAAACTACTATCCATGTTGTAATTGTAACACCTTTACATAATGTTCTCCATATCTCAGAGACATGAGTTTCTCAACAATGAGTTCTCATTTCTCAAAGAGATAAAGATAAAATTAAAAAACATAACATTACTGCAAGACAAAGTTACCCGACCGACAAAAACTATAATTAAAAAAACAAAACGTATCATTGTCTATGCATGATTAGATAAATATAGGTAGGCACATGTAACTTTATAGTAAGTAGTCTATTTGTATCCTAATGGACGACTCTTGATTCAAAACAATAAATAAGAGTTAATTGCAATACTCACCATTCTAAAGTACTCCTGAGATTGTGCATACCGTGTGAAGAAAGCAAATAATATGAGACGCCACAGAATGTCGCCTTTCATAGTGTCCATTTTAAAAAGTTATGAAAACTGTCTTTAATTTTTAAGTTATGATCATCAATTTAAGCACTTTTTAACTTGAATTATTAGTTTTTAACTTGCAAACTATTTTTCAACTTTTATTATTAATTATAACATTGTAAATAATGAGTATTCATTGTAATATTTATTTCGTAACTTAAATTAGGTTTGTACAATTTGCGCGGTAATATTTGACAGGCGTTTTTTTTTCAAATATTTTTATTATGAGGCAACGATAAGTATAAAGCACAGCCTAAAACTTTGGGTATTATTCATAGTTTTAATACATCATTGTTATAGAAAACTGTCCTGTGGGCTTTCTTGTCGTCGACTGGAGTAATATTTCCGTTGCTTTTGTTTTCTGCATGCTTTGATGAACACGGGACGAGTTGAGGGGAGTGGCACGAGCTACAATAAATCTTGAGATTGTATATTTAGTGCTTGATTTAGATAAGTTTAAAATTTTACAGGTGGACATTAGTGCGAGGTGCGAGGGATATGTTGGCTACTATCTCACCTCCGGCAACTAAAGACCCAAAGACGGCATGCGTTTTAGTCGGTTCGAGTCCGACATAATCTACTCAACCGGCTCCGGTGGGGGGTATCCGTGGGGATTTATCGCACGATAAAAAAAAAGGTGGACACAAGTAATATACAAAATGGTTCTGTTGTTACCAAATTAAAACTCTATACCAACTCGTCTGACCAGTGCAGTGTAGAAACAGTAGTAGGTAGGTTAAAGCATCCCATCATCCCATCATTGAGAGAGGCCTATGTCCAGCAGTGGACTGCGGTAGACTAATTAATAGAAGCCCTTGTTTCCTTTCGCAGAAGGCTGATTCTACTTTATTAAAAGAACTATTAATTATTACAAAAACTACCATTGAATTTTTGACTTTACTGCTATGATATACAAGCCTCAAATTAAATAGCACATTGAATAGTAAATGAACTATGTAATGATCCCGTGTTCAATCAATTATGAATTTTAAGTTTATGTGGATACCGCCGAAAATTTAATGACAGTTTTTGTAATCTCAGTAGTTTTACAAAGGTTAACAAATAGTAAAATCCAGGCTTGTTGGACTTGGTTGGGTCGCATAAACTCTACTAAAGATATTCTAGTATATGTATTCAAAGTATAAAATGATCGTGAAGGATAAATCTTCAGATAATATTGTCGTGTGTAGCAGTCCGTATCGCACCATCGCGTGTTCTACTGCGACATACATGTCCAAGATTAGCTAACTGTTATATCTACAGACTTCGTTTTATGCCTACAATCTATAATATATTCATACAAATACCTACTTAAGTTTCGTGGCGCAGGCTTTAGGAATTGCTTTACCGTAATTTTCTTCTTCTTCTTTTTTTCTTAGATGGCAACATATCAATCCAATTTAGGGGACAATCTTGCCAGTGTCAAGTTGGGAATTTCTGCCAAGTCTTCAGTTAAGTTGGAATGATTGATGATGATGGCGATGACGGTGAAGGATGATACGATATGTTGTGTACCAGGTGTACTACCTGGGGCCTTCGGCTTCGGGAGTGTTTCTCTTACACCCTGTGTTTTCTTATTCATTCTCTGAACCTTTTCTCAACTAAGTTGGGGTCGGCTTTCCAGTTTGACTGTGATGCGGCTGAACTTCGATATTTTCCGTGAAGCGACTGCCATCTGACCTCCACAGCCAATGGTCCAATAACAAATGGTGATATCGAATTTCTAAGTTAGACTGGTTGGACTTTTGAGGGCTCCAACTACCCGTAACGACTGCCATAGATGTTTAGTCGGGACCAGACCAGTGCAAACAGCCATATTCATGCATACAACTTTTTGCACTGAGCGGGGATCGAACCCGCGCCCCGTGCGTAGCAGTCGCATGCTACACCACCACGCCACGAAGGCTTTCTGTATTTTGTCATTATAAACCGTAAAAATGTGTACCTATGTCCTATCTCTATCATAATCTTTGATATACACTTAAGAAACGGAGACGATTTTCACAATTTGATAGGTATCATATGAACTAATTATACTTACTTAGTAATGATTGTTGATGTGATAATAATAGATGAGATCTGATGATGATAATATTGTATCACGATATACACACGGCTTTTTATCTTCGGGGTAGGCAGAGACAACACCCCACCATCTATTTACGTCCTTCTATTCACGCACTAAGTATTATTTTTAAAATTATTGATATTGCTTCTACTTTTTTATACTATTTATTTATTTATAAAACTTTACGCACAGTGTACATAGGCGGACTTAAAGCCACAGGCATTATCTACCAGTCAACCGTAGCTGGTGTAGAGAAAGACTCAGTAGGTGCATTATTGTGTGTAACATAATAGAGAGAATTTACCTACCGTATGTAAACTTGAACAGTAATTTTAAGTAGGCATTATATAGGTACTACATACCTTTATTTTTTTATTATTATTATTTAGGTGGCAGATAATCACACGGCCCACTTGGCCACTTGTGACCTATAAATACAGATACAAATTGTCGTATCTAGTTTAGGCACCAGTCTCACAATTACAGTTTTTGTATAGCCATTAAGATACACCTAGAAAATAATAATATTATTGTTTTATTTAATAAGTATTAAGTATTAATTGTTTGAGAGAATAAAAATATTTTTTTTTATTTTTTTTTTATTTGCGCATCCAATAGAAACCTTCTAATACCCTACTTAACTTGAAGAAACTTTCCAGTCGCTCCCGTAAAAATCAATGAATCAAATCATAGAAAAGAGGAGAGTGGATGCGATCAAGATTGGCGCTTGGAAAAGGATAGACATCTGCTAAAGAACCTATGAGTATTTAAGGAATTGAAGGTAGGACGTGACGGTATCTCCCGTCCCAATTGAGCTGTTCGATTGGAGAAGTACCTCCGCCCTACAGAATACCGCGGCTAATAATAACCTTGTGTTGTGTTTGCGATGAGTAGGGTAGCCAGAGCTCATTGGATAGTTTTGTCAGTGGGAAGACCAATTTGTCTCCTGCGCTTGCAGCACAGAAACTCTCCTTACCTAACCAGGGGCGTTAGGGCCGACCCGGTCCGAATGTCATACCTTTAATCGATTCACAGCTTGAACGTGCGTGGGATGAAGTTTCTTTCATATGTGGCGATAACATATGTACCCAGTGCCATCTAGCGACAGCAAGAGTAACTACTACGACACTTCGGATCCTGCATCGCGAAAGTGAAGTTCTCGCGCTGTTCCAACATACATACAACAACCCAACGACAACCGTTGGGCCGCGGCCCGCCAGGCGTGATCACCTTGCCTGGTCGGAGGATCCTCCCTTTGTGTTGGGGGACATCACATCCCGTTCCCTCACATACTTATATCTCACTGGGCGCACATACCCCGACCATGAAAAACTATCAAATTCGTAACGTAAAGGATTCGAGAGAGCGGATCATTACGATATGCAGCCCGTCGGTAAACAAAGACTCACGAGATATCCCTAGACAGAATTAGTCTTAGATCTGTTATGGGGACAATAACGGGCCACGAGGGGGCCTCCACAAACACATGTACACCATCGGTATAACAGACAGCCCCCTCTGTAGGGGTTGCTTCGTTGCCGAGAAAACGGCCGCCCACGTAATACTGGAATGCGAGGCAGTAGCCGTAAGTGAGGTCGCTCCACGAAGCCTGAGAAGTCCCTAGTAAGCTTCTGTGTTTCTGGGCGGAGCTAGGCTGACTGCTCTAGCCAGTACTTCTGCACTCACAATGATCCAAAATAGGGGACCAGGTACGGACAAAGGAGTCTCAATTCATCCATATAGCCTGTCTACTGTGAACTTGTATCTACATGAAGACCGCCAATCGCAATGCTCCATTCTTTTCATACTTTACGTTACGAATTCGACATGTTTTCGTGCACGAGGCATCGTTCTTAAAGGCGATCTTCAATAGACCTTCTACCAAACGGTTTCATCTCCGCGCCGGTGCACACAAGCGTCGCCAACAAAAGCCATGTTATGCCAGACTTGTAACAATGTGATATACAGACCGCATCGTGAGTGTCATGTATCTTTTCAAAATGGACGCCAAGATGGCGCCCGGTTGTGACTTGTTAATAGTGGAATTTATTTTTATAACTCGTCAATTCACTTCGCCTGACAGTAAGTTGCAGGTAGTTTTAAGAAAGAAGGTCAGTGTTATAGACATCAACTTTATAATAGTGGCCCTCCATTTGACGGGCTCATTAGGCCCGGGATTTTGGAAAAAGGAAATACGTGAGCTGATAAAGAGTTCCAAGACTTAATGGTGTGGCAAAGGAAATAATCATCATACGGCCTAGTTTTTTACGACTAGGCGTTAGGGTAAAGAAGAAGGATATCGGAGTACCATGGTACTTACTCAGATAAGCTGATAACTAAGTATATTCAAGGGTCTTAAAAAAGGGAACGATATTTTTTAAATGTGTTAAATATATTTAGGATTTAGAATTATAACTTTTTTTATAAGCCTTCAAAGATGCGTCACAAATGTTTTTGGTAAGATTCTTTACACATAAATATCCACCTACTTTAAATGGTATAAGTAGGATGGTACTGTTATGTGGTCTGTCATCTAAAATAGTTGTATTTAGATCACACATTATTACTACCTACATATCTATTAAAATCACCGCAGTGTCAATTAAACCATTGATGTGTCCACCATGTATGATGCATTGGGGTCGCTTCGACGCGATTCCATCAATAGAATGTCACTTTGTTTCTTTTTTAAAACCCGTTTACTTAATTCATTATCGTCATATTTGGTCTTAAAAGTAAGTCCTGGAATTCCTTACCGGCGCAAGAGTTTCCTTCTTCCTACAGTCCCGGGTCCTTTAAGCGGGGCGTGAAAAAGCATCTAGTGAGTCCGTCAAGTGAGATTCAAAATTGTAGCACTGAACGTGTTTGCAATGGTGACCCTCTTTCATGAGACTTTGCCTTCAGCTTAACATCAGGCGAGGTGAAGTCAAGTTGGCGTGCCATAAATAAAAAAAAACGTTTCGGCTGTGCTTTAAAACTGCCATGTTCGCAGGAAACGGTGGTCTACAAGTAAATAATAACAAATCAATAAAAAGTGGTTCCATTTCAATGCTTTTGTTTCAATTTAAACCGAGTATATTTTCATTTTAAGGGCGTAAGTTAACCACACCTGCTAGACTGGATGGAGATTCAATGGGACGCGTGGCAATGGCGGTTTATGGGTACGTAGAGTTGATCTATTTTGTTGTATTATTTATCTTAAAATGAATGCATAATTTTATGAAAAAAAAAGTGACCATCGATTTAGATAGTACATTATCTCATGTTTGTAATTTCATGAGCCCAATTCTTGTTTAATCACTACATAGTATAAAATAAAGTCGCGTTTTCTGCCCCTATTTTTCTTGTCCCTTTGTATGCTTAAATCTTTAGAACTACGCAACGGATTTTGATGCGGTTTGTTTCAATAGATAGAATGGTTAAAGAGGAAGGTTTATATGTATATAACATCATGCTACGACTAACAGGTGCGGAGCAGGAATGAAAAATGTTGCAAAAACGGGCTGACGCAGACGAAGTAGCTACGCAGCTAGTATAAAATAAAAGATTAAATATATGAAATAAATAAAGATTTATTTACAGTAAAATTATGCTTAAAACACGACTGTATTCAATGGGGAGAGAAACTGTTTTTTTTTCTCTACTAGATGTCGAAAAGTTGACTATGGTTTGACAAATGTCATACAAAAATAAAGGATGCATATTACTATCCGGCGGTGTAGGATCGTTAATTAGCTCATGAAATAGCATGGAACTTCATCTAACAAACTTAGGCTTTAGCTTAAAAGGAAAAAAAGCCCGCAAAAAAATCTGCGTGAGACGAAATTTACAAGTAAAACCGGAAAACCATAGACAGACAATATTCTTTAGTCTCTGATTGAACATTCTTTATGGTTTAACAGTATAGTCGATACTAGCGACATCTAAGTTGACGTTAGTTTTTCTCACCATTGGTACAGCAGCTGAATCTCAATTGACATTTTAAAATCATTGTAAAAAAGATTTTATAACGTATATAATCCATTATATATCCATAATCTCATTTTGGTCACACTAGGATCCAAATTCTACAAATTGTAAGCCATGGTCAAACCACTGTGATTACAAAAAATGCCATTGTATTTTCGGTTTTATGATTTTAGTCTTAAAGTTCATAATTAATGACACTAGAGTAGAGAGTGTGCTTTCGTTTAATATCAGTCCTTCTGTATGGGCCATTTCACCCAGTGCCCTTGTAACAAGTGCCATAGACGTTCCTATGACAAGTGGAAGTGGAACCGACGGCTTAATATGCTCTCCGAGGCACGACCAGACCCATCATATTCATGCTAAATATTTGCACTGGTATTGAACACTCGCCGCAGTGTACCAGCCATGTTTACTAACTCCACGCCATCAAGACTGTCTGGTTGCCAACTGGCTTTAACCATTATTGCAGTAAAGTCTAAAATATGGCAATTTTTGTAATCTCAATGGTTAGAATTGTGGCCCAGATAGATATCACTACTCCATACCGTAACTTAAAATGGCAGTACACTAAAATCTCAAAATAAAACATAACCTAAGATTGATTACGATCAACATCACTCGCCTCCAAGCTATTCTCTTCAACATTACTAAATTGCGTAGCCATATTACTATATTTCTTTTTAGACGTATCAATATTATGTTTGCGTTTCATATGTTTCTTATAATTAGAACCGTTTGTAAAATCTCTCTGGCAGTAAATACAGTTATATGGTTTAGCACCAGTGTGCTGACGTAAATGTAGGTTAAGTCTAGTTTTAAACCTAAAAGTCTTATTACAATAATTACATACATAAGGCATTAAGTCCGTATGTATTATGGAATGTGATTTTAAATGACGTTTCACTCGGAAACTTTTACCGCACTGTTCACACACAAATGGTTTAGCACCGGAATGAAGACTAATATGAGATTGGAGGTTGCCTCTTGCCCGAAATGACATCGGACAGAATTCACATTTGAATGGTTTTGTATCGTCATGTGTCATCATATGTGTACTTAACGTACCTTTTGTAAAGAACATTTTACCACACACATGACATGAAAAGTCTCTGCTACGTTCCGTATGCACTAGTTTGTGTTGATGTAAATTGCTACGAGATTTAAATTCTTTGAAACAATGCTGACATTTTAAGTCTTCCGTGATGTCTAATTTTTCTTTCTTCACCGTTCGTTTTCGGCAGTTCTTTGAGTAAAGAATTAAGTGATCTTGAAGCTGTTCCATGTTTTCAAATGATGAGCCACAGTTTTGGCAGGTGGTTGTATAGATGTCCTTGTGAGTTTCACTGCGGTGGGACTTAAGATATGATGTCTTAGGGAAGCGTTTATTGCAAAACTCGCAACAGTACCGTAGAAACTTTTTATGAGTTCGTACATGATTTATAAACGTTTTATAAGTTGTTAGCACTTTACCGCAATCTGAGCATTTAAATGAACAACAGTGTGCATGTATTTGTAAGGAATGGAGGCGTAACGACATTACATTCTTGCATTGAGCATCGCAATCTGCACATCGGCACATATAATCATCCCAAGTCAAATTTGAACATGCCTCTGATGTCCCATCCGAATCTGTATCAGAATGATACTTAACCTTCTTTTTCTTCTTGGATTTCTTCTTAGCGGTTAAGAAGAGTGGTACATCGCTGTCTGTGGAGTTAAATCCGTCAGTATCGTGGTGATCTATATCACTATCCAACTCTGTCTTGATTTCTTTCAACAAGGAGTTTGCATCCACAGGCACAACTTCTAGCTCTGTGGTCAAACTTTCACATTTCACTTCTAGTTTTGGTATTTCGAACTCTTCCCAATCCTCATTGACTGGTTTTCCTATATCATTAGGACCGTTTTTGACATCTGAAGACGGATTTTCTGATTCAACTTTTTTCGCGTATATCTCGTTCAATTTTGTTTGAGCTGTTCTAACTGCGTGCAGAAATAGCCAAGTCCGTTGTAAGGAGTCAAAACATGAATAGCAGATGGAGTTTGGAAGGCTAGATGCAGTAGAAACATCAATGTTAATCCATGACATTTTTAGAGTTAATTTTGCGTTTTGCCCGACGTCTTCATCTGGACATATAAGCTGCGAAGTCGGTGTTGGTTCAGCGCATAAACGACAGTGCGATTCCTCTTCATCGCCAGACATTTTCGGATAAGTTTATTTTCCACGCATCTATGAACAATTCTTGTTATTTAATTACACTTTTTACCTAGCAGCTAAAATTCCAATGATAAACAACCAATTTGACATAGACGCCAAAGTGTTGCCATACTATACGTCTATACTTACCAGTGTGAATTAAAAACATTCAGAATTCTGTAACCTATTTTATAAAATAATCAACGTTGTTTTAATTTATAATCAACGAATATTTTAGTTTTAAAGTCAAAATAGTTTATTCTAATTTAAATACAGGTTATCTAGTTATGTCGTTACTTAATTTTAGTAAGTAATAGATTTGCCTAAAATAGGGTGAACTCAACTTGACGATTCTAAACTAAGCCGTCTCCTCTCCGATCTTAATAAACAGAGAGTAAGGTGAACGAATAAGGTAATTTACTGGGACCCAGCTGTCTCTGGACCATCATTGGCTCATCCGTAACTCTCTCGGAGTGGGAATTATGGTATTCCCATCTTGCCTCAGAAAAGGGAATGGAAATTGCGTTTTAGAACTGCCTCGGCGTGTTTCTCCTGGGCGACAGATGGCCTGATCTATCACGAGAAAGATTGCAATGCACTACTTTTAAAATGTTGTCTTTTTTTTATTCTATCAGATTTCGGCAACGCCTGTTATAAAACATTGAGCAATGCATAATGTTATATTAATGTAACTAACTATTATTAACTTGTAAGGCACGCACATCGTTCTGGCGATGCCGGGAGTTCATTGGTTGTAATAATTTTCTAAGTATTCATCCATATAGATACAAATTGTATTTGCATATGCATTCGTTTTATTGAGAAGTACGATAGGAATTTACTTTCTTGCCAACTTTACTTAGTCGCAATTGGTTTGATCAGTTCGTCGGACCCGGAACTCCAAAGTCTCGAACCCCATCGGGGTTTGGACAATAGTTAAAAGTTATGAGTGACCCATCATGACCCAACTTTGGGAGTTCTTACGCTCACTGTTTTGCTCACAGCAATGAACGATGCGCGAGCGCTTGGGCTGCTGCTGCCCGCAGATTGGGACCGGAGAAGGTTTGCACAGCCCACTATGAGTGGAGGCGACTCGGAAGTCGAAGGTCGCTGAGTAACCTACGTCTACAATGAACGCGGGCCTGGGACCGGGGGTGACGGGTGAGACGGTCTGTTACTTTAGCACTGCGAGCATCCCCAGGGCCGAGGTGAGGACACCGTGGTCCCCACACATTAAAGTGATCGGCCGGAGGGCTAGGGATGTTTCCTACTATCTCAGCTACGGTAACCGAAGACGCGAAGACGCCGTGCATTTTAGTCGGTTCGAGTTCGACATAACCATCTCAGGCCCTGGTGGGTATCGTGGGGATCTTGCGCAAGGAAAAAGAAATCATGACCCAAGGTAATCTGCAAGCCTGAAGCTGATTGATAGACGAGAACCTGTAGAAAACACGAGCTTTCCTCTCTTAGGGGTCAGGTGACAGTTGTGAGCGACAGGCTCTAAGGTGAAAACCTCGGGTACCTCCAACCGGGAGCATAAAATTTGAATGTGAATACAATTCATAATCAGAATATCTGAAGGAAATAATTTCAACTCCTTAAGATGGCATCTGCAGCAGAATCGCCGCAATTCTGTCAATCTTCATATATAAAAATGAATTGCTGTTCGTTAGTCTCGCTAAAACTCGAGAACGGCTGAACCGATTTGGCTAATTTTGGTCTTGAATGTGGGAGTCCAGAGAAGGTTGAAAAGATGAATAAATATGAAAATGCTCGAAATGGAGGAACGGGAACGGTGTGAGAAGTCCACGCGGGCGGAGCCGCGGGCAACAGCTAGTCTCAAATAAATATGGTAAATGGAATATAACAAAAATTTGCCACGTCAATAAAGTTTCCGTGTGGCCGCCACACTAAAAGAAAGACGCGTAGGAAGTTGGATTCGAATGATAAATTTTAGGCGCGAAACAAAAAACTTTTTCAGAAATGTCAATGTCAAATAGGGACGTTACACTATAAAACCGATATAATACCGTTATACCGATAAAATGTACCGGTTAACACATTTTAACAATCATGCCTACTTTTAAATAAAAGCAGATGTATATCTTTGCACGTGACTTGGTTTTATATTATTATTGATTGGAGCTTTTTTATTGAGGTAATGTGTTTTGAATAGTATAAGTACATTAGGGAATAAATCTTTTGTGCAATGAGTGCTGCACTTTGGACTGTACCACGGGCATAGACAGGTTTTGTAAAACTGTATTACGAGTCACTGAATTAACATATTGCAGTGCACTGCTGGACATAGGCCTCTCCCATAAAGTGCTATTGCTTCCGAGCATCTTTTATCTGGTTGTAAGTCTATCAGGATGGGGGGCCTCGCCACTTCTCGTGGATTCAACCCTTTCTAAAAAAATAACCGCATCAAAATCCGTTCAGTAGTTTTTGCGTCTATCGCGGACAAACATAAACTTTTTACAATTATATTATAATACCTAGTATAGATAGTTGTATGTATGCATGTATATCCGCACCTATAACTGGAGGGGTACTCTTTCAAAAAACGCCCTCTACAGTTGAAAAGCTATTATGCAAGGATATTAAAGGTCATTGGCTTGAAGGTTCTGTTCAGTATGCTGTGCGCATAGCGGTTATTATTCAGAGCACAGCTAGTATGCAAATAATACAATATATTGATACTGTGTATCACGTTACACTTAGCACACGTAGATGGGTAGGTCTATTTAGTGTGTAAATTGTGGAAAAACAATCACCTTTTTATCCTCAATATGAAGTTTTGGAATTCTTTACCAGCATACGTGTTTCCTTATTTAGCACCTGGCGTTTTAAGCGGGGTAACATAACATAACATAAACTTACGCCTATATCCCCGGTAGGCAGAGATGCTAGCACCCACATTTCGCCTGTTTATTTTTATCGAGCCTATTGCCATTAACCGGGCACTTATAAACCTGCGATAAATACACACATAACTTCGAAAAGTATCGAAAAGTTATTGGTGTGTGCCATGGTAAAACCTGGGATCGAAACCGAAACCGCGTCTCAGCAGTCCATTACCCATATCACTAAGCTACCTACAATAGGCTAAGTGTAGTGTCAAAAAGTATTTCCTAGACGGAGGTAGGATACTCGTATGACGGTATCTCCTTAGGTATTTGAGCAGTCCGACTGGGGAAGTACCTCTCCCTTATAGAATTCGTTGTGTAACCTTGTCTTGTGCTTTCAAAGGTGAGTAGAGTATCAGAGCTTACTGGAGAGGTTTTATGTTGTCAGTGGGAAGACCGAGGACTTCAGTTGACACTGCTTTGCAGCACAGAAAATCTTTTAACTTTCAACATTTGTTCATAATTTCCAAATTGTACTAAGTATGATTTTTGCTTTCAGGTTGAGCCTATTGCCGACAAAAGCACTTTGGAACTGGCATCTGGAGAATAGTGGTAGAAGCCCGACTAAGGGATACCCTAGTCGACCTTTTACCAGGACCGGGAATAGACACAACATGAGTAATCTCAATCTATGCCAATTCACTCTTGGCAAGCGCGCGAACGTGTGACAGGTTGACAGATTTGACAGCTGTCATCGCATATGTCATTCATAGTATGTAATTCAGGATACATATGTTTCATAGAATTACTTATTTATTAAATTCTAAACACGATTTAGGTATTATGTGAATTTTCTGTCGCAAACTCCTGATATATTCACAGTAGTTTAATGACCTTAGGTATAGGCTATTCTGTAAGCCTAGTTAATACTGTGGAGTAGCCTTTACCTACATTATTTTTTGACTGGTGGTTATATAGGATTTAATATAAGAATCAATTATATTCGCACACTGCCTCGAGACTCAAATGAATTACCGAGATATAGCTAAGATTACGCAATAATAAATCGCAGTAGCCTAATGCCTATGGGTAATGGACTGCTGAGACTAGGTCTCGGGTTCGATCCCAGGTTATACCATGGCACACACCAATGAATTTTTAATGCTTTTCGAAGTTATGTGTGTATTTATCGCAGGTTCACAAGTGCCCGGTTAATGGCAATAAGTACGCCACCTATTACATTGGGACCTAAACATAAACTGGCGAAATGTGGGTGTTAGCACCTCGGCCTACCCCTTAGGTTATACAGGCGTGAGTTTATGTTATGTCATGTTACTCTCAGTGCCCCTATCACGAAATACTAGCCAATTCGTAATATAAGCGTGACAGAGGTAGGATTAATCACAGTCTTCCCTACAATGGATAATGGCTCTACAGAATAATGCGGCTGATAATAACCTTGTGTTGTGTTTCCGGTGAGTAGGGTAGCTAGAGCTCACTGGAGAGGTACCATTTTGTCAGTGGGTAGACCGAGAAAACCTTATTTGTCTTCTGCAGTGACAGCACAGAGATTTTCTTAACATTCTCTCCCCCCTGTGATATGGTGTTGCAAACGTCCATAGGCCACGGTAACCACTTTCCAAGAGGTCGCGTGTTGTCTACCACCTAAGTGTGATAAAAAAAACAAACCATAAATATCTATGAAAAGATGTATCTCCATTATCTTGTTTGTCCGAATATATTTGTGAGTCATTCTTTTGCGGTCGACAGTCGTTAGATCTAGACACAAGATGGCTGCCATTTCTAGGATGAAACGTGAATCTGATGAGTTTTTTTTAGGAAAGCGGTGTTTTAGGAACCATCTATCCATAATGCATGTAATGTTTTAAAATAAAGCTGTGGATAATAAAATATTTTATTACGATGTTATTTT
Organism: Pelosia muscerda; assembly: GCA_963691645.1. Lineage (NCBI taxonomy): Eukaryota > Metazoa > Arthropoda > Insecta > Lepidoptera > Erebidae > Pelosia > Pelosia muscerda. Next base: position 1,119,967 of record OY829126.1, on the reverse strand, counting down.
ATTTCTACCTCTGTGGCGTAGCGGTAGATTTCGACTGCGGGTTCGATTCTCAATTCATTGCTAATATACGGGAACGTACGTTCGTAATGGTGACCCTCTTTCCTGTGGCTTTGCCTTCAGAGTACCATCAGGCGAGGTGAAGTCAATTTGGCTTCACATCAATTGTTGTGAAGAAATTGACCTGGGTGCACAGTGGTAAAAAAAATACCAGTCTTTTTGGTAGGACTGAACTGTAACCTACAACCGGGGTCCATAAGGTGGATAAAACATGAATGAAACGATTATAAAAATATTTGCACGCCGTGGGAATCAAACCCCTAAAACAATGAACAGTTTGGCAGCCATCCAAATAGGTAACCAAAAAAAAAGCACAATGAAAGTATAATTAAAAAAAAGTCACGTATAACCTTTTTGAATTTTTATATCTGACCTTGTTTTTGCCGAAAGCCCAAAGGCCCGTGATGACGTGAAATATCCCGTAAATCTAATTTAAAAAAATAATTGCCTATTCGGCGCACGCGCAGACCCCGTCGCGAAATATTTAGCGGTCACTGTACAGTACCAAAATTACTGTTACCGACGATTTATGACTTGGAGACATCTGGATTAGGCGAATTGCGGTAACTAAGACCTTGTGATACCTTTTTTTTTGCGTGTGGGAATCCCCCTAGTGCGTGGGACTCGAATCAATTAGAACAGCATAGGCATCGTGTATTTTTTTTAAATATACTTAGATACATACATACGTATGCTCACACCCTATGATTTCTGGTTCCACGTAATAGGGGGCAAGCCAATTGCCGTCAATCGGGCATTTTGTAAACAAATGGGTATGCCGAAAATAATTAACGGAGGTACGACACGACGGTATCTCCCGTTCGAAATGAGCTGTCCAACTGGGGAAGTACCTCCGCCCTACAGAACACCGCGGTCATAATAACCATCGTGTTGTGTTCCCGCCGGTAAGTAGGGTAGCCAGAGCTCACTATACCCCTCCTTCCCCTCCCCTTCCTAGCCTCCCCACCCCTTCCCAGCTCTCCCCCTTTTCCTTCAGGGTGGGCAGCGCGTGTGTGACACCCTTAGTGTTGCACACGTTCATAGGCCACGGTGGCCGCTTTCCATCAGGTGGGCCGTGTGCTTGTCTGCCACCTACGTTGCTTCCTTCCTAACCTAAATTGTTTGTACCGTATGTGACATTTAAGCATCTAAGGGTTGTGTCTTCGGGCGTTTTACCACTATCTCTTAAAAGTAATATTAATTCGGTCTTATTTACTTTACATACTGAGATTCGAACCATCAGGAAATTCAGGACACTAGTTTTATATGTCTTAAATGGGTCTAACAGTATCTCTTACTGTAGTGGATACGTTTATTTCTATAATTTGTTAGAATTTCAACTTTTCTAATAATATACAGTAACTACACAAAAATCATAGCATGAAAGTAAAGTAAGATTGAAATAAGGCCCTAATAAGTCGTGTTGTAAGATTGGTCAAAGCATAGGTATCATCACACCTATATCTTGCCCTAGGTCTTTTCCAGTTACGAGATAGATTAGGCTAGATACGAATGCTATTGGGATAACTTTTGCATGTCATTACGTTCAAGAAAACCCCCTAACCAGCAAATCCATTTGTGGGTATCAAGAAAATGTTTAGAAACTTAAATAACCGTAAATAATACGTTTACGACCTTCTAATTTTAATCTTATCGCATAAGCATTCGTTCGACCTCATTTTTACAGCTGTAGTCTTTTTATATGTAACTAATCACCTTTTGGACCTCAAAAATTAGTCCCACCCTCTCCTTTTGTCTCGATATCCCCCACATGTGGTGCAGAATATTCCATCAAGACCCAAACTTTCGTTCGGTGAGTCTTTCCTTTGCCGTACCATTAAGTACGATACTTACACTGAGCGGCAATCGAACTCGAGAATCTTGAGTAGCAGTTGCGTTCACTACCGCTACGCCACAGAGGTCGTTGATGATTTACAGTTTACCATCAGGGAAGGTGAGTGTTTACTCTGATGAACTGTGATACTACACATTCCTAGCAATACTTAGAAGCGTGATGGTATCTATAGAATGTTGTCAATGGCTGTTATCGGTTCACAAAATGATTTGGCGAGCTTTTACGTATCATTAAAATTTCATGTCAGGTACCACGTGAGACTGCCAAAGCTTGGATCAAAGTACTGACGACATAAAAAAATGATTTTTATATTTTTGTAACTTTTAAACTATCGCGGCGTTTACTCATAGTGGTTCGTCGGCAAAAGTAAGTATTCAAAAATATATCGCGTGAAATCCCGAACATTATAAACACTAATTTATATTTTTGGTATGAAATTAGTATAATACATACATAACATAAACAGACGCCTCTATCCCCGAAGGGGTAGGCAGAGGTGCTAGACATTTCGCTAATTTATGTTTAGGTCCTAATGTAATAGGTGGCGACCCTAGACGAATGAAAGTGGTCGATATAGCCTACAGGGTTAGCAAGCTGAAGTGGCAGTGGGCGGGGCACGTAGCAAGAAGAACAGATTGGGGTTGGAGCCGAAAGGTTCTCGAAAGGAGACTGCGTACCGGTAGACGAAGCGTGGGACGGCCTCCTGCGAGATGGACGGACGACATAGTCAAAGTCGCGGGTACCCATTGGATGCAAACCGCCTCCAACCGGTCTGATTGGAGGTCGATGGGGGAGGCCTATGTTCAGCAGTGGACGTCCTGTGATTGAAATGATGTGTACACTAAAAAGTTATCTATCTATCTAACATAACATAACATAAACTCACGCCTTTATCCCCGAAGGGGTAGGCAGAGGTGCTAGCACCCACATTTCGCCAGTTTATGTTTAGGTCCCAATGTAACAGGTGGTGAGCCTATTGCTATTAACCGGGCACTTGTAAGCCTGCGATAAATACACACATAACTTCGAAAAGCATCGAAAAGTCATTGGTGTGTGCCATGGTAACCTGGGATCGAACCCGAGACATCGTCTCAGCAGTCCATTACCCATACCACCAGGCTACCGCGGCTATTTCTTCTATCTATCTATTTATCTATCTATCTTTTGTTTATTTTTTGCTATCGCTACCAAAATCATTGCGAATTCTGCGCTGAGGTTTATATACGTTTATAAAAGAGCTGAACTTTAAATATGTGACCATATACCAGTGTGATCGTGGGATATGTCCAGTGCCTGACATTGTGCTGTGATTAGTGACTGTGTAGTTTTAAATAAACATTTGTAAGTGCATTCTTCATAAAATAAAATGGATTCTAACTTTATTTTTAGACATTTTTAGAAAAGGAGGTAGGACATGACGGTATATCTGTCCCAATCGAGCAGTCCGACTGGGGAAGTACCTCCACCCTACAGAAAATCACCGTTTAATAACCTTGTGTTGTGTTTTCAGTGGGTAGGGTAGCCAGAGCTCACTAAAGAGGTTTTGTGTTGTCAATGGGAAAACCAAAGGCTTATCCTACATCTTTTGCGCTGACGACACAGAATGTCTCTGTTCTTACAGGGGTTGCGGCACGAGTGTTATTCCTCTGGTGTTAGACTCGCCCATAGGCCACGGTAACCACTTACCATCAGGTGGGCCGCGTGCTTGTCTGCAACCTAAGTTGTATAAAAAAAAGACCAGTGAAGGCAACATTAAATACAGGGTGTTAGGGAATTGCTCCCGAAGTCAAGGTCCTTGGTTGTACTTACACAATATATTGGCAATAAAAAAAAAATACGGCACCCCAATTTTTTTATCTTTGGATTTTTTTTAAACTGTTTTTGCCTTATTCACTCTCCATCGTGTTAGTTAAGCTGAATGAAACAAAAATTTCATGAAAAAATATGAACTTGCAAGATGGCGTCACTTGTTTTTTTTAGCATATAGGTTTTTCATGCAATTTTCCTTTCATTTAGCTTAATTGATACGATGGAGAGTAAACAATGCGAAAAAAAATATAACAACATTAAAAAATAATTTGCTTTGCCGTAATTTACAACAAAAAGAAAAATGTTACAAAAACAGGGTGACGCAGACGAAGTTGCGCGGGTCAGCTAGTCACTACATAGTATAAAACAAAGTCGCGTTTTCTGTCCCTATTTTTCTTGTCTTATTATATCAAATTCTCGTGTCACAATATTCGTTCCTGTACTCCTCCGAAACGGCTTGACCGATTCTCATGAAATTTTGTGAGCATATTGAGTAGGTCTGAGAATCAGCCAACATCTATTTTTCATACCCCTAAATGCTCGGAATGGAGCAGCGGGAACGGGATCAGCTAGTTTCTTAAAAAACACCACTGTAAAAATGTAAAAACTATAAAAATGCTTTTAGATACACTTTCAAGATGGTGCTAAGAGCCAGATACCTGTTCTTGGCATCCCTGTTGGCGTCAGTTGGAGCATATGGCGTCGACTATACTGTCAGCAATAGCATACTGATCAAGGCTGTGAAAGTAAGTATAATTTTTACAGAAAAATTTGAAAAACATCAAATTCAAATAGGAAAAGTGAATGCTTCGATGGGATTTGAACCCGCGATCTTTCCCTTACAAGGGGAACTTATACGCTGCAGAATATTCCATCAAGAACCAAGCGGTTCGGTGAGTCTTTCCTCTGCCGCACCATTAAGTCTTGGAATTCCTTACCAGTGCACGTGTTTCCTTCTTCCTACAGTCCCGGGTCCTTTAAGCGGGGCGTGAAAAAGCATCTGATGAGGCCGTCAAGCTGAGTGCCACCATTGTAGCAATGTACGTGTTAGCAATGGTGACCCTCTTTCATGACACTTTACCGGTAACCACTTACCATCGGGTGGGCTCGTGCATGTCTGCGACCTGAGTTGTAAAAAAAAATGTAAATGTAGAAAAAGATGTATTAAACTGAAAGTTTATATTTCCAGGAGATGGCCAATGATACGAAGACAGACACTTTAAATCTACCAGCAAACGCCTCTTCCATCAGGGAGAACATCACGGATACATTTAGGTATGTCATCATTCTCTGAACCTTTTCCCAACTCAGTTGGGGTCGGCTTTACAGTTCAACTGTGATGCGGCTGAACTTCGATATTTTACATGAAGCGACTGCCATCTGCCCTCTATAACCAATGATCCAATGACCAATGGCGATATCGAAGTTCCAAGTTAGACTGGTTCGAATTTTGAGCTATCTTTCTCTCCTTCTCTAACTATCCATAGATGTTAGTATGGGGGCTTACCGACGGCTTAACGTGCTCTCCGCAGCACGACCAGACCAGTGCAAACAGCCATATTCATGCATACAACTTTTTGCAATGAGCGGGGATCGAACTCGTGCCCCGTGCGTAGCAGTCGCATGCTCTACCACCACTCTACGGAGGCACATTTAGGTATGTGTTGTTAGGTAATATGTACATAAATGTTATCGGGCAGAGATCGCTCTAAGCGATAAGGCCGCCCATTGTGCATTTTTACTTAACATAATATAACATAAACTCACGCCTATATCCCTGAAGGGGTAGGTAGAGGTGCTAGCACCCACATTTCGCCAGTTTATGTTTAGGGTCCAATGTAATAGGTGGCGAGCCTATTGCCATTAACCGGGCACTTATAAATAATATTTGTATGAATATATGTATGATACGAGTATTATAAAAAAAATACCATGGCACACACCAATGACTTTTCGATGCTTTACGAAGTTATGTGTGTATTTATCGCAGGTTTATAAGTGCCCGGTTAACGGCAATAGGCTCGCCACCTATTACCTTGGGACCTAAACACAAACTGGCGAAATGTGGGTGCTAACATCTCCGCCTACCATTTCAGGGATATAAGAATGAGTTTATAAAAAATAAAACAATGAGTGCTACAACTTTTATATCAATTTTATTTGTATCTTGTCTCCAGCTGTGAGAACCGCACATACGGTTACTATGCCGACGTGGACAACGATTGCCAGGTGTTTCACGTGTGCGTGCCCACGCAGACTCCATCAGGACGGAACATCACTTACAGATACAGCTTCATCTGTCCCAGCGAAACCATATTTAACCAGGTAAGACCACTAGTTAGACTTCTTCTAGACGCAACATCACTTACAGATACCCCGCTCCTGGTTTTATTTATCGTGCGCAAAATTTCATGGATACCACCTCCGCCTGCACCGGTGGAGGTGATTATGTCGGACTCGAGTCGATTAAAACGCACGCCGTTCATGGGTCATTGATCCGCGGCAGACCCGGGGACATCTCTTTTGAGGTGACCCTCTTCCCATAATGTGGGGACCATCTAGCCCCTAGGTATGGGGTGGCCCTGGGTATGGGTGGGGTGTGTTTTTGTTTTGTAGTACGTATGATTTGAGATAATATGGAATTAAAAGTAGTAGTAAATTCCTCCACTCAAAACCGCTTCTCTAGTAATGCACGGTTTAACGGTTGTATATGTGAATTTGGCGACATCGGTTCCGCTATTGAAACTATCGTGTCGCATTTCTACTAGTTTTTTTCTGTTTTGTGGTCGCCTCTTAAGACACCTTCGTATAATTATGCATTAAGAGTATGAATAATTATTTACAGGAAGTACTTACCTGCACAAGACCAATAGACTCCATACCCTGTGAAGAATCACCAAAATTCTATCACCTAAACGAAGAAATAGGTAAAGAAACAAACAAAACAACCGATAAAGAGAAGAAAGAAAGCAGAAAAGCGCAGAAAAGAAAAGAACTTAAGAAGAAAGAAAACATAGTAATGGAAAGCTTCATAAAAGGAATTATGAAAGATGAATTGAAAGAAAAGTTAAAAGATATTGAAATAGGACTTAAAAACACAGCAGAAGGAAGTCCTATGTTGATAGAAACGGTGATAGAGAATATAGAAGGAGAAAGTAGTCAAGAAGAAAGAGATAGAGCAGAAGAATTGGATAGAATGATCATGGAAAGGAATATGAGACAAGAAAGGCAGATGAGAAGAGGGAGTTTTAGGTTTAGGAGTGATGTGTAAATATATAATAGACCGACTGTAACCAATTTACAATAATATTACTAGCGTAAAAAGACCTATAGACTCATTCATTACCGCGTTACCGAATTTAAAATGTCAGTTGCAGTGACTTGTGACTTTTAGTATAGAACAGTTAAATTAATAATCTGATAGTAATATGTGGACAAAATTATTGAAAATAGTCTATTGCAAATTTTTATTTACGGAAATTATATTTTAAGGGATAAATTTTTGTAATTTTATGTAAAGCTATAATATGGGTGTACGGGAAATCTGATATTCCCTCATCACCCACCAGTGGGAGAAGTCAGTGGGTGAACGGGTAGTGCCATCTAATTTTCGAGTAATTTTATAGATTTGTTGAAACGTTGTGATTAATATGGCACTAGGCCTATGATGTCTACTCTATGCTTCTAAAAAGTCGAAGTTATTTTATCGGCAGGCAACATTATTTTTAAGGATTTCAAATCAGACCATTATCTGACAAAAAACTAATGTAAGTGCAAAATATTACAATCCGAATTACTGTATCTAATCACTGCATAGTATAAAACAAAGATGCGTTCTCTGTTCCAATATCCCTATGTCCTTATGTCCCTTTGTATGCTTAAATCTTTAAAACTACGCAACGGATTTTGATGCGATTTTTTAAATAGAGTGATTGAAGAGGAAGGTTTATATGTATATAACATCATGCTACAACCAACTGGTGTAGAGTAGAAGTGCAAAATGTTGCAAACACGGAGTGACGCAGATGAAGTTGCACGGGTTAGCTAATCTAATATATAATTTAAGAGTGACAACCAAGTGTCGAATTCAATTAATCAATCTACTGATGGATATAGACCTCTCTTAATATGCGCAATTGCTCACAGACTACCTAAGCCACCTTTTTTAGGTTGGCAATCTATCTGGCTGGACGGCCTTCTACCTTCGGTTAACCTTCTTGTGCCTTTTATCATCCCTGCCTTTAGTTCCAATTAATTGAGGTCTGCGCAACATGTCATTCTCCTCCACACATTCCTATCAGATATAATTTCCTCAGTCACTCTCTTCTCTGTCATTATCTTCTTTCACACAAACCATCCATCTTTTCTTGGACCTCTTCTGTAGCCGAACATTCATACTTTGGACCTTTTTTAAAACATTACTATCATCTCTTCTCAAAGTATGTCCTTGACACGACAGTAAAATAATACGGTTTGTCGCTTGGACTGTCTGTTCGCTTAGATTTTGTAAACTGCTAAACAGATTTTAATGCAATTTTGGACAATATATAGAGCGATTCAAGAAGAAGGTTTATATGTATGACTCGCTATTGTTTGAGGTTTTGCCCGCATGTAATCCTGCTACACGTGGGCGGTGCAGTAGACAAAGGCTATTCCTATCTGAAGTGAAGATCGAAATCGCGTGTTCTGTAGAAAACTAAGAGTGACATGTCATGAAGTAGATACGTAATTAATAAATAATAATAAATATTATTATTTTAAGTAGCTGTTAAGTTTTCTTGTCGCCAATGCATTTTATAATAAGATATTTTATTGTAAATAAAGTTTTTAAATACGTTTTGAAGCAAGTATAAAATATGTTTTTATTATTTTTTCTAATTTAATCCCATTAAGAAACAATGGTAACACGACAGACTGTGGCATGCCGGTAGTGTATTTTATCACTTTAAATATTTATGGCTCATCAGCACACACCCCAAAACACAAGATACAAAGATGTAGCCCAAAATTTGCGAGTTCAGATTGGTATGTAGGATGTTTCGTAAGACTACTGTTTGACGTTCCAACCTTAATAAAAGCTTTAGTAATAGTCTCTTCTGTTAATCAGCTGATGAATCAGCTTGCAGGTTGAGGTGACTTGAATTCAGTACCCGTATTACGAAAAATCATATCGAGAGCGCAGTGCCACAATTGGTGGGTTTCACACACACAGATTTGCAGTAGATAGACTGCCAATCGTAATGCTCCATTTTCTCGATAGCTTTACATTACGAATTCGATAGTTTTTCGTGCTAAGGACACTGAAAACTGTTTTGAGGTCCTATCAATCAACTATTTAGCCTAAAGAAGGCCACTGCTGAACATAGGCCTCTTCCAATGTTGGGAAACTTACTACTAAACTACTCTACTGTTTCCACGCTGGTCAGACGGTTTGGTACAGGGTTTTATTTTGAGTTTTCCTTCTCTGGAAGTGATATCGTCAAATTTTTCTGTTAGACGCCTTTTACAACACCCTTCGGATGAAATGGGGAGCAGAGTATTAATTTTTGTCACCTCACGGTTGGTGAATTATAAAGAGATAATCCAATTATTACTCAAAAGCTAATAAACATTGATTGAAACTTATGAATTAACATGCCATACGCCTCTCGTTACTGTATCATTACACAGAAAATCTAATTATTCCTTATCGGACAATTCAAATAACTTTTTCATGGCTGATTTCATTCCAATATCTACATCGCATAAGCAAAATTTTATACCGATTACAACTGTTTGCAACGAACAACTGCAAAAAATGTTATGAACAATCATGTTTGTAATATTTACTTTACTTTTTACAACGGTGTTAGCCCACAGCCATGAGAAATACATTGATCTTCTTCCCGAAGAAGAGAAACAACACTTTTTGGATAAAGTTGCTAGAAGAATAATGGATACTGTTGAAAGTGTAGACGAAGGAGATGAAAATAAATTTAGCAGAGAACTTACAGATGAACAGTTGAAAGGACACAGTAAATTTGTTCAAGAGATATTGAGGCAAGAGTCTGCAATGTTAAAAAAGCGCAGAGCTGGTGCTATTAAAGATAATCCAGAAGAAAATTTAGAAGTTGTGTCTTCAACAACAGATAAAAATGACGATAACGTTAAACATGAAACTTCTAGTGACAAGGATAATGAAAATTTATCAGTCAAAAACGTAAAACGACGCAGTACGGAAGAAGAACTTTTTGAAAACTCAACAGATTTTATTAAAGTTCACATAGTAACTGAAAACTCACTCCCAATGCAGAAAAGATCTGAAAGTAGTGATGGAGAAAACGATAAAAAGGAAGAAGTACTTAACAAAACAACTAAGGAAGAAGAATTAACCACTGATGAACCAAAGGTCACAGAAGTATTAACCACAGATTTGAACGTAGAAACAGAAGAACCAGAAGAAAAAACATCTACTGCAGATACCCAAACTTTCGTTACTGTAACTGAAAATACGAATTACCCATCAACGACTGATGCTACTGAAACTAATTACAAAATATTGAGAGCTACTGCATCAAGTCATGAAGATTCAGATTTAAGGGAAGCAAATAATAATAGTGAAATGAATAAAAAAAATAACCAGGCTCCAGTAAATGATACTGTTATCGAAGGAAAATCAGCTACAACCGACAAAAAATTAGAAATTGATTCAAAAAGAAGTTCGAAAGATGATAAATCTAACACAGATGATAAAGTTAGTCAGCATTTCACTGACAAAACATCCTCTAAATCCATTTTTATAGATTTTAATGATTATTCGATACCATCAACAAGAGAAGCAGAACTTAATGTGGCCACGACAGTTGATTATTATCAATCAGTAACAGAAAAATCACTATCAAAAGCTAAATTACGAGCAATAGCACCTTTGACTACAGTATTACCAGCTTTAAGTCAAAAATCACCACAAAAGAAAAATAATAAAAACACTAAAAGAACTCGAGAGAAATATGAGTCGAAGAGTAAATCAAATAAGAAACATGAGAATAAAATGGATACTAAAAGTGATGATTCAAAGTTGCCTTCTTATCGAATTTTTGAAGTCCGTAAGTATATACCTATATGTCCTATATTCATGCACTTATTGCAAGCTCCATTTGCAGTAGACAGAGGAACATAAGTACCTACTATAAATACTAATTTAAACAGCAAATTAACAAGATTTGTTATCAAAATTGTATGTAATTAGCGTTTTTCGTTTGATGAACATACTACTGTAGTTTCGAGAGACGCGGGACCTCTATTTCTATAAGTTACCCAACACAAAAGATCGGCGGAGTTCTCGTAGTGTCTACTACTGTGGCGTGGTGGTAGTGTACGCGACTGCTACGCAGGAGGCGCGGGTTCAATCCTCGCTCAGTGCAAATATTAATGCATGAATATGGCTATTTGCACTGGTTTGGTCATACCTCGGAGAGCACGTTAAGCCATCGGTACCGGTTGCCATAGGAACATCTATGACAGTCGTGGCGGGTAATTAGAGCCCTCAAAAGTTCGATTAACCTAACTACAGAACTTATTGTCAATTTGATTGTGGTGGACCGATTGCAGTTACATCACGGCAAATATATTGAAGTTCAATTGAATCTTAGTTACACTAGAAAGCCGCCCCAACAGAGTTGGGAATGGGCTTAGAGAATGATTAATAGTTCCAAAATAGATTTCTATAATAAAAACGGTGGAATTTCATAAATAATATGTAATTTCACTGTATTCATTTAAATGGGGTCTTATTCTTCGAATACATATTAAACATACATATTATATATATATATATATATATATATATATATATATATATATATATATATATATACATATTACTTTGTTTTAGCTTTGACTAAATTTGGACATCCACCTTTCCTGAGGGACCCGGAACCTATGGCGGATTCACCTCTCTTTGTCCCCGTCTATAGGTTTTCACCAAATAATGCATATTATAATCCAACTAACCGTCTTGGACCCAACGCTGTCGAAGAAAATTCAATTGAACTCGAGACACGTTTGCGTGGAGGCGACAATAATTTTGAAATAAGACCAGTACCACAAGAATTCATATTACAGTTAAACAATGAGAAACCATATAACAGCTTAAGATTCAAAAAATATCATAAAACAGTAATGGATATTGGAGAAGATATACCAGTAGTTACTCCTAAAGTCATAGAAGAAAACAATGAACCTGATGACGACACTTTAACAGATAGATTTCCAGATTCTGATGAAAAATCACATCCAATGAACACTATGAAAAAAGGTATGAAAACACACATTCAAGCAGTCAGGGAAGTACTTTTTAAAAATAATATTTATGGAGAAAGGGGGCCTGAAAAAAAAGCTGAATTTATCCGTGACTTATATGGTAATACTGACATATTACACAAATATGAACCCGACTATAAAACGGACACTGAAGCAACAGGATCTAAAGAGGAACATCAAGAAGAAGCAGAAGTTCCGGTAGAACATTGGAAGAAAAGAAGGAAAACAAAACTTAGAAACCTCCATAATAATGATATAGATATCGACTATTATTTTGGTAGCATGGACAATTTAAATAGTAGAATTAATAATCGTATAAAAGGTGTGTATACCTTTCGTGTAGAAAACAATGATAATAAACAAAAAAATGGGGATTTATTGATTTTGAAATACGAAAATGATGAAAATAGAAGTAACAAAATGGACAAACATTCTAAAAAATTACACGCTAAGGCCAAAGAACTAAATAAAGTAACTAAAAAAGTTTCTACTGATAATCTGCTGAAGGCTCAAGACTTGAATTTTAAGTCTCATCAAAAGAATGACAAAGCTAAATTAAGTATATATATGAAGGTAATAAAGGACTTGATAGAACAGGATAGTAATTCCTTAAAACAATATGACTGGTTAGCAACCACGGTGCAGATACAGGCAGCGTTAGCGAAACTATTTCGATTAATGTAAGTATTTTGTGTTACAACTTTAGTGGCCTCGCAAAAGGTAATTCAAGTAGGCAAAATATTTAAATAGAAGTACTCTCTCACGGTTTAACAATCCCATCGATAGTAATTACATCGCGCCTACACTACACTGCACGTATTATACGTATTATGTATATGTTGTGAGTCACTTTTCTCTAGCATGTAATGTTTTGTAAAAGTAACTTGCGACCACGCTATTCTTAATATTTACTTGTTCTAACACTTTTTAGACCGTGATTATCCAGTATTTATTTTTAACTCAGTAATTTTAGCCGCTAGAGGGCATCCTATCACATTCAGTCATAAATCATATGGCTTTCATTTGTCTAGTTCTCGTAAGCAGTTTAGAAGCTGTGATTGAACAGATGAACCCACATACATAGCCTGTCAAAATCATAACTCAACTTTAGCTTTACTGTAGTCGGATAATGACGACCCATCACGTTCACATCATCTGTGTAAAAATCTCGATTGTTTTTCATCGACTACCGAAAAGGATGAGGTTCTAAATTCGATTTATTTTATTTTTTGTAAACTACATCTGTACGCGTACCATGTGGTCTACTAGTCACGTGATAATTCAAGTACGCTCTGTGTGTGTAATAGCGCTGACATATTATTATTGTGTAGAGCAAAACGTCCGCTCCTTCGCGCGTTCTATAATATTATGACTAGTTGACCAACAAGTTCAAAAACAAACGTCGTCAATTGTCTTGCGCGCTTAACGGAGGTAGTGGGGCGTGTCATTTGGACTTAGACACCCCATAATTCTTAATCTGCATTCTGTTACAGAGGCGCTATTAAAGAATCTAAACCAATACATCCAGCTGATGTACAGCTATTCAAATACACGGCTTTTCTTCACAACTTCTCTCTAGAACTAAGGGAAGCTGATATCTTCAAAAGTCAGTTGAGGCAGCTTGTGAATCTTCTTCCGAAAGATGAGAAAAAGAAAGGAGTCCAGCTCCTGAAAGAACGGGACTTGTTAAACAGAGTTTGGTTGCGTTTGAAAACGTTATTGCCGAATTTGACTTCTGATGATGTACTCAATGATCTGAATCAATTTCTTTTGGACGTGGAAAGGTCATTACGCGATGTAAGTATTTAAAACGCTTGTAAATTATTCTTGGCTTTTTGTGTGTTAAGTGTGAGGGTATCTTGATATTTTCGGATAACTATAGCTATGAAATTCAGATCGTTCTATGTCTGATACTCTCCAAGACGTTAATTGGTTGTGCTTGTACTAAGCACGTAATTAATTTCCTTGCGATTTTCACCGCATAGCAACGAATCGAGTCCATTTTTTTCGTGCAATATTTTCAGTCAAAAATTTATTTTCGGCATACCCTTTTTTTACAAATGACTTTATGTTATGTTAAAGTTCAAAAATGAAATGAAGAAGAGTTTATTATATCATTTCATTTACTCTACCCAATGCTATTTAATTTTGAACTTTAACAGCGTGAAAGTAGAGTCCTAAATTAAATGGCAGTTTTTGTAATTTCAGTTCCTTGACAATGACATAACATAAAATAACATAAACTCACGCCTATATCCCCGAAGGGGTAGGCAGAGGTGCTAGCACCCACATTTCACCAGTTTATATTTAGGTCCCAATGTAATAGGTGGCGCGCCTATTGCCATTAACCGGGCACTTATAAATCTGCGATAAATACACACATAACTTCGAAAAGCGTCGAAAAGTCATTGGTGTGTGCCATGGGATCGAACCCGAGACCTCATCTCAGCAATCCATTACCCATACCACTAGGCTGAAGTATTAAAAATATTTCTTTTTTCAGTTACACGAAGCTATAAGGAGTATTTCACAGGTAACAGATTTCAAGCATCAAAAATGGTTCGAGAACATAAAACAACTTTATTTAACTACTAACGAAAAGCATCTTAGAGAATTACTACTCCATATATCATTTATAAGGTTGCTTGAACTTATAGAACAGGGCTCAGAGAATGGCATGGAGAAAAACTTTGTGAAATATATGAGGTCTCATAGAAAGGAGTCGAAAAGAACTCTTGAAGAGATGATGTTTGTGACGAAGATTTTAGGAGAAATTAAAAATTCTTTGGAATATTAATTCAAGGGTGTTATTATTTGATGGTGTTATCGTGTGATACTCTCCAAGACGTTAATTGGTAGTGCTTGTGCAGCTAAGCACGTAATTAATTTCCTTGCGATTTACACCGCATTGCAAGGAAACGGTTCTAAAAATTTTTTTACAATTTTATTTAGCTGCAACATAAAGGATTTTTTTATAAAGTGCCCGATGTGCGGCAATAGGCTCGTCCTCTTTTACGTGGGACCGAAAATCATAGTTGGCGAAATGTGGTGTTAAATACACCTCTACCTACCCCTTCGGGGATTACGGGCGTGAGCCTTTTCCTTAGCACGTGTTTCCTCCTTCCTACAGTCCCGGGTCCTTTAAGCTGGACGTGAGAAAGCATCTGATGAGGCCGTCAAGCTGAGCGCCACCATTGTAGCACTGTACGTGTTTGCAATAGTGACCCTCTTTCATGAGACTTTGCCTTCAGCTTAGCATCAGGCAAGGTGAAGTAAAATTGACGTGCCATAAATAAAAAAAATATATGTTTTATCATTTTATTCAGCATAGTACTATATACTTACTACTTTTAGAAGGGACACCGGGTTTTGCTCCGCTGTACCCCTGGTTTATGCCACCGGTGGTAGAACGGGTAAAATTGGTATGCTCCATGGTTCCCCTCAAAGGTAGAGTGGAGCATGTCCGTTGATCGGACCGGGGTAATCAGCCCTTCTAGGTATATGGACCTATAACTGCCATAGATGTTCCTATGACAATCGGAACCGACGGCTTAACGAGACACGACCAGACCAATTTAAATATTAATATACTAGCTGACCCGCGCAACTTCGTCTGCGTCACCCCGTTTTTGCAACATTTTTCATTTCTGCTCCGCACCAGTTGGTTGTAGCATGATGTTATATACATATAAACCTTCCTCTTGATGGTGTTATCGTGTGATACTCTCCAAGACGTTAATTGGTAGTGCTTGTGCAGCTAAGCACGTAATTAATTTCCTTGCGATTTACACCGCATTGCAAGGAAACGGTTCTAAAAATTTTTTTACAATTTTATTTAGCTGCAACATAAAGGATTTTTTTATAAAGTGCCCGATGTGCGGCAATAGGCTCGTCCTCTTTTACGTGGGACCGAAAATCATAGTTGGCGAAATGTGGTGTTAAATACACCTCTACCTACCCCTTCGGGGATTACGGGCGTGAGCCTTTTCCTTAGCACGTGTTTCCTCCTTCCTACAGTCCCAGGTCCTTTAAGCTGGACGTGAGAAAGCATCTGATGAGGCCGTCAAGCTGAGCGCCACCATTGTAGCACTGTACGTGTTTGCAATAGTGACCCTCTTTCATGAGACTTTGCCTTCAGCTTAGCATCAGGCAAGGTGAAGTAAAATTGACGTGCCATAAATAAAAAAAATATATGTTTTATCATTTTATTCAGCATAGTACTATATACTTACTACTTTTAGAAGGGACACCGGGTTTTGCTCCGCTGTACCCCTGGTTTATGCCACCGGTGGTAGAACGGGTAAAATTGGTATGCTCCATGGTTCCCCTCAAAGGTAGAGTGGAGCATGTCCGTTGATCGGACCGGGGTAATCAGCCCTTCTAGGTATATGGACCTATAACTGCCATAGATGTTCCTATGACAATCGGAACCGACGGCTTAACGAGACACGACCAGACCAATTTAAATATTAATATACTAGCTGACCCGCGCAACTTCGTCTGCGTCACCCCGTTTTTGCAACATTTTTCATTTCTGCTCCGCACCAGTTGGTTGTAGCATGATGTTATATACATATAAACCTTCCTCTTTAATCACTCTATCTATTAAAAGAAAAAGTATCGAAATCCGTTGCGTAGTTTTAAAGATTTAAGCATACAAAGGGACATAGGGACAGAGAACGCGACTTTATTTTATTCTATGTAGTGATACCTATTCATACAAATATTTGTATGGAGCGATGTTCACTACCGCCTCGCTACAAAAGCTGTCGAGTCATTCTAAGGTTATGCCTCTAATGGTGACCACTATTCATTGAACCGCACCCTAGCGTACCATCAGGTGCAGTCAATTTGTAGAACTGAGTATAAAAATGGACGGACGACATAGTCGAAGATGAAGACCGCCTCCAAACAGTCGGATTGGAGGTCGATAGTTAAATTTATAAATAAATATTCTAAATAAATATTCTTGGACAATCTACACAATGACACCTAGACCCATGGTAAGCATAGTTTAACAAGCTTGTGTTATGGGTTCTAGAATGCGGATAAACATACTCAGATACTTTTTTATTGTAAATACATATCTACATAT
This sequence comes from Pelosia muscerda, assembly GCA_963691645.1. Lineage (NCBI taxonomy): Eukaryota > Metazoa > Arthropoda > Insecta > Lepidoptera > Erebidae > Pelosia > Pelosia muscerda. The sequence goes on along the minus strand of OY829126.1, from coordinate 1,102,850 downwards.
TATACATAGAAACACCCAGACCAATGCAAATATTTATATTCATGCACACAAATATTTGCACTGAGCGGGAATCGAACCCACGCCTCCTGCGTAGCAGTCGCGTTCACTACCGCCACGCCACGGAGGTCGTCATAGTAGAGGTCATAGTAGAGGCCTATGTTCAGCAGACGACGTCCTATAGCTAAAATGATAATGGAGAAGTATAAAAACAGTGAAGAATTATTCCAAACTACTTTTAATTTCATCAACGATCATCATCACAAACATCATTTCTTCGAGAGTTCTTTTGGACTCTTTTTTATGAGTTTTCATATACGTTATGAAGTTGTCTTCCAAACCATTCTCACAGCTATGTTCTACCAGCTCCACTAGTCTAGAGAAAGACATGTGGAGGAGTAGCTGTAGTAGATGCTTCTCATTGGTCCTCAAATACAGCTGTCTCAGATTTAGGAACCAATTTTGATGGTTGAATGTTGTTATCATTGATATGCTTTTGATTGCTTGATGTAACTGAAAAAGTTTTACATAATTATTTGTTTACTAGCTGTTGCCCGCGGCTCCGCCTGCGTTGACTTCTGATCCCGTTCCCGCTGCTCCATTCCGAGCATTTTCATATTTTTTCACCTTTTAAACCTTGTCTGGACTTCCACGAATAATTCAAGACCAAAATTCATTTTTATATAGGTATATAGATTTATTTTACTAATTACAAATTTTATCTTGACAACAATGTAAGATATTATAATAGGCGTTGCATGGCGGAATTTCAACACGAATACCTATATTTGGGGAGGGAGGGAAACCCAAGGTCAGTCGCTCTGTTACTGTCCTGGGGCCCTAGACAAAATGCATTTCTATAGACTACATTGTCAATATAAAGATCGAAAATGTATGAAAGTGATATTAATTGTCGGAATGTCATGTGATTCAAACTTTGTCTGACAATTGTATATCGTTAGTCAGTGCCTCTAGCACGAACCACTATCGTATTCGTAATGTGAAGGTTTCGCGTCTTGTCTTGTCATTAATACGTTAGACGGTTTTACGGTTAGACGGCTTAATAACGGAGTAATACGAAAGTGTTCCTGCTACCAAATTTAGTTCTTTTACGCACGATACGTCTTTTGAAATCTCATACAATTTGCTATTGAATTCGATACGAGTACTCTCTCGCTAGTGGTTCGTACTAGAGGCACAGAGCGATGGCAAATGTAGTTGTGGATTAGCTTCGGAGCGAATGCATATTGTTTTCCCCCCCTCCCCAGGTTTAGAAAGAAAGAAAGAAGAAAGACTTGTGTAGGATCCCTGTTCCTTTAAGACAAAGCGACTTGGGAATACTAGCTCCTGGGGCCCTAAACATGTGGCGGGAGACACCGTTAGAGTATAAGAATAAGAATCTTTATTTCCGAGAATATGGTTAGTTACAGTTGTTGGGTTGAATTAGTAAATACAGCATATTGTGCCATTTGCGGTTTGCAAATATTGATAGTCTATCACTAGTTTAGTAGGAAATATGGACAATATGGTATGAATGTAACATCTTATGTAACCCATATTTGCAAAGAATTAATAAATAAATAAATAAAGTTATACAATGCATGACGTCCACACATTGAAATTAACAGTCTGTTATGTATGATTTTAGATTGACGTGGTCATTTACACATTCACTGTTAAATTCATCGGGATATAAACGAAATAAACAAACATGGTAAATATCCCGATGAATATAACAGTGAATATATCAGTCTGTTATAGCCTGTCTGTGTATTCTAAATTGTCAAATTTTAAATTCAATTAGCATTGGGGAGTCATTTAATCAATGCGTGTTGCCACAGATGACTTATGGCGCCGAGACGTGGACCCTCACTATGGGCCTCATACGAAAGCTCAAGGTCACACAGCGAGCTATGGAAAGGGCTATGCTAATAATCTCTCTGCTAGATCGAATCAGACATGAGGAGATCCGTAGATGAACGAAAGTGGTAGATATAGCCTACAGGGTTAGCAAGCTGAAGTGGCAGTGGGCGGGGCACGTAGCAAGAAGAACAGATGACCGTTGGAATCGAAAGTATCTCGAATGAAGACCGCGTACCGGTAGACGAAGCGTGGGACGGCCTCCTGCGAGGTGGACGGACGACATAGTCAAAGTCGCGGGTACCCATTGGATGCAGACCGCCTCCAACCGGTCGGATTGGAGTTCGATGGGGGAGGCCTATGTTCAGCAGTGGACGTCCTGTGGCTGAAATGATGATGATGTTATCTGGTTATATACTGTCTGGGAATTGTACACAAGATCCATCCATTACTCATCGTCAATGTAAACATTACTCACATCATATAATCCTTTTTCCACATCCAAAAGAAATTCATTCAAATTATTAAGTCCATCGCCAGCAGTCGAATCTGGTAATAACTTTCTTATATACCCCCAAACTTTGTGCAAAATTCTCGTATCAGTTCCACCTCTGTTTCTCCTTCTTTTCTTATCTCTTGAGAGGAGATTCACATAATTCTTCAACTTAGTTTTGAATGTTTTAGCTCTTTTTAGTTCTATTAAATAGTTGTGTAGGAACATGCAATATTTTAATATTTGCATATCTGCAGGATGTATTGTTTCAGATTCGTTCATTTTGTTTCTGAAACAAAATGTGGTTGAAAAGTGATTTTTTAAAAGTTTAATGATCGTTTATTTTTTTATTTATTTACTTGATACTATAGATGTATGTGTGGAGAAACGGGATGTGATGTCCCTCCAACACAAAGGAAGGATCCTCCGACCAGGCAAGGTGATCACGCCTGGTGGGCCGCGGCCCAACGGTTGTCGTTGGGTTGTTGTATGTATGTTGCACCAGCGCGAGAACTTCATTCGATCCGTAGTGACGTAGTAGTTACTCTTGCTGTCGCTAGATGGCGTTGGGTACATGTGGTATCGCCACATATGTATGGGTTGGACCAAGATATTCAGACTTCAAATCAACTGATGACAATATGATAGGCACACTCAATATGAAGTTTAACACCTGCATGAAGTCTTATAATAGGTTTCATTTTAAAGTTAACCATTTTACTCAATCAGTTCGTCTTATGTTCATCAACATATTTTATTTTAGATTTAAGTTAAGTTCATCAGGCTGGTCACATTGAAGAATATAATTCAATCCAAATGGTTGTCTTGCGAGATTAAAATAATAAGTCTTACCTTTATTATTTCATCAATGCAGCTAATTCAATATACTTACATAAGTAAAAATAATTTCTCCAAAGCTGATTGTATCTGCACTGTGGTTGCTAACCAGTCGTAATGTTTCAAAGCCTTACTGTCTTGCTGTATTAAATCACTCAGTACCTTTAGATATATACTAATTTTAACATCTTCATTCCTGCGCATTAACTTAAAATTTAATTGCTGCATCTTTTCTAGTACAGGAAAAACATCTTTTTCATCTGTCAATTTAAGTATTTTTGCTATTGTGCTTAAATCTACATCTTCTTGACTGCTGTTTTTAGTTGTGAGCATTTTTATACGTTTCAGACCATGGTGTTTATCTTCTATATAATTTGAAATCAATAAATCATTCATTTTCTGGTCATTTGGGTGGTTTTGAACCTGTAAGCGGTGCAAGACTTTAATTAATGCTTTAATTTTGCTATTTAAATTTCGGTTCATTTTACGCTGAGCATAGTCTATGTTAAATATGTTTTTGTTGTGTTTATAGGGAGCTGTTCGATGAAAAGATTTTTCCTTCGAGCTGCTTTGATTACTGTCATCATATTTGTCACTATTACTGGGAGCTGTTGGTTCATGAGGTGTTATATCTACAGAATTCTCCAAGCTGTGATTATAGAGAATCGTTGGTACATAGGGAGTTGTTGGATTAACAAGTGTCTCCTCCGAGCCTTTTTCATTATTAACATCATCTATGTGGTGATTTTCGGGAGATGTTGGATCATTGGATGTTGTTAGTTCAACAGAGTTCTCCTCCAAGCTGTTTTGATGATATAAACCATATTTGTCGAATAAATAGGTAAGATATTCATTTATTTCATATGGCTCCCAGCCATTCATCTGTTTTTCGAAAAGAAGACGTTTTATTACATGTAAATGACCCTTTTTCAAACTGTAAATTGGATGCCCATGTTCATTAGATCCTGGAAATTGAACATCTGTTACCGTGTTCTGTTGTTCAAAATTCATGTCTTCAGGAGACACAGTAGAAGGAGGCGATGTAGGTTCTTCGACGTATTTCTTTGGTTTTTTTTTGTAAACACCGAATTTTCTTATATCCCCCTCTTTTTTTATAACGGCTGTAGGAAGATCAAGTAAAGGTTCTTCTAATTTTACGTCTGTAATATTTCCACCTTCACGTAAACGTCGAGCGTCCCGTCCTATTGCATTATTTTTAACGCTTGGTTTAAGGCGGTTTGTTGGATTATAATGTAAATAATTCGGCGAATTTTCGTAAACAGGGAACGGTAGTTTTTTCATTGGTTTATCATTTCTCAGGAATGGTGGGTTTTTAGATGAATCAGGCCAAGCTACAATACAATTAATATTTGAATTAGTAAGTATATCATTATTCTATTCATGATCAACTAGGTCAGCTGTAAGTAATTCCTAGATAGATAGGTTTACCACCTGAAGGAGATGTCAATAGGAAGTGCAGAGTGAAAGATCAGGCACATAAAAATTAACATATATCTTTATATATAACCTCATCATCCTCATTATCATTGCGTCAATCACGGTCGCATTCGACACCTTCACAGTGTAGTCCAAGGTTCGCTTTCCGGCTTTTATTTCTCCGCTTTGCATTGTCTTGAACATGGCATGGCAGTAAGACCATTTGCATACATTTAACTCTCCACGATGCTAAGCCATAATTTCCTGGGTCCATCTCTCCTACTGATCTAATCTTTAAATCCTATCTAGGGGTTTATCTGAAACACCAACTTTCATGACTAGGGCTTTTTTTAGGGATCGAATCTCCTATTGAGAGATGTGTGTGAGTTTTTAAAAAAATATTAATTTTCCATACTTACGAATTTCATATACTTGATAGTGTGGTAAGCTGCTCCTTTCGGTGGCCACTTCAATTTTTTTGTGGTTTTTAGACGTATTCTTTTTCAATTCAGTTTCTAGTTTATCTTTTCTAACCTTTTCAACAATTTTAGTATCAAACGTACTTTTGTCTGATGGTTTAGTAATGATTTTAAATCTTGTTCTTTTCAAATTTTTATTAATAGGAACAGTATTTGCTGAAGTTAAAGCTTGTAATACTGTAGCTTGTGTAGTAGTCGTTGCTAATGCAACTTTTGGTGATAGATTTTCTGATACTGGTGGATAATTAGCTGTTGTTGCTATATCTATTTCAGTAGCAGTTGATGAAGGTATTAAACTATCATTTGTATCTAGAGAAATGGATCTCGTAGATGCTTCATCATTAGTAGAATCATCTTTTTCTTTATCACCTTGAGAACTATCTGGAACGTTACTAGTCTGTTTGTAGACAGAAGTTTGCTCTGATTGATGCTCTAAAGTAGATTCTTTATTCAGTTCTTCAATACTTAGAACTGAATCTTCGTCATTTGTACTAACTTCAGGCTTATGTAGGATCGTTGTTTTATTTTTCAGATTTATTCTTGTTGTGCTCTTACTATTGAGATCTAGTAATAAAATAGATTTAGCAGTCATTTTCACTTCCGTATACTTTTTCAGATGTTTATCGTTGGTATCATCTGACATAATAGGTTCATAAGTGGTAGGTTCGTAAGCAGTATAGTTAATTTCTTCACTTGTGAAATCCTGAGATTCTGTGGTCGATATTATGTCTGTTGTTTCTATGATTTTCATTTTTTCAGGCAATAATTCTTGTTGAGAGTTTTCCTTAGATTCATCTGATCCTTTTTCATCACTTTCACCTTCGTTCATAGAACTAACATTCTCTGTAACTTTGTCGTCTTTATTACGCTTTATTGCTTTCTTTATATTTAAATGGTTTTCATCGTTTGACTCATTGACTGCGGAAGTTATTAACGCATTATAATTAGTTACTTCACTCGTAAAATCATAGAATTCGGTAGTCGATACAATATTTGTTTGTTTTTCCGTTAGCATACTAACATCTGTAGTTGATAATTCTGGGACTTTTAATTTTTCTGTATCTGATTCATCTTCATTCGATTTTTTATCAGGTAATTTTTCAAATATTCTTTTTTCCTTGCTTTCATCTTCAGCTCTTAAACTATTCTTAATGTCATTTGTAGGTTTTTTTACATCTATATCAGTTTTATCACCTGAGTAATTTAGTTCGTAAGTCCTAGATGCATGAGAATTAGTTTCATCTGTTAATGATTTTTGGAATTCTGTAGTTGATATTATTTCTGCTGAATGTTCCGTCGTCATATGAAAATCTACTGTTGATAATTCTGGGTCTTTCAATTTTTCGGTTTGTGATTCTTCTCCTTTGGATGTCTGCTCAAGCAACTGCTCAACTGTTTCTTTTTCTTTACTTTCATTATCAGTCCTTACATTATTTGGGGTGATTTCTTCAGATTTTTGCTTAAACGCATCGTAACTGTGACGTTTTTTTTCACCAGGCAAACTTGCCTTCTCATCATCATTAGAAAAATCAATATTATCACTATCGTGATTCCCAGTTTTATTTGAATTTAAAGGAACATCGAAAATTTCTTCTCCTTTGTTTTCTTCTTCACTACTTTTGTAATCTGCTCTTCTTCTCCTCAAATGTGTGGTTTCTTGCTGATCTTCAGTCAGTTCTTTATTGAAACCATTTTTATCGTCTGCATCTTCGAAAGTTCCCATTATTCTTCTAGCAACTTTGTCCAAAAAGTGTTGTTTCTCTTCTTCGGGCAGAAGATCGATGTATTTCTCATGGCTGTGGGCTAACGCCGTTGTTAAAAGTAAAGTAAATATTACAAACATGATTGTTCATAACATTTTTTGCAGTTGTTCGTTGCAAACAGTTGTAATCGGTATAAAATTTTGCAAGTACGCTTTAGATATTGGATAGAATTCAGCCATGAAAAAGTTATTTGTGCTGTCCGATAAGAAATAATTAGTTTTTCTGTGTAATGATACAATAATAGGAAGTGAATGGCATGAATTGGTTCATATTTCAATTAAAATTGTACATTAATGAGTAATAATTGCTTATATCAGAGTTATGCTCGGAATGGGAGGAGATGCGAGGAGATTCGCAGACGAACGAAAGTGGCCGACATAGCCTACAGGGTTAGCAAGCTGAAGTGGCAGTGGGCGGGGCACGTAGCAAGAAGAACAGATGGCCGTTGGAGCCGAAATGTTCTCGAATGGAGACCGCGTACCGGTAGACGCGAGGTGGACGGACGACATTATCTTATATTAATAAATAGTACCATAAACAAAATTCCATCTGATACTCTCTAAGACGGTTATTGGTAGCGCTTGTGCGGCTAAGCGATTTACACCGCATAGTAAGGAATCGAGTCAAAAATATAACTTTTTTTCTAAATTTATTTAGTTGCAACATTTTCGTACAGGAATTTATTACGGCATACTATTTTTTTTTCAAAGTGCCCGATTAATACACCTTTGCCTACCCCTTCGGGATTACGGGCGTGATTGAACACAATACACACAAATTACAATAAACAAAAATTGAACTTAATCAAAGCAACAAAAGCTTCACAATGTTGCCAGTAATAAGGAAGGCTCCAATTACACGTAACGACTGCCATAGATGTTCGTACGACAGCTGAGGTCGACGGCTTAACGTACTCTCCAAGGTACGACCAGTCCAATGCAAATAGCCATAAAAGTTGTAGGTATGCATGAATATGGCTGTTTGCACTGGTCTGGTCGTGCCTCGGAGAACACGTTAAGCCGTCGGTTGCCATACAAACATCTATGGCAGTCGTTACGGGTAGTTGGAGCCCTCAAAAGTCCAACCAGTCTAACTTGGAACTTCGATATCGCCATTAGTCATTGGTCACAACCAATTCTGGAAGTCCGATGGCAGTTGGAAAATATCGAAGTTCAGACGCATCACAGTTAGACTGGAAAGCCGACCCCAACTGAGTTGGGAAAAGGTTCAGAGATTTTTTTTTTCTTTTTTATTTATAGCACGTCAATATGACTTCGCCTCGCTTGATGTTAAGCTGAAGGCAAAGTCTCATGAAAGCGAGTCACCATTGCAAACACGTTCAGTGCTACAATGGTGGCGCTCAGCTTGACGGCCTCACCATTTTCACGCCCCGCTTAAATGACCCGGGACTGTAGGAAGAAGAAAACACGTGCGCCGGCAAGGAATTCCAGGACTTAATGGTGCGGCAGAGAAAAGACTCACCGAACCGCTTGGTTCTTGATGATGATAATGCAAATAGCCATATTTGTTTAAATAGATTATACTTTAGAATATACAGGCTACTTCATCGGTATTAACCGAATCAAAATTCTATGTGAGCGTAGCCCTCCATCAGTTAGTCAGTACAAATAAATTGATCCCGCCATCAAACTTGATTGACTATATTGAATACGTAATTGATCAATCAACCAGCCTTAAGGTGCGTCCAGATTTGTGACGTGAACAGCGAACCGGACAGCCACACTGGATTCACCAGAGGAAAAAAGTAAAAAAAAAAGTTCAACCACCCAGACCATTTGACGTATATTTATTTATTCGATAACAGCTGTTCATAATGTTAAATATCCATAAAGCGTCGGTAGCTTAGTGGTTAAGGAGTCGGCCGTACGATCGAGAGATCTCGGTTTCGAATCCTGTCCATTACACTACCGACGTGAACCCACTCCTAACACAAGTCTTTGAGCTTAGCTGGAGGGGTTAAAGGGAATATTAGTAACTTCGGTTGCTAATATTCTTTTATTACCCTCAACCTTTCATAAACCGGATTATATATAAACTGAGTCGATAAGTTGGTGGTGCTGCCTGTCACCCTAGCAGAAGCAGGCCGCAATGCAGTGCAAAGTAAGTCTCCCCATATCCGGGGGTTAGATGGGAACACCATAGTGCTCATCATTGTGGGAAGGGGGTCATCTTGAAAGAGATGTCCCCGGGTCTGCCGGGGTGCGAGAGATATGTCTTGTATAATCTCACCTCCAGCAATCAAAGATCCAGCCAGAGCATATTAGCACGTATGTCTTTCTCTACGATTAGCCTAGTGGTATGGGTAATGGACTGCTGAGACGAGGTCTCGAGTTCGATCCCAGGTTTACCATGGCACACCAATGACTGCGATGCTTTTCGAAGTTATGTGTGTATTTATAGCAGGTTTATAAGTGACCGGTTAATGGCAATAGGCTAGCCACCTATTACATTGGGACCTAAACATAAACTGGCGAAATATATAATACCCATATTTCGCCCTTCGGGGATAAAGGCGTGAGTTTATGTTATGTTTCTTCTCTACGAGGCCAAGCTTCTTAGCTATTATCAAGATTTGTTATATAACAGTAACGAAATTAAACCTAATTATTAAACAACTTTATCTAATATACATACATACTGATACAATATCTTTAACGATAGTAATGTTATCATTGATTGAGATATAAATATTACATGTAATGCGAAGGACGGACGTACGAAAACTGGTTTGTTTCCAATGTTAGTCACGTGACGATACCGTGACGTCAATTCGTCGGTAGCTGTGGTGTTAGGGAAATGCTTCCGAAGTCAAAGGCCCCTTCGTAGTACTTCCTGGAACACTACATATTGGCATAAAAAATATGAATGGTACTTTTTTAATATGAAATTAAAATTAATTTGTATATCAATTTCCTAGCCTAGTGGTATGGGTAATGGACTGCTGAGATAAGGTCTCAGGTTCGATCCCAGGTTTTACCATGGCACACACCAATGACTTTTCGATGCTTTTCGTAGTTATGTACGTATTTATCGCAGGTTTTTAAGTGCCCGGTTAATGGCAATAGGCTCGCCACCTATTACATTGGGACGTAAACATAAACTGGCGAAATGTGCCTACCTCTTCGGGGAAATGGGCGCGAGTTTATGTTATGTTTATGTCCACACATTAACTTGTAAAGCATCCAAATCGTAAAAGCGATTATATTGATTTGATTATTAGTTTATTAATCCATCTCAAGCTTAGACAAGGTGTAGAACGTGTGACATGAATGGAACATTGTATACTCACTGAGTTATAGATAGCCACTTGACATAATTACGTCGTCGCAAGCTACGTGGTCAACAAACCGACGCAATTATACGAGTCCATTGTTGTATGCGACACGATAAGTATCTTACAAGATTAAAAAAAAGACAGAATGATCACATGTAGCACAGAAAAAGTGAATCCTATTATATAATTCATAAAGTCTTACAAGATAATTAAAAAGTCTTACAAGATTAAAAAAAAGATAAAATTATCACAACATGTAGCACAAAAAAGTGAATCCTATTATATCTTATCCACACAAATATTTGCACTGAGCGGGAATCGAACCCGCACCTCCTACGCTGCAGTCACGTTCACTAGCGCCACGCCACGGAGGTCGTAGTTACATACATAAAGTGGTAGTTATATAAAAAGTTTATATACTTTTGACAGTCACTAACCAATCGTGTTGCCAATTATTTTGAACATCTGTGCGATAACAGTAATACCGTCTTTTGAATTTAATTCCGTCACGATAAATCTATTCTTACACCCGTACAATGGAAACGTACTCCGACACACACATGCAAATCACCGATACATCTACATAAAATTATACAAATTCATATTTGCACTCACTATGACCCTTATATTTATTAGGATAAAGTTTATTTTATGCAAATTGATAATTCAAAAAGATAATAGTAATATCACACTCTGTATCGCTCCTACAAATAATTCAGTCACGTGGGTGTCTTGTTACAGAGAATACGTTGAAACGTAAGTAAATAACGCATATTTTATGAGTTTATAATTATTTCCTTGCTTGTTCCCTGTCAGAATTGTAATAATTTAAAAAAAAACAAAGGAGGTATTTTATAACAAGCCTCATTACAATGTTGACATAGTCTATAAAAAAAAATAAGTGGAGAGGAGTTTGACAATTATTCAATTGGCGGGAAACGATTTAAGATGGATTTATATTTGTATTGATAAAATCAGATTTAATAGTAGTAAATAAGGCAGGTGGTATAGTTAGATAAGGTAAATATTATAATCTATAGTTTGTAGAAAATTACAAACACAAGAAAACTTACAATCTAGAATGACATGCTTGGACTATACCTCTAAATATGTTTCGACATAAGTCAGAAACGCAATCTTCGTGTCTATGTCCACACGGGATTGGCGCTTGCTTTTGAAAGAACCCTGCAATTTCAGGTTATTCAAAAGGTTTGTAATAACCTTTCTTGTTGGTACATACCATGCTAATGCAGTTGTCGCGTTTCGATTATGTGCAAAATAGACTTTTTCTGTCATTTTTTTCACGATTACAAGATTAGCCAACATTTTTAGTTAATAACTTATACGAATTTTCTCAGCTGAAACTTAGAATGACATTAAGATATTTGAAATGAGTGGGTAGAACTTCTTTTTATTTACCTTACAGTCAAGTCAAACCTACCCACTTCCTGTTCATAACGAAAGGTTGATCATTGTAGAAATATTTCTTGCCGAAATATGTGGGAAACATTTATGGCGATTTCTGCCTTCTCTAGTACTCAAAGCTAAAATGGTGCCATAGAGTCTATTAATTCCCACATGAAATAAAAACGAGGGGTACAAAAAAAATTTGGATATTTTGAATTTTTTGCTAACTGCAAAACTTTTGCAAAATCTGTGAATTCAGTTCAAAAATCATGTACAAAAGTTAATGAAGGTAAAAATGTTTTGTTGTAACTGCAACGGTTAAGGTACCTTTACTGCTCCGTTTAAAAATACACCTTGTATATACACATACTAATCCATAGAGGGTCAGGCAGAGGTGAATTAACACCCACATTTTACTAGAGACTATTCCGTATTCCGAACACTATTATTGACTCGGAACTCGAGCAATGCATGCATCTGAGGCTTGGCTGTGTACAGAATGTTAAGCCGCGTCTACATTTACATAACATTTTACCATGACAATGTCAGAAGTGCATGCCCGTCGCGTATTCAGCTGCGTGATAGCTGAGCTGGAATGAAACCATCGATCGACTGGTAGCCGTGTCACCACAACTTTAGTTTGTGTGCCCATGTACCACAAGTTTTTAAGTCCACACTCAACGTCATGTCTTGATGTCACGCTGTGTAAGGGGCTAACGCTACGCCACAGCGTGTAAGGGAAACACTCCCGAAGTCTAAGGCCCCTGGTAGTAGTTCCAAGGAGGTGTTGCTCGTTTGTAGTCTCACCGAGAAGTGATCGCTTGAACATACACGGTCTCCCTCTATACTGTCAAATAGCTTCCCGTACTAATAACTCTTCCTTGAGTGCTGGTGCTGCAAGGTGCTGTCAATGCAGAAGACAAAGAAGAGTTTCTCGGTTTTCCCACTGATAACACAAATCCTCTCCAGTAAGCTCTGGTTCCACACCGCAAACACAAAACGAGGTTATTATTAGCCGCGGTATTATGTAGGGCGGAGCTACTTCTCCTGCCGGATTGCTCAATTAGTAAGGGGATACCATCCTACCTAAACAAAAAGACAGTATAATTCATTACCAATATGATAACGCACAACGGCCCAAAAAGCGAGGCTACGCGCGGACAAAAGATTCCCCATGATAAAGCCTTTTTTTATTTTGTTGATTTTGATTTTTGTTTTTATTATTTTTATTCAAGATGCCATGGGAGAGACCAAAGAACGTGCCAGTAGGTCAGGTGTGGAGTCGGTTTAAAGGACGCGCTACGAATGGACAACCAGCTAAAGAGTAAGATAATAGTTTATTTATTTATTTATTTTTTTAAAGACAAAAAGCATTTTGTCGCATGTATGTGGCACTGGCACTTATAAACACATATAACTTCGAAAACCATCAAAAAGACATTAGGGTATGCCATGGGAAAACCTAAGGTCGAACCCGAGACCAGGGCAGGCTGTAGTAGCGGCGGTAAGAGCCATCATGGGGGACTGGCTAGAGAGGCCACACGGTAGCCTCTCGTACCGGTGACGCAGGTGATCACCGGGCACGGGTGCTTCGCTGTGATGTGAGCGAAGACTTGGGGCTGCACACGCTCTCCGAGTGCCCGGCGTGGGTGACGCCAAGGGACTAGATAAGGACACCATGGTCCCCACATTGGGGGAAAAGGGTCATCTCAACAGAGATGTCCCCAGGTCTGCCGGGGTGCGAGAGATATGTCTTGTATTATCTCACCTCCGGCAAACAAGGACCCTTGGACGGCGTGCGTTTTGCTCGGTTCGAGTCCGACATAATCACCTCCATCGGTTTTGGTGGAGGTGGTATACGTGGGGATATTGCGCACGATAAAAAAAGGGTCGAATTCGAGACCCCAGATTTTCCCATGCAGAACCATATAGTAGTATGGATAATGGACTGCTGAGACGGCGACTACCACGGCTTTTTTTTTTAATAAAAAAACTTTTATTTATCTAATCATCAGCTACCAGATCAGAGACATGGAGGAAAAATGGAGGAAGCCATGTTTAGACTTGATGCAGGAGACTTTCCTGAGGGATGAGCCACTCTGCATCGCATTAGGTAAGTTCGAGAACGCTACAATAGAATTACCATGAACTCCTATCGAATTCTTAATGTAAAGGTTTCGAAAGAACGGAGCATTGTGATTGGCAGCCTGTCTCTTGTGAACCTTTGTGCGTGTGTAGCCAATCGCAATGCTCCGTTCTGTCGATACTTTTACATTACGAATTCGATAGTATTTCGTGCTAAGGCTACTGATTAGATGTGGTGTGATGAGAATCGACAAAATAAAGAATAGAAGTGGTTAATGGTTAGGTCTGGCATAATAACCATCGTGTTGTGTTCCCGCCGGTAAGTAGGGTAGCCAAGGCTCACTATACCCCTCCTTCCCCTCTCCTTCCTAGCCTCCCCACCATTTCCAGCTCTCCCCCTTTCCCTTCAGGGTCGGCAGCGGGTGTGTGACACCCTTGGTGTTGCACACGTTCATAGGCCATGGTGGCCGCTTTCCATCGGGTGGGCCGTGTGCTTGTCTGCTATCTACGTAGTATAAAAAAAAAAAAGCTCACGACCTACCTGATGGAAAGTGGTTACCGTAACCTATGGACTTTTATAATACCAGCTTCACACTCGTACTACCCATCCTGTTTTAGAGGGAAGGGAAGGGATGAAGGTTAAAATAGTTTCTGGTTTCTGTGCTGTCAGTACAGAAAACAAACCAGGGTATCGTAACATTACATAGCAGTATATCTTAAACCCTCAGTCTTCCCACTGACATCACAAAACCTCTCCAGTGAGCTCTGGCTACCCTACTCACCGCAAACGCTACACAACTTATTTTTAGCCGCGGTATTCTGTAGGGCGGATATACTTCCTCAGTCGGACTGCTCAATTGAGATGGAAGATACCGTCATGTCCTACTTCCATGATTTCCATTAACATATAGTTTTTACGTCTCGCTATGATGGAGGTTTTGACCGTGGGATGGCCCTCGCGAAATGGAAAGACATCACCGGGCACTTGTAAACCTGCGATAAATACACACATAACTTCGAAAAGCATCGAAAAGTCATTGGTGTGTGCCATGGTAAAACCTGGGATCGAACCCAAAACCTCGTCTCAGCAGTCCATCACCCATATAGTAGTATGGGTAATGGACTGCTGAGACGGCGACTACCGCGGCTTTTTATTTTAGGCTACCGCGGGTTCTTTGACTGAAATGATGATATGAAAACAAATGTGGGAAATATAACCCCTCTACCCTTTCAGGCGTGATTATTTGTATATGTATGTCTAAAAGCCGCGGTAGCCTAGTGGTATGGGTAATGGACTGCTGAGACGATGTCTCGGGTTCGATCCGAGGTTACCATGGCACACACCAATGACTTTTCGATGCTTTTCGAAGTTATGTGTGTATTTCTCGCAGGCTTATAAGTACCCGGTCAATGGCATTAGGCTCGCCACCTATTACATTGTGACATAAACATAAACTGGCGAAATGTGGGTGCTAGCACCTCTGCCTACTCCTTCGGGGATAAAGGCGTGAGTTTATGTTTTATGTTATGTTATGTTATGTTATGTTATGTATGTCTATAACATAATAGTCCTTACTCTCCAGGTATAAATAAGGACCCCGTATCAATAGCTACTATCAGAGCCAATTGGGAGGAGATTGTGTCTCAGAACATGAGTCTGGTTTGCTTCACGGAGGTGGATGGAAAGCCTGATGAGCTGGTGGGCTTCAACGTCACTCTGGTGAAGACCCTGGAAGATGAGGAAGAGGATTTTGATAAGGTATTTATTGTACTGCCAATAGGTGGGCGGTACAAGATTAATTTAGTAGCCATTGACGATCCATTTGGATTAGATGCATCATGGTTGGTTTTATGCTATTTATGCATGGTATATGGAGTTAGAGCCCTCAAAAATCCAACCAGTCTGACTAGGAACTTCGATATCACCATTGGTTGTGGAGGTCAGATGGCAGTCGCTTCACGGAAAATATCAAAGTTTAGCCGCACCACAGTTAGACTGGAAAGCTGACCCCAACTGTGTTGGGAAAAGGTTCAGAGAATGATCGGATTAGATGCATCTCGAAGAGTTCATCGTAAAGAGATGTCTCCAGGTCACTTCTGACAATCAAAGACCCATAGACGGTGTGCGTTTTAGTCGCTTCGAGTCCGACATAATGTCGTCCAGCGACTTTGGTGGGAGCGCTCCTAACACAACTCATTGAGCTGAGCTGGAGGGGTTAAAGGAAATATCGGATAATTTTAGTTACTAATTCATTTGGTTAAAAAATCATTCTATTTGTCCAGTAGTAGTAATATAGTTATTAAGTTCACCACAAATATATTCTATAGATCAAAGGTGAATCCTGGAAGAAGCTGCTCCGAACCCTGATCACTGCAGAGGAGATGGTGAATGTATTCAAACTTTACGACATCGACAAGTTCCTGACCTCCAGTGGACTGACCGTACTGCCGGAGCATAGAGGACAGAATATTGCTGCGAAGATCTTTGGAGCTAGGTAGACCATCATCACTTTTTTATAAAAAACCCGTCAATCATATTGCCGGATCCTCCTTCCCTCAACAGGTTCGCCAAAACGAGTGTGGTGCCCCTGGTGTTGCAAACGTCCATAGGCCATGGTGACCACTTTCCATTAGGTCAGCCGTTTGCTTGTCAGCCATCTAAGTGGTATAAAAAATGCAAATATAATATTTACATTGAGCGGGAATCTAACCCACGTCTCCATCCCGTAGCAGTTCACTACTGCCACATCATAGAGGCACGCAACTCTTTTTTTATATTAAGGCAGATAAGCACGCGGCCCACCTCATGGATAGCGGTCACCGTGGTCTATGGACGTTTGCAACCCTAGGGGCCTTACACTCGTGCTGCCTACCCTGTAGAAACCTTCTAATGCCTTTCTTGAAGAACCCCATATTGTAGTCGCTTGGGAAAACCACAGCAAGGAGTTCATTCCACAGTTTGAGCGTGCGCGGGATGAAACTCCTTTCATACCGTACAGTGAGTACCGTTTCCGCTCGTAGTGTGTGAGGATGAACTCCCTATTTATGGCGAGCGGTGCGATGATAGAAAGTAGGTGTGGGCATCATGTCGAACAATTCTTCTAAACACAAACCATTGTACAGGCGGTAGAACACACACAGTGAGGCAAAGCTCCTCCTGAGGTTCAGAGGTTCCACTTTGCCTGAGGGTATAGGATTATCTCCGGCAATCAAGGATCCATGGACGGAGTGCGTTTTGGTCGGTTCGAGTCCGACATAATCACCTCCATCGGTTTTGGTGGAGGTGGTATCCGTGGGGATTTTGCGCACGATAAAAAAAAAGAAAAAAAGGGTATAGGATTATCAACGATCCACTATGGCAGGTAAGCACACGGTCTATCTGATAGAAAGTGGTTACCGTGACCTATGGACGTTTGTAACACCAGAGGCTTCACACTCGTGCTATCCACCCCGTTTTAGAGGGAAGGAAGGAAGGCAAGGGATGAAGGTTAAATAGTTTCTGGTTTCTGTGCTGTCAGTACAGTAAACAAAGCTGGGTATCATAACATTACATAGCAGAATCAACGAAAGGTGCTAATATTCTAGGACTCTCATCATTCTCTGAACCTTTTCCCAACTCAGTTGGGGTCGGCTTTCCAGTCTAACTGTGATGCGGCTGAACTTCGATATTATGCGTGAAGCGACTGCCATCTGACCTCCACAACCCGGTGGATCCACCTATTCGAGGTAAGTCAGTTCTCCAAGCTGGTCTGAATTGGAGGACAATCAGATGTTCTGCCATTAGGGCGGTAAAATCGAAACAGTGCTCAGACCTCCACAAGCAATGGTCCAATGAGCAATGCCGATATCGAAGTTCCAAGTTAGACTGGTTGGACTTTTGAGGGCTCCAACTACCCGTAACGACTACCATAGATGTTTGTATGGCAACCGGGACCGACGGCTTAACGTGCTCTCCAAGGCACGATCAGACCAGTGCAAACAGCCATATTCATGCATACAATTTTTTGCACTGAGCGGGGATCGAACCCGCGCCTCGTATCAGTCGCGTGCACTACTGCCACGCCTGGCTGTCTTCTATTCTATGTCTGTATTCTAGGACTCTATGGTGCTTTTTTTATAGGAAACCTCTCTGCGAAGCCATGGGTATCAAAGCCACAGCAACAGTGTTCACAGCCATAACCTCACAGGTCCTAGCTGCGAAATGTGGCTACAGCGTGCTAGCAGAGTTGGATTATGCTGACATGATGGAGTATGGAGTAGACCTCAGTTCTTGTGGCACTTCGACAGCGAAATTAATGGGGACTATGTTTTGATAGAATAGAAAATAGAAATATAATATTTAAGCATGCCTTTTTTTATTTATGGCACGTCAATTTGACTTCACCTCGCCTGATGTTAAGCTGAAGGCAAAGTCTCATGAAAGAGGGTCACTATTTCAAACACGTTCAGTGCTACAATGGTGGCGCTCAGCTTGACGGCCTCATCAGATGCTTTTTTTAATATAGTATACGGTAATATGATTTCACCTGATAGTAAGTGGTGACCGCTATAGCCTAGTGGTATGGGTAATGGACTGCTGAGACGAGGTCTCGAGTTCAATCCCAGGTTTTATCATGGCACACACCAATGACTTTTAGATGCTTTTCGAAGTTATGTGTGTATTTATCGCAGGTTTATAAGTGCCCGGTTAATGGCAATTCACTCGCAACCTATTACATAAGGACTTTAACATAAAATGGCGAAATGTGGGTGCTAGCACTTTGGTTTTGTTTATGTTATGTTAATGCAAGAGTTTGTTATGTTAATTCACCTCTCCCTAATCTGAAGGGAAATTTGCGTAATTATATTTATGTATATTATATTGTGTCTGAGAGAATTCTTTATCAGATATGAGGGGAAATGAGGAGATCCGCAGACGAACGAAAGTCGTCGACATAGCCTACAGGGTTAGCAAGCTGAAGTGGCAGTGGGCGGGGCACGTAGCAAGAAGAACAGATGGCCGTTGGAGCCGAAAGGTTCTCGAATGGAGACCGCGTACCGGTAGACGAAGCGTGGGACGGCCTCCTGCGAGGTGGACGGACGACATAGTCAAAGTCGCGGGTACACGTTGGATGCAGACCGCCTCCAACCGGTCGGATTGGAGGTCGATGGGGGAGGCCTATGTCCAGCAGTGGATGTCCTAGGACTGAAATTATGAATAATGCATTCTTTATCCATTGCAGATGCAATCGGGAATCTTAAGATCATGATAATTTTCCTAAGTAAGATCCTCGAAAGATATTTATCCTAGTAAAGGTTTTAAATCTATATGTATAAAAATAAATTTCTGTTCGTTAGTCTCGCTAAAACTCGAGAACGTCTGGACCGATTTGGCTAATTATGGTCTTGAATTATTTATGGAAGTCCAGAGAAGGTATAAAAGGTGAATAAATATGATCAGAAGTTCACGCGGGCGGAGCCGCGGGCAACAGCTAGTAATAAAATAAATATTTCAAAAACAAACTTTATTGTAAAACAATATCTTATTATAATACATCTATAACTAAAATCACATAGTAATTATTATTTTGGTATATAAAACACATTTATATTATTAGGTCATTACATATGAAATTGCCGTTTTGTTTGAAGAAATTGGAGGAAAGAAAATTTTCAGTACTAACATTTTTGCATTTTTTATGAATGACTAATTCAAATGTTATGATTTTTTTTGTGTATGAATGAGACAACATTAAGCAAACAGCAACTTTTATTACATTTTTGTAAAGTGACAGCTGTCAAAAAGTAATACGAAATGTATATCATCAAAATGGATAGCATTTTTAATTTATCAAGCGGCCAATAAAAACAAAATTTAATACAGAGTTGTAAAATCTTGAAATCAACTTTCAAACAAAATATAAATAAAGGAAATAGCTATTAAATTACAGGAATTACGAACTCATGAATCTGTAAGAAAATTTCAGCAATTTCATATGTAAAGACCTATTATTAGATATTTTATATCAGCCCATATTAACCACAAATGGTATATACACGGTGATTTTATACACTGACGGACTCATAAACTGCATCAAAGTAATAGACGACTTTGAAATAAATATTTTAACCAAGTATGCATACTTTCTATACAGATTTAAATTGAAACCTCTAGATTGGTTCGTGAACTTTAAAACAGCGTAGGGTCATATCTTTAAGTTTAAGTTTATGTACTGGAAAGGACCTTAAGACTTTTTTTGAAGAAAAAACATAAATTTAAGAAAAATTGGTTTAATTAAAAAAATGGTTTTAACAATAGACACAAACTTTATGCAAGGGTTTATTTGTGTTTTAATAAGGTGTATTACCCCCACGTGCCCTTATTACGGATTCTAATCGGTTCCGCATAGATTTTATAAGGGTTTTTAAAAGATCTTGCGGAATATTGTCCCATTCTTCTGAAAGTGCTGTTCTTAGTGCTGCCACTGTCGTGAGCGAAGGGTTTCTCGCATATACAGCTCTTTTTAAATTGTCCCAAACAAGCTCGATGGGATTAAGATCCGGGCTGCGTGCTGGCCAATTCATTGTACGTATCCCAACCTCTTCGCAATAATGTTGAACTTGTGCAGCTGCATGCGGCCGGGCATTATCCTGCATTAAAGTAAAATTTTCGCCTATGAATCCCATGTAAGGCACCACGTGATCTTCTAATATCTCTGTTATGTAGCGATGTGCTGTCAAACCCCCTCTATTACCGTTTTGACGGACCATGTCTATGAACACAAGTTCTGTTCGCCCGTTCATCGATATGCCACCCCAGACCATACATGAACCGCCTCCAAAAGGAACACGCTCCTCAATGCAACTTTGAGCATATCGCTCCCCACGTCGACGATAGACTCTTCTGCGACCATCTGCACCATATAAACATGTCCTACACTCGTCCGTGAACAATACAGAGGCCCACTGCTCTTCTGTCCAATTCAGGTGATGACGCGCAAATCTTAAGCGAGCTTGTCTGTGAGCTGTAGACAACTTTGGACCATTTGCTGGTCTAAAAGGGGTGATATCCGCTTCCTTTAACCTTCTTCTTATTGTTCGTGCACACACGTTTACTCCACGCACTTCATTAAGCTCGGTTTTGATGTTAACTGACGTGAGGAAACGATTTCGCAGGGAAGTTATAACAATAAATCGGTCATCACGACCTGTGGTTGCTCGAGTTCTGCCTGTACCACGTCTCCTCCTGTAAGAACCTGTCTCTACAAACCTTCTGTATATTCTAGAAACCGTAGACTGGTTTAAATTTAAATTTCTACCAATCGTTCGTTGATCCAAGCCCTCCCGCACCAATGCTACAATTTGTGCCGCTTGTTCGGACGAAGTATCCATATTATGGTTCAAAAACTCTCGATGTGTTAAAAAATTAACCCAACAATTATGCTGGTAACCATAATTCAATTGACAAAACAAAAAAAATCAATGAGAATCAATTTAAAACTTTGCTATAAATAACACGCAAATCTGATACTACAAGTAAATTTTCTTTTCCCGGCTATATTCATTTGTTTTACTGCAGTTCTATTTTTAAATTTAATTTTTTTTTAAGATTAAGAGCCAGTCTTTCCATATTTATATAATTTAATCTAAAAAGTTTGCATACTTATTATAAAAAATCCTTTTAGAGTAAACCTGAACTTTGATGCAGTTTATGAGTCCGTCAGTGTAGTTGTTTCGGAAAAAGAATATTTTGTTTCACACACAGTTTCGATAGCAAAATCGTCTGGAAATTTTAATTTTGGGAAAAAAAAATACTATATGTATGGCAATAATGTGCAGGTGAAAAAAAAATGTATGGGCCAAATTAGTACTTCCTTACGATTTTACTATCGAAATTGAGGCCAAAATCTTTTTTTCCGAAACGATTATAAAATCAATCGGTATAGAACTTCTATAAGTTTCAATATTAATAATTGATTTTATCCGACTGCAAAATAATGGTAATGTTATTTAAATGTATTTATGTTATACTTTGAGGTAACGCAATGTACTTCTCTTATTATTATGACTATAAAACAAATAGGTACTTAAATAAACGTAATTAATCTTAGCGTGTCTTTTTAATATGTTTTATTTAAAAACTCAGTATAAAAATACTTTTCTTCTTAGTAACACTTTTTGAATACTAAAAACCTGTATCAATCCACTAGTTAGTCAGTTAGTTAGTCTAGTTTATTTGTTTAGCATGTGTTTTTATTAAAAGTTGCTTCAAGATTGTTTACCTTTATTTAAGTACATAAACAAATTGAGTATAAATACTGATACTCTATAGTTAATCATAGATACTGTAGGTGAAAAAAAAATATTTTTCTTCAACGCAATGGTGAAAAAAGGCGGGGAATAATTATAATATATTTATCGTAGCTTCCCTGCGTTGAAATTTTTATTAATTTTATGAAAATATGGCTCGGATTATAAAATATTACTAAGAATAAAAAAAATGGAATATAATACATACAACTTATCTTATCCCAAAAACATATATTATCCCATCGATATAATACAACCTCTGTGTTGAGGCGGTAGTGAACGCGACTGCTACGCTGGAGGTGCAGGTTCGATTCCCACTCAGTGCAAATATTTGTGTGCATGAATATGACTATTTGCATTAATCTGAATATTTCTATGTATAATATGTATGTATTTACAAAAAAATATAAGTTTATCCGTCGTATTCTAGAACCCATAACACAAGCTAGTTAAACTATGCTTACCATGGGTCTACGTGATGTTGTGTAGATTCTCTTAGAATTATATCATAAGAATAATCTCGGTCCCGGTTGTCATACAAACATCTAAGTATAGCAGTCGTTACGGGTAGTTGGAGTCCTAAACAGTTCAACAACTGATCTAGCTGCAGTAGTATTTTGATATCGCCTATACCTATAGGTTGTGGAGGTCAGATGGCAGTCGCTTCACGGAATATATCGAGGTTCAACCGCGAATCCGTTAGACTGGAAACCGGACCCCGGATTCCGAGGTGACGAAGATCGGGATTAACGCAAGCATGATGATCATCATAAGAATGATCAAATTCGGTGCAGTCATTTAGAAGTTATACGCGTACATACAAGTACATTTTGCCCCGTTTGAATGAATTTCGAAATTCACGAACTTCGAAATTCATTAACGAAGTTTATTTCAATTTCATTATAATTAATTTAAATCTAAAAACACACTATAATTATTTTAATACAAAAATATAATTTTTAAAATTCTTTACTTTCAATATGGTTCTACATACCATTTGTTTAAGATATGTAGTTATAGGTACTTAATTAACAATATATTATTATTATAATTTTCATAGCCATTTTCATTTTCAACCTGCTCAATTTCATTTTCAAGTTAACAATTTCATTTTCAACATTATTAGCTCAATTTTATTTTAAACATAGTCAATCAATTTCATTTTCAAGTTACCAATTTCATTTTCAACTTACTCATTTTCAATATATTACAAAATAATTAATCATAATTCTATTACACCACCTGAAAGAAATAGTTCCACAAAAATGGACGTTTTATGGAACTTACTTTAAGCTATGTATATATTATATTTTACATAAAAACATTATTTCTTTATCTCATTATTTTAATTAAGCTTCGGTTTCCAACTCCGCCTCAATCTCCTCTGGGCTTCGGAGGTCAATCGCAAACCGTTTTTTCATACTTGGCGGTCGCTCATCCAGTTCTGAGAATAGACAAATTGTTTGTAGGCTTGATATTCATAATAATATGTTAGAGGTCAGATGACAGTCGCTAGTAAAAAGCAAACCCTGAATTTTTGTTACAGATGCCTATATAGTAAGAGTGAGTTGTATGTTTTTTTATACAACTTAGGAGGCAGACAAGCATACCACCCCCCCCCCCCCATGGAAAGTGTTACCGTGGTCTATGGATATTTGCAACACTAGAGGCATCACACTTGTGCTGCCGACCCTATAGAGAGGAAGAAAGGGGGTTGGAAGGGTTAAAGGTTAAGATAGTTTCCATGCAACCCCAGAGGTGTTATTCTCATGATGTCGGCCTTGGAGGAATCTTGTAACCGTTGGTAGTATAACAACCAGGATTTGAACTGGGGCCCATGCCTCATAGTAAATTTAACACTGTATCTTACCAGTATCCGTCAGATACTCTCCAAGATGTTAATTGGTAGTGCTTGTGCGGCTAAGCACGTAATTAATTTTCCTACGATTTACGCCGCATAACAAGGAATCGGGTGATTTTTTTTTCCAAATTCATTTAGTTGCAACATTTTCGGTTATGAATTTATTTTCGGAATACCCATTTTTCTCGATTGGCGGTAATAGGCTCCCCTCTATTACGTGGAACCGAAAATCATAGTTGGCAAAATGTGGGTGTTTAATACACCTACCCCTTCGGGGATTAGGGACGTGAGCATATATATGTATGTTTGTATGTCTTACCAGTATTGGCTTGGAGTTCCTTCACTCTTCTAGAGTAATCTTGGAAGGCAGCTGCTAGGGAATAGGTCAGGCGTCTAGCAGCGTTTCTGAAAAAGAAATATAGGCACTTATAGTTGAACTTAAATACCGACAGCGTCTGTGGCATACCTTTTTTTATCGTGCGAAATATTCCCACGAATACACAAGAGCCGGTTGGTGGGTTATGTCGGACTCGAACCGACTAAAACGCACGCCGTCTTTGGGTCTTCAGTTGCCGGAGGTGGGGTAGTAGCCAACATATCCCTCCCTCCCCGGCAGACCCGGGGCCTTCTCTTCAAGATGACTCCCGAGCGTCTGTGGCATACTGGTTCAGTAGGCGCGGCGGGTTCAATCCCCGCTCAGTGCAAATATTTGTGTACATGAACCGCGGTACCCTACAGTAATATCTCTGCGATGGTCGATTTGCTGAGCAATAAAACAGTATTCCATAAAGTAATATGTAGGTGACCCACTTTCTTGAGACTGTGTCTTCAGTTTACCATCAGGCGAGGTGAAGTCAAATTGACGAGCCATAAATAAAATAAAAAAAGGAGCGAGTGACTGTGTTGCCACACGTACTGTTAAGAAAATCTTCAAAAAAATAACCGCGGTAGCCTAGTGATATTTGTAATGGACTGCTGAGACGAGGTCTCGGGTTCGATCCCAGATTTTACCATGGCACACCAATGACTTTTCGATGCTTTTCGAAGTTATGTGTGTATTTATCGCAGGTTTATAAGTGCCCGGTTAATGGCAATCGGCTCGCCACCTATTATATTGGGACCTAAATATAAACTGACGAAATGTGTATTGGTCTGTTCGTGCCTTAGAGAGCACGTTAAACTAAAAATTATCTTAGAAAGGAAATTAGAAAGTTTCTACGAGTGTGACGCCTCTGGCCAATAGCCCACCGTAACCACTATCCATCAAGTGGGCCGTGTGTTTATCTGTCACACGCACTTATTTTTTTTACGAGATTTTCCCGTGTGAAACCACATCAGTTAGCATTAAATACAGTGTTATTATTGCTCTCTTCAAAATGTCAAGATCTATCAGATTTGATCTAAATTATGAAAATAAAGATATGTCATAATGTTTGTTTGGTTTGCAGACGTTATCTCAAGAACTAGGTCAGATGTATCGACAAAATATTATGATGAAATGTCTGTGGGAATGTAGGCATTATCAGTACAGTAGCCTTAGCACGAAATACTATCGAATTCGTAATGTAAAGGTATCGACAGAACAGAGCATTGCGATTGGCGGGCTACACACGCACACAGGTTCACAAGAGGCAGACTGCCAATCACAATGCTCCGTTCTCTCGAAACCTTTACATTACGAATTCATAGTTCATGTTAAGACTGCAGTAATCATTTGAAACAGTCTCTATGGTGAGGCGGTAGTGAACGCGTCTGATACGCTGGGGACGCGGATTCGATTCCCACTCAGTGCAAATATTTGTGTGCTTGAATATGAATGTTTGCATTGGTCTGGGTGTTTCTATGTATAATATGTATGTATTCACAAAAAAAATATCTAAGTATGTTTATTCGCATTCTAGAACCCATAACACAAGCTAGTTAAACTATGCTTACCATGGGTCTAGGTGGCGTAGTGTAGATTGTCCTAGAATATTTATTTATTATTTATATGCATTTACTTGCAAGCCTTCCCGAAGAGCGAAACCTATGCTCGGGCCCTCTCCATGAGTAGCAGCGCTGCTGAAATTACTACACCACGATGGCAACTCAAAAATGCCGTCGATTCTTCGATAACGAAGGTAGGACACGACGGTATCTCCCGTCCGAAATGAGCTGTCCAACTGGGGAAGTACCCCCGCCCTACAGAAGACCGCGGTCATAATAACCATCGTGTTGTGTTCCCGCCGGTAAGTAGGGTAGCCAGAGCTCACTATACCCCTCCTTCCCCTCCCCTTCCTAGCCTCCCCACCCCTTCCCAGCTCTCCCCCTTTCCCTTCAGGGTGGGCAGCGCGTGTGTGACACCCTTAGTGTTGCACACGTTCATAGGTCACGGTGGCCGCTTTCCATCAGGTGGGCCGTGTGCTTGTCTGCCACCTACGTAGTATAAAAAAAAAAATTCTACAGAAGGAGAATCTTACCTTGATTCACAAACAAACGCGTGGCACTCAAAAGGGTTCAGCCCTTTAACATCAGCATTTTCCTTCACAATGATCATTGAGAACACTCTCGTGTAAACCAAGTCCTGGACTCCATAGGAAATGGACTCGATGTTGAAGAACACAGACATGTGTTCAAACTCGTTCAACTTTGTCCCATGATGGGCCGTCTCGACGTGGACACCTTCCACGGTGACTGTTAGTTTCACTATGGGGAGGATTTGACCTGAAATAAATAAATAAATAAATATTATAGGACAATCTACACAACGCCACCTAGACCAAGCAAGCATAGTTTAACTAGCTTGTGTTATAGGTTCTAGAATGCGGATAAACATACATACATAGTATACATAGAAACACCCAGACCAATGCAAATATTCATATTCATGCACACAAATATTTGCACTGAGCGGGAATCGAACCAACGCCTCCTAAGTAGCAGGTCGCGTTTACTACCGCCACGCCAAGGAGGTTGTAATATAATCTTAGCATATATAATAGCAGTCCAAAAATAAAAAAAACACGCTTTTAGCACGCACTAAAAATTTAGCCCGTCCGCCATCTTAGACGGCCGCCATATTGGATTTAAGTCACGTGACAACTTTTTTCATTTTCCTGACAGCAAACCCTTTCATTTGTTACACATATCATGGGATGGATTTCAAAAACAACATTACAATCTATAATATTTGTGACAATTATGTAGGTACCTCCTGCACAATTTTATTGTAAAACTTTGACATTCATAAGTGCACTTTATGTGCCTAAACTGAATAAACGAAATTGATTGTTGGTTCTTGTTGTCCCGACCAAATTTCCACATACCTTACCGTTTCGAAACGTAATAAAATTTAACAGATATGGTTACGCATTCAACTACCCTATTACAAGTGTCATTAGATCGCAATTACATTGTATATAGGGTCTGTTAATTGGTCTACTGCCATAACATATTCAAGTACAACTTTCACTTTTAAATTTCATTCACAAGCTAAACATGTTCACCTTTGTTTTGCACCCTAAAACTTAATTATAGTTTGTGATTTGAATAAAAGAATGACACCGCGATAGCCTAGTGGTATGGGTAATGGACTGCTGAGACGATGACTCGATGATCCCATGTTTTACCATGGCACACACCAATGACTTTTCGATGCTTTTCGAAGTTATGTATGTATTTATCGCAGGTTTATGAGTACCCGGTTAATGGCAATAGATTCGACTTATTACATTGGGACCTAAACATAAACTGGCGAAATGTGGGTGCTAGCATCTCTGCCTACACCTTCGGGGATATAGGCGTGAGTTTATGAGTTTATTAATATAATGAAATTTTGATGCAACTATTTTAGTTGTACAGAAAATTATGAAAAGCAATTAGTATGCTGACTGTTCAAATCAGATAGGAGAAAGTGAATGCTTCGACGGGATTCGAACCCGCGATCTTTCCCTTACAGGGGGAACGCTCTGACCGCTAAGCCACGAATTATCGTACCATCAGGTGGGTCACGTGCTTGTCTGCGACCTAAGTTGTAAAAAATAACAACAACGGGATAATCGACATCCACGCTGGCGGAGCCACGGACTACAGCTAGTTTATAATAAAGGCTTTAGACTGGGCGTCTACTAACATATCGCTAGAGGATACCTCCCTCTCAGTTGGTTGGCATCCAATATACCCCGCCCTCCCTATGGCTACGTCGGGGTGCCTGAGGGGATTTCTACACGGGAAAAAAGGGGTAATATAGTTTCCTTACCAGGTGGTAACGCTTTAGCAGCTGCTACCATCAAATCCACTGGTTTCCTGGTGTGTTTTATGCCCCACAGACCGCGCGCGTCGCTCTGGCCCAAGTATTTGACCTGGAATCATTCAAAAACTGATGTTAGTACCAAATAGTATCAGGTTTGGATCGGAATCTACCGGAAAATATCCTCAAATCTGATTACAGCATCAGCATAAATCATCATCATCATCATTCTTGCGTCTCATCTCATAGCCCGGGGTCTGTTTCAGACTAACTGGCTCGCTGCTGAACTTCAATGTTTAAAAAAAATATATAACATAACATAACATAAACTCACGCCCGTATCCCCGAAGGGGTAGGCAGAGGTGCTAGCAACCACGTTTCGCCAGTTTATGTTTAGGTCCCAATGTAATCGAACCCGAGACCTCGTCTCAGCAGTCCATTACCCATACCACTAGGCTACCGCGGTATTGGGGTATATATATATGATAAAGGCGTGAGTTTATAAAATAAATAAATAAATAAATAAAAATGATATCAGAGGTATAGAGTAGAGGCGAAACACGTGTCGAGGTTTGTCCTTCGCGTTTGCGGAATATTGCACAATAAAATACAACACCTCCTCTCTGGTAAGATGTCTTTTACTTGCTTTGAAGAGGGCGGTTTGACATTCCAATATTTATATTGTTTTCGTTGGATTGTTGACCGCGGGTGAGTGGTGCTCCGAAATATATTTTTTGTTATGGATTTCCGCCAGGCGTTACTACATCTATATCGTATATTCAATGTTTTCTGTGAAGCGACTACCATCTGTCCTCTACAAGCTATAGGTAATATTGAAGTAGTGCAGTTCGACGAGTAGTTGGACTATTTAGGGCTCCGACTACCCGTAACGACTGCCATAGATGTTTGGATGACAAGTGAGACTCCCGGCTTAAAGTGTTTGCCGAGGCACGACCAGACCAGTGCAAATAGCCATATTTATGCATACAAAAAAAAACTAAAGTAGGACAATCTACACAACGCCACCTAGACCCATGGTAAGCATACTTTAACTAGCTTGTGTTACGGGTTCTAGAATGCGGATAAACATACGTAGATACTTTTTTTTGTAAATAAGTACATATTATACGTAGAAACACCCAGATCAATGCAAATATTGATATTCATGCACACACATATTTGCACTGAGCGGGAATCGAAACCACGCCTCCTGAGTAGAAGTTGCGTTCACTACCGTCACGCCAATGAGGTCGCACAATCTGCACTCAGCAAGAATTGAACCTGTGTTTCCTACGTAATAGTAAGTACTTCGTAAGTACTTCTATTTTATTCTAAAAGGAATTCCCCAAATAACATAGCAGAGATTTGAATCTAGCTTAACAATACACTATAAAGTACATCGTAATTAGAGCGGCCATGTTGCCGGCCGGATATGACGTCATGCATTAGAATTAACGGTAAATAACTTGTATAATATGGCTGTTTAACATATAGGCCATGGGTACTATTCGCAATATTGTGATGTGTATGTTAGGGGACTGAAATGGTATATGTTCATCTGTAATTGGAAATATGTTTACCGTGTCTCTACCAAAGAGTATAGTAATAGGAGAAGAGTGGCAACTCTATGCTTAAATATGCATGTATGGAAAGTGCTGCCGCCTCCCGATTGTTGGATGAACTAAGCCCGATAACAGTAGCTATATAAATAGGCTTAAACACAGGTTAATATTTGAAGGATTATCTTGAAGGACATAATACCAACTGCATAATTATTTATTATTTCTTTTTTTATATTTTATAATTATTGTGGTACTGTAGTTTGACATTTCGTTTAATTTTAATATTTGTATTGACTTCTGTAACATTGTATGCCTAATTTGGTAGAACATGTATTTCTCTGACATCATTATAACACCTTAGATGTATAATTAATACCTATGTTACATGTTCAACAATAAAATTATTTGATTTGATTGATTTGATTTGATTTGAATAAATTATTTTGTAATCCCTTATAGATAAATAGGATTACTTTTGCAAGTGGTAGTATGATAGTCGTTCAATTATTAACCGGTTTTAAGAGTTCATAGCTTAGACGTTTCTAAAACGAATGAACGTCAAGATCATTATTTTAATTAATAATTAATTGATTAATACATTAATTAATCAATAATTAACATCATCAACAAGGGTTAGAGTTGACAATGAATGACAGATACATATACATACATGACGTTAGTTTAAAATGGCGGCGTTTTTTTCCCGCCAAGAGATTCACCAGAGGTCACTGTCGTCTATGAAAATTTTTATTGTTCTGACACATAGATCACATATTTTCTTCATATTTCCTCTCACCATAGAGAAAGAATACACTTCTATCTTATCCGAAGGGTGTGGTAAGGGTGATGAAAGGAAAAATACGCTGACAATATAACTGCGAGAGAAGTAAAACTCGAAATAAAATATGGACTTATTCTAGAAAGGCATTAGACGGTTTCTCGATGTTGCAAACGCCCCGTAGGCTACGGTGACCATGTTTCCATCAGGTGGGCCGTGGGCTTGTCTGCCACCTAAGTGGTATAAAAGTAAAAGTTAACTTACTTGGAAGCTCAAAGGTAAATTGTCAACAGTGACAGGTCCTTCGCTTTCCGCCATTTTGAATTTTCACATTACTTTACTCCTCAATAAATCCTCTTCTGCTCATGTTTTTTAACCTGTGGGACAATAAATAAAAAGTTATTTTAATGATATATGATACCCTCCAAGACGTTAACTGGTAGTGCTCGTGCGGCTAAGCAAGTAATTAATTTCCTTGCGATTTGCAATGTATAGCAACGATAGTCAGGTTTTTTCCAAATTTATTTAGCTGCAACATTTTTGGTTGTTTACAAAGTGCCCGATTGGCGGCAATAGGCTCGCCCCCTATTACGTGGGACCGAAAGTCATAGTTGGCGAAATGTGGGTGTTCCTCTACCTAGGCTTTTATGGTATACCTAACTATTATGGTTTCAGTTTTTCTCTACACATTTTCCATAAATAATATCGAGGAATTTTGGCGGGAACGCGAAAAGTGTCCTAACGCTGCCTCTTTGTTTCATTTCCTAAATTTGATGTAAATTCGAGTCTTTATGTGTAAAATGGTGGAGTTTTAGACATAACGGAGTGTAGGAAAGTGGAATATTATAGTGAATTGTGATTTTTCGTGTTGGTAGTCGTCTCCCTATAACCGTGGGCTAGCTACACCCAAAGGGGCCAGAATGATCATCTCTGTGAGATGGCGCAAGGTCGACCGTGGTGCGAGGAATGTCTCACCTCCAGCAACCGAAGAACCGAAGACGGCGACTATTTAAGTCGGTTCGAGTCCGATATAACCTCTCTCACCGGCTACGGCGAAGGTAGACCGTAGAATCGAAGGGGGTTTTGTGTGCGAAAAAATATGTTTTCAAAATGGCGTTGTTATAATTAATAAATATTATATTGTATACTTAAAATTGTATTCAAGGTACTCGTAATTCTTATCAGTTCGCTTTATCAGTGACAGAGAGTAATGAGTGACAGTGTTCTACTGTCTTTATCCGACTACAGTACCGCTAAAATAGAAGGTTATGTGTTTGTCAACAAAATGGGATAGATGACCGGACACACAGATTCCAATCTGTCAGATTGTTATGATAGATACGTTGTTATCTTAAATTCATCATCTTTTTAGCGGTAGCTAGATTTTAACTACGAAGTCCAAGGTTCGAATCTTCTTTTTTATATAGGTACCTACGACTTTTAGTCACTCTATTGCGCCATAGACATATCGCTAAATGGGCTATATGAGAAAATAAATCTGTGGAGGAACGGGATGTGATGTCCCTTCAACACAAAGGGGGATCTTCCTTGAGGAACCTTCAGTTCCCCTGTTAACCTGTTAGGTTAGTAGGTTAGTTGCAAACACGTTCAGTGCTACAATGGTGGCGCTCAGCTATTAAGATATTATTACATGAAAATACGTGGTTTTCATGTAATATTATCTTAATACATCGTAATTAATGTACAGTTGCTTGTCGAGGAAGGCGTGGTCTATCTCTTGATAATAAGATTGATAAGGGACAGTACCTATGCGGTTTGGAACTTTGGCGATCGCAGCCTGAAATTGAGGGGGCGGATTTTGTAAATTCTTTTATTTACCTAGATTAGTTTATAGAAGAATACCTATTCAATATATATTATGTAAATGTAATTATTACAATATGTAATTAATAGAATTAAATATAAAAATAAGGTTAAAGAATCTAGTATTGTGAGAGGTTAGTAATTAATAAAATTATTTTATAAATACACATGTATTTATTAAAATTGAAATTGACGGAGTTAGGATATGACTGTATCTCCCGTCCCGACTGGAAAAGTACCTCCTCTACAGCATATACCGGTTAATAATAACCTTGTGTTGTGTTCCCAGTGAGTACGGTAGCCAGATCTCACTGGAGAGGTTTTGTATTATCAGTGGGCGAACAAAGAAACAAGAAGCCAAATTCACTTATATTTTCATTTGTTGCGTAAATACGCCAACCAATGACACGCGTGCACTAACTACATACCCACTAATTTTTTGTTTACCATGACTGCAACTGATATATTTCACGTGAGGTAAACTCTCCTTATCATAAATTGGGGGAAAATCCCACATCGATGGTTTTTGAGATTGCAACTATCAGATAACGTAACGGCAAACACAGATGTTCCCCTAATTCTGACCCTTCGATTCATAACAATACGACAGGTGCGCGCGCGCATGCTACCTGTCGATTCAACGTACACCTTTTGTATATTCAAAATAAAACTATAGTATCCCCGAAGGGGTAGGCAGAGGTGCTAGCATCCTCATTTCGCCAGTTTATGTTTAGGTCCCAATGTAATTTATCAAGTGGCCAATAAAAACAAAATTTAATACAGAGTTGTAAAATCTAGAAATCAACTTTCAAACCAAAATATAAATAATGGAAATAGCTATTATTACAAGAATAACAAACTCATGAATTTGTAAGAAAATTTCGGCAATTTCATATATGTAAAGACCTATTATATGCCGTTAACTATAATATAATAACAATACTATAATCTGAAACTCCGACATAGCGATGAAGCATTGTTTACACACTTTGCACTTGAATAAACGTATTGTTAAGTTAAGTACAGTTAAAATATAATTATTTTAACCTTGGCCGCTGTTATTGTATTAATTGCTATGAATTTAACTCTGGTTTTGTGTTTAAATGTCTTGTACAGCCGCCATTGGTTTTACATAAACATAACATAAACTCACGCCTATATCCCCTAAGGGGTAGGCAGAGGAGCTAGCACTCACATTTTGCCAGTTTATGTTTAGGTCCCAATGTAATAGGTGGCGAGCCTATTGTCATTACCGTGCACTTATAAACCTGTGATAAATACACACATAACTTCGAAAAGCATCGAAAAGTAATTGGTGTGTGCCATGGTAAACCCTGGGATCGAACCCGAGACCTCGTCTCAGCAGTCCATTACCCATTCCACGAGGCTACTGCGGTTGTATATTTTAAACTAGCCGACCCGCGCAACTTCATCTGCGTCACC
Organism: Pelosia muscerda; assembly: GCA_963691645.1. Classification (NCBI taxonomy): domain Eukaryota; kingdom Metazoa; phylum Arthropoda; class Insecta; order Lepidoptera; family Erebidae; genus Pelosia; species Pelosia muscerda. Next base: position 1,069,212 of record OY829126.1, on the reverse strand, counting down.
CCGTTTTTGCAACATTTTTCACTTATGCTCCGCACCAGTTGGTCGTAGCATGATGTTATATACATACAAACCTTCCTCTTTAATGACTCTATCTATTTTAAGAAAAGCATCGAAATCCGTTGTGTAGTTTTAAAGATTTAAGCATACAAAGGGACATAGGGACAGAGAACGCGACTTTATTTTATACTATGTAGTGATGTATTGTATCTAATATCTGAATTATTATGTATAAGCCATTAATATTTATAATATACAATGCGTTCAAATTTTATTGGTTAGCTTGATAAACAATAGGTAGTCATTGATAAGGATATCTGTGGTTTACCATGAGTATGCTATACATAGGCGACTTGAAGAATGATGGACATTCGATAGTCATCATTCAAAGATGCTACTTGAATGCGAGGGCATCTACCTTCCCAATTAAGCAGTCCGACTGGGGCAGTACCTTCAACCTACAGAGTACCACGGTTAATAATAATGAAATGAAAATTTATTTGCTTGAAACATGGTAAATACATTGAAGTGTGATGGTACAGGTATCTTGGTTTCACATGTTTCGCCGGAATTATTGAACAATATACCCGACATGCAACATCTTACATGGTACCAGACGATATAGTTGACAGCATTAAAATACTTATTATATTATATTGAAACAAAATTTGATTTATATTTTATTGAATTAAAATGTAATGTCGTATTTAATTAAAGTCTATGGGGTCAAATAAAATTGACCTTGTGTTGTGTTTCTTGCGATGAATAGGGCAGCCAGAGCTCACTGGAGAGGTTTTGTGCATTTCGGGGAATTTCGGGGGTTAGACTGGGACACCGTGGTCCCTAAACCTGAAGGCGGTTATCTCGAAAGAGATGGCCGGGGTCTGCCGGGGTGCGAGGGATATGTTGGTTACTACCTCACCTCCGGCAACTAAGGACCCAAAGACGGCGTGCGTTTTAGTTGGTTCGAGTCCGACATAACCTCCTCGGCTGTTTCTGGTGGGATTTTTCGCACTATAAAAAGAGTCACTCCCGTGATATTAAAAATGGGTCAAATCTATCCACTTTTGGATATAATTGGCACCAATACAAGACAATGGTGTAAAAATGAATTCTGCTCTCCCCCTTTAACATAACCGCAATGATTTCAACGTAAGTCAACGTGTCACTAGTGGAACAATGTTTGATAATTCAATTTATTATCATCTGTGATAACAGTGATAACATTATCAAAATGATAAGAGCGAGACTGGTGAAAATATTTTAGCTATGTTTAATGATTGAAGTATTTGCAGGCAAGATGGGTACACCATAGTTTTAAAAGCCGAAGGAATCATCTCGAATTGGCCTAAGTCAGCTGGGGTTCGAGGGATATCATTGTCATTCTGATGAGCTCTTCCAAATAATCCCACCCTCTCCTTTCCTACACAGGACAACACGTGCAGAGCTTAGATGTCACCCGCATACGGTGCAGAATATTCCATCAAGAACCAAGCGGTTCGGTGAGTCTTTTCTCTGCCGCACCATTAAGTCTTGGAATTCCTTACCAGCGCACGTGTTTCCTTCTTCCTACAGTCCCGGGTCCTTTAAGCGGGCGTGAAAAAGCATCTGATGAGGCCGTCCAGCTGAGCGCCACCAATGTAGCACTGAACGTGTTTACAATGGTGATCCTTTTTCATGAGACTTTGCCTTCACCTAACATCAGGCTAGGTGAAGTCAAATTGACGTGCCATAAATGAAAAAAAAATGATTCATGCGTCAATCCCGATTACATCCGAAGCTGTAACCTCGAAATGAGGAGTCTGCTTTTTACAGAATGACTGGGTCGCGGCTGGACTGCAATTTAACTTAATATTTACGCTTCTCTAGTTTCCAATCAAATTTATTGTTAGATGCAAATACACAGATCGCAGAACAGTAACCTAGTTGACTCTCCTCACATGTTAGAAAGAATATCTTTCAGGATACCCAGGCCCAGTGGAACGGATCCGGCGGTTGAGTCTCAAGGTGGTTCTAGATAAAACCGAGGCCATGTTCTTTCATGGGACATCCCCATCGGAATCAAGCCCCAGATGACGCATCTGGGGCTCGTGTTGGACGGCCGGTGGGACTTCGGACTTCGGAGCACAGCTAATGCTCTGGCACGGCTGCTGCCCAACATGAGGGGGCCGGATGACTCCTGAGTGGAGGCGACTCGGACGTCGGAGGTCTCAGAATGACCTCCGTCCCCCATGAGCGCGGGCCTGGGGGTGACGGGTGGAGCCGCCGGTCACCCTAGCAGAGGCAGGCCACGGCGATGGCGCAAAATGCCACCCAATACAGAGGCTAGATGGGGACACCATGGTCCCCACATTGGGGGAAGAGGGTAAAAAAAAGGATACCTAGGCCCAGCTTACACCAGTTATAACATAATTAACTCACGCTTATATCCCCGAAGGGTTAGGCAGAGGTGCTAGCATCCACATTTCGCCAGTTTATGTTTAGGTCCTAATGTAAATAGGTAGCGAGTCCATTGCCATTAACCGGGCACTTATAAACCTGCGATAAATACACACATAACTTCGAAAAGTATCGAAAAGTCATTGGTGTGTGCCATGGTAAAACCTGGAATCGAACCCGAGACTTCGTCTCAGCAGTCCATTACCCATACCACTAGGCTACCGCGGTTTTTTACGCGGCGAATGGTAAATTTCTGACAATGGTCAAATAACATAATTGCGTGTGTATCTACATGTATGTTCGTCTATCACGGTAATCTCGAAAAGGTTTTCAATGTAAACATTGTGATATCAGATCTATTAAACACAATCGTATTGGTGTCATCTGGTCATTGATTTGAGCACCACAAAAGGTTTCTGAACCTTCTCATACACCATTTATCCTCCCCCTCTACAAAATCTATATAACTATATATAAATGAATCGCAAAATATGTTGGTAAGCGCATAACTCAAAAACGGCTGGACCAATTCGAGTAATTATTTTTTATATTTTTATCCTTGAACTCTACTGAAGGTTTTTATGGAGCAGCGGGAACGGGATCAGAAGTCCAAGCAGCGTGAACGGGATCAGAAGTCCACGCGGGTGAAGCCGCTGAATACAGCTGGTAAATAAATAAATATTCTAGGACAATTCTACAAACGTTATCTAGACCCATGGTAAGCTTAGCTTAACTACCTAGCTTGTATTATGGGCTCTCGGTTCTGGTCTGTTATTTGTTTTAAAGTTTTTTTCTGGGATCATGGTAGTGTCTCCGGAAAAACCATAGAAATAAATTAAAGTAATTGAAAAAGTCATGAGGCATTACTAGTCTATAGTAGATAATATAGTCACTTGACCGCTTACGACATACCCAATGATCATCATAAGACACATATCTGACTAAATTAACGCTAATTATGATTTATGGGTGTCAGCAGCACACTATGACACATCAATCTAAAACATTTATGCATAAACCTCGTAAATAAATCGCGAAATATACAAATAATAGCACTATAAAGATAATTATCTGTACATACATACGTACAAACGTATTTAAATTAGTTGGTTTACGTAATAAAATACTTACACGTAATAAAAAACACAGAAAACACTGTTTTTTTTGTATAAAAATAGTTTAAAATTATCACAGTTTTTTTATAGAACAGCCACAAAACAGTACACTTTTGATTTCAAAGAAAAAAAAAACACAAGATGGCCGCCACGCGCGACGTCCAACTCGCGAATGAATAACTAATTCAGTTTTCAAAATCGGAACGTGATGTTACCAGTATATGTTGACCTTTTAACTTGTATACATTTCACCCTAATGCTTCTAACATTAATACAGTAGAAGGGGACGGGTAAGGTCATGGTATTGTGGCGATGATGAATGTCCCTACCAAGGTATATTTTTACTTATGTTTTTGAACAAAAGGCTTTATAATCAGGTGTTAAAGCTTATTTTAGATTTTGTTGTACGTAAATCTAAGTTTGTAGATTACTCATATAGTAAGGTAAAGCAATGATAAGATATACAGTACGTATAAAAATTGGTTTGATCATTTTTTAATAATATGTTTTATTTAGTAGCCCGGTATTTAGACGTTTAGTTACATTAAAGAAAAAAAATACAATGCACTTATGAGCCTATAGCCCATAATATGGTATAAAAGGTAAGAAAACTATAAAAAGTTTAATAATAGTTTTGTGTGATACATTGCTTGTATGAAAATTTCTTCTTGTTTTGGGTCCGAGTTGATTCCAGAAAAAGAAAATCGTACAGATTAGGAAAACATACTTTGTACATAATATTATAACTTTTACCCGACTGTCTGTTTTTCGAGATTATATTGTATGTATATACTTGTATGAATATAAGTATGTATGTATTGACTATTTCTTGCGGTACCCATTTGCATATCATAGCACCGAATGAAAATCAATGGCTCTCGCCTGCTATCACATTTATTGCGGTCTTTTTAACATTTTTTGGAATTATTTGTTTTATTTCATTATTATGTCGCATTTATAGAATGTGTAGTACGTTTATGAAGTCCACCAAAATAATTAGGTCCAAGTAAACCTTATCCGCAAGTCTGTACACTTGCCTTACTAATTAAACATTATAAAACAAGTTATTACAAACATTTTCGTTAAACTCCAAGCTAAATGCTTGTGTAAACACTGGCTTAACACGCGAAATCATATATAAATACAGGTTGTAGGTAACGTTTATTGTTATTTATTTAACCTTACCTTGATGTTTCAAATTCAGTCTTTATAATTAGCAGGTCATATTATAGTCACCCATACACACACATTTATCAGCCCACGACGTAAAAACGAAGTTTCACGTGTGTGTGTTTGATGAAAATCAATCGAATCGCCGCCGCGCGCCGGTGGACTACATAACTTGCACAAGTCCCTCAATATGGATTTCAAATAAAAGGGCTTGACTAGTAAAATACGATACACTATACAAAAAAATTAGTAAATTACTTTTTTTATACCACTTAGGTGGCAGACAAGCACACGGCCCACCTGATAGAAATCGGTCACCGTGGCCTATGGACGTTTGCAACACCAGGAGTGTCACAGTCGTGCTGCCTACCCAGCAGAATATCGCCATAGTAACACTACGTTTTTGTAATAGTGACCCTCTTTCCTGAGACTTTGCCTTCAGCATACCAGAAGCGAAGTCAAATTAACGCGCCCTAAATATAAAATAGCAAAAAAACTTTGCAACCAAATGAGCTCGTCATTAAAGCAACACGCTGTATATTAACACACTTATGTGTGCACCTGTTGAACTGTGTGTATGTGGGCGTGTACGTGTGTTACATACGGATATTGTGTAGGAGAGGTGATGCGTGGATATGATTGCTATGTGGCTTTACTTCAATTTCCGATTTTTGTTTGAGTAGTGCAAATGGTAATTTTAAATGAAATATTGGTGATCTTCTATTATTATTCATGATTTGATTTGCATTGATTCCTTGCTTTGTTCCTGAATCCTTTAGAAGTGGTATGTAATAGTATCTGATGAGGACGTTCAGCAGTGAGTCACAATTATAACATTGTGTTTGCAATAGTGACACTCTTTCTTAAGAATTTTAAGGTAAACTTAAGCTTACCATTAGGTGAGGTGAAGTCATATTGATGTGTCATAAACCGTTGTCAATGAATATAAAATTAAAAGGAAGTGCTTTCGCCAAAATACATTTTATTTGTATATGTTTAATAATATGTAGTATGTAGTATTGTAGTATATTTTTTTCATAACACTTAAGTGGCATACAAGCATACAATACACCTCATGAAAAGCGGTCACCGTGGCCTATGGACGTTTGCTGCACCAGAGGCATAACATTTGTGCTGCCTACCCTGTAGAAACCTTCTAATGCCCTTCTTGAAGAACCGCATATTGTAGTCACTTGGGACAACCACGGCATGGAGTTCATTCCACAGCTTGAGCGTGCGCGGGATGAAGAATTTTGAAAAAACTAATTTTTTATGGTAGAGCAACTTCCACACAAACATCCACCGGTACTTCACGCATGGCATGCTAACACATTGTACACTACGGTTCAAGAAGTAACATGGTTCAGTAGATTTGACACGGGTTCGATGTCCGGTGGAGGTAAAAACATAATTTGATGTAAAGGGGGTTGCTTTCTCACGCCGATGGGGTATAGGGGTCAGGGTGAAATAAAAAAAAAGATAAAATGGGAGTCCTACGTCAGGAATAATACGGTCTAGTGAGTTGTTTAATTAACAAAAAATGGTGACTGTATAGTGATTAAAACATCGAAACAAGGAAGAATAAAACTTAAAAAAAAAAATATTGTGCTCAAAATCCCCACGGATACTACCTCCCGCTGAAACCGACGGAGGTGGTTATATCGGACTCGAACCGACCAAAACGCACGCCGTCCATGGGTCCTTGATTGCCGGAGGTGAGATTATACAAAGCATTCTCTCGGATCCCGGCAGACCCGGAGACATTTCTTTTGAGAACCATGGTGTCCCCATGTAGCCCCCGGATATGGAGAGACGCACTTTGCGCTGCCATCGCAGCCTGCTTCTGCTAGGGTGAAAGGCAGCCAAACCCGTCACCCCCAGATTCGCACTCCTGGAGGACGGAGGTCATTCTGCGACCTCCGACGTCCGGAGCCTTACAGGAATGACACTCAATTTCGTGTTCCAATGGCCATCAAAATCGGTCCAGCCATTTCAGAGATTAACCAACTCGAACTGACAGAAAAAAACATACCTATAGACAGAATCATTTAAAGAAATAAGTATTCCTTAATGAACACTGCTTTGTCTTCTACATTGACAGTACAGAAATTCTTTTAAACTTAACCCCATCTGCCCTCCCACTCCCACTCTCTGTTTAGGGTCACCAGCACGAGTGTGACTCTCCTTTTTTATTTTTTTTCTCGTGCGCGAAATTCCTACGGATACCAATGCTACCGGAGCCGGTTAGAAAGGTTATGTCGGACTCGAACCGACTTAAACGTCGTCTTTGGGTCTTTAGTTGCTGGAGGTGAGATAGTAGACAACATATCCCTCGCACCCCGGCAGACCCGGGACCCTCTCTCTCGAGATGACCCCCTTCGGGTGTAGGGACCACGGTGTCCCCGTCTAGCCCACGGGTATGGGGAGGCGCATTTTTTTCCAGGCACCGTCCATACATAACATACCTACTTTTATGCCACTACAGGTGGCAGACAAGCACACGACCCACCTGATGGAAAGTGGTTACCATGGTCTATGGACGGGTGTAACATCAAGTCCGTCACACTTGTACTGCCGACCCTATAAAGGGGATTTGGGGTGTGAAGCTTACAAGAGTTGCTATTCCATCAGCGCTGATTGAACTTTGAAATTGTCCATGAAACAACTACCATCTGACCTCCACAACACATTGATGATATCGAAGAATTGCAGTTACAGCAGTTGTTAGACTTTTTAGGGCTCTTAACTACCCGTAACGACTGCCATAGATGTTCGTATGACAACCGGGACCGATGGCTTAAAGCTACGAAACACCACAAACCCTATTAGTTAACTTAAATTAAACGCCTGACAGTTTGCACTTAACACTCGTTAATATACAAATAGGTAAGCGAATTTTATAAGGCGCTTTTTGTATAAAAATAGTATCGATTTAACTATGGGATTTTCTTGAAAATCTTTATATAGGCGTCTCGCCATGAACAATTTTGTAATACATTTTATTACTAGACAGCCTGCCAACCAGTCTAACTTTAAACTTCGATATCGCCATTGGTCATTGAACCATTGGTTGTGAAGGTCAAATCCACTGCTGTACATAGGCCCTCTAATGACACGCCACTTAGCCCGGTCTTCGGCTGTCCTCCTCCACTCCGCACCAGCTACTCTGCGGATATCGTCGCTCCATCTAGTCACAGGGCGCCCCACACTACGTTTGCCGGTTCGCGGTCTCCACTCAAGGACTCGTTTACCCCAACGGTTATCGGTCCCGACGGCAGATATGGCCAGCCCACTGCCACTTCAGCTTGTTAATTCGTTGAGCTATGTTAATAACTTTAGTTCTCTGCCGAATGAATTAAAACTACCAAGAACCCGCCTAGTACACTACTACAATTAAAACTACTACCGGAAACACAATAGGTAGATTTCTAACTACATGGAAAATTCCACAATTTATTAGTAATCCAATTGAATTGTCACCTGTTTACTGACAATGGTCGATAATGGTGGTATAATTATGAAAACTGGCTAGAGAGACCACTTTTCACAGTGATTGACAATTACATTGTCTGATACAACGACTTTTTTTTACCGGCGCACGTGTTTCCTTCTTCCTACAGTCGCGGGTCCTTTAAACAGGTGAAAAAGCATCTGATGAGGCCGTCAGAGCGCCACCATTGTAACACTGTACGTGTTTGTGATGGTGAGCCCATTGGAAACACGCCCCGCTTAAAGGACCCGGGACTGTAGGGAGAAGGAAAGACGTGCGCCTATAATAGAGTTCTAGGAAAGTAGAGGGAAGTATTATAAGTAGGACAAGTCAATTTGACTTCACCCCGCCTGATGGTAAGCTGAAGGCAAAGTCTCAGGACAGAGGGTCACCATTACAAACACGTGAAGTGTTCATGAGACCTTGCCTACAGCTTAACATCAGGCGAGGTGAAGTCAAATTGACGTGCCATAAATAAAAAAAAACTTAACCTTTTTCTTTGTCTTTTCCTGGGCCTCGATTGTACTAATTCTCAGCCCCCTAAAATCCAACCACACGTCCTTATCAACTACCTGATCTAGTAGGGGGGGGGGGGGGGGGGGGGGCAATACTCACACGGAAACCAATTTACTGGCGTGGTTAACGTGGCTCTAGAAGATTTTCGTGAAGAACTTGACATTGGCGTCTCGCGATTAATAATTTTGTATTACATAACAACATAACATAAACTCAAGCCTATATCCTCGAAGGCAGAGGTGCTAGCACCCACATTCCGCCAGTTCATGTTTAGGTCCCAATGTAATAGGTGGCGAACCTATTGCCATTAACCGGGCACTTATAAACCTGCGATAAATACACACACAACTTCGAAAAGCATCGAAAAGTCATTGGTGTGTGTCATGGTAAACCTGGGATCGAACCCGAGACCTCGTCTCAGCAGTCCATTACCCATACCACTAGGCTACCGCGACCATTTATAAATAAGTATAATCAAATCTTTATTAGCCACTAACCGAACCTGTAACCTCATACACAACAATCACTGAGCCACTAGGGCTTATTTAAATAACCAATTACCTTGCCATCAAGTCGCTCATGGCACAATATTGTGATTATATCATTAAAGATAAGCGCGAAGGGGCCTGGCAGTGGCGCAACCTCGCGGGAACAACAGTACTTCGACAAATTTACAATTATATGTGTAACAGTGTTAACTGAACAGTTTTGATACTTTATTATAATAATAACAATAAAAATAAAAGATACAGCCTCCGTGGCGTGGCGGTAGTGCACGCGACTGCTACGCATGAGGCGCGGGTTCAATCCCCGCTCGATGCAAAAAGTTGTATGCATGAATATGGTTGTTTGCACTGATCTGGTCGTGCCTCGGAGAGCACGTTAAGCCGTCAAAAAATAAGTCTTTATTGTACACCAAGGAGACAAAAACGTAGTATAAAAAAAAACAGTTTATGAGGCATAATTGACGGCCTTATTGCTCAGTATATTCTTGTAAATGACAGTTTTTGTGGCGTGGTGGTAGTGAACGCGACTGCTATGCAAGGGACCGTGAATTCTGTCCCAGTTTAAATATTTGTATGCATGAATATATTTGAATTGATCCGTTCGTGCCTCAAAGAGCACGTTAAGCCGTCGGTTAAAATAGTGAATAAATCATTTGAAATTAAACTCCTCGCCTCCCGCAGTTCAAACCTATGCTAATATCAGCGCAACGACCAAAATATTCAATGTCATTGAGAAAAGCTCGTAAAAAAGAATATCAAGTATCAAAACTTAATATCGTAGTACAGTCCATCGTTATTTGCAAACAAATTGTTATGGGAACTTTTAACGTTGCGACTTTGAGACCTTGAGGTATCTTCATACTTTCTCCGCTTAAGTTCCGAGGTCAGCAGTGATGTAGGTACAAGGTACTAACGAAAGGGTCCTTTAATCTTGATGATATTTTTTAAGGTTATAGGACACTGATGTTATTAACACATTTCGCTAAATATAATGTTTTGGTATAATCGGCTGAGCCTATTGCCGTCAACTGGATATGTTTTTTTTATTTTTCATTCTATTCCTTACCTCTCTCATCATTATGTAAGCGTTGGTCGCTTAATTTTTTTTTGTTTGACTTACGCGACTTATACGTTAGCAACTGCCGTCTAACCTCCCAACTCTATAAGGAAAACGGCTTCCCTTAACCTCAGCTCTTTTATTAGTTTTTTGGTGGCCATTTGTGGAATTAAGTTGTGGTTTTTCCAAGTGACTACGATATGGGGTTCCTCAAAAGGGCATTAGAAGGCTTCTACAGAGCCCCTGGTCCATAGGCCGCGGTAACTATTTTTCATCAGGTGGTTGTTGTATTTATCTTTTTTTTATTTATTTATGGCACGTCAATTTGACTTCACCTTCCCTAATGTTAAGCTGAAGGCAAAGTCTCATGAAAGAGGATCACTATTACAAACACGTTCAGTGCTACAATGGTGGCGCTCAGCTTGACGGCCTCATCAGATGCTTTTTCACGCCCGCTTAAAGGACCCGGGACTGTATTAATATTTTTTATCTACCTTCTAAGTTTTATTAAAAAAAACTTTCCCACTTTCGTTCAAGATATTTGCCGCCATTCAACAAACGTTTGTAAATATAATTTTTAATCTCTAAAAGGTACACGATTACATAATAATACAATCTCCAGTGATTGGACGATGTCCTTTTAAGTGAATGGTTCCAGTTAAAGTTCAACATTCGCCAGTTGACGGTCTGAGGACGCGCTAGTAGGTCAGGTAAATCCTGATTGGGAGAAAGGTACATGTTACAGTGCCTACAGACAATGAGAAGAAACCTATGGCCTTAACATAACATAACATAACATTAACTCACACCTATATCCCCGAAGACAGAGGTGCTAGCACCCATATTTCGCCAGTTTATGTTTAGGTCCCAATGTAATAGGTGGCAAGCCTATTGCCATTAACCTGACACTTATAAACCTGCGATAAATACGCACATAACTTTGAAACGCATCGAAAAGTCATTGGAGTGTGCCATGGTAAAACCTGGGATCGAACCCGAGACCTCGTCTCAGCAGTTACCCATACCACTAGGCGACCGCGGCTTATTTCTCCTAATCTTAATCTGATTAAAAAAATATCAGTATGTGTTACAATTTATACTATTGTGACTCCCAGGCACTTATTATACCAAGGTTTATTCAGTCCATTCAAGATTTTTTGATAATATTTTATTCAAATTTCACATTAAGCGATGTAGTGATCTTATCAGTTTATAAAATTTTGCAACAGCTGTCTTTAAAATGACAATATAATTATCTGAACCATAGAAACGACAAAGCTAGTTAAAATAGATTCTACAGGAAAAATTCATACAATACAACTGTTAATAATAAAATCAAACAATCAATTTCGTTATCACATAAAGAGGACATGAATTTCAAAGTTTTACAATTATATTTGTCAAAATATTATAATTTATAGTAAATACATTGTTTGAAAATGATTCTTTCGCTGGTTCGGTAGTCTTCTTCTATCGAATCGACGGCATTTTCTAGTTGCTATCGTGGTGTAGTAATTATTAGTTTCACGGCAGCGCCGCTACTTACGGAGAGGGCCCGAGCATAGGTTTTGCTCTTCGGGAAGGCTTAATACGCCCCCTCCTCTACTGAGAAGAGATCAGCGAGAAGCTCTGGTAGATTATCGTTGGCGATGGTACGATGCGGGAACGCTTGGGCTGCCGGCGCCTCCTTCTGTGAGCAAGTAATGCTCGAGAAGGAGACGCCGGACCCGCACAGCCCGCGATGAGCGGAGGCAACTCGGACGTCGGAGGTCGCAGAATGACCTCCGTCCTCCATGAGCGTGGGCCTGGGGGTGCAGGAAACTAGGAAAATAGGTCAAAGGCACAAGAACCAGTTCAAGGTACTCTCTTCATTGTTATCGTGTGTATAATACCTACGGAAACCCCCAGAGCCAGTTGGAGAGGTTATGTCGGACTCGAACCGACTAAAACGCACGCCGTCTTTGGCACCTTAGTTGCCGGAGGTGAGATAGTAACCATCTCTTTCAAGATGACCCCCTTCGGGTCTAGGGACCACGGTGTCCCCATCTAGCCCCCGGGTATGGGGAGCATTTTGCCCCGCCATTGCAGCCATTGTCTCCCTCAGGGCTGCACTCATGGAGATCAGAAGTTATAAGAGAGAGGAATGTGCCCCCACATTCGTCAATATAGTTATCTAAACATACATACATAAACTAACGCCTATATCCCCGAAGGTGTTGGCAGAGGTGCTAGGGCCCACATTTCGCCAGTTTATGTTTAGGTCCCAATGTAATATGTCGCAATTAAGCCTATTGCCATTAACCATTAACACATACCTAACTTCGAAAAGCATCGAAAAGTCATTGGTGTGTGCCATGGTAAAACCTGGGATCAAAAAAACGTAGTATAAAATTAATTGTTGTTCGTTAGTCTTGCTAAAACTCTAGGGCGGCTGGACCGATTTGACTAATAAGGTTTAAAAGGTGAACAAATATGAAAATGCTCGGCAGTTTTAAATATATAAGCCTCTCTCCATCAAGCGATAACTGAGTCCTTTCTTTACCCATGACATACAATAACTTATTTCCCCACCAGCAACTAATATTACGTTTATTATAATGTGATATGCAGATAAAACGCACAGATTTCTCACGTTCATTGTGTATTGCATATATTTCGCGTTCAAACAATAAGTTTAGACGGTCAACTAGATAATTGTGTTGCTTGCAAACAGGGTAGCTCGAAATAGACGTGTGATTTTTCTCTAGGGATTAATATTCATCCTGCCTTTTTTTAAATCGCTGTTATTACATAACATAACATAAACTCACGCCTATAAAGTAGAGATGGGCTGATGTGCTAGCACCCACATTTCACCAGTTTATGTTTAGGTCCCAATATGGCGAGCTTATTGCCATTAACCGGGCACTTATAAACCTGCGAAAAATTAACGCAGTACTTCGAAAAGCATCGAAAAGTCATTGGTGTGTGCTATGGTAAAACCTGGGATTGAACCCAAGACCTCGTCTCAGCAGTCCATTACCCATACCACTAGGGTACCGCGGTTTCAATTTAACCTTTTGATTTGATTGACGGTTCGGCCAGGTTGTATTAGCTTGGTAGATTTATGCTATTCTATCCTCAAAAGACATTCAAAAACCTTGTACTATTTAAATAGAGTACATTTTGTGACGTAACTGGGGTCTAGATATATGCCGATTATTTTAACATCATCGAGTGACAAGCACAGGCTTTTTATTATGGCACATCAGTTTGGCTTCACCTCGCCTGTTAGTGAACTGAAGGTAAATTCTCAGGAAAGAGGGTCACCATTACAAACACGCACAGAGCTACAATGTTAGCGCTCAGCTGGATAGCCTGATCAGATGCTTTTTCACGCCCCGCTTAAAGGACCCGGGACTGTAGGAAGAAGGAAACACGTGCGCTGGTAAGGAATTTCAAAACTTAATGGTGCGGCAGAGGAAAGACTCACCGAACCGCTTGGTTCTTGATGGAATATTCCGCACCGTATGCGGGTGACATCTAAGCCCTGCACGTGTTGTCCTGTGTAGAAAGGAGAGTGTGAGTCTTTTTGCCTCTATGAAATAGACATCGATGACATCATTCGTATAAAAAATTCCCACAATCTGTTATCCAATATTGATGATACGTTTAACAATATAATTCTATGGCGACCCAAACTTAACCTTTAAATAATTTGTAATGGTCGGTAATGGTTTTTGAACATCACGACTTTGTTATAACAGAATTGTTCTTACTCTGAGAAATTATTTAAGCCTTGAGATTGATAGCTGTACTTGAAGTACAGGGTTCAATACCCAGGGCACGCCGTAGTAACGGCGGTAAGACCCATCATGGGGGACTGGCTAGAGAGGCCACACGGTAGCCTCTCGTACCGGCTGACGCAGGTGATCACCGGGCATGGGTGCTTCGGGGATTACCTGCGTCGGATCCAGAAGGAGCCAACGTCCGAGTGCCATCACTGTGATGCGAGCGAGGACTCGGGGCTGCACACGCTGACCGGGTGCCCGGCGTGGGAGACGCCGAAGCGGGTCCTAGTGGCGACCCTAGGAGTGCGAGTTCTCTCGCTCGCCGCATTGCTCACGGCGATGGTACGGTGCGCGAACGCTTGGGCTGCCGGCGCCTCCTTCTGCGAGCAAGTAATGCTCGAGAAGGAGACGGCGAAACGAGTTCGGAGAAGACTCCGGACCCGCACAGCCCGCGACGAGCGGAGGCGACTCGGACGTCGGAGGTCGCAGAATGACCTCCGTCCTCCATGAGCGCGGGCCTGGGGGTGACGGGTGGAGCCGCCTGTCACTCTAGCAGAAGCAGGCCGCGGCGGCGGCGCAAAATGCGCCTCCCCATACTCGGGGCTAGTTGGGGACACCGTGGTCCCTACACCCGACGGGGGTCATCTCGAAGAGAAGGCCCCGGATCTGCCGGGGTGCGAGGGATATGTTGGCTACAACCTCACCTCCGGCAACTGAAGACCCAAAGACGGTGTGCGTTTTAGTCGGTTCGAGTCCGACATAACCTTCCCAACCGGCTCCGGTGGGGAGGTATCCGTGGGGATTTTTCGCACGATAAAAAAAAAAAAAAAAAAAAAAAAGGGTTCAATACCCAACATAGTATTGTATTTCTAATTTACGGAAGTAGGACATGACGGTGTCATTATCACAGATAACAACATAATATATCATAAACACACGCCTATATCCCTGATAGGGATAGGCAGAGGTGCTAGCCCCCACATTTCGCCAGTTTATGATTAGGTCCCAATGTAATAGATGGCGAGCCTATTGCTATAAACCAGACACTTATAAAACTGCGATAAATACACACATAACTTCGAAAAGCATCGAAAAGTCATTGGTGTGTGGTAAAACCTGAGGTCAACCCCGAGACCTCGTCTCAGCAGTCCATTACCCATACCACTAGGCTACTGCTGTTGCAATGTATGCAAACACTTCCTGAAGGATGACATGTCCTCAAAAAATGCTAATTATGTCTTCATCATTGCATATTTCTATATCTCTATACTTTTATCTTGCTATTTAAATATATATACTCTATCACAAAATATTTATTTTAAACTTATAATTATAATTGTGATGTATAATTATAATTTATTATTGTATGTAAAAATGGTGTGTGACTGTTTGTTTCCTAAATATAACAAAATAAAATGGTTTACATAGCCAAGGTTAAGAAATCGAGGACAGGTCGACACGTCGAAAGTTTATCTCACCCGCCTGATGGTAAACTGAAGACAAAGTCTCGGGAAAGGGGGGTCACTATTATAAACACGTTCAGTGCTACAATGGTGGCGCTCAGCTTGACGGCCTCATCAGATGCTTCTTACACACCGCTTAAAGGACCCGGGACTGTAGTACCTTTTTTTATTTAGGACACTTCAATTTGACTTCACCCCGCCTGATGGTAAGCTGAAAGCGAAGTCTCAGGACAGAGGGTCACCATTACAAACACTTTCAGTGCTACAATGGTGGCGCTCAGCTTGACGGTGTCATCAGATGCTTTTTCACGCCCCGCTTAAAGGACCCAGGACTGTTGGAAGAAGGAGACATGTGAACTGGTAATAGAGTTCTAGGAAAGGAGAGAGAGGTTTTACAATTAACATAAACTCACGCCTATATCCCCGTAGGGGTAGGCAGAGGTGCTAGCATCCACATTTCGCCATTTTATGTTTAGGTCCCAATGTAATAGGTGGCGACCCTATTGCCATTAACCGGGCACTTATAAGCCTGCGATAAATAAACACATAAGTTATACAAGCATCGAAAATCATTGGTGTGTACCATGGTAAAACCTGGGATCGAACCCGGGACCTCATCTCAGCAGTCCATTACCCATACCACTAGGCTACCGTGACTTTACATTTACCTTTACTTAATACCCATATTGATAGTTAATTCAAAATAATTTGTAACGATACAATGTTTTGCACTAAGCTATTCGTGTTGTATGTGGTTCGCCGTGAGAACTGCGTTGAAATAGCATGGATATACCGGTCTACTGGCTTACGTTCAATCGAGGAGTTCGATTAATCGGTGCAAAGACTATTTATGTGGTCTTTGGTTCTGTCAAATGAACCAATAGATGTCGCTTTACAAGTTCTTTTATCAAAATTTTAAAAATATTGAAATTGTATTCTATTTTTAACTGATTTTATCGGCGTTCATTTGTTGATCATTCAGATTCCTGATGATTTTGATGTTTTTCTCGTGACCTTTGTCTGTGAAAAATCAACCAAATTTAAAAAATCAGGGTACATTATAATAAAACAATACAAAATAAATGGTGGTAGAATACGTTATTTCACGTAATGTTTCAACAATATCATGTGGATTATGTAGAATAAAATAGAATAAAAAAATAAAATTAACATTTTGATTCAACTGATAGCGTTGAAAGTATAAGCGAATAATAAAAATAACTACACTGTGATTTTATTGAGTTATCTTAATTAATATTCATATGTGAAAGTGAGTTCGTTACTCAATCACGTTAGAATAGCTGAAAGGATTTGTACTGAAATTTTTATTTAAGTAAAGTACAATGCAGAGGCGTCCTGTAACCCGGTTCCCACTGACTTGCTCTGTAAAGGGCAGCCGTCGTAGACATATTCAAATTTATACTCTAAAAAAATAATTTACAAAATGAATTATGAACTGTATTTATTGAAATTATGACTATAATATTGAGAAATTTCCATACAAAATTGCTATGGCTGTTTTAGAATAGCTAAAAAAAATTCCACCGGCTTTCCTTAATAAAATTTTCTTCCTTCATTATTAGTACAATACCAGAGATATGATAGTTTACTATTCTAAGTACTAACAACTAGCAAGTGCCCGCTTTGCCTGGGAATAGATTCATAAACGAATTGTACCCGACAGTCCCATACCATCGTTTGTGAATTTCCGTACAAATATGAAATTTCCAAAATCTACTGTTCCCACGCTAGCCACGGGTGTACAATTGCAAACACGTTCAGTGCTACAATGGTGGCGCTCAGCTTGACGGCCTCATCAGATGCTTTTTCACGCCCCGCTTAAAGGACCCGGGACTGTAGGAAGAAGGAAACACGTGCGCCGGCAAGGAGTTCCAGGACTTAATGGTACGGCAGAGAAAAGACTCACCGAACCGCTTGGTTCTTGATGGAATGTTCTGTACCGTATGCGAGTGACACCTAAGCCCTGCACGCGTTGTCCTGTGTAGGAAAGGGGAGGGTGGGATTAGTTGGAAGAGCTCATCAGAACATTCACCATGGTAGAGACGGTAAAATACTGCCAAGGACGCAACATCTCTACGCATCTGCAAAGGCTCGAGGGACTCTGTGACCTCAGGACTCCCAATAATGCGGACCGCACGTCGCTGCAACCTGTCGAGAGCATCTAATAAGTACTTTGCGGAGCCATCCCAGAGATGCGAGCAGTATTCCACGCAGGAGCGAATTTGTGTCTTATAAAGAAGACACCGCTGCTCCGGCGTGAAAAAACGTCTCACTCTGTTCAGGACTCCGAGTTTACGCGAAGCTGTTTTGATGATGCTCTCGATATAGTTCTTGTTGTTCAGTTTGCAGCGCACGTCCATACCGAGTATATTGAGGTTATCCTGTAATGGCAGTGGTGTGCTCTGAAGAGTGGGAGGAGGAAGGAAAGGTGATGTCTTTGCTGAAAACGCGCATGCCTGCGTCTTCTTGGCATTGAACTCGACCAGGTTCTCAGATCCCCATTGGGAAACGTGATTGAGGGTCCGGTCAAGCCCAGTGACAAGAAGTCGCCTCTTTTCCGCTATATCGGACTGCTTGGCCGCAGAATGTCCGTGGTAGCTCCCGTGTACAGTGCTATCGTCTGCATAGCAGTGGATGCTGCCGGTGGTCAGCATGTCATTGATATGCAGAAGAAAGAGAGTGGGTGATAAGACGGACCCCTGCGGCACACCAGCATTTACCTGCAGGAACTCCGATGCTCGTCCATCACAGAGAACGCGAATACGGCGCCCCTGCAGGAAGCTAGCAACCCAATTGCACAGTCTAAGAGGCAGACCGAAGTCGTCGGATAAAAACATCTGTAGTCATCGTTACAGGTAGTTGAAGGTCTAAAAAAACCGACTAAAATCTAACTATAGAACTTCGATATCACCAGTGTATTATGGAAGAGATCTCACTTTATGGAAAATTATTTCCAAGTGACTACAATGTAGGTACTTCAAGAAGGGCAATAAAATGCTTTAAAGGGTCGGTAGCGTGAGTGTGACACTTCTGGTGAAGCAAACGTCTATGAGCCACAGTGACCACTTTCCATCATGTAGGACGTCTGCTTATTTACCTCCTAAGTGGAGAAGCAATGAAAAAAGAGCTCCGAGAAAAATAAACCAGAAAGTAAAACCTAAACTATCACAGGCGCATCCATACTATTCAAACATAGTGTATAAAACAGAGTCGCGCGAGCGCTCGCATTTCAGTTGTGTGCTGTGTTTGGACGTGATTGTGTAGTGCTTGTGTATATCGGGTATGTACAATAGCAATGTATATAGTTTAATCCGGAAAATTCGTGAATAAACATTAAAAATGGCCGCCAGCACAGTAACTGACCGATTAAAAAATAATTAGATTAAAAAATAGTAGCCGCTGTAGCCTAGTGGTATGGGTAATGGACTGCTGAGACGAGGTCTCGGGTTCGATTCCAGGTTACCATGGCACACACCAATGACGTCGACGCTTTTCGAAGTTATGTGTGTATTTATCGCAGGTTTATAAGTGCCCGGTTAATGGCAATAGGCTCACATTGGGACCTAAACATAAACTGGTGAAATGTGAGTGCTATCACCTCGGCCTCCCCCTTCGGGGACATAGGCATGAGTTTATGTTATGTTTTGTAAGTTTTAATCCCTACAAATACCACCCCCGTGGGAGCCGGTGAGACTGGTTATATCAGACTCGAACCGACTAAAACGGACCCTGTCTTCGGATCTTTGGTTGATGGAGGTCAAAATATTGCTAGACACAATAAATCTCGCACCCGGGCAGACTTGGAGACATCTCTTTGGGATGACCTCCTTCCCCCAATGTGGGTACCATGGTATCCCATCTAGCCTCTGAAGCGCCGCTGAGGCCTGCTTCTGCTAAGTTGATAGGTGGCTCCACTCTCATGGATGACGGAGTGTTTCACCTAAGTTTGCCTGTATAAAGGAGTAAGCATAGGTGGGGTTAATGCCATGATAATGAGTTTCTTGCCGGAGTCTTCTCAGGCCGGGGCCGCGTTTCGAACCGGTGGTCCATTTGCATTTGATAAAATATTGTTGATATTGACGTTCTGTAAGGCCGTTTACTGGTCTATGCAGAATAAATGATTTTTGATTGATTGATTGATTGCCCATATTTCGTCAACTACTATTTTCGGTCCCACGTGATAGGGAGTCAGCCTATTACCGTCGCGGAGGCGACTCGGGTGTCGGAGGTTACAGAATGACTTCCGTTCTCCATGAGCGTAGGCAGGGGGGTGACAGGTATAGTTGTCTGTCATCCTAGCAGCAGCTAGCCGCGGCGGCAGCGTGATGTTCAATCCTCCTTATCCGGGGCAAGATGTGGACATTAGTCCCACACCCGAGAGGGCCTTTGCTGGCCTTGGGTCAGCCAGGACGTAAGGGATAAGCTAGAGGCTACCACACCCAATACAGCCGTGTGGTTTTGATCGGTTCGTGTTCGATGAAACCACTCCCGCTGAATTTGGTGGAGGGTATTGGTGGGGAGTTCCACACGGGGAAAAAAGACAAGAAAAAGCGTATTACCGTAAAGTTGGTACTTTGTCATGGGTTGTATGTTTATTGGCGGATGGAGAACAGCCCTATCCCTTAGTCGCCTTCTACGACACTCACATAAAGATATGGGGTGGAATTATTCTTCGCGATCGGCAAGCAACAATGTAACAGGATATTATATAGTGGGCTCCAAAAGTTCTTGTACATTCTAAGATTTTTTTTTTATACTACGTAGGTGGCAGACAAGCACACGGCCCACCTGATGGAAAGCGGCCACCGTAGCCTTTGAACGTGTGCAACACAAGGGTGTCACACATGCGCTGCCCACCCTGATGGGAAAGGGGGAGAGCTGGGAAGGGGTAGGGAGGCTAGGAAGGGGAGGGGAAGCAGGGGTACAGTGAGCTCTGGCTACCCTACTTACCGGCGGGAACACAACACGATGGTTATTATGACCGCGGTCTTCTGTAGGGCGGAAGTACTTCCCCAGATGGACAGCTCATTTCGGACGGGAGATACCGTCGTGTCCTACCTCCGTCGAATCGAATAAGATCAATAATCCTTTGATAGACTAAGGCTTACTTGCTCCAACTACCTGTTAAAGTTAAGGTTTCCGTCAAATTTAACAGTAACAGTAACATTTATTCTAATGGTTTGGCTAAATGTGTTGCACTAGTGTATTTATTAGCTCTGTTAGTTATCTTTTTGATAGAGTTTGACGTTTGAGCGTGGCCGGTTACAGGTCAAATTATGACGTGATTTTAACAATTGACAAATGGTCCACCCTGTTTTATACCTGACCGGGAGTTTAACTGCACTGTTAATGTTAAAGTATGATCGTGCAACCCAGGCTAAGTGTAATATAACCCAAGTAATATAGATAGCGTTAATAAAATAAACTACTATTTTCGGGCCACGTAATAATTTGGTCTATGCGAGACCCGGGCTTTACCTCATGTGACTGCGGTGCCCCCGTGCAGTCCATGGCGCACTTGGTTTCGTGTCCCTTATGCCCTGACTCCTGCACCAAAGATGACCTGAATGAAGCAACTGACAGTGCGGTCGACATGGCAAGATTTTATACTAAAACAGTATAAGCATGAGTGGATCATTGACACGAAAGAAGAATAAAATAAACTACATCGATGTATTGTTTCTTTATAAGAAAATAAGTAAATTCATGCAAGTAGTATCCTAAACTTACTCGTAATTACATTAATAAGTAGATCTATTATCCAGTAGCTTCTAAGACTAGTAGTTGTGTAGTGGCATCACTTCATACAATTTTTTTTTCAAAACTTTTTGTAGTTAACTATACAACAATGTATAACATACAGGATGTTATATTATCATTAGTATGATGTAATTCAGATATAATTTATTATACAGGAAATATTATGATCATAGTTTTTCATTTTTTTTATTGTGTTTTTATCAGAAATTGTATTAAATGACTTCTATAATAGATAAACGGTTTAAAACAAAAATTTTGATACCTGAGTTAGACGGAAATGAATCTTGATTAGAGAGACAAAAACTAGAGAAAATAGTTAATGAAAATTTGCCACATATTTATATGAATATAGCGTGACTTTTTTGTATGTCATTAGTTGTATGAAGGCAACATAAAAAGTTGCGTATTATTCCCAGTGCTTTTATTTCTGTTCGACAACATAAACTAGTCTGATATTCTCCAAGATGTAAATTGGTAGTGCTTGTGCGGCTAAGCACGTAATTAATTTCCTTGCGATGTACACCGCATAGCAAGGAATCGGGTCAAAATTATTTTTTCCAAATTTATTTTGCAGCAATATTTTCGGTTAGTAATTTATTTTCGGCGTTCCCATTTTTTTTACAAAGTGCCCGATTGGCGGTAATAGACTCGCCCCCTATAACGTGAAAGCGAAAAACATTGTTGGCGAAATGTAGGTGTTAAATACATCTCTGCCTACCCCTTCAGGGATTATGTACAATAAACATAGGGTATTGCGGAACCTGGAGGCTATATGAGGACACCATGGTTCCCAGATTAGGGGAAGGGGGACATCTCATAGATATGTCTTGTATCATTTCACCTTCGGCAATCAAAGACGGCGGCAAACCCATAGATGGCGTGCGTTTTATTCGGTTCGAGTCCGACATAATCACCTCCACCGACTGGCGGGATCCGTGAGGATTTTGCAAACGATAAAAAAGGGTGATATTAAAACGCTCTCGTAGCCGAAGGTACTTGGAAGTACTCCGGGTAAATTAAATTTTGCATGTCATGACGTAGAAAATAATTTTATTTTTCATCGATCAAGTGTGAACAAGTGTGAAGGGGATATATTAGTAATTTCGGTTGCTAATATTCTTTTTAAAAGGAGTTAAAAAAAATTGGTTGCCTGTAAAGTCGGTATACGGGCGAAAGTTTTACGTGACAACGACTTCTGTCTCTCTCGCTCTTAGGCGGGCTAACTGTGCTCGAGTGGAAGGGACGCGTGCCTTTCACTTTTTATGTCTGTCTCTCTCGCTCTTAGGCGGGCTAACCATGCCCGAGTGGAAGGGACGCGTGCCTCTCACTCGCTCTCATTGTGAGCGCATAACGTGAGCGGAGCGTAACGCAGTTTCTTGAAGTGTCACCCGGCAAGCCAATTTATAAGACGTTGTCACGTCAAAATAACTTAAAGAAGCGACTAATGTCCAAAACACAAGGAACCTACTAAAATTAAACTTATCATAAACACAAATAAACGACAGGTAGTATGACTCGAATTATTCCAATAATATGTCGGCAATATATGCAACTGTTTGCAATTCAAATAACACTCGCAGTTATTTGTGCAAGTGCAAAGTTGCTTACTAACCGCATGCTCAATTTTAATGACCAAGCAAGAATTAAAAGCCATAGCGTTAGTGAGGAAATCAGGAAGCAAAAAGAAAGAAAGAAAGAAAGAATTATTTGCTCATAAACATGGTAGAATACATATCTTAAAATTATGTAACAGTATACAATGTTTAGCCGCAGTATGTGACATGCAAATTTCGGTTATAATACAGAAATTATCTATAATACGATTATAATGTGATTAAATTAAAGCCTAGTGGTATCGGTAATGGACTGCAGAGACGATGTCTCGGGTTGGATCCCAGGTTTTACCATGGAACACACTAATGACTTTTCGATGCTTTTCGAA
The DNA here is from genome assembly GCA_963691645.1 of Pelosia muscerda. NCBI lineage: Eukaryota > Metazoa > Arthropoda > Insecta > Lepidoptera > Erebidae > Pelosia > Pelosia muscerda. Next base: position 1,045,966 of record OY829126.1, on the reverse strand, counting down.
GTTATGTGTGTACTTATCGCAGGTTTATAAGTGCCCGGTTAATAGCATCAGGCTCGCCACCTATTACATTGGGACCTAAACATAAACTGGCAAAATGTGGGTGCTAGCACCTCTGCCTACCCCTTCGGGGATATAGGCGTGAGTTTATGCTATGTTATGTTATGTTAATTGTAAAACCTCCCTCTCCCTTCCAAGAACCCCATCACCGGCGCACGTGTTTCCTTCTTCCTAAAGTCCCGGGTCATTTAAGCGGGGCGTGAAAAAGAATCTGATGAGGCCGTCAAGCTGAGCCTGATGGTAAGCTGAAGGCAAAGTCTCGGGAAAGAGGGTCACCAACACGTAGAGTGTTATAATAGTGGCATTATAACATGCTTACCATCAGGCGGGGTGAAATGAAGGTAAACTGACGTTTATGTTATGTAGATATCTACGATTTTAACAAACATGAGTGAATTAAATCCCCCACTCGAGTAAATTACTTCACTAGCACGCATTCACACATATTGGTCAGTGAACAGGAACTTTTTTTTTTTTAAACACGCTATTAAGCAGGAAACTGATGATTACATGATAATTTCAAGTTTACAAGAAAAGTAAACAATGATTGATGGTCATGAATTAAATGGAGTAGTGACACAGTATAAAAATATTTATAAGATTACTAATATTCAATTTTTTTTATTTATGGCACGTCAATTTGACTTCACCTCGCCTGATGTTAAGCTGAAGGCAAAAGTCTCATGAAAGAGGGTCACAATTACAATCATGTACAGTGTTACAATGCTGGCGCTCATCTTGACGGCCTCATCAGATGCTTTTTCATGCCCCGCTTAAAGGACCCAGGACTGTAGGAAGAAGGAAACACGTGCGCCGGCAAGGAATTCCAAAACTTAATGGTGCGGTGGAGTAAATACTTACCGAACCGCTTGGTTCTTGATGGAATATTCTGCATTGTGCAGGACTTAGATATCACCTGCATACGCATTGGAATGATACCTAAGGAAGCCTTTCGTTGGCGATAATATGCACCAACCCTTACAAACACAGCCAAATGCAAATCTCCATAAATTTTCACCGGAGTCGAACTCAAAACCTTTGACATTTTATTCATTTATTAATTTATTAGCAATATAATGCCAAAACCGCACCCCTCAATGCAAGTGCGAGTAAAAAGACTTCTTACCCGAGGAGAGATGTTGTTGTATATGCAATATTCCGCAAGTACAAAGGATAAACCTTGGCACGTGTTTCGCCTCTACACGAGGCATCTTCAGAAGCGTTATCAAGCGAATCATAATGTCAAATAGATTAAAATTTCTAGAAAGGATGTCAAATCGGATAGCCTACACAAAAATAATAGTACTTACATTACAAATTATAATTAGCCGACCCGCGCAACTTCGTCTACGTCACCCCGTTTTTGCAACACTTTTCATTCCTGCTCCGCACCTGTGGGTCGTAGCATGATGTTATACACATATAAACCTTTCTCTTTAACCATTCTATCTATTAAAAAAACCGGATCAAAATCCGTTACGTAGTTTTAAAGATTTAGGCATACAAAAGGACATAAGGATATGAAAAATAGGGACAGGGAACGCGACTTTGTTTTATACTATGTAGTGATTAAGGACTATAAATTATACAGGTATTGTATCAAACTCACACCAAAGCCACTTGGCTTATCATAAAATATGTCCGCGTCTAGATTCTTTTTTAAGAAATCAGTCAAAATATTGAACAGCTCTATAAGTAGAGCTATTCCATGCCAAAAAGCGCTATGCAGCAACAGGAATTATTAGGTCAAAGATACTGAGTTATATTCCTTCGACTCCGGACTTCGGCGGGGGAAATCGAACTCATCACATTTAACTTAACAGTTGGATTACCGCTTTATCGCTATAGTGAATTAGGATCCTTCTAGGCAAGTGTGATTCGTCGTAGACTATCGTCTCTTACCATCAGGTGAACTAGTGGTCAAACGTAAGCTATCCTCAAAGTCATTCTCTGAACCTTTTCCCAACTCAGTTGGGTTCAGCTTTCCAGTCTAACTGTGATGCGGCTGAACTTCGATATTTTCCGTGAAGCGACTGCCATGTGATCAACAACCAATGGTCCAATGACCAATGGCGATATCGAAGTTCCAACTTACACTAGTTGGACTTTTGAGGGCTCCAACTACCAGTAAAGACTGCCATAGATGTTTGTATGGCAACCGGGACCGACGGCTTAACGTGCTCTCCGAGGCACGACCAGATCAGTGCAAACAGCCATATTCATGCATACAACTTTTTGCACTGAGCGGGGATCGAACCCGCGCCTCGTGCGTAGCAGTCATAATACAGAAGTTTAATTGTTTGTTTGTTTGTAGATAAATTATAATTAGTATTTTAGGCCTCATATACCTTGAATGGGGCCCGATAGGGTTATATTATCAGTTCTATTGCCTGTAAAACATAACCATGTGAATTATTTGAATGTTAAATTACAACACGTAATTGTTTTAGCCCAACGAATTTGCCGCCATTATTGTGGGAGTATTATGAAATTGTTTAAACAAAGTCATATTATTATCTTAGCAACATCTGTACGGGGTCAGCAGATATGTAACGGTGATGTGTTGAAATGTGAATTACTAAATGTACGCCATTTTTTTTGATGATTTTTAAATAGGTATATTACGCCTAAATCTTCAAAGCTGCAGTAGCCTAGTGGTTTGGGTAATGAACTGCTGAGACGAGGTCTCGTGTTCGATCCCAGGTTTTATCATGTCACACACCAATGACTTTTCGATGCTTTTCGAAGTTATGTGTGTATTTATCGCAGGTTTATAAGTGCCCGATTAATGGCAATAGGCTCGCCACCTATTACATTGGGACCTTAACATAAACTGGCGAAATGTGGGTGCTAGCACCTCTGCCTACCCCTTCGGGGATATAGGCGTGAGTTTATGACATGTTTTTTCATACTACTTCATTGGCAGACAAGCACGCGACCCTCCTTATGGAAAGTGGTTATCGTGGCCTATTGACGTTTGCAACACCGAGGCGTCCTGACGACCATATAGAGAAGAGAGGGGGTAGGGGAATGGGGGAGAAGAGAAAGTTAAAATAGTCTCTGTGCTGTCAGTACAGAAGACAAAGAAGGATTTCTCAGTCTTCTCACTGACAACAACGGAAACACAACACAAGGTTATTATTAGCCGCGATATTCTGTAAGTGGAGGTACTTCCCCAGCCGGACTGCTCGATTAGGGAGATACCGTCATTTCCTCCCTCCGTCTAAAGGTCACCCACATTTCGCCAATCTCTAGGTATGCTTAAATTCCTTACCAGCTCACGTGTTTCCTTCTTCCTACAGTCCCGGGTCCTTTAAGCGGCGCGTGAAAAAGCATCTGATGAGGCCATCAAATTGAGCGCCACCATTGTAGCACTGTACGTGTTTGTAATGGTGACCCTCTTTCCTAAGACTTTGTATGTAGCTTACAATCAGGCGTGGTAAAGTCAAATGGTCGTGCCCTAAATAAAAAATAAAAAAACTCACAAGTTATACTGCCACTGACATTTCAAAATCGGTAATACGGTAGGTACTGTGGGTCTATGGCTAATATTACTATCGTAAATAGATCACACATAGTATCATAGTTAGTATAAAAGTATTGATAATAAAGTGGAAATTCGATTCAAATGTATAAAAATATTTAAGAAAATTATCAGGAATTGGTTTCAGTGCCACTTAATAAGTTTAAAATAGAAGTGAAAAAATGTTCAATAAAAAAAGGTAATTATAATGATAAAAATGCATGGTCAACCTAATCTCCCTCATATTTATTATAAATAAATAAAACCATATTAAAAAAGGATAACGATAATCACTACATAGTATAAAACAAAGTCGCGTTTTCTGTCCTTATATAATTATGTTCTTAATGTCCCTTTGTATGCTATGCTCAAATCTTTAAAACTACGCAACGGATTTTGATGCAGTTTTTCTAATAGATAGAGTGATTAAAGAGAAAGGTTTATATGTATATAACGTCATGTTACAACCAACTGGTGCACAAAAACCCAGACGAAGTTGCGCGGGATAGCTAGTATAATATTATATCTGAGTTTCTTGCTGGTCTCTTCGCAGTAGATCCAACTACCGAACCAGCGAAAAGAATAATTTTGGAATGGTTTATTACCGTATTTAAAAAAAATTGACCATTAAAAATAAATTGACATTCATATGAGCTGTATATGTGCCTAAACTGAATTATTGAAATCGATCCTTTTTGTAAATATCATTACAAAATAGTTCACAAACTTACTATTTCAGCAGCATAACCTAGATTAAGACCTAGATTAAGTTAGACGTACTAATGTATCATGAAATACTTATGTCCACAATGTCTTAATACAGGAAGTTTGTAACCACATTCGCGCTCCTGTGAAATAGTTCAAATGTATCCGATGACAAAACAGCGAATGTAATCCGAATAAAGTCATTATTTGCGTATTTAGACAACTAGAAACAATGCCGCGGTAGCCTAGTGGTATAGGTAATGGACTGCTGAGATGAGGTCTCGGTTTTGATCCCGGGTTTTACCATGGCACACACCAATTACTTTTCGATGCTTTACGAAGTTATGTGGGTATTTATTGCAGGTTTATAAGTGCCCGATTAATGGTAATAGGCTTGCCACCTATTACGTTGGGACCTTAACATAAATTATTGGCGAAATGTGAGTGTTAGCACCTCTTCCTAGCCCTTCGGGGATATAGGCGCGAATTTATGTTATGTTATGTTATATGTTGTGAACCAGGAGTGCTACCAGGGCCTTCGGCTTCGGAAGTCTTCCCCTTACACCATTCCTTTCCATTCTCTGAGCCTATTCCCAATTCAGTCGGGTTTCTAGTCTAACTAAGATGCAGCTGAACTTCGATATTTTCCGTGAAGCGATTGCCATCGGACCTCCACAGCCAAATTGGCGATATCGAAGTTCTGTAGTTAGGCTAGTCGGACTTTTGAGGGCTCCAACTACCCGTAACGACTGCCATAGATGTTCGTTTGGCAACCAGGACCAACGGCTTAACGTGCTCTCTGAGGCACGACCTGTAGCCTTAGCATGAACTCCTATCGAATTCGTTATGTAAAGGTTTCGAGAGAACGGAGCATTGTGATTGGCAGTCTGCAAAGTCTGCCTCTTGTGAACCTGTGTGCTTGTGTAGCCCGCCATTTCCATTACGAATTTGATAGTATTTCGTGCTAAGGCTACTGACCTGTCCAAATAGCCATATTCATGCATTCAAATATTTGCACAGACCAGGGACCGAACCTTCTGCGCCACGCCACAGAGGCTTATTATTGAATTATTAATGTACTTAACTTTTAAACTATCGCGACGTTTACTCATAGTGTTTATAATTTTCGGGACTTCACGCGATATATTTTTGAACACTTTGAGCGAAATATATCGCGTGAAGTCCCGAAAATTATAAACACTTTAAATTATTAAGTTGATATAACTAGTTTTACAAGTTTGAAATAACGTTGTACTTGAAGTGTGAAGTACACATTGACTCTCACGATAATAAAACGTATTATAATCTGTACAAGTGTCGTTTTTATATGCCTCAATTATACTTTTGTTTGTCCTATGGTGCGTGCGAATCGTTGGTACATTGTTCCGGAGATAATTACTTAGTAGGTTTCATGTTTAACTTGGTAGAATATTGTCAATTTAATTTTCTTACCGCCGGTTTCTGAAAGGCCCGTCAAATCATTGATCAACACTGCTATTAATTTAACAAGGATGTCTAATCAATTTGCGTTTCTGAAACGATGATCAGGCTAAAATAAATAAAAAAATATATAAATTAATATGTTATTGTATTATTATATATAATTATTATTATTCTTTATATTTTATATTTAAGAAATATGAATATAAATTGCGGTTACCATACGAATCTCCAGGTAATTTTGACAGCTGCTATGTTATCTGACACGATGATCAAATTATACTATTTAATCATGCTTCTAGCAACCCAATTACTACTTGACAAGAGATTTAACAGTTGTTTAGTTAATTTTAGCGTTAATCAGCCTTTCGGAAACTGGGTGTATGTCATTGATTGGTTAAAATTGTGTTATTATGTGTTTGTATGTCTAATATCTCAAATAGCTTAAGCCTAAAGATTTAATTTTCGTGATTAAAACTTATCTTTTTTTCCTTCTATCAAAAAGAAAGACAATGAATACACCGTGTATTCGCCATCTAAAATCTAAATTCGAAAATAATTTACTCAGTATATACCAGCAAACGGTATTTTCAAAGCGTCAATATCAATAATATTTAAAAGTTAGTGAGCAAATAAAGGGACATAAGGACATGAAAAATAGGGACAGAGAACGCGACTTTGTTTTATACTATGTAGTGATGTGTTTTTATGAAAAGTAGCCACAAGATTGTTTGCATTTTTGTAACTAGCTAAACAATTGGAGTATAGGTAACCAACCATTACACTGCCGATAGCATAAAGCTTATCATTTAACACCTATGTTGGAGAGATGATATCGCTTCACAAAACAATATGGTTGCGACACAACAGGTGACCAGTGACCGGCAATATGACACAGTTTGGGTGGTCTCATCATCATTAGATTGTAGCCCGTGACCTAGTAGCCGACACGCGGGTCAAGTGATGATTGTACTTAGGTAATATTACATCTGGTAAGATTTTTATTGCAACCATCATCATTCTACTTGCGTTAGTCGAATTGTAAAGGCACCGAGATAATGGTATGGGTCCAACGGTACTCGTTTTTTTAATTTGTAACATAACATAAACTCACGCCTATATCCCCGAAGGGGTAGGCCGATGTGCTAGCACCTACCCTTTGCCAGTTTAAGTTTAGGTCCCAATGTAATAGGTGGCGAGCCTATTGCAATTAACCGGGCATTTATAAACCTGCATTAAATACAACAAACTTCAAAAAGCATTGAAAAGTCATTGGTGTGTGCCATGGTAAAACCTGGGATCGAACCCGAGATTTCGTCTCAGCAGTCCATTACTGATACCACTAGGATACCGCGGTTTTTTATTTATGGCATGTCAATTCGACTGCACCTTGCCTGATGGTAAGCTAAGTATCATGAAAGAGGGTCACCATTACAAACACGTATAGTACCTATTACAATAGTGGCCCTCGGCTAGACGGCCTCATCAGACGATTTTTTGGACCCGGGACTGTAGGAAGAAGGAAAAACGTGCGCTGGTAAAGAATTCCAAGACTTAATGGTGCGGTAGAGGAAATACTCACCGAACTGCTTGGTTATTGATGGAATCTAATATGAATATGCGGGTGACATCTAAGCCCTGCACGAGTTGTCCTGTGTAGGAAAGGAGAGGGTTGTACCAGTAGGAGAACTTTACTTTCGCGATGCAGGATTCGTAGTGATGTAGTAGTTCGTCTTACTATCGTTAGATGGCGCTAGGTCCATGTGATTATCGCTACAGTAAGCGACTATCAAGGCGAGCGACTCCACCAATCAGAAAATTAGTATTATTATTATAGCTTCTTTTTCGTTAACTCTTATATTGCCTACACGTGTGTGAATTTTCTGATTTTTGTTCAAGAAGTTTGCCGTTTGATGACGCTCTATTACGTATATATTACGCGAAATAGGAGTATAAGGACGACCACAATTCAAAACTGTGTAATTTTAATTAAAAACATTTGAAATTCTCAAGTTAATTAGAATAACCGCTGAGTAATATACATACGTTATTAAATTTATTTAAGTAATCTTTGAAATGTTTTGAGTAAGAATTTTGAATAAAATATTAAGTGTGAAGTAGTATTGTTTCATAAGGCTTTATTTTATAAGCACTTATTCACAATGGTCATTGGTTGCCTGTAAAGGCGGGTTGTCACGATATGCTAGTGCGCGCACGGAGGTAGGTTAACCAGACTTTGAATAATTGGTACAAACTTTAATAGAAATGTTTACGATTTGTGAGAACGTCAATTTTGTATTTTCTAAGACTGGTACTAAGATTGGTAGTGTTTGCGGCTTATTACGTTATTAATTTCCTTGCGATTTACGCTGCATAGCAAGGAAACGAGTCAATTTTATTTCCAAATTGATTAGTTGCTACATTTTCGGTTAGGAATTTATTTTCGGCACACCCATTTTTGTACAAAGTGCCCGATTGGCGGCAATAGGCTCACCCCGTATTACGTGGAACCGAATATCATAGTTTGCGAAATGTGGGTGTTTAATACATACCTCTGATAATAATGTCAATTTGATTATTTATTATTGCACTAACACACAAGTAATAATAATAATAATAACATGTCTTTATTGTACACCAAGAATAGAATAGCAACAAAGATAAATGTTTGCACATGGTAAATACAATTGGCGGCCTTATCGCTCTACGGCAATCTCTTACAGGCAACCTTAGGATGGAGAGAAATAGCAGTGGAAATGCGTTTCTGGGCAGTTTGGTGTGCAACATCATTATTATCACAATATATGAAGAAAATAATAATAATACATAAGTCAAACAACATACAATAGCACAACAACACAATAATATGCAATGTATACATATACATACATAGACATACAATATTACAACATAACTACATACATAATACAATTTTTATTTCTGTCAGAGAGATAAATAGTACTCCCTGACCAGCCTTTTGAACACAGGCAAGGACTGAGCACGCCTAATCGTCACTGGCAGAGCATTCCACAACCGAGCTGCTTGAACTGAAAAGGACTTGTCAGCAAAGTTGGTGCAATGACTTGGCATTTTCAGGCATTTTCAGGCAGTACAGTGATTGAAACATAATTTGTGATCAGTGCGTGCATCTCGTCTTCAAAACAGAGGCCCAATTTAGTATCTTCACGTTTTCAGAACATGTGAATTCAATTTCGATTAGAAATAACGAAAACTTACTTGCTAAAAACCTTTTGCCTTTCGTTCGATCTGTTAAAACAAAACCTATCAGTGCTACTGTAGTACTTACAGTTGAGAGGTAGTTTTTTGAAGGAGGCAATCCTCATACCTTTACCCGTGGACTATTAGGGAGGTTATGTTGGAATGACGGCAAATAAACTGCTCTCGGATTTCAAATGTGTTGTTAGTGTTCTGCACTTGATAAAGTTTGCAGCGTCACCCACCGTGAGAAGCTGCCTTTATAAGATGGCTCTATACGTTAAAAACTGAAAACTTAAAACAGTACAAATTGTATGCTAAGTAAGCATTTTATTGTTTTCATGAAAAAAGAGATTTATTGTTTCCTTATATTTTTAAATATAAAATTACAGTTTAAAATATAATTTACAGGGACAAAATATATTTCAAAATTAATTATTTATGTTACTGACTCTGGTCCCACGAATATCAAAGTATTTAAATCTAAATCTGTATATTCCATATTTTTCTAACATATTTCAAAGTTATATCAAAACAGTTCTGCAAATATCATTAAACAGTATATTTAATTTGATTTAGTTAGTCTAAATAATTAGTGTGTAAGTCAGTATTTTTGATATAACATGACATAAATATAACATAAACTCACGCCTATATCCCGGAAGGGGTAGGCAGAGGTGCTAGCACCCATATTTCGCCGTTTTAGGTCCCAATGTAATAGGTGGTGAGCCTATTGCCATTAACCGCGCACTTATAAACCTGCGATAAATACACACATAACTTCGAAAAGCATCGAAATGACATTGGTGTGTGCCATGGTAAAACCTGGGATCGAACCCGAGACCTCGTCTCAGCAGTCCATTACCCATATCACTAAGCACATCTTTATTCGATGCGGGTTGACAAGTGACCCTGTGGTTTTCCACCCTATTTCGCACTCAACCTCCCATCTCCTATCACCTTACTAATGTGACCTTGTGATTATACGTCACTTTTGACCTTTGTAACTGATATCTCGTGACCTGAATCACTGAACCGAGTGACCCTTGAGTTCCATGCGTATTATACAAACCAGTATGAGTACAATGTGTAATAAGTGTTAGGATAGAATAGAATATTTATTTATTTGCATGGAACGTAGGTATTAGAAGAGGTGTTAAATTTTAACAATTAGGTTCCTGATACATTCAAACATTTAGGCATATATATAGACATAGGCTGAGCGCCACCATTGTAGCAATGAACGTGTTTGCAATGGTGACCCTCTTTCATGAAACTTTGCCTTCAGCTTAACATCAGGCGAGGTGAAGTCAAATTGACGTGCCATAGATAAAAAAAAAATATATGTAGTACCCGAAACAACTAACATGTAGCCATTTAGAAATTTAGTACCAAAGTTGTACATAGATGGCGTTGAGATCGAATTAGATCGCGCTATCGTTGTTGATCGTACAATCCTATAAGTATAACGTGCAATTTTACTTCAGGGAGAATTTGTTAGGAGCAAGTATTGTACTTGGTGGGCGCCTTCAAGTTATTGATCACCTTCCACTGCAATCCTTGAAACTAGGAACCATCACTCTAGTGTCTGTACGGTGTCTCGTTCGAAACGCCTGCTGGTACTTGAGCGGTGTCGAAAGTCCACGTTACCGTGTATTGTAAACATATCTGCGTTGTGGTACAATAAACAAGTCTCCGAGTAGGTACAATCAGTTGAGTTTTTTCATTCGACGAAAGTGACCCCGTCCCACATACAAATTTAAAAATATACAAATAATTTAGTCACTACATATAGTCAAATAAATTCAGAATATAAGTTCAAATTACAGTCAAAATTAATAATAAATAAATTACTCCTACTACTACTAATTAATTCTTCCTACAGTCCCGGGTCCTTTAAGCGGGGCATCTGATGAGACCGTCAAGCTGAGCGCCACCATTGTAGCACTGTACGTGTTTGCAATGGTGACCCTCTTTCATGAGACTTTGCCTTCAGCTTAACATCAAGCGAGGTGAAGTCAAATCGACGTGCCATAAGTATAAAAAGAAAATTAAAAAAAATATTAATAAATATTCTAGGACAATCTACACAACGCTTCCTAGACCCATGGTAAGCATAGTTTAACTAGCTTGATAAAATATCATTTTAAATGTCAATTCAGAATAAAATTCGTCTTGGAGAGTATCAGACGGAATGATATGAAAACCTTTATAAATGTATATAAATGTATACATTGAAACAAAATTGAAGTTGGATAGTCAAATGAGATACCTCTCTATATTTCGCGAGCGTCTGTTCGTCACACAAAATTTCGTCACGAATGCCGTCTTTTATGGCGTAATTTTAAAACGAAGCTTGCCAATTGCTTCTCAGAGGAGTAATCAAGTTAAATATAACAATGGTTAATGTTTCGACAATTTCTTTAGACGATAAAATTAAATTGCAATAATGTTCTCATGTATGGGATAAATGCCTTTTACTTTTAATTCTGTTGCTGCCATTACTCATGTTTAGAGCATAGAAAGTGAGCTTTTCAAACCATATTTGAGGTATGGTTCTCAAGATTTTAAATAATCTCTATGGGTGTAGATAAAAGTGTATTCAAATTCAAATTTTAAAATCATTTGTTCTGTATACAGAATTATTACAATAGTTCTGGGTGACATTGTGTAGATAGTTCTAGAATATTTATTTAATTAAAAAAAGAAAAGTAAATAAATAAATATTTAAGGATAATTTACACTACGCCACCTAGACCAAGAAAATAAACTTAACCCTTTTTAAGTTGTGGCAACTATATTGAAACCACCTTTTTTTTTCAACCGTTCCAAATATGAATTGCTTTATTTATAGATAAAAAAAGTATTTATGGCGTTTCATACTTAGAATCGAACAAGCTTGAATATTTACTAAAAAGTTTATACGTATTTGTTATGGACAATCTCACTTTTCAGTTGGATCGTCCTATTCTACTCTTCGTGTGGACTGTATTTGTTTACTTTCTCTTTCGTGGGGTGGACTTTTATCTGACAACCTTTTCAATAGAAACACTAATTGCTTCAAAACGTTTATTCGATCTTCTATATACTAAGTTTTAACAACTAATGTCTTCTAGGTTCTTCCTTTTCTTCTTGTTTGTGTTTCTTGAGAGTGGTTCTTGAGAGTGGTTCTTCGTTGGTTGTGCGTTTGCGGTTGTGTCTTAGCATCGGTTTCACCGAGCTTAAGTACCAATTTTTTCATTAGCCCGCATTGGGCGTTAAGGAGCTATTCTTTATTTACAATTTATCTTCATTAGCCCGCAGTGGGCGTTAAGGAGCTATTCTTTATTTACAATTTATCTTATACGTATATTACAATTTGTCTTATTCTACGTGGTTCGGTGTATATACACTCGGCGTACTGGACAGTATTCTTACAAAAAGGTTCATTATTATCGAATTTATCCTTCTTTGCGTAAATACGCATACCAATGACACGCGTGCACCGACTACACACTTCCGCTTTTACTGGTCGCGGGTTTAAATCCCGTCTGGGTATTCACTTTTCTGATTTGAAACTATTTCCCCTGGGAATCGAAGACGCTACCTCCAACAAGACATGCTACATTCCAATGGTCTCATGACTCAACTACCAATAAAAAGTTGACAGTGACAAATTCACATGTCACTTCGTATATTCAATAACTTCATATCATTCCGATGTAATTACAATTGTAATCAAATGTTGTATGACTCTGTTGCAATGTGGTAGTTCCCATACTTCCCATATTGGCAAGTTTTTGTATGTATTTGTTGATTCTGTACTTCCCTTTGATACAAATGAATATGACTTCATATTGTGTGTGTGTGTTTAAAAACTATTTTTTTTTATTAAATGAGTTTTTTTTTATTTATGGCACGTCAATTTGAATTTACCTCGCCTGATGTTAAGCTGAAGGCAAAGTCTCATGAAAGAGGGTCACTATTGCAAACATGTTCAGTGCTACAATGGTGGCACTCAAGACGGCCTCATCAGATGCTTTTTCAAGCCCCGCTTAAAGGACCCGGGACTGTAGGAAGAAGGAATTATACCTATGTAATTCTGTATAATCTGTCTATATAATAACTATAACTATAATCCATTTGTTTATGTACTTAAATAAACGTAAATAATCTAAGCCTGGGTTACACGATCGTACTTTAACATTAACAGTGCAGTTAAAGTACCGGTCAAGTATAGGTTGCACCATTTGAAAATTTTATTGTTAAAATGACGTGAATTTCATATGAACGCCCTAATTTATAAATTTGTTTCAGATTAACATTGAAAATCAAATAGGATCAAAATGTCACACCAGAAGCAGCTGTGTGGGGTCAAACTGAGCTTCCTCGGGTTACTGACAGTCATATTATACTTCATCGATAAATCTTTAGCTGTGAGTATACTACACTTATAAACCTTCCCTATTAAATAGTAAAGAAAAATGGCTACGTACCCGTTCGACCTTCAAGATTCGACCCTCTCACGAAAGTACCCGTTCGATGTCATTTAAGTTCCACTGAACCTCCTTTAACATATAATAATTATTATGCTTACTGGACCTCTTTTTCAGAGCCCATCGGACATATAAAATGAAATCAAATAAAATAGGCTCCGTTAGATCTCTTTTGTAGTGCTTATTTGGACCTCAAAAAATATGTATTCAATTTTTATTCGTTTGGTGTTATTTTAATAACTTTTTCAAATGAAAATGTACAAATGAGGTCGAATGGAACTCGTTGTTTGACAGAGGGTCTAATGGGCACTAAAGTGAAAATAAATTCATGACTGAGGGTCTAATTCTAACATGGAGGTCCAATGGATTATATTCACAGATGAGGTCAAATTTTGAAGGTCCGGCAGGTATGTAGCCCGAAACATGTACTTCAACGTTTGGACCTCTTTTATAATTATGACCGAATGGTACTTATTTGTACTTGGTCTCGATTCTACTAATATCAATAACCATTATCAAGGAACTGAAATTACAAAAAAATCATTTAGTCTTGAACTCTGTGTTTAAACGGTTAAAGTTCAAAATTATTGATCATGTGATATCATATGATAACCATGCCTCCTTACACGCAAATCATTGATCATCTTATCTACTTTGCTTACAGTAATTAATATGATTATCTTCAATTATCAGATCATTAATAGACAAACAATAAGCTAATTTACCAGGGCTAATCGTTGGCATTATCATTGTGGATTATCTTAAAGACAATTAGTTGAGGAAAATATTGAGGAAAAGTCTGAGCATAACTGATATGTATAAAAACGCATTAGGCCGCGGCGGTGCGGTCCTCACACCCAGGGGCTAGCTGGGGACACCGTGGCCCCCACACCCCATACGTGGTCGGGTAGACCGGGGTGCGAGGGAAGGATATGTTGCTTACCGAAGACTCGAACATGGCGTGCGTTTTAGTCGATTCGTGTCCGACATAACTACCCTTACCGGCGCCGGTGAGATTGAAATCCGAGGAGATTTTGGGCACTAGGTATGATTCTGTAACCGACCGCAGACTGCAGCAGCAAATACAGCGTACCGTGGTAAAGATATGAATATGATAATATGGTTTAGTCTTTTAATTCATGGCGGTTTTTCAATTACTGTTTGTTCTTACCAAAGTTTTAATAAGTCGAGTTTTCCTTCCTGACGCTATAACTCCAGAACGTACGAACCGATTTCCACGGTTTTGCATTCGTTGGAAAGGTCTCGGGCTCCGTGAGGTTTATAACAAAGAAAATTCAGGAAAAATTTCAACATAAAAGCGGGAAAATCATTTTTCACATCTGGTGGCGAAACGGAGTTCGTCGGGTTTACTAGTTGTCCATAAAAATGAAAGAATATCAGTAATGCAATTCGTTCTTTTGTCTATATATACAAATTTTCATTGTTTCAGCCGTGGTAGCCTAGTGGTATGGGTAATGGACTACTGAGACGAGGTCTCTCGTTCGATCCCAGGTTTTACCATGGCACACACCAATGACTTTTCGACACTTATCGAAGTTATGTGTGTATTTATCGCAGGTTTATAAGTACCCGGTTAATGGCAATAGGCTCGCCACCTATTACATTGGGACCTAAACATAAACTGGCGAAATGTGAGTGCTAGTACCTTTGCCTACCCCTTCGGGGATATTGGCGTGAGTTTATGTTATGTTATGTTCATTGTTTCACATGTTATGTTACTTGTTAAACCCCTATGTGGATAAACTACAAGGAATTACAGCTAGAAACAATATTATCATATTCTAGAACATTTCTCGGTACCCTGTAACTTGTTGCTTGCATTTGCAGTTGTCTTATGCGGTCGGCAACGGAGATATACCTTTAAACGACAATTTTGATTGAGTAGTTCAATTGAACAATCAGTTCATTTCTAAACAAGTAATTATTTATAATTCTTGATACAATTGAAGTGTAATTACAGTTACAGAATAATTACAAATAGATTATCTTCTGGGAATAAAAATAATTACCTATATTATTGTAGTGATTTTTACAATTAAAGTCAGATAAATAATAATTAATGAATTTTTAATTTACTGTTTGTTTTGTTATCTTTTTCACACGTTTTTATTATGTACTAGTTATTAACCGCGGCTCCTCCCGCGTGGATGTGTATCGCGTTGTACGACTCTACTTGATTCTGTACTTGCCTCTCTATACTACTTCTCCTTGCTGTCATGACAACGGGAATAGTTTGTGATATTAGCGCTAATGTATAGATTTAACAGATCTATTGAGATTTATGATTATTGCTCCGCTCCCTTGGATGACACCGTGATGATATAAAGCGTATGTTATTCCTAAATACTGTAGCTTTTTATAGGTGAAAGAATTATTGAAATCGATCCAGTAGTTTAGACACCTTCTTTACTAACAAAGAAACAAATTTTTTCTCTTTATAATATTAGTGTAGATTAGGTTAGGTACAAGTATGACTATATTTATATACTTAACATAAATATAACATAAACTCACACCCCGAAGGGGTCAGCAGAGGTGCTAGCACCCATATTTTGCCAGTTTATGTTTAAGTCCCAATGTAATAGATGGCAAGCCTATTGCCATTAACCGGGCACTTATAAACCTGCGATAAATACACACATAACTTCGAAAAGCATCGAAATGTCATTAGTGTGTGCTATGATAACCTAGAATCGAACCCGAGACCTCGTCTCAGTAGTCCATTACTCATATCACTAGGCTACCGCGGTTATTTCTACCTAACTACAGAACTTTGATATCACCAATTTGGTTGTGAAAATATCGAAGTTCAGCCGCATCTTAGTTAGACTAGAAAGCCTTCAACTGAGTTGGGAATAGGCTCAGAGAATGATGATGTATTTCTATATTCTATATTCTATAAATATGGTGTATTGAGAATTAACCGATGTATTGACAAATGTAATGACGATTTTGAAAATGGACACTGTTATCATAATTTTACTGTCATTATTTTTATATAAGGTATTTAATGCTATTATCTGACATTAAATTATTATTATAATTTTTTTTTATATTTTATAATTATTGTGGTACTGTAGTTTGACATTTCGTTTAATTTTAATATTTATATTGACTTATGTAACATTGTATGCCTAATTTGGTAGAACATGTATTTCTTTGACATCATTATAACACCTTAGATGTATAATTAATACCTATGTTACATGAACAATAAAATTATTTGATTTCATCTTTTTCAGTCATTAGATGGTTATGTCGCTGGTGAGGACTACCCTGCATACACAGAGGTACCCCAGGGGCTGTCATTCACTTGTGATGACAAAATACCAGGGTACTATGCGGATCCTGAAACTATGTGCCAGGTAATTACTATTTGTAATTTTTTTATATAACTTAGGTCGCAGACAAGCACGCGGCCCACCTGATGGTAAGTGGTTACCGTGGCCTATGGGCGAGTGTAACACCAGAGGAATAACACTCAACAACCCCTGTAAGAACAGAGACATTCTGTGTCGTCAGCGCAAAAGATGTAGGATAAGCCTTTGGTTTTCCCACGGACAACACAAAACCTCTCTAGTGAGCTCTGGCTACCCTACTCACCACCAGCACACCACACCACCACATTTTTTATTTATGGCACGTCAATTTGACTGCCATCTCACCTCCAAACCTGAGAGTCAACCACCAGAGCAACCAGAGAACCCTCTGTTGATTAGCAGATGTACCGTGTAACAGGTGAGGTTGGCTTGGGTCTCAATAATGTTTTTTTATTTATTTATGGCACTTCACCTCGCCTGATGGTAAGCTGAAGGCAAAGTCTTATGAAAGAGGGTCACCATTGCAAACATGTACAGCGTTCAGCTTGACGGCCTCATCAGATGTTTTGTGAAAAAAATGATTGCAGTCAAAAATCATTGACATAAGCGCCTGATAAAAATACAAGAGTGATTATTAGGCATTACATGTAACAAAATAAATAATAGGAACTTCTCATATTGATTAGAACCAAGATGACTCTCATTCCTTTACCTTCCCATCAGGAGAGGTGGAGTCATATTGATGAACACTATAGTCCATTTGTTTAGATACCTAAAGAAACGTAAACTATATTGTATTGTGTCTTTTTAATATGTTTTGTTTAAAAACTCAGTATAAAAATATTTTGAGGATTAAAAACCTGTGTCGAACCACTAGTTAGTCAGTTAGTTAGTCTAGTTTATTTGTTTAACACGTGTTTTTTTATAAAAAGTTACCACAAGATTGTTTACCTTTATTAAAAGTAAAGTCCATCTACCACCGCATATACTTAAAATTGGTATTCTTTCGTTTTCCATAAATTCATTTGCACTAATTTCGTTTGCCATAATCATCCCCGGTCATAATATTTACTTGCACTATTATCATTTATACTAATAACGTTTGACATAACAACTCAACAGTCATAACGTTTATTTGCCATAAAATCACTTTCTATAACAACATATATCATAATAATTAGTTTCCATAAGTAACACATCTCATAATCGACTCTTGACATAATCAAAATTTGATATAATTATGAAAATAATACATAATATTGTTAGGTCAAAATTAATTATCGTTAACACCCCGACTCAGTGCAATCCGACTCGGATAGGTTAGGTTAGTTAAGGCGGGAGCGAAGCGAAGCGGAGTTATCTTTTTTAAACCACCCAGAAGTAGGAGCCCGCGAAGCGGGCTCCGTCGAGCTTATTTAGTAGACGTCATATGAGGTTTAGTTTCAGGTTTAATTGTGAATAAAAAATCAATATCGTATAATTGATATTATGGAAAACGAAAGTTATGGCAAATACATTTATGGATTTTAATTATTATGATACTTGATCGATTATGACCAATGAAATTAGTGAAAGTGATTTTATGTCATTTCACGATTATGGCAACTGAAACGTTATTTCTAATGAAATTATGGCAACTACCAGTATGGCATATAAAATTATGGCATTTAAAATTATGGCATTTAAAATTATGGCAAACATTAGTAAACCCTTAAACTTCTTTTTAATGACCTTTCTAACTTTATTATTATTCCAGGTCTGGCATTGGTGTGTACCCGGCTTAGGCGGTAACCAGATGTACTCCTTCATCTGCGCTCCAGGAACTGCCTTCAACCAGAGGAATAGGGTCTGCGACTGGTTCTTTAAGGTAACCGCTATATTCTTAACTAGCTGACCCGCGCAACTTTGCGTCACCCCGTTTTTGCAACATTTTTCATTCTTGCTCTGCACCTGTTGGTCGTAACATGATGTTATATACATATAAACTTTCCTCTTTAACCATTCTATCTATTAAAAAAAACTGTATCAAAATCCGTTGCGTAGTTTTAAAGATTTAAGCATACAAAGGGACACAGGGATATAGGGACAGAGAACGCGACTTTGTTTTATATTATGTAGTGATACGTTAACCATAATGCAACATACACCTAACGCCATCTAGTCAAAACTAACCGTACTACGTCACAATAATTTAGACCACTGAGTCTGCATCGCGGTATAAATATTTACACTATTTACTTTAAGTTATTTATCCCGTTTATTGAAGTAGCTTTCGGTTTTGTGGACCTTCGCTGGTAGGTAGTAATATTGGCCTAGAAACGACTAAAACAGCGCGCCTTCTTGGGTTTCAGATGTTATATCCTTCATAAAGGCATAGCGCCTTCCACTAACCGACGATCATCTTATGCCGCGTCTATATTTACGTAACATTTTACCGTGACCGTGTCAGAAGTGCGTGTCTGTCGCGTATTCAGCTGCGTGATAGCTGATGTTAAATGAAACCATCGATCGACTGGTGGCTGTGTCAGCACAACTCTAGTTTGTGTGTCTTGATCCTAGGCTGTCCTGTCCGAAATCTGGACGCACTTTTAGGTTTAAGATGAGCCCCCTGTGAGTGGGAAACATTGACTCCCCATCTTATTTCACTTTTTAATGCCTGGCTTTATTTTTTTCAGGTCGACTGTCCCAACTCAGCATCCTATTACGGGATAAATGAAGATTTGTACAAGGATGCAGAAGGCAATTACATCAATGGCAAAAAGTAGAGTTTTTATACCGACGCATCGATATTTTTGCAAAACTGTACCGTTAAAATAGTAAACAAATAGTTTCAACTTTCGATACTAGATGGCGCTGTAATTAATTTTAGTTGTAAATGTTTATGCTAGATGGCGTGAGTTGTATCAATAATTTTAACACTATGACTTAAAAATATTTTGGCAGGTCCGAAAGTATATTTCTGTTTTAATTATAAAGTTATCCTTAAGAAGAATAATTAAGTTATAGAAACAAAGTGTGTGAGTGACATACGTATCTTTACACAAAACATAGGCGTGATGAAGTAACAAGAAACGAACCATGAAACGTTTTCTTATAAACCATTTTCAACTTAGACAGAAATAGATTTTACAGTGACGGTTTTTTATTTCAGTCACACGTCTCTATAGATTTATTTACGCTAGTAATACTAATGTTTATGGTTTTAACACACTTACTAGTGTATCTATATAGATTTTGATTTGATTTGATGAAGTATTACGTACATAAGCGAACCTAACTGAATTTTGAGTTATCTTCTACCATACCGGGAGTACACCAATGAGAGGCTATCTCACTGTTCACGTAAATATTTAATAATTAGTAGCGCCATCTATTGAAAGTTAGAAAAAATACCATCAATTTATATCCTAGATTCCATTAAAACTAATATTTCTATTAGTTTTTTGTATGGATTAACCGAAGTGTTTTTATAAATCATTTCTTCGTTTAGTTACCATTTTTTCTTTAAACAATACTATTGTAATTAATCTGTTAACAAATAAGATTTAAAGTACAATTATTATATAAGAAATAAAACATGTACAAATATGTTTTATAGCCGTCAGTTATGTAGAAAACGACTATGGGCCTCAAAAGATCTATAATACTCTGACAGCCTAAGTATAATTCAACCAAAAGTAACAGCTCAGCAGTCCATTACCCATACCACTTGGCTGCCGCGGTATATATAAGAAAATAAATTGCATGTAAAAAAACAACACGAAATTAAAGTACTTGCTGTATTTTTTCAGGATTGACTCGAATGACAGTGTACATGACGAAAAAAAACCGACAGCCAGGCAAAAACGACAGCAAAACATTAACAGACAACGCAAACATGACAGAAAATATGACATGACAATTGACAGTAATTATAGACGTGGACATCTTAGAGTGTTGCCGATATCGAATTGACAATAGGTCTTTACATATGAAATTGCCGAAATTTTCTTACAGATTCATGAGTTCGTAATTCCTGTAATTTAATAGCTATTTCCATTATTTATATTTTGTTTGTAAGTTGATTTTACAAGTGTGTATTAATTTTTTTATTTATTGGCCGCTTGATGAATTAAATTCTTAAATTATATCCATTTTGATGATAAATTTCGTATTGCTTACAGCTGTCACTTTTCAAAAATGTAATAAAAGTTGCTGTTTGCTTAATGTTGTCTCATTCATACAAAAAAATAATCATAAAAGTTGGATTTGTCATTCCGAAAAAAATGCAAAAATGTTAGTACAGAAAATTAGGTTTCCTCCAAAATCTTCAAATAAAACGGCAATTTCATATGTAAGGACCTAATTTATAATTATTGACTGACAGACACAAAGGATTTTGAAACGATTCAATGTTTTTTCCTGTACCCATTCGACCCAAAAGGGAAGAAACACGGAAGGTCGAAAATTTAGAGGTCGAACGATTACGCAGCCAACTTGTAATTTCGATTTAATCTTGGAAAAGTGAAGGTCTAGACGGGAAGTAGTCTTTCTCTTGTAAAGTTACCATATTAATGCCTTAGAATTTCATTAAATATCATTGTTATTTATTAAGTTACCTATTATGTGAAATATTAACGTGGCCAAGCCTAATTTTGTTACCCCTCGTTTTCACGAAGGTTTAAAACAAATATTTGACAAGTTGTAACATGTTGCAAACTTCAGTGTGAACGCAAATGTGTTTTAAACTTGTTTCAATAGATGAATAAAACAAGCAATTGTGTTCTGACAGTTGGTCTTTGACAAATCTTCGACTATTTTTGTATTAAACATGTTGCAACTTGGTGAAAACGATTGGTAAGCATGACAAGTCAAAAACTTGATAAAGGAGGTTAGTCGTGATCCCCCCTGTTCTCTATTACCCCCGATTTTTTTTCTAGTAAGCGTGGTAAACACTAATAAGCCATTGATATATGAAGCGAAGTTTGTATACTAGGCCAGTCGGATCGCACCGCATCGCAACGCAAATATAGCTTTCCTATCCGACTCTAGCCGATCCAGGTGCAAAGGGTCATTCTTTTATTACGTATGACTATTTCGGTAGTTTTCGCCCCCTATTATGAGTAAAAATAAAATAAGTTAACCCTCTCCCCTCTATTACGTAATTTAACGAATAGAAAAAATTATGATATACATTTAAATACTTATTTTTCAAAGTAACAATTTTAAAAATATCCCTTAGTTTTTATTTTTTGGCCATACAGAGAAGAAATGCTGCCTTCAAAAATGCATTCAAATGGAATGAGGGGACTAAAATTAGTAATTAATAAACATATATCTAATATACCTACATTCCATTATCTCTATAATAAAGAGTTCGTAAATTATGGGCCCTTTTTGCATATTTTGATTTGCAAGTAAATTGTAAAGTAAATATACGTAGAGAATA
This sequence comes from Pelosia muscerda, assembly GCA_963691645.1. NCBI lineage: Eukaryota > Metazoa > Arthropoda > Insecta > Lepidoptera > Erebidae > Pelosia > Pelosia muscerda. The sequence continues at coordinate 1,023,781 of OY829126.1, read as the reverse complement.
CACTTTATTATTTATTTCTGTTGCACAAACGATTGAGGTACTAAGCGGACCTTTTTTATTCAAAGTACATGTGAAAGTTAAACTAGAAGAATTTTGAAAACATTTAGTTTCATAAAATTTATTTAAATAATGTAAATTATGAGTATAGTGGCACAACATACACTGAATTCAAATTCATGAATAAAACGACTTTAATTTTAATTGTTACTCATAAACTTTGGTTTCATCTTTACTGTATTTAAGATTTTAAATTCAGGAGTTCAAAACCCACTCGGAAAGTGGATCGCAGTTTTTCAAAACATAATTTTAACTTTACGCCTTTAAAAACGGGTTTGTAACGATTGGTCGACAATCAATTGGTCGACATATCAATTGGTCGACAAACAATTGGTCGACAGTATCAATTGGTCGACAAGTTAATTGGTCGACAATTAAGTTGGTCGACAATATAATTGGTCGACAATTAATTAGTCTCATTAAATCTTAGCCTAAAAATAAAGCTTAAAAATAAAAATAATACGAGTTTTTTTATATTCTAACCTAACTTCCGCATTTTCTCGTATTGACATCGATTTAAATATCGCAAAGGGGTACCGAATAAAGTAAAGGGGTTAAAAATATTGACTCACCTAAAGTTCATCATAAAATACGACTGATTTACGGTTATGTTTATGACCTTTTTCGTTTTCGATTCGTTTCTGGCACTTCGCCGGCCGCTACCGCGGCACGCTCGCTTCGCTCGCTCGGCTCGTGCGTTGTGTGGTCACAATTCTAACCTAACCTAAACCAAGAACTATAAATATGACCGATTCGTTTCTGGAACTTGGCTGAATGACCGCAGATTTACGTTTAGTTTCACTCAATAATAGGCGGTAAAAGTCGGTAAATTATTATAAGTATAAATTTAATAGCATTCAGTTCAATCAGCGAAATATACGTATTTAACATAATAATATGATGGATAATATAACTTAGTCAATAAATATACGTATTTATTTAATTATTTAAGGAAGTAAAACATTTTGGTGCGCTTACCTTTGATAAAACGAAACGTTTAATGATGAGACGAAATGTCAAAAGCATTAAAAGTATGTGTTCTGTTGTCAAAAGTGATAAAATATTGGTACATTTTTACGATTTTGATTATGTTTTTTCTCGTTAACGATTGATCTCCGTAACTTGAAACTTTATTGTGGAAGCTTCTATTAATAATAGCTTAGTGTAAAAAAACTATGGACTGTGAACTCGTGGACCTATATAAGAAAGCTTAGCCGAACAGATATATAATGGGTTTAATTTTTAGCGATATGATGCATTTTAAAATTTAGTATAAATGAATAATATTGTTACATTAACTGGAAACTAGTTTTGTCGACCAATTGATATGTCGACCAATTTAATGTCGACTAATTAATTGTCGACCAATTAACTTGTCGACCAATTGATACTGTCGACCAATTGTTTGTCGACCAATTGATATGTCGACCAATTGATTGTCGACCAATCGTTGGTGACCCTTAAAAACGAACCCTGTGGTTCGGTGAGTCTTTCCTCTGTCGCACCATTAAGTTTTGGAATCCCTTATCAACTCACGTGTTTCCTTCTTCCTACAGTCCCAGATCCTTTAAGCGGGACGTGAAAAAGCATCTGATGAGACCGTTAAGCTGAGCGACCCTTTGTAACACTGTACGTGTTTGTAATGGTGTTCCTCTTTCCTTACCGTCAGATAAAAAAGAGCCATTAAGTTTCCCTCCCACACCTCCTTAAGAAAACATAAGACATAGTCAACCCCTTCGCCTCCTAAACCGTCTTACGTAATTAATGAATGGCCCCTATATATAACACAGGTTTATACAAAATGTATGTCAGATGGATTTTTGCGTTGCGATATGGCCCGACCCGACCAAACTAGTGGACGCCTAGCTTTATAAAACCAAAAATTCGGGGAAACCACGACTAATCAATTACAGGTATGTACATAAATTTAATTAAAATATAAGTTGTAAAGAATTGATATATATTTAAAATTTGCCATAAAAGAGTAAATTAAATATTTTATTATTATTTTGTAAATAAAAATGTAATAATTTGTATTTTTTTATATAAATAAACTAGTTAATAACTTTCTGGTTTTTATTTTTTGTTAGAATTCCAAACTTTATTCCTGTTTTATTTGATTTCCTACCCAATACAGCCACTGGTTGAATCCCTTCAAATTATTTTATGAAATCAGCATTTTATATCATGTGGCTCTAACACAAGTTTTATTTTCGGGTGTTAGAGATCAGATGACAGTCACTCTCATAAAAATAACCAATCAAAAATTTTATCCCAAAGTACAATATTTGGACACCGCTAGTAGGATGATATCCAACATCACTTCTACCATTTTTTATACCATTTAGGTGGCAAACAAACACTCATCCCATTTTATGGAAAATAGTTACTGTGGCCTATGAAAGTTTGCAACACCAGAGGCGTCACACTCGTGCTGCCGACTTTGTAGAAATCTTCCAATTCCCGTTTGAAGAACCCCATATTGTAGTCGCCTGGGAAAACCACGGCAGGGAGTTCATTCCACAGCTTGAGCGTGCGCGGGATGAAACTCCTTTCATACCGCACAGTGCGCACCGTTTTCCGTCGTAATGTGTGAGGATGAACTCTTTGCCTGTGGCGAGCGGTGTGATGATAGTATGGTGGCCTGCTATAGTTTTCTCAGGAGACTACAATATGGGGTTTTTAAAGAAGGGCATTAGAATGTTTCTACAGGGTCAACAGTGGTCAAGTTAGTATAAGTCGAAGACTAGCTCCTCGGTTTAGGCTTATAATTTAGTGCGACACTGATGTACATTTGTACATGGATGTACATGACAAGTTTTGTCATGTATACTAAATTATAATTGAGGCTGAGCTATTCTTCGACAGTATTGACAGCTATTTTTTTTCCCTTCTGACCCACATGGTTACAATGATTGGTTACAGTGATGTAACAACGGAGCATACCTCTGATCGGTAGTTACACTGATGTAACAACGGAGCATACCTCCGATTGGTAGTTACACTGATGTAACAACAGAGCATACCTATGATCGGTAGTTACACTGATGTAACAACGAAGCATACCTATGATCGGTAGTTACACTGATGTAACAACGGAGCATACCTCCGATTGGTAGTTACACTGATGTAACAACAGAGCATACCTATGATCGGTAGTTACACTGATGTAACAACAGAGCATACCTATGATCGGTAGTAACACTGGTGTAACAACGGAGCAAACCTATGATCGGTAGTTACACTGATGTAACAACAGAGCATACCTATGATCGGTAGTTACACTGATGTAACAACGGAGCTTTGATCGGTAGTTACACTAAATCTTATTCATAATATTGGCCGTCTAAATTCTACGATAATTAAGATAAAATGTTTTCAATTTGAAGTGCATTTTATGTCCAGTATTTTTAACAAACAAATGGGTACATAAATATTTAAAAGTCCATATTGCCTCACCATTATTTTGTAGTGATTCCGCAACCGTTCTCCTAAGACCGATTCGCCATTGGTCTATGATGGTCTCTGATTGGTCTATGGTCAAAATCCTGTTGGACTGTTGGTTCCACTGTTAAGTTCCACACTTAACAATGGAACCAACAGTCCAAAAGGCTATTCACAAGGTGAGCCAGTTAAAGCACTACAAGGTTTCTACTAGGCCAGAGAGAATAACTTAATATAATTTATTCATAATAATACTTTATTTTTTTGTTTTCTTTTTTTTTATATCACTTAGACGTCAGACTAGCACATGACCCACCTGATGGAAAGTTGTCACCGTGACTTATGAACGTTTGCAACACGAGAAGCGTCACACATGCGCTGCTGGCCTTGTAGAAACCTTGTAATGCTAAATAATATATTAATTCTGAATAATGTATGGGAAACTATCGGATTTTTTGACATTTGTGATTACTAGTCCGGTCTCTTTAGTACTAGCGTGATGATATGTAGTATAAGTCTTCTTTGATACACGGATTATTGAATACAAAAGAATTTTTCAATTCGAACGCAGTAGTTTCTTAGACAAGCGCGTTCAATCAAACTAACAAATATACTATTAAACTTTATAAAATTTTAATAGATTTATTTATAATTTACACGAAATGTGTACATATACCATCAATCTATGTTCCTCAAAGGATATACAGAGAGAGAGGCCAGCAATTAAATATTTATGTTGCATTCAATTCGCTCGGCGCACGCGCACACCGCCACCAAAAGACTGCATTGTGTCTGTGTGTGCGTGTTATTGGTAATATAAAGGTGAGGACATGGTGACACATAAAAAACATAATATACAAGATTACTAGGAATTATAATAATAATAATAATAAATCCATTTATTGCACGAAACATGGTCAGTTATAAAGATGTTAACATATTATTATGGTGTACAGCATGTCTCACAGAAATTTCCGCATGCAACATTGTCTATCAAATCAAACTAGCGTCTTTGATAATTATTGTGACCAAGAAATTGAATTAAATACAAAAATTCAGGCAAACATGTCAAAAGTTAAAATGTAAAAAGTTAATACCTATCTTTTTAAAATCACAAAATTCTAGTAATAATTTAAAAAATACCATTGAACTTTAGTGTTTAGCGATATGCTATTAATGTCCAAAATGAAATGGCATCGTGTAGAGTGAATAAAACCTATCAATAAACTCTTTGGCATTGAGTACTTATTCTTTTTCATGACTATTATGTGGAGGGGAGGGGAGGAGGGGAGGAGGGGAAGGGAGGGGAGGAGGGGAGGTAAAGAGACTCTCTGTGCCGAAAGCGCAGGAGACAAAGAAGCAAGGGCATTAGAAGGTTTCTACAGGGCTGGCAGCACTTCCACCACCACTAGTGAAACACCTCTAGTGTTACAAACGTCCATAGGCTACGAAGACCACTTTCCATCAGGTTGGCCGTGTGCTTATCTGCCACCGAGGTGGTGTTAAAAAGGCATTATACCATAAATGAGCCTATTCTAATAATGTCTAAAATTCTATGATAATTTTTGTAATTTCGGTGACTTGACAATGGCCTACAATTAGTAAAATCACGGACATTACCCATATCCCATTCGTTCCTCACTGACAGTAAATACAGATAAAACCACAGTAAACCACCATCCACCATCTTTTAATTTTTCGTCATATCACCAACTAGTAAATTATATAATCCACCTTTAATAACAGACGCTATAATATCACCATTATGTATAAACCTTAAGAACTGTCACTTTACCGATAGAGTGGGGATTCAAGGCAGTCCGCGGTACAACAGTGCCACGAACAGTCGTGGCCCGCGTTAAAAAAAAAACAATCTGTCAAAAAAATAGTGCCAAAATATACTATAGTGAAGTGTTAGTGCTGAAAAGTACCAAAAAGTGCCACACAGCGGGAATTTATGGTATATTTTTGTATAATTTACAGTTTGTTTATATGTATATACATTATTACGTAACTGTTAAACCTTTTTTTCGGTAATATTACGTCGGAAACACGTTCGGTAATCGGGTCGAGTTTTAAATATTTTCGTTTGTATAAATTGTGTTTTTTTTTGATTAATACTTATTTGTATGGTGATATATTAATAAAAATTATACGCCTGTTATCGAAATGGAAACCTTTCTTGGTGGCGAAGTGATTGCTGCTGCATTACGCTTGGGATACGATTCCCAGAACAGACAATAATCTTTTTATACCTTCATTACAATCATAGTCATTATCATCATTTATTTGTGGAACATAGGTTAGTTACAGATCTTATAATAATGTTAGATTGTCCTCTATATTCTACTACGTTTTGTGGTGTACAAATATAATCTATTTTCTCTATTTTAATATAATTATCATATTCTCAAACAACCCAGTGTTAATCATGGTTTTATTCAAGAAACTTTAAACCCTGAAGTTTTCTTTTTCTCATCTCGTTCTCTGAGCATATTCCCAAATCAGTTGGGGTCGGCTTTCTAGTCTAACTAATGCGGCTGACCTTCAATATTTTCCATGCAGCGACTGCCATCGGACCTCCACAACCAAATTGGCGATATCAAAGTTCTTAACTCTTTCTCTTGCTTTTAATTTTGCCGGAGCGATTGTTTCTAACCCTATAGAAACTTATATCAGAACCTTTTCTATTAATCAGTGGAAGTAGTATGAGGTTAACTCGACCCCTAAGGTCTTGGTGAGGACCCTATGTACCCAAATAAATGTAATTATTAAAACATTCTCACAATCAGCTTTGGGTCTAAAAATTAGCCCGGCTCTTTGTCTACATAAGAATTTATGAATATATTTAATGTCTTCAATGATAGACAAGCTGTATGCTTAGCATCATTCGTGTGGAAGTCGGTTATCCCAACTAAACCTAGCCTATTGTCTTTCCAATGAGTTAATCTATCTATTACCAAACATTACAGTATGTCCAGTGGTTTAGGCGTAAAAGTCCTTCCAAATCCAGTCCATCTGAGCCACCTTTTTCTGGTCATCAGTCCACCTGGTTAGGGGGCGTTCCGTTTGCCTTCTCGCGGTCTCCACTCGAGGACTCGTTTGCTCCAAAGACCATCGGTCCTTCGACAGATGTAGCCAGCCCTCTGCCTCTTCGACGACCTTAGTTCTTTGTGAGATGACTTCATTACAAAGCTAGCTATCTCTAATCAAAATTTCATCCAAAGGCGTATAGCATTATTTTATAACGTGATTAAGTAAGAAACAAACATATTCGTAAAATTTCGCATTTATTTAATCTATTAATAGTAAATAGGGGTTAGATTTAATTTAGAAAATATAATATTAATTTAACCTTCATTGGTCTCGGTGAGCCGCTATATTGTTCGCGAGGTCATTAGTTTGGTTCCTGATTGAAGTATTTATGACTTTTACTTTTAATTCAAGCAATATATTAATATTATTCTAGAACATACTACATAGCGTTGTCTAGACCCAAAGTAAGCGAAATGTAACATGTATTATAGATTCTAGAATAGCGAATAACGTACTTAAATATTTTGTTTTAGTAAATGTAAATGGTTAATATAGAATCATCATCATCATTGCATAGGTACCGGTCGCACGTGAGTCTGTAGACCGCCAGTCTAACTGTATCGCGGTTGAATTTCAATCTTTCCCGTGAAGCTACTGCCATCTGGCCTCCACAACCTATAGGTATAAATGATATCGAAGGTTAAACTTTTTAGGGCTCCAACTACCCGTAATGACTGCCATAGATGTTTGTATGATAACCGGGACCGACGATTTAACGCACTTTAGACCAGACCGGTGCAAATAACCATATTCCTGCATATAAATATTTGCACTAAGCGGGGACCAAACTCGCTAGTTGAAAAATAAAAGAAAAAGGGTGGACCGTGTGCTTGTCTGCCACCTAAGTGGTATAAACTAATAGTCTGAAAAAAAGGAAAAGTGCTGAAAAATAGAAAATCATTCTCTCATTATTCTTAAAATAATATTGTTGTTTATATTGTTTGAGATAAGAAAGTTTTTTCCCATAGGTGCAACAAACTTGAAAAAATGCATATATGTACTTAATAAAAAATCTTTGAAAGTTTGATTCCCAGGCAATGCAATAAACATAAAAGAAATTTCATATAAGTACTTTCTTTCTCGCACTAGTAAGTTTTGGAATTCCTTACCAGCAGTTTCCTTCTTCCTACAGTCCCGGGTCCTTTAAGCGGGGCGTGAAAAAGCATCTGATGAGGCCGTCAAGCTGGGCGCCACCATTGTTACATTGTGTCTATAAGGGTGACCTCTTTTCTAAGATTTTACCTTGAGTTAACCACTAGGCGAGGTGAATTGACGCTCCAATGTACATAATAGGGAATGAGAATAATAGGGTTCTTCAAGAAGGACATCTAAATCTTGGATTTTATAATATCCAGAGCCTTTTGGACTTAATATATTTTTAATTATATCACTGAAAGAATTCTTTATGGCACGTCAATTTGACTTCACCTCGCCTGATGTTAAGCTGAAGGCAAAGTTTCATGAAAGGGGGTCACCATTGCAAACACTGCAAGCATTGCATCTGACGAGGTCATCAAGCTGAGTGCCACCATTGTAACACTGTACGTGTTTGTAATGGTGACCCTCTTTTCTGAGACTATACTTTGAACTTACCATTAGGCTAATAAACGCTCCGATGCCATAGAAAATAAAAGTATAGGGTTGCGCACCTGGTATTGCATACGTCTATAGGCCACGGTAACCACAGTCCATCAGGTGGGACATGTACTTATCTGCTACCTGACTGGTACAGATAAGGAACGAAACACGTATACTGGTAAGGAATTTCTAGACTGGTGCGGTAGACCGTCTCGGTAGACCGAATCAGTGTTTAGTAAAAATAGATCTCTGTCTACCCCTCGAGGGATATACAAATGAAATACTACCTAACACCACTTAAATAAATATCAACTTTCGCAACAACCAGCCAATAAAGTGTTCACAGAAATCGATCAGAAAATTAATATTTGCATATTGCATTCTAATATGTATCGTATCTTAACCGGTTAGATCTTATTTTCCCATATCTTTAAAATCTGTTGGTTGAGTCCTTTGACTTTAACTTGACAGTATATAAATAAAATCAACATAGTATCTATTGCGGGTTTTCTATAACAGAGTTAATTATTAGTTATAGCCCGCGGCTCCTCTCGCGGTTGGGTGAAATTATAGGAGGTGGTAGAATGTAGTAGGACTGCGGAAGTACCTCTACCCTACACAATAATGCAGCTAATAATAACCTTGTGCTGTATTTCCGACAAGTAGGGTAGTCAGAGCTCACTGGAGAGGCTTTGTATTGGTCAGTGGGAAGACCGAGGGCTTAAGTTGACACCGCTATATGACGGTATGAACCATTGCTTTGTCTTCTACACTGATAGTACCAAATCTCTCTTAATCTTCACCTTAGACCCTCTACCTACCGTCTACTGGGTCAATATTTTTTTACAGGGTCGCCGGCATGCTTGTAACCCTTGCAGACATTAATAGGTCATAATCACCACTTTTTATAAGGTGGGCCGTGTGCTACCATCCACTTAGAACCCTTCAAATACCCTTCTTGAAGAGGCCCATATTGTAGTTGAGATTACCGCAGCAAGGAGTTCATTCTAAAGCATGAGCGTGGACAGAATGAAGTTTCTTTCATACCGCACAGTGGGCAGCGTTTTCAGTCAAAATGTGTGAGGGTAATACTCATGCCTAAAGATAGCAGTGCAATGATAGTTTCTAAATAAGTTCTAGAATACAAATGTTTTATAATAACTATGTACAACGAAACTATTGCCACTGTGGGGCAATCAAGCGACATTTAGTAACTAAATAAGTTTGTTGCCAAAGTACAGACTTATTACTAAATTGTCAACTTGCAATGCGACAATTTTATTGTTAATTGTTAATTTTTTTTGTTATTAGGATTGAAATTAACTGAAACTATTACGTTATACTGCGAAATGTAACATAGTAGGTAATATTTAGTGCTTGTGATTCCAAGCCCAAACTATATAATTTAACGGAGGTAGGACACGACGGTATCTTCCGTCCGAAATGAGCTGTCCAACTGGGGAAGTACCTCCGCCCTACAGAAGACCGCGGTCATAATAACCATCGTGTTGTGTTCCCGCCGGTAAATAGGGTAGCCAGAGCTCACTATACCCCTCCTTCTCCTCCCCTTCGTAGCCTCCCCAACCCTTTCCAGCTCTCCCCCTTTCCCTTCAGGGTGGGCAACGCGTGTGTGACACCCTTAGTGTTGCACACGTTCATAGGCCACGGTGGCGGCTTTCCATCAGGTGGGCCGTGTGCTTGTCTGCCACCTACGTAGTAGAAAAAAAAATATAACCCTATCTGGTTTCGTGACTGCCGGGGTGCTAGGAATACGTTGGCTACAGTATTATCTCACCTCCAGCAACTAAAGACCCAAAGACTTTGTGCGTTTTAGTAGGTTCGAGTAAGATATGACCTCCCCAACCGGCTAGATTGCGCGGTCACCGCCTCCTTTTGCGAGCAAGTCGAGACCACTTGGGCGTCGGAGGTTGCAGAATAACCTCCGTCCTCCATGAGTACAGGCCTGCCTGTCACCCTACAAGAATCAGGCCGCGACCAAAAGCGTGCTTCCTCAAATGCAGGGGTTAGATGGGGATACCGTGGTTCCTACACCAAAAGAATGAGGTCATCTTGATAGAGATGACCCTGATTCTGCCAGGGTGAGAGAAATAAGTATTATGTTATAGAATTATGACAATCAAAGAGCCAAAGATGGCGTACGTCGGTTTGGGTATGACATAACCACCTCCGTCGACTTCGGCGAGGGTGGTATCCGTGATGATTTGCGCTCGGAAAAAACCCAAGGCACAGACATAACAGTTATAACATAACATAACATAACATAAACTCATGCCTATATTTCCGAAGGGGTAGGCAGAGGTGCTAGCACCCACTTTTCGCCAGTTTATGTTTAGGTCCCATTGTGTCAGGTGGCGAGCCTATTGCCATTAACCGGGCACTTATAAACCTGCGATAAATACACACATAACTTTGTAAAGTCATTGGTGTGTGACATGTTAAAACCAGGGACCGAACCCGAGACCTCGTCTCAGCAGTCCATTATCCATACCACTAGGCTACTGCGGTATTCAACCATCTTTGAATAACGTTAAGAGAGCTTCACTGCCGTCAGCATAGGAAACAGGTTTTCCAACTGACAACACAAAAACTGCTCAGTCAGCTCTGGCTACAACCTTCACCGGAATACAACACAAGGTTAGTATTAGCCAGGATGTTCTGTAGGGTGGAGGCAGTTCTACAGTTGAACTGCTCAATTGATACGAGAGATTTAAGATTTAGAAACTTCTAATGAATTCTAGAAACAGGTTTCTCCATAACGTCCTTCACCGTTAGAGCAAATAATAATTAATTTTCCAAAATGATCTACAGACAGGTCGGGCATATAACATAACATAAACTCACACCTTTATCCCCGAAGGGGTAGGCAGAGGTGCTAGCATCCACATGCGCATAGGTGGCGAGCCTATTGCCATTAACCGGGCACTTATAACCTGCGATAAATACACACATAACTTCGAAAACCATCGAAAATCATTGCTGTGTACCATGGTAAACCTGGGATCGAACTCGAGACCTCGTCTCAGCAGTTCATTACCCATACCACTAGGCCACCGCGATTCTAATAATAATTAATTTTCCAAAATAGTCTTTAGACAGATCGAGCCGGATGAATATAGTATGTTTTATTATATTATTCCTTTCTATTATAGTTATTTATTATTACATATAAAACTAGTTGGCAAATATGTTAGTTGTTCATCTTGTTTGGTTACTTACATCAGATAGTGGTAGACGTGTATTTAAAAGTGCCAACAAGAAGCCGGTATTGTTATTGGTATATATATTGGCCCCTTGACGTCACTGACGTCGTTATTATTGCTTTTAAAAATGCACCTACTGAGTCCTTCTCTGCACCATCTTTGGTTGACTGGTTGCTCTCGACAGGTTGCAGCGACGCGTCATCCGCATTATTGGGAGTCCTGAGGTCACAAATACCCTTGAACTTTTGCAGATGCGTAGAGATGTTGCGTCCCTGGCAGTATTTTACCGTTTTTACCATGGTAAATGTTCTGATGAGCTCTTCCAATTAACCCCACCCTCTCTTTTCCTACACAGGACAACACATTAGCTTAGATGTCACCCGCATACTGTACAGAATATTCCATCAATAACCAAGTGTAATAAAAAATGTTCTCTAAATGTACTACTAAATGCATTTTTGAGATGCTTTTTAAGGATAACACGGACAGCCACAGCGGAGAAGGTCAAATCAACCAATTTCTAAACAATCTGCACACTTTATCGCTTCTCTTGCGACATGGAGTCAAAATATATGTGCCGGAACCTATATACACGGCTTGCAGATAAACTTTCTGCATAAGAAACCCTGCTATGGTTTGCCAAGCGATTACAATATGGGGTTCAAGAACAGCATTAGAAGGTTTCTTCAGGGTCGTCAGCACGAGCGTGATGCCCCTCATGTTGCACACATCCATAGGCCACGGTAACAACTTTCCATTAGGCGAGCCGTGAGCTTATATTTTTTTTTTTATACTACTTAGGTGGCAGACAAGCACACGGCCCACCTGATGGAAAGCGGCCACCGTGGCCTATGAACGTGTGCAACCTAAGGGTGTCACACACGCGCTGCCCACCCTGAAGGGAAAGGGGGAGAGCTGGGAAGGGGTGGGGAGGCTAGGAAGGGGTACACAACACGATGGTTATTATGACCGCGGTCTTCTGTAGGGCGGAGGTACTTCCCCAGTTGGACAGCTCATTTCGGACGGGAGATACCGTCGTGTCCTACCTCCGTTAATCTAACACTTTACTAGTTTATGAATCCTAAATACAATCTCTCTTAGACCTTTCAAATAATCATTCATTTCAAGGTTGAACTCCGAAGTAAAAGTGTTCATCCTTGTCTCGTATATTTTGTATGTTACATAACATACATAAACTCACGCCTATATCCCCGAAGGGGTAGGCAGAGGTGCTAGCACCCACATGTCGCCAGTTTATGTTTAGGTCCCAATGTAAAATGGCGAGCCTATTGCCATTAACCGGGCACTTATAAACCTGCGATAAATACACACATAACTTCGAAAAGCATCAATCAAAAGTCATTGGTGTATGCTATGGTAAAACCTGGGATCGATCCCGAGACCTCGTCTCAGCAGTCCATTACCTATACTACTAGGCTACTGCGGCTAGCATGATTTTTGATGTTTTAAAGTTTGATGATTTGAAGTTACATGATCTAGAATATTTGTATTAAAGTTGTACATCCCATACATGGTATAATCAATCAATTACTCTATCCACTGCTAGACATAGGTCTCTCATGATGTTGGGAGTCTTCTGTTTCCACACTGGCTGGGGTTGGTATAAGGTTTCATTTCAAGTTATCCTTCTCTCGCAGTGATATCTATCGTCGCTCTATTCCACTTGAATCCATTAAATAAATCCATCGATGGATTAGTTTCCACCTTTTTTTCCACTCTGATCCATCGATGAATTTGTTTCCACTTTTTGTTCCACTCTGATTCATCGATGGATTTGTTTCCACTTTTTATTCCACTCTAATCCAATGCCGCGATGGATTATATTCCACTGCATATCGTCTGCGTTTTCCATTAGTTGCCTCTTACGATACCCTTCGGATGAGACGGGATGGTGTTATTCTTTCCCCGCTACTACACGGAACAGGAACTGGAATTATGAATATCTAAATATATTTCATAACTTAATACCTACTATATAGTTTTGTTTGTTTTTTTATAAAAATTCTAGGACAATCTACACAACGCCACCTAGACCCATGGTAAGCATAGTTATGGGTCTAGAATGCGGATAAACATGCTTAAATACTTTTTTTGTAAATACACACATATTATACATAGAAACACCTAATTGAACTTTGATTGAATGTGGTTATTTGAAGAATTATTGGTTCGAATTGATTTATTTTTCCGCTAAATAAACCATATATCGAGGTACGTTATAAGTTTTTTATTATCACACTACAATATAAAGAAGTGTAACAGTGATCATAAATGTCAACGAATCTGGCAGATACCCGCACAATATTAGAAAAATTGTTAACTCATTGGTATAATTAGCTTACAAGTATGCTTAAGTTCGCTTCGAAGTATGCCACGGGCGAAGCCGGGTACGTCCAAATAGTATATTAATATTAATAAAATAGATAGATTAGTTAGAAGGTCAACCACTTACAAGGTCAAATTATTATTCAAATTATTAATAGTAATGAAATTCAAATGTTACAATTGAAGATGATTGTAATGAATATTTAAATTATATTTTTAAACGAAAAGCTACTTATGTTATAATTTAATTGTAAAGCAATTATGTTTGTATATTAGAGAAATTAAAAAATATTATTGGGCTATGGTATAACATAACATAAACTCACGCCTATATCCCTGAAGGGGTAGGCAGAGGTGCAAGCACTCGCCACTCGCAATTCGCCAGTTTATGTTTAGGTCCCAATATAATAAGTGGTGAGCCTATTGCCATTAACCGGGCACTTATAGACCTGTGATGAATACACACATAACTTAAGAAGGACCTCTGACTTGTAAAGCACGCCCACATGCTTTCAAAACTATGCAAGGTCCCCAAATACGATAAGGCTTGAATTATTTCATTTTTACTTTTTCGGGGTATTTTTTGTGTTGGGGACTTTTTTAATTCTTAATTTATACTTTATTAATGTTAAATCTATTTGATACTCACACTGAGAAAAAATGCCAATTTGTGGCAGCCATCTTGGACATACACACAGACACGCAGACATCTCGTCAAACAAATAACATCCCATTGTTTTAGATCAAAAATTGCTCATTTTGGAATCTTATTTTGTGAAATATTAATTTTAAACTAGTGTAAATTAAAAAAAATGCTTTTTTTATAAAGTGTAGGTATATTTTTATACTAAAAATTTTAAGTATTTAATATTGTGTGAAAACCCTTACTTAGTTATATTTTACAATGTAATATATAAAGCTAACTAGCACAAAAGAAATGAGCAGAACTTTCCAAATCTTTAACAACCTACGAAGACAACAATAAATTATATAAAAGCTACTTATTATCTTATGAAACGTTTGTATTATTACTTCCTATTATTATGAAATTGTATTCGTACTACAGTGTGGACAAAATACAATATAAGTTTGCTTTTATACAAAAGAGTTCAACGCGCGCTGTTTCTTTTACACTCAATTTTGAAGATTTAAAATCACTGCAAATTTTATATGCCATATTGAAATTGGAAAATTTTATGTATAAGACAAAAGTAAGGACTATAAGGAACCTTTTTAAGTGAGTTACTTTACCTACTGATCTACTCTGACCTCTAATACTTGCGTTCTTGGCAGTATTTTACCGTGTCGACCATGGTGAATGTTTTTCCTATTAATTCCACCCTTAACTTTCCTACAGTTAGTCTTGGAATCCCTTACCAGCTCACGTGTTTCCTTCCTCCTACAGTTCTGGGAATCTACGGGTCGGTAGTACGAATATGACGCCCCTGGTGTTCGTATTGGGACTCCTTTTTCCGCACCTAGCCTCTCTTTCTGGGCCATTGTGATCGTCGGGGGGCTACTGCCTCGCATTCCAGTATTACGTGGGCGGCCGTTTCCTCGGCAACGAAGCAGCCCCTGCAGAGGGAGCTGTCTGTTAGACCGATGGTATGTAGGTGTTTGTTGAGAGGGCCCCATAACAATTTTTAGACTTTTCTGTCTAAGTTTAGGAGAGCCCCTGGTGTTACAAACGTCCATAGGCCACGGTAACCACTTTCCACTAGGTTCTTCTTTTTCTGTCGAATCGATGGCATTTTCACTTCTATCAAAGTGACAGAATTGGTTTTGACTTGCCATTGTGGTGTACTAATTAGTTTTACGGCAGCGCCGCTACTCACGGAGAGGGCCCGGGCATAGGTTTCGCTCTTCGGGAAGGCTTACTACGTCCCCTGTTTCAACGTTCCATTCAGTATGTTCCATTAGGTGGGCCGCATGCTTGTCTGCCACCGAGGCGTATAAAAAGAAGTGTCACAGTCAGGATTCAAACCCGGGACTCTAAAGTATTAAGCCTGACTCCTTAACCACTAAACTACGGATGCTTGTCTACGCCTGAGTCTATATTTCCGAAAAGCTAATGATTCTTTTTCTTTTGTCTATAGAAATATATCGCGTCACACATGCACTGTTGCGCGTACGCACCTCGCCCATTTGAAGAACAGCATCGATAAAGTTCAGGTACATATTTCACTTCTATAACATGCATTAAACCGCGGTAGCCTAGTGTTATGGGTAATGGACTGCTGAGACGAGGTCTCGGTTACGATCCCAGGTTTTACCATGGCACACACCAATGACTCGATGCTTTTCGAAGTTATGTGTGTATTTATGGCAGGTTTATAAGTGCTTGGTTATTAGGCTCACCACCCGTTACATTGGGACTTAAACATAAACTGGCGAAATGGCTAGCACTGCCTAACCCTTCGGGGATCCACTAACCAGTTTATCAAAATTGGGCTACTTTTTTACATTACAAGTTTTTTTGGTAGGTATCGTGATAACTAAGCCCTTAAATAGTAATTATTGAGTGAATTGAGTGCTTTTCAAAAGCAAATAATATATATAAATATAATATAATATTAAATTTGAATGAATCAATTTCGTAATTGACCTTGAAATTTGGTCTCATATCGAACTATAACCACTCTGAATGTAGATGGCGTTTTAATTAATTTGTAATGAGAATTTAGACTTATGGTATGATTCTGAAGCCGACCGCCGACCGCACCAGAAAATACAGCACACCCAAGCAGTCTTTACCTAAGCCTGGGGCACTGGACACACAAGAATTTTTTGTGGTCTCCTTTTGTTTTATGATTATACCATTTAGGTAGCAGACAAGCTAACAGCCCACTTGAAAGATTGGTTACCATGGCCTATGGTCGTATGTAAGACCGAGAGCGTAGATCGTCGAAAAATTGTCTTCAAAATAACAGCACGAAAACACTCCAGTATTTTTTTTCTGTGAGAAAAGTGTTCTTAAGTTGGTGTGAGAAAAATTGTCGCTCCTTCGGTGGGCCCCCTCTGAAGCGGTGGGCCCTGGGCACGTGGCCCTAGTGTCTCTAGGGTAAAGACGGCATTGAGCACATCGTGATATAAATTTGAAAGTAATAATGTTGTTCATCGTTTTAATACATTGCGGTAATACATTCTCAGTTACATATAACTAGCTGATCCGCGCATCTTCGTCTGCGTCACCCCGTTTTTGCAACATTTTTCATTCCTGCTCCGCACCTGTAGGTTGTAGCATGATGTTATATACATATAAACCTTCCTTTTTTACCATTCTATCCGTTAAAAAAACCTCATCAAAATCCGTTGCGTAGTTTAAAAGATTCACGTGTACAAAGGGACATAGGGACAGAAAACGCGACTTTGTTTTATACTATGTAGTGAGAATGAATATTCTAGGACAATCTACACAACGCCACCTAGAAAATGTAAAACAGTATAATTCACGGTATATAGTCATGTCGTATGCGGTCGACTACAGAATCGTACCTTTAGATTGTACCTTAAATAAATTATAATAATCAGGATTGTGCAATGACCTAATTTAATCAATACCATTACAATTATTATACCATTACAATTATTGAATTAATTGAATTATTTGCGATACTAACATAAGTAAGTTGTAACTGGTCTAACGTGAACTAGGTATTACTTATCACTACATAGTATAAAACAAAGTCACGTCCTCTGTCCCTATATCCTCATATGCCTAAATCTTCAAAACTACTCAACGGATATTGATGTGGTGGTTTATATGTGTATAGCATTATGCTATAACGGACAGGTCCGGAGCAGAAGTGAAAAATGTTGTAAAAACTGGGTGACGCAAACGAAGTTGCGCGGGTCAGCTAGTATTACATATGTTGTGGTTTAAAAGTAACTAAAAATTGAGGTAGTATATAACGGTATTTCTCGTCCTAATTAAGCAGTCCGTTTGGGGAAGTACCTTCGAAATACAGAATACCACGGCTAATAATAACCTTGTGTTGTGTTTGCGATGAGTAGGGTAGCCAGAGCTCACTGGAGAGGTTTTGTGTTGTCAGTGGGAAGACCGAGAAACCCTACTCGGTCTTCTGCACTGACGATACAGAAACTTTCTGAACCTTTACCTCTCCTCCCCCTCCCCTCTACATGGTTAGCAGCACGAGTGTAACGCCCTGGTGTTGCAAACGACCATAAACCAAGGGAACCAGTTACCATCATGTGGGTCGTGTGCTTGTCTTCCACATAAGTGGTATAAAAAAACCACAGATGACCCAAGGTTAGCCGGGGCAATATGGAACGTCCGATTGGGTACAATCATATTACTGTACCCAACCCAGGAATCAAACCCACTAAATGATCTGGTAGCAAACATAAACGCAACCTTACCATTAGATCAACAATTAAAAAAACTTTCGAAAGCATAATCTGCAAAATAACTGTCAACCGTTGAACCGTTATCTTAATAGGAACATGAATCTATTTGTTACCAAACATGGGCAAAACCGACGCAAAAACTATGTTACTTAATATAAGTGAAAGTAAATAGTACAAGTGTCCAACATAAACTGATACCTAATTTCATTAAATTACTTTACAGTGATAGCTCTAATTATAATAGCTATAACAGATTATTACCATTTTACTTTGAACTCTTTCCTCATGTATTTTGTTAGGAAATGTAGGCCTGGTTTTAACTGGTTCATGCTAATATTAAATGACCATTTACTTTTGACCTCAGATATCGTAGTTATTAGATTGTAAGATAGATCTTTTTATAATGGTACACAGTTTTGTCATTTAACAGGTCATTTAGCATTAAGAATTAATATTTCATAATGACTTTTGTTATACAAGTTTTTTTTTTGTAATAATCATCACCTTCGTAGCGATTTCCCAACTGCATCCAATTTTTTTATTATTTCTACTTTTACTAAAGCGTTTTGACCTTCCAACCCTGAAAGCATAGCATGCACTAAAACCTCTTCCGACTTCAAAGGATATGATCACCCATCTTAAGGTTGGCCTTCTGCACACGTTTGATGTAGTGAATGAATACATGTCTGTGTCCGTGAAGCCATTTTACGGAGGTAGAACTTGACGGTATCGCCCGTCCCAATTGAGCAGTCCGACTGGGGAAGTACCTCCACCCTACAGAACACCGCGGCTAATAATAACCTTGTGTTGTGTTTGCGGTGACCCTGCTCACCAGAGCGAGAGAGAGGTTTTGTTTTGTCAGTGGGAAGACCGAAAATCCCTTTTTTTATGTATGGCACGTCAATTTGACTTCACCTGGCCTGATGTTAATCTGAAGGCAAAGTCTCAGGAAAGAGGGTCACCATTACAAACACGTTCAGTGCTACTATGGTGGCGCTCAGCTAGACGGCCTCATCAGATGCTTTTTCAAGCACCGTTTTCTTCTCTGTCTTCTGCACTGACAGTACATATACTCTCTTAACCTTCTCCCCTCCACCTTCGCCGTTCCCCCTCTTCTCTATATGGTCGGCAGCACGAATGTGAGGCCCCTGGTACTACAAACGTCCATAGGCCACGGTAACCATTTTTGTCTACCACCTAAATGGTATAAAATGGTTTCCCTGTTCATATATTCAGTCAATTTCTCACGCCTAGGTTTTGTGTAAAGATACATTATGTCGCTCGTGAATTTGTTCTTCTCAATAACTTTATGGTTCTCAGACTAACCTGGTCTATCAGCTAGCTAGAGAACTATTAACATTATCTGAACGTTTTCCCAACTCAGTTGGGGTCGGCTTTCCAGTCTAACTGTGATGCGGATATTTTGCGTGAACCATCTGACCTCCACAACCAATGGTCCAATGACCAATGGCGATATCGAAGTTCCTAGTGAGACTTGTTGGACTTTTGAAGGCTCCAACTACCCGTAACGACTGCTATAAGTGTTTGTATGGCAACCGGGACCGACGGCTTAACGTGCTCTCCGAGGCACGACCAGACTAGTACAAACAGCCATATTCACGCATACAACTTTTTGCACTGAGCCGGTATCAAACCTGCGCCCCGTGCGTAGCAGTCGCGTGCACTACCACCACGCCACGAACTATTAACATTATCCTATAATAGTTCTAACAGCAACATAAAATGCCTATACCAAAAATCTGCGCACGCGTCGCGGCCATACTTTCACTACTGTTACGCAAAACTATAGCAAACGGTTCGCTCCTGGCATTACAAGCGGTTCGCAGACTGCATACGGAGTGGAATTAGATCATGGTGGTACTAAATAGTACCGTGGTACTCGTTCAGTGAGAAATAAGGAAATTAAATCGTTGTACAAATTAAATTAACATATTTCTGAGAAAGATATCTCAGAGCAGTTATATTTTTTAAGTTGGAATAAGGTCTTTTATAGGTGTGTTGACAATATTATGTGTTAACTTTTAAACTTTCGCGTTCCATGATTATAATAATATGTAAACAGGAATTAACGCGATCATGGTATAGTTATATACTTTGGAATGCCTGACGTTTCGCCCAGGTTACACCGGCCGTGGTCACAGGCTGACTGAGTATATTGAGTCATGATCGTGTTAATTATTCCCGTTTACATATTATTATAATATTATGTGTATTTGACAGTTAATTCAGGGCGCGTGGGTTCGATTCCTGCTCAGTTTTATCTATGTTTATCACCTGTAAAATGGTCTATTTTCTATCACAGCAGTCCTCGCCATAGGCAAGGGGATAGACCACTTAACGGCACTTACAAAACCTCAATAACTACACTAATATTTTAAGATTAAAGATTTGTTTTTGTAACTAATAGGCTCCGAAACTACTGAACCAATTTCAATCATTCTTTCACCTAATAAAAGCAACAATATCTAGGAGTAACATAGGCTAATATCATCACCCCACCATCAAAGGGAGCGGAGCAATAATCATAAATCTCAATAGATCTAGTAGATTTCTATACATAGGCGCTAATATTGTTACAAGTAGTATAGAGAGGCAAGTAGAGAATCGAGTAGAGTCGTACAACGCGATAATTGACATCCACGCGGGCGGCTAATCGACAATATTTTATAAATTACACGTGAATAGACCACTGAAACGCAGCCTCGGCCTGAGAAGACTGGCTAGAAACTCTGCGGGTCTTTTCTTTCTGGTCCATTTACAATCATTTACTTAGTCTAGATACAGATATTTGCTTGAGTAGCAAGTGAATGAACAGCTCATTTCTAGGCTTGTTTATCAACCAAATAATCCCTGCATTTCATAATAAGTATTTTGACATAACTTTTTTTTAACATTTATAAAATTTATATAGGCAAATCCTTATATGATTTTAAATTGACATGGTCATTTACACATTCACTGTTAAATCTATCGGGATATTTACCATGTTTGTTTATTTCGTTGAATAACCGATATTTCGGCGCTGTTGCAAGCGCCATGATCACGGTGTACACCGTAAATATCCCGATAAATTTAACAGTGAAGGCAAATCCTTAATTTCATTAGGGAGATTGTTAAATAAACATTCTAGTTTTATGAGTATAATGAGTTGCAAAACCAACAACCGTGTTAGTGCTGCATGCAATTAGCTGTCAACCTGTCCTGCGTATCGCAACCCGAGACCACTTTTTGTGGCCTTATATCAATAAAACTGTAAATTTTATACACGCAATGTTATTCAGATCAATATTTTTGCAATAAATCTGAATATTTACATTCTATTTCTAGAAACGACCATGGGAAGGATGCTACTAAAATTTATTTATTTATTTGAATTTAGTTTAGTGAAAATGTATAACTAATCGCCGCGGTAGCCTAGGGGTATGGGTAATGGACTGCTGAGACGAGGACTCGGGTTCGATCCCAGGTTTTACTATGGCACACTGGACCTTTCGATGCTTTTCGAAGTTATGTGTGTATTTATCGCAGGTTTATAAGTGCCAGGTTAATGGCAATAGGCTCGCCACCACATTAGGATCATAACACAAACTGGCGAAATGTAGGTGCTAGCACCTCTACCTACCCCTTCGGGGATATAGGCGTGAGTTTATGTTATGTTATTTTATGTAAAACTAGCTGACCCGCGCAACTTCGTCTGCGTCACCCCGTTTTTGCAACATTTTTCATTCCTGCTCCGCACCTGTTGGTCGTAGCATGATGTTATTACACATAAACCTTCCTCTTTAACCATTCTATCTATTAAAATAAACTGTATCGAAATCCGTAGTTTTTAAGATTTAAGCGTACAAAGGGACATAGGGACAGAGAACGCGACTTTGTTTTATACTATGTAGTGATGTATACCAGAATTTGTATCATTGTACATATTACTAAGTAGGTATACAATTCTATATATCTATACATTGTACTTATATTATGCAATATTTTGTTATTATATACACACTGCCCATAAAAATAGTAAACATGATGTAATTTATTACGGTAATGAAACAGTCTTCATCATATTTTTGTTTCACAGTGATTTTCGTGGTTTTACTTGCGCTTGAGTTGAATAATATCACATTATGGAGGCGTTGAACTGTAGTTTTGAATATAACTTTATAAATTCAAAATTAAAAAAACCATATATTCTATATAGACCACTAAAATAAAGTCGCGTTCTCTGTCCCTATTTTTCTTGTCCCTTTGTATGCTTAAATCTTCAAAGCTATGCAACGGATTTTGATGCGGTTTGTTTTAATAGATAGAATGGTTGAAGAGGAAGGTTTATATGTATATAACATCATGCTACAACAAACAGGTGCGGAGCAGGAATGAAAAATGTTGCAAAAACGGGGTGACGCAGACGAAATTGCGCGGGTCATCTAGTAATCAATAAATTTCTATGCGTATACCCAGTAGGGTAAAATAGGGCCATTCGATCTCTTCTCGTGGATGATGTGGAAGGCGACAGAGAGGGAAGTGACCACCAAAAAGTAAAAAATAACAAATTCCTGGGTGGACCAATAACTGGCAAACACTCTCACTAGTTCTCGAAACGATCTAAGGTCCCCCGACACGACAACGCATGAATTAGGTATTATTTACTTTTTGGAAGTATTTTTGTGTCGAGGGATTTTTTAAATTTTTATTTAATTTTTATTTTATACTTTCCCCTAATTTATGGTACCGAATATTATAGTTGTGTAATATGGGTTCTTTATTTAGGACCAGCTGTTGCCCGCGGCTCCGCCCGCTTGGACTACTTACCCCCTTCCCGTTCTACCATTTCAAGCATTTTCATATTTATTCGCCTTTTAAACCTTCTCTGGACTCCCACAAATAATTCAAGACTAGAAAGAAGACTAGAAATTAGCCAAATCGGTTCAACCGTTCTCGCGTTTTATTGAGACTAACGAACAGCAATTCATTTTTATATTAATTTGACTTCACGTCGCCTGATAACAAGCTGAAGTCTAAGTCTCAGGAAAGAAGGTCTCTATGAAGTACAATAAACTCTAATAAATTCGTTATATATCTTTAAAAATCGTTTGACGAATGACCTCGGGTCGGCGTTATTATAATAATTAATATATAGCGCTAATATTAAGTTAACTAATGTTACACGAAACTCTTCGAAATCGCAATAATAACCACTTATTACCAACAATCACTATTATTTAATAGTACACACGTTATGTATTGTGTCGTGAAATACTCATTCATATATCTTTTCACTTTCTTTTGTTCTGCTATACAATGGTATATAAAAAATATATTCTGTACAGTTCCTAGGTTGATATAGGTGAGAAGTTATTTCTGTGTCTGTTGTATATCCCCTCCACCATACTGAATATCGCCGTTTAATAACCTTGTTTTGTGTTTCCAATGGTGAGTAGGGTAGCCAGAGCTCACTAGAGAGGTTTTGTGTTGCTGACGATACAGAATGTCTCTGTTCTTACAGGGGTTACGGC
Organism: Pelosia muscerda; assembly: GCA_963691645.1. NCBI lineage: Eukaryota > Metazoa > Arthropoda > Insecta > Lepidoptera > Erebidae > Pelosia > Pelosia muscerda. Next base: position 1,000,137 of record OY829126.1, on the reverse strand, counting down.
ACGAGTGTTATTCCCATGGTGTTTCACTGGCCCATAGGCCACGGTAACCAATTACCATCAGGTGGGCGGCGTGCTTGTCTGCGACCTAAGTTGTATAAAAAAATATATATTTATATAGATATTTTTTTATGGCACGTCAATTTGACTTCACCTCGCTTGATGTTAAGCTGAAAACAAAGTCTTATGAAAGAGGGTCACCATTTTGCGAACACGTTCAGTGCTATAATGGTGGCGCTCAGCTTGACGGCCTCATCAGATGCTTTTTCACGCTCCGCTTAAAGGACCCGGGACTGTAGGAAGAAGGAAATACGTGAGCTGGTAAGGAATTCCAGGACTTAATGGTGCGGCAGAGAAAAGACAGATAGATAGTACAGCAAGAAATTTACAAGATAAGTAGTAGGAGTTACAGTTGTTCTAATGTGGGCGGCCTTTTCGCTGGAAGCGATCTCTTTCAGGCAACCTTATCTTTATGCAATTCAAATGCCAGAAAAACAGCCCACCTGTAGCCTTAGCACGAAATACTATCGAATTCGTAATATAAAGGTATAGACAGAACGGAGCATTGCGATTGGCGGGCTACACACGCACACAGGTTCACAAGAGGCAGACTGCCAATCACAATGCTCCGTTCTCTATAACCTTTACATTCCGAATTCGATAGGACTTCCTACTAGTACTACTGATGGAAAATGATAACCGTGGCCTATAGACGTGTGTGCCTTTTTTGAAGAATCCCATATTGTAAGCGCTTGGAAAAACCACAGCAGGGAGCCTAGCGGAGACGATTTGAATATTGGAGGTCGTAGAACTATCTCCATTCTGCACGACCGCTGGCTTAGGGTGCCAGGTGGAGTCACCTGTCATTTCCCTATCCGGAGAAAGATAGGTACACCGTAGTCCAACATCCAAGACAATCGTAGCACTATACTGTGACATTTTAATTCTAAACTATGACATTATAATTATAACAATACTAATAATAATTCATTGATTGTATCATGACATTGTGGCTAAGTCGCTTTTAAATCAATTTGTATGCCCAAGTGACAAAACATAGTGAACCTACTATTTATATATAAGATGTTTTACAAATAAAGATATTCTGATTCTGATTCTGATTCTAATTCTATGTCAGCCGGGGCATGGGGGATATCCCAGAGGCTACCTTACTCTCGGCAACTGCCGGCTCGAGTCGCCTGTGCGGTTTAAGTCGGTTCGATTTCTACATAATCACCCTCGTTGACGACGACAGAAGGTTGTCTGTGGGCATTTCCGCACAGATGAATTATTGTATCTTATTAATCACCAATCCCAAATCTATTCCCAACTCAGCTAGGGTCGGCTTTCTAGTCTATCTAAGATGCGGCTGAATTACGATAATTTCTGGGAAGCGACTGCCATCGGACCTCCACAACCGAATTCATATAATTCATAATTCATATTTTAATCCCGTAAAGTAGTACAACATTCTCGACGCCCTCCGTGGCGTGGCGGTAGTGAACGCGACTGCCATGCAGGAGGTGCGAGTTCGATTCCCGCTCAGTGCAAATATTTGTGTGCATGAATATGAATATTTGCATTGGTCTGGGTGTTTCTATGTATAATATGTATGTATTCACATAAAAAAGTATCCAAGTATGTTTATCCGCATTCTAGAACCCGTAACATAAGCTAGTTAAGCTATGCTTACCATGGGTCTAGGTGGCGTAGTGTAGATTGTCCTAGAATATTTATTTATTATTTATATTTATTTACTTACCCTTGAGTAGGGGACGTAGTAAGCCTTCCCTAAGAGCGAAACCTATGCTCAGGCCCTCTCCGTGAGTAGCGGTGCTGCTGTTTGTTAAGTTACGGGTAGTTGGAGCCCTCAAAAGTCCGACTAGCCTAACTACAGAACTTCGATATTGCCAATTTAGATGTGGAGGTCCAATGGCAGTCGTTTCACGGAAAATATCGAAGTTCAACCGCATCTTAGTTAGACTAGAAATCCGACCGCCGAGTTGGGAATAGGCTCAAAGAATGACATAGATGATATTAGATGTGTGTGTTTTTCAAGGTCGACCCCGACCTGCCTGCCCACTTTTACGTGCTTTATATACATTACCTAGATTTAACATAAATACATTACAAATTAATATTATTCAAGTGTATTACTCTGCAATTGCATAACGATAATCTCCCATCTAACATATGAACGCATCAAACTTTCTATTGATAAAAATTACGCGCGAGAAAGCCGTTCTGTTCACTGAGTCTGGGTTCAATGCCTGTGCGGTGAATAATTGCAGCAATTAAACGACAATGGATCAGTTCAACCGATGTATTGTGGAATCCTGTGTAGGTGATTAGATTGTCCTTTTGATTGCCGTTTTGCAATGGTGTGATGATATTGAAGTTTTACCTATATTCTGAATTAAATGGATGCCATAGGGAGAAAATTGATAAACTACATAGGTACATACATATGGCACTAACATTTCGCCAGTATATGTTTAGGTTCCAATGTAATAGGTGGCGAGCCGGGCACTTATAAACCTGCGATAAATACACACATAACTTCGAAAATTATTGAAAAGTCATTGGTGTGTGCCATGGTAAAACCTGGGATCGAACCCGAGACCTTGTCTCAGCAGTCCATTACCCATACCAATAGGCTACCGTGTTGTTGTAGGTTGATGTTTAATACATAACCTTACACAAAAATTAGGCTAACAAATCCAGCAAATAATTATTCAATCGCAAAAATAAATTGCTATAGCGTGTTCCAACAAACAAACATTGCAGTTTTAATGATAGATAGATAGATGAATATCAAAAAAATCAAGGGCTTTATTGTTGTACAAGACCATGTCCTAAGCTTGGGAATAAAACACAATGGGTTGTATATCTCAACGATCAATTCACTGGTGGTTTGTGGCGTAGAATATGAGTGGTTGGTACTATGTAGTATATGGATATAAGTGAACGTTATGAAGACCTTGTTACTGTAGGAAAACCACTAAAATTTTAATAGAGAAGATGGTTAGAACCCCAGAACAGGAATAACTAGTAGAAATGGGACAAGATAGTTTCAGTAACAGAACGGAGCTTGGGCAACTGCCTCCATGAATTTTTTTTTATTAATTATTGAGTATGTAGGTTATTAAGAAGAATATAATTAATTCACGTAGATTACAAAAATGTTAGTAGTAAAACGGGGTGAATAGGGATCCAAGGGTGAATAGGGATTAAATGGTCAGCTAAATTCTGTACTTATTTTCTTTCAACCGTAATTTTGGACTAGTTCATTGTAATAACAGAATCATCAAATATCTGATAAGAGGCTTATTTGAGATCTAGTAAAAGAAATTATGTAAAATATTCCATTGACCATTTTGTCCCTATTCACCCTTGCATCCCTATTCACCCCGTTATACCGGTACTAAAAATTGGGTTTCCTACAATTTCTTGAAACAAAATGGAAATTTCAAATAAGTAACGACCTAATAATATAATGAATACCAAATACTTGTAAATCGTTACATTCAGTAAAGGAGTGCTTATATTTCAATGACCTTATTATTAAAATAAAATCGCAATAGAGTTCCGATTTAATAAAATAAATATACTTATAATAAATTGTCGGAAGTAGCGCGAATATTAAACAGTGAAACAAAACTATAATTAATTAATTATATCGTTAATATTAATTTTCAAATTGATAAAACAATAAAATCCGGTAAAATATTTTTTTAGATAAATTGTTCGGTATTATAACAGAGACTTAACTCCTTTATTACCGCGTTATACAAAAAATTGTTTACCTTTTTTTAAGTGCCTAAACAAAATATGGTGTATAGTTACTTGTATATACTTACCTATCATCTCTAAAACTAGACTACGAAACTCAATTATTACGTACAATTATAACAACCGGGTATCGAACTAACTACCACCTAGTGCCGCAGTAATACATAATAACTCTTTCAACAGTTACATAATATTGTTGATTCTATCTCCTTAACTTGAGCTAAATATATATACAGAGGACTTTCTACGCCGTTTAAGGTATTTATATGGCAATTGAATATGAAATGTGTACCACTAAGGTGGCAGACAAGCACACGGCCCACCTGATGGAAAGTGGTTACCGTGGCCTATGGACGTTTGTAACACCAGGGGCGTCAAATTTGTGCTGCCGACCATATAGAGAAGAGAAGAAGGGGAAGGGGGAGAGGAGAAGGCTAAGAGTCTCTGTGCTGTCAGTGCAGAAGACAAAGAAGGGTTCCTCGGTCTTCCCACTGATAAAAAAATCCTTTCCAGTGAGCTCTGGCTACCGTAATCACCACCGGAAACACAACACAAGGTTATTGTTAGAAGCGGTATTCGTGTGATATAGGTACATACATAAACATAAGCTCACGCCTATATCCCCGAAGGGGTAGGCAGAGGTGCTAGCATCTACATTATGCCAGTTTTATGTTTAGGCCCCAATGTAATAGGTGGCGAGCCTATTGCCATTAACCGGACACTTATAAACCTGCGATATTTAACACATAACTTCCAAAATCATCGAAAATTCATTGGTGTGGCATGGTAACACCTGGGATCGAACCCGACACCTCGTCTCAACAGTCTATTACCCATACTACTAGGCTACCGCGGTACTTTGAGGCCTATAGGTATATATACGGGGCATATAGGCGTGAGTTTATGTTATGTTATGTTATTCTAACAGTATTTATTTCAATATAAACACTTCGTTAATTCGTTAGTATTCAATAATTTCTGAAGGTGTATGTAGTCTACCTAATCGTTGCCTGTTTCATATTCCTCGCACTATTGGGTTTGTTTATCAACCAATTATACGCATTACAAGCTAGCTGTGTCGACATTACCACTCATATATCAAAGGCTATGTTTCCGTGTTCGCAAAATAAGCGGATATAACCAGCATTTTTCATGAATTTTTACCCGAATACGCCGGCGAGAGGGCGAATAAAACATTTAGGCTTAGTTGCACCAACTACCTGTTAAAGTTAAGGTTTCCGTCAAATTAAACAGTAACATTGATTCTAATGGTAATTAAGTTTAGGATACTACTTGCATGAGTTTACTTATTTTCTTATAAAGAAACAAGAAATCGATAGTTTATTTTATTAACGCTATCTATGTTACTTTTGGTTAAATTACACTTAGGCTGTCAAACGATTATAGATCTATAGTCCAGGATCTTTAAGACCCCACTGTACATAATTTTCTTTGTTTCCCTCTACTGGCCGAACGGCTGGAGGGATTTCAATGACTGAGGTTTCAAATGAAAGGTATTTATCTCCTGCGTGTAGGGTAGGTACATACATAAAAAATGAACAATAATCAAATAATAGGTACCTACATTATTTAACTCGAAATGAGTTCCGCCTGCTTCTAGCTAAATATTTAGTTCTTCTAGTTTAAGCGGCGGTGAAAAAGCATCTGATGAGGCCGTCAAGCTGAGCGCCACCATTATAACACTGTACATGTTTGCAATGGTGATCCTCTTTTATGAGACTTGGTCTTCAGTGCAATATCAGGCGAGGTGAAGTCAAATGTAGATCGACACTGGTCGTCGTCATCCTAATGACCTCCTTTTTTATCATGCGAAAAATTCCCTCGAAACACATCCCGACCCGGGGCCCTCTCTTTCGAGATAACCCCCTACCCTAATAACCTCTGGTTTTCCATAAAATGAACCACGTGCTTGTCTGCCACCTAACTGGTATAAAAAAAAGAAAAAGAAAGGACTTTATGGAAGTTACCTTGAGCCTCAAAACGATAATCAAGTTACATAAAAGAAGTTAAGGCATGACTCTGTTGCCGACCGCATACAGTGTACCGTAATGTAGATATGAATGTGATAATATTGTTTATTGTTATAATTGATTGCGGCTTGTCAATAGGTTCAATTGTATCAATGTTTATTAAACAAGGAACTACACATCAATCGACCGCACATATTGTTCATAGAAATAAAAGAATGTCAATCATGCAATGCGCTCATTTGTTTATATCAACACATTTTAATTTTTTCACATACATTAGCTACTAATGAGCCAACGGATCGTCACATTTTTAATTTCGAAGCCAAGGAATCAAAACTATATACAATGTCATCACATACAAGGATTGATAAACAGAAAACCAGCCCAACTTAGATACACAGTCTGGAACAAAAATAGCATTCGCACAGTCCGCAATCACACATAAGTAGTTGTAGTTATGTTATAAACATTATTTTTTACAAATTCAATTCAACCTTACAAAAATGACTTAAAGCTCTTTTTACAAAGCAGTGTACAAAGTGCGTGTATGAACACGAGCGATGCTAGACTATTTGAAATGAGCGCTCAATTTCGAACTAAGCGCTCATTTTATATGGACAGTTTTGACTCCCTGACGGTGCATCTTGGGTTTTTTGTGTATCAATGCATTTAAGTCTATTTCAGGGTACGCTTGCATGTGCCTGCAGTTGTGTTATGCAGTCGGCTACGGAGTCATACATTTTTTTTTTATTTTTTATTTTTTTGAAAAGAATATTAGCAACCGAAGTTACTAATATTCCCTTTAACCCCTCCAGCTAAGCTCAACGACTTGTGTTAGGAGTGGGTTCACGTCGGTAGTGTAATGGCCAGGATTCGAACCCGGGACCTCTCGATCGTAAGGCCGACTCCTTAACCACTAAGCTACCGCCGCTTTTATCATGACTATAAGCCTGCCACCTCACAATATAGTTCAATCGCGTGTTAATTAAGCAGCTACAACAGTAATTCATATAACTATGAAACTTCCTTCCCTACTATAAATAATTTAATTATCCACGATTGATTTTGTTTACCCAATTTCCGTAGGAAATATGTTATTGTTTTTATAGACTATTAACACTGGCAATACCGATGAAAAATTTCATATGTCGTTGTTGAATTGTACTATTATTTACCTACTTATTATTTTGATTGGTCATTATTATTTCGACATTGTACTTAACTAATATTGACAAAAATTATTTAATGTAATTGGCTATGTATTTATGTTATTATTAATTAATATTAATAAAAATTATAACATAACATAACATAAACTCACGCCTTTATCCCCGAAGGGGTAGGCAGAGGTGCTAGCACCCACATTTCGCCAGTTTATGTTTAGGTCCCAATGTAATAGGTGGCGAGCCTATTGCCATTAACCGGGCACATATAAGCCTGCGATAAATACAAACATAACTTCGAAAAGCATCGAAAAGTCATTGGTGTGTGCCGTGGTAGCCTGGGATCGAACCCATAACATCGTCTCAGCTGTCCATTACCCATACCACTAAATAATAATAAATTATTATTTATTATATTTGAAGGGGACGTCGGTAAGTAGGGTAGCCAGAGCTCACTTTACCCCTCCTTCCCCTCCCCTTCCTAGCCTCCCCACCCCTTCCCAGCACTCCCCCTTTCCCTTCAGGGTGAGCAGCGCGTGTGACCGCTTTCCATCAGGTGGGCCGTCTGCTTATCTGCCACCTACGTGGTATAAAAAAAAAGGAAAAAGTTAATGCTTCGATGGGATTCGAAACATGTTGTAGAACAAGTGCACCGTTAGTTTACGCCTCAAATATGTTGCGAAGGTCTTTTATATCTAAAAATCTGATGCCATAGGACCAACAACATGTTCAACACACAAACATTCCACTACGTCATAACAGAATCTATAATGTGATTAGAATTGATAATACCCACACATATGCCATCAATATTTATGTGATTGCGTTTAAATAACAAGGACATTTGTGGACATTTAATCGACCACGTAACAGTTAAGTGACTGCACGCATAGTTGGGCAATAGAATCCTGTCCATTATAATAAAATAAAAATTCGTTTACTACCAAAAAATGTACAAAGTTTTATACTGTGACCCCATACTAGGCAAAGCCTGTCCTGTGGGTGCCAGATACGATTACAATATGTATGTGAAACATTGTTTGCTCGGGCGTCATCAAAGTTAACACATAATCAGAACTTCACCATGCCATTCACAATAATAAATTTGTTCACCAACAATTATTATTTTTTTTTTTTTTATACTACGTAGGTGGCAGACAACCACACGACCCACCTGATGGAAAGCGGCCACCGTGGCCTATGAACGTGTGCAACACTAAGGGTGTCACACACGCGCTGCCCACCCTGAAGGGAAAGGGGGAGAGCTGGGAAGGGGTGGGGAGGCTAGGAAGGGGAGGGGAAGGAGGGGTATAGTGAGCTCTGGCTACCCTACTTACCGGCGGGAACACAACACGATGGTTATTATAACCGCGGTCTTCTGTAGGGCGGAGGTACTTCCCCAGTTGGACAGCTCATTTCGGACGGGAGATACCGTCGTGTCCTACCTCCTCCATACATACATCCTAATTATTAGCTAAAGTACATTACACTACCAACGTGAACCCAACAACCCACTGAGCTTAAATGGAGGAGTTAAAGGGGATATTCTTCTTCAGTTACTAATATTCTACAAAAGAAAGAATCTAGACTAAGTAAATGTTAAAAAAAATTATAATAGGGGAGGGAGGGGGCCCACTACTCACCCGCGTTTCAACACTCCAACGTAAACAATATTTATTGGAATGTCAAACCGCCCTCTTCAAAGCAAGTAAAAGAATTCTTACCAGAGAGGAGATGTTGTAATATGTTGTGCAATATTCCGCAAGTACTTACCATATAAACATACCAAATAAAAACGAAAAGCCTGCTGAGTTTTTGACGTGACAACGTCTTATAAATTGGCTTGCCGGGTGACACTTCAAGAAACTGCGTTACGCTCCGCTCACGTTATGCGCTCACAATGAGAGCGAGTGAGAGGCACGCGTCCCTTCCACTCGGGCATGGTTAGCCCGCCTAAGAGCGAGAGAGACAGACATACCACTCAAAGTCGTTGTCACGTAAAACTTTCGCCCGTATACCGACTTTACAGGCAACCAATTTTTTTTGCCTGAGTCTTCTCAGACAGAGGCCGCGTTATGAACCTGTGGTCTATTTACTAAACTAAACTATAATATATTATTAATTTTGACGTTTTGTAAGTGGCATTTAATGGTCTATAAGGAATAAATGATATTTAAATTTTGGATATTATATTGTATGAACACATTCCGCCTAGATCCCATTACCCTCACAACTTGAGTTCAAGATATATACCAGTAACTATATTAAAAGTGGTTCACGTCATCGGTAGTGTACCCATGATGTTTTTGCGTCCATCAAGGACAAACATAAACTTTTTACAATTATATATACATACATAAACTCACGCCTATATCCCGGAAGGGGTAGGCAGAGGTGCTAGCACCCACATTTCGCCAGTTTATGTTTAGATCCCAATCCAATAGGTGGCGAGCCTACTGCCATTAACCGGGCACTTATAAACCCGCGATAAATACACACATAACTTCGAAAAGCATCGAAAAGTCATTGGTGTGTGCCATGGTAAAACCTGGGATTGAACACGAGACCTCGTCTCAGCAGTTCATTGCCCATACCACGAGGCTACCGCGGTTAACAATTATATATATTCTTCTTCTTTTTTCGTGTCAACGATCCACCAATGTTTAGACCACTCCAGAATAAAACCTGGCCATATCGACTGCACCGTTAGTAGCTCCGTTCAGGTCGTCTTTAGTGCAGGAGGCAGGGCATAAGGGGCACGAAACTAAGTGCGTCATGGACTGCACGGGGGCGCCGCAGTCACATGCGGCTAGGCCCGGGTCTCGCATTCCCCACCTGCATAAATTTTGCCTCGACCGACCGACCAGTGTACGGAGACGGTTCAGAGACCGCTATATATAATATTATTATATATAATATAATTATATAAAATATATATAATATAATTATATAAAAAAGTCGCCAATATGTACTGACTCTTAAGAACATTTTAACAACACAACGACGTTGCGTTGCTTCGCTTCGATTTCACGCGCGTCTGCGCCGGAGTTGATCTACACGCAACCGACTAGTGACACCATGTTGTTCACTAGCTATGCTATTAAAAAAAATAGTCTTGTCTGTATATTAAAAACATTTAAAAAAGCTTGGGTTATTTTTTTTTTAGTTTTAGGTTTAGTTTTAGTTTTTTTAATGTCAATAAATGACGACTTCCGTGGCTGCGTCTGCTAATTTATGTGGATGAAGCTTTTTTACAACTTAGTTGGCAGACAAGTACACAGCCCACCTGACAGAAATTGATTGCCGTGGCCTATGGACGTTTGCATCACCAGGGGCATCATATTTGTGCTTCCTACCGTGTAGAAGGAAGGGACACCCCTTCATAAAATTAAAATAACTTCTGTGCAGTCAGTGTAGAAGACAAATCTTCCCACTGACAACACAAAACCTCTCCAGTGAACTGAAGGTTTTTCATGAAAGATAATCACCAATACAGACACCAACAATACAATAGCGACCCCCTAATTTTGAAACCCGCAAACGGTCTTTCCTCTGCCGCACCATTAAGTCTTGGAATTCTTTGCCAGCTCACGTGTTTCCTTCTTCCTACAGTCCCGGGTCCTTTAAGCGGGGCGTGAAAAAGCATCTGATGAGGCCGTCACGCTGAGTGCCACCATTGTAACACTTTACGTGTTTGTAATGGTGACCCTCTTTCCTGAGACTTTGCCTTGAGCTTACTATAACCCGGGTAGAAGTCTAACTGACGTGTCCTAAATAAAAAAATATATTAGAAAGGTCTAGGTTAGACATAGAATCCTTCAACTTATCTTTGAGCATTTTTTTTAATAATGTTATTAACTGAAATTACTAATATTCCCTCTAGCCCCTTTAGCTAAGCTCAATGGCTAGTGTTAGGAGTGGGTTCACGTCAGTAGTGTAATGGCCAGGATTCGAACCCGAGACCTCACGATCGTAAGGCCGACTCCTAAACCACTAAGCTACCGGCACTCCGGAGATATAATCAAAAGTCGTATTAAAACTATGCGAGCGAAACTGAGGGCTTAACTAGTAGCTTTTATACATGACTAGGCTTGATTTCTTTGTCATCGTCCAGAGAGCAGAGCTGCCATTTTTGCGACTGGGTCAATATACTTTTTTTATCGTATCATAGACAAGAATATTATTCTTTTGAATACGTAACTGGTGAAGAATATTTAACAGTACAGCAGTTCGTAATCGTATTGTATTGGTACACTTCAACTCTAAAGTATGCGCAAGAGTCGATCTACACGTAACTGAGTAGTGACACCATATTTTACTTTAGATTTTTTAATGACCTGTCATTTTTTTTCTTTTTGCAATGATTTTTATGTTTTTTGGTTGTTTTATGAGTAAAGTTATTTATATATTAATATGCCTTTCATGTAATTATATTTATTTTTAATTCGAAAATTAATAGGTAAATTAATAAATACTATAGAAAAAATACACTAAAACATACATACATATATGTTCACGCCCGTAATCCCTGAAGGGGTAGGCAGAGGTGTATTAAACACCCACATTTTGCCAACTATAATTTTCGTAATGTGGGTCCCACGTAATAGGGGATGAGCCTATTGCCGCTAATCGGGCACTTCGGACACTAAAACAACTAAATAGAAAATATAAAATTCTTGAGCATAGCATGACTCTTGTGGAAGAGTTTCTAGAAGACTGGCAGCATTGCTACGTTGCATAGCAATGCTAATTCTTTATCCTAAAAATAAGCCAGCCATCTGCCAGATGAGAAAGATGAGAATTTATTTTATATGATTTTTATGACTATATTTTTCTTCACAGGTAAATATTGCTGTTTCGTCTATTTGCAGCTGCCTGTAACCCCAGTAAGTGTAATATAAAACCTTTATAACCAGTATGGGTTCAATATACGAGTATGTTATAAGCAATTTTATTTCTGAAAAAATAATTTTCGTATTCAGAAAACTATATCTGTTAAACTATATTTGTTTAAATAAATCAAGAAAGAGAAGAAGAAAAAGAACCAAGGCCTTTTGTGTATCCTGAATCCAGGGATTACGAACAGAATCTCTCATCTCTCTTTAAACATTGAATCTCACTTAACCTTCACCGCTCTCCCTCTTTACATTGGATAAAAAAAACATTATTCATCACACAGAAGTGCTAGTCGCAGGGGCCTTGCGATTGCGAGGCCCAATCTTTTGCTAACTATGTATTACCGTTTTACTTTGGAAAGCAACAAAAAAATTTTATAGCTGTAGCTAAATTAATGGATCTAACCAAATCAAATTATTATCCTCTTCTAACTAGCTACAAAACAGTGTAGTAGCCAACCATTGACTCGAAAAATAAGAAGTCCTGAGAAAAATAGTCCCAGTTGTTATTTCAGTCAATGATTTGACCCTAAGGAGCCTCTCGCCCCATCTAGAGACTGGATTAATTAAAAAATGGCCAAATAGTGGGTCGCTTCCACTATTGAATAACAAGATCACGTTGAAACCGTTAATTTAATTGTTTAACACATATTACGTCATTGGGGCCATATTAAATAACGTGTGGGATTCAAAGGATACCTTATTCGGTGATCATAAAGTCTAAAATCCCATTTATTTAACCGTTAAGTAGGTACCATTTTTGGTATGTCTTAATTATTTGCAACCGTTACAAAAGAGCCTATTAGTAATAGTTCCCCGGTAGTGGATTGGTTTGATGTAATCTGTGATTGGCAGAATTCTTCTGCCATTGCAGCATTTCTTGCTATCCTTAATAGACACACAAAATTAAACGTGTACTGCTCATATAGAACTCTATGAGTGACGTCACTGAGGTCGAAATATATATCGGGAACTATGTTTCAAAAGGGACTACAATATAGGGTTATTCAAGAAGGGTATTAGAAGATTCTTACAGGGTTGCCAGCTCGAGGTGAGGCATACGTACTTATGCCACTTCTCATCAGGGACCTAACCAACACCGCTTAAAAGTAATATTATTTCAATCTTACTGATGGTAAGCTCAAGGCAATATCTCAGGAAAGAGGGTCACCATTACAAACACGCAAAGTGTTACAATGGTGGCACTCAGCTTGACGGCCTCATTAGATGCTTTTTCACGCCCCGCTTAAAGGACCCGGGACTGTAGGGAGAAGTAAACATGTGCGCTGGTAAGGATTTCCAAGACTTAATGGTGCGGCAGAAGAAAGAAACGAACCGCTTGGTTCTTGATGGAATATTCCGCACCGTATGCGTAACATTGAAATAATATTACTTTTAAGAAGTGGTAATAAGGTCCCGAGATGTGCAATACACGTATCTGCATTAGGCGGTACCTATTAAAAGAAATCTAGCATTTTCTAAATCTGTGCCAATATCAATGCAATCTGTGTCCCACAAGAATCGAAGCCGTGTAACTATAGCCAACTATGCAAATAGATTGTCTATATCGATGTGTTAATATACTTACGCGTGCATTTTACAACATAAAACCTTGAATTTTGTCCACGAATTACCCAACTTATGCGCACACTACACCCCCACTACGCTTGGCTAGCGACATTTGCCAGTTTGCCTGCGCAGGCGCCGATCGTAGTACGGTTTTCTGTTTATTTTTTTTAAATTTTGTCAAATTTGTGTTTGTTTTTTGTTCTTTTACGTTTCGTTTTTATGAATTTGTGTTGATGATAGTGTTTTGACTTTGATTTTGAATTTGTTTTGTTTGATTTGAATTTGTTTTTGTGTATTAAATGTTGTGTTATGTATTGTGTATGTGTGTGTGTAGTTAAGAGAGTTGTAGATTTTGTTGTAATATTGATTTTGCTCTCATGTACCTAACTGTGATAATAATTGTTTTAATTTCTATTACAATTACTTTTTAATTATTATATTTAGTAAATGAAGATAAATAATAGTTTAACGAAGAAATATTTCTAAATTTTAAACCAACGATCAAATAAACTAAGTATTTTTTTTAATAAGCTAACTGACCCGACCCGGTTTCGCTTGAGAAAATTTGGTAAAAATAAACGCCACCTACCCGGTTTAAAATACCTATTATCGCGCAAGTGCAAGCAATAGTATGAATAACTTTTATCGTAATAACTGTGAAGCCTAGTAATATGTGTTCTAGAAGGCCGATACTTAGATTTTTTCGTATTTGATACCAACATTAAACATACTAATACAAATAGACATATTGATGTGTACAAATATTTGCACTGAGTGGGAATCAAACCTGCGACCTTCTAACGTAACAGCGGCTGGTTCTTGCCATTAGTGATATCCCTGTCATCATCATCATTGTGTTAGTCTCGGTTGAATTCAAATCGGAGTACAGTGCCATCTGGAGTTCGGAAGCGCTTAGGTAAAATTATCACAAAGCGTGTACACATTACACGTGACGTGGCAGTAGTGAACACGACTGCTATACAAGGTTCGGTTCCCGCTCAGTGCAAATATTTGTGCGTATGAATATAGCTGTTTATATTATTCTGGTTGTGCCCCAGAGAGCACGTTAAGCTATCGTTCCCAGATGTCATAAGAATTTCTATGGCAGTCGTTATATAGGGGAGATAGGTGTCCCACATAGTAGGGGTGAGCCTATTGCCGTATTCCGGGCATTATTGTCGACTCGAGCCATGCATTTGAAAGCTGAGTTGTATATTGTACCCTATCCCTTAGTCGCCTAGGTCCAAATTCTACTCTTCTCGGGAACCACTTAACACGAAATTAATAATAGCATATTATAACACATCTAATTGAGTACCTCTTTTATTAAAGTAGGTTAACTGAGAATAATGAAGTTCACACAATATGTTGGGCTGTATCTGTATCACATAATGTAATTATCAGTAGATGTTATTGTATAAAATAATAAAAAACAAATGTAAGTGTGAAGTACGCGGGACTTTTTTTTCAATGCTGTGCGGACAAATACGACAATTTGAACCTTATTGCAAGGAGTTAAAGTTTGAAATAACTTTATTACAATTCAATGACATACGTCTAAACTTTTTCGTAAATATTCAAACTTCGATTCTAAGTATGAAACGTAATAAATACTTTTTTATCTATAGTAAAATAGTCTCCAACAGTTAAGGTTCGTTTCCGTTTTGTAGTACGTACGATTTGAGCTGTTTTATTATTGTTTACTAGTAATGCAACGTATTATTAACCGTTGTATGTGTGAGTTTGGCGACATTGGTTTTGCTATTAAATCTGTCATGTCTTATTTCTAATAGTTTTATATGTTTTGTAGTTTTTTCTTCACAATGAACTCAATGTTTACTTTTAAAATTGCTGACTGTCTTCTAATATACCAGTCTTCATTATTCTTGTGTTAATTTCGGTGGTATCCAAAGCTGTCATTCCAAAGTCCGTGGTCCAATTTTTCCATTCTAACTGCGTCGCGGTTGGATTAAATATTTTGTGTAAAGTGACTGCCATATGATATCGACAACGCGTTGGCGATATTGAAGATTTACAGTTAAATCAGCTGGTTTCTAACTTTATTAGTTAATCTGTAAATTCTCTTATTTCTTACTTTTTAGTTTCTTTTTCGTTTTAAATAATCCGAAGGGGTTGGTAGAGATGTTAGCACCCACATTTCGCCAGTTTATGTTTAGCCATTAACCAGGCACTTATAAACCTGCGTTAAATACAGACACAGTTTCAAAAAACATCGAAAAGTCATTAGTGTGTGCCATGGTAAAACCTGGGATCGAACCCGTTTTAAATTTATTGGTAAAATTTTAATTTTCCCTCTTTTATCATTCGTCATTGCGAAGGTTTCCATCATCAGGTCAGGCTAACACGGAGGAAGGGAACATCGGTTGGGCCGTGTGCTTCTCTTCTACTTAAGTGATAATCACACACACATACACAATCATAACCCTAAAACCCCCACAGGAGTTCAGTAAATGAATAACAACGAGATTGAACCCAAAAAGGGTATAACCCAGAGAATTATATATTATATAAAAGATATATTTTATTTGTATTTCAAATTCGCGTTGTATGCTGTGTTTATATATATTGTATTCTATTATTACGACTATTATTTTGGGTGATAAGCAGATGTGCTGAGATGTGATAGCAAAGTGAAATTGAAAGTTATAAAAAAGTGACATTATAGTGTTATTTGTGCGAGATATAACAACAATTGGTATGTATATTTTTATTTTATACTAGCTGCTCCGCTGCTCAATTTAAATCCCGTGCCGGCTGTACCTTTTATTCATATTTCCGCGTGTATTTCTGCTCCTGAAGCCCACTGCAACTTTTATACATTTCCTTAAAAATTCCACGTGTATTTCTGATCCCATTCCAGCTATACCTACTATTTAATGGCGATCACATAAGTATCCTATGTCCATCTCCTGGTTCCAAGCTACCTACCCACCAATTTTTAGCCAAGTTGGTACAGCCGTTTTTGAGATATAAATAGTTACATATGCACGAAAACATTGCATGACTTGCAGATCACGGTAGACACTTTCCATCAGATGGGAGGTTTAGATTACCTAAACATGTGTTTTACACTGTTAAATCTTTAGTAGTAAGTTCATAATGTTTCTGACTTAAAAAATATAGTGATATATAAAATTACTAGGTGACCCGCGCAACTTTGTCTGCGTCATCCCGTTTTTGCAACATTTTTCATTCCTGCTCCGCACCTGTTGGTTGCAGCATGATGTTATATACATATAAACCTTTCTCTTTAACCATTATATCTATTAAAAAACAGCACCAAAATCCGTTGCATAGTTTAAAAGATTTAAGCATTCAAAGGGACATGAGGACAGAGAACGCGACTTTGTTTTATACTATAAATAATAGATAAATATTCTAGGACAATCTACACAACGTCACCTAGACCCATGGTAAGCAGAGTTTAACTAGCTTGTGTTACGGGTTCTAGAATGCGGATAAACATACATAGATACATTTTTTTGGTAAATACATACATATTATACATAGACTATGTAGTGTTAATGTATTATAAAAAAAATACAGTGTATTTTTTTTAATTACTAGTATTGAATCATATGTCCACATATTTTGGCGGACAATCAGAGCGTGAACTATGATATAACATATGTGCATATACTGAAAATATATATTTATATAGGTAAATACATATACATCAGGTGGGCCGTGTGCTTGTCTGCCATCTAAGTGGTATAAAAAAAATACTGGCGTGCTAACAGGCTGCGCTCGCGCAACTTTATTTTTTTTTTTCTAAAAAAAAAAACTCGTCACCATTCTTGCGGTAGACCCGCTTCTGAAGCTTTCATCCCTTAGTCTTGATTATGATGCGGTAGGTTTTTTTTTTTAATAAATTGGAAGAGGATTTCCCAGCCTGTATAAGCTGTGGTTACTGTAGCACTAGCATGAACTCCTATCGAATTCGTAATGTAAAGGTTTCGAGATAACGGAGCATTGTGATTGGCAGTCTGCTTGTGAATCTGTGTGCGTGTGTAGCCCGCTAGTCGCAATGCTCCGTTCTGTCGATACCTTTACATTACGAATTCGATAGTATTTCGTACTAAGGCTACTGACCAGCTAGACTATCAGATTTATTCAGATTGACAATATAGGCCTCTGTCTTCACAGAGCTCACTGGAGAGGTTTTGTGTTGCCAGTGGGAAGACCGAGAAACCCTTCTGTACTGACAGCACAGTCTCTCTTAATGTTCTCCCCTCTTAACATGCTTGACAATGCGGCCATTTTATGTTTCTGTAGTCATATTACATTACACATCTATGTCAATCCCATACTTTACTAAGCGATTCGACAATAGAATGTCACTTCGTCTAAAGCCCCTTGCCTAGTACAGTCACCTGCAGTAATATGTATACGTTTTAGAACTTTTTCACATTAAACTTGTCGAATTTTACCGTCTCATGTCAGACGCAATTATCGTCTACTACCTGTTCTGTTGAGTAGATCTGTTGGCAGAACTACTGGTAATTTTTTCTCCATTAGTTCTGTCCACAAAACTGTTTTAATTTAAATAATTTTAATTACCTAATTTTAGTTTGTTATTCCTTCAGTATATCTTTGTCAAAAGAGAACTTGCGTTATTCATATTAAAAATGATCATAAGTTGACTTGTCATTTATAATTGTGACAAGGTTCCAAAGTGTATACATATTATTGCAGGTGACTGTACATAGTAGTTATTTATTCGTTCCACCTAAAAAACACGTATAAAATAATGCATTCCAAAATAATAGCAGTAATAGAACTGTAAAAATGTTTTACTTACTCCATTCAAGATGTAACTAAAATTAATTACATTGCAATTACTTGTAGTGTGGCTATGAGTTTGTGTTTTTGTGGACATGGTTTATTACCTATGCGGACTCAACCATAAGGCTGCGTTTCCATTGACACGGAGCGGTGCGTAGAGGAGAAAGATTAACCAATCGGATTGCATAAAAAACTCCGCTCAGCTGCAGGAGCTGAGTTTAATGCTATGCTATTGGTTAATATTTCTCCGCACCGCTCTACTCCGCCTCAGTGGAAACGCAGCCTTAGCCTTATCAAATCACTGAGATTATAAAGGTCGTAATTAAAATTGAATAAACTTGATGTAATAGTAGTAATCAAAAGTAGCCCAACTAACACTTAGGCGCTAAGACAAGAATTATAGTAAACTAGTTGACCCGCACAACTTCGTTTGCGACAGAAAGTTTTTGTAACATTTTTCACTTCTGCTCCGCACCAGTTGGTTGTAATGATGTTATATAAACATAAACCTTCCTATGGAATCACTCTGTCTAATAAAAAACCGGATCAAAATCCGTTGCATAGTTTTAAAGATTTAAGCGTACAAAGGGATATAGGCACAAAGAACGACGTTTTTAATATGAAATTTTCGTTTCATTTAGCTTACGATGGAGAGTAAATAATACGAATTAAAAAAACATGAAATAAAATTGTTCTGCCGTCATTTTTTTAATGCCAATATCTTGTGTACCAGGAGCACTACCAGATGCCTTCAGCTTCGGAACTGTCACCCTTACAACTTGTATTTCTGTATTTATATGAGGATATGTTGAAATATTTATTAATTTACAATTCAAATCGGAAATCGATTCCTCTACCAGTTCAATTTGGGAGGAACAACCGCACTATTTGAGCTACCTGAACAAGTGCTGAAAGGTCAAAATTCGTATAAAATGTGGTCAACAACATACATTTTTCATTTATTTAATAAAATATACAAGAATATCCCAAAATTCTCCAAACTCATAGCGACCCTATTAACACCACAGACTAAAATAAAGTTAAGTACTTTTTTTTTGGCCAATTAAACAGAGCCGCGGGCTACTCTGATGTAATAATCGTATCAAAAGTAGGCCAGTATTTTAAGAGACGGTATAATGTGATACTTCAAACAGTTATTGCCCCGTGGCTAAAAGTACACAATGGTTTAATTGTCTGGCTATGTAACAATAATTGATAATTTTAATCTTAGTTATGGTCTAAGAGCCAGTGGATGTTTTGTCTATTAGGTTTTTAACAAAAATATTTTTGTTTAAATAAACCTATTTAAATCTATAATTATCAATAAATGTAATGACAAGGTATTCAATTCAATTTTTTTTTGTAGAACTAGTAGTTACGCGATTACACTAGCATCACGATTGGATTTTGGAGATAGTTTTAAGGGTTTCAGGATTGTGTCTAAGTCTTGGGAATCAGGACCTGGAGGAAAAAAAATCTTAAAATATACTATTAGGTTTTTATGTTGTTATCAATACCGATCCCAAAGATTTGGCTAATTTTCATCATAATTCAATATCTAACATTCTAAATAAATTGCGTTAGTTCTGGTCGCATCCGAGGCTTCCACCTCGGAGTCCAGGGTTCGGGTGCATTCCATTGGCACTATTTGTACACTAGGGTCTACTACATCCCACAAGCCTCAGAAGTGGGATACATAGACACATTTAATATTTTATCTCAATATTCTATCTGAAAACGAGACTGCCTCCGTGGCGTGGCGGTCGTGCACGTGACTGCTACGCACAGAGCTCGGGTTCGATCCTCGCTCAGTGCAATAAGTTGTATGCATGCTGCCTGCTGCTTCGGAGAGCACGTTAAGCTGTCGGTCCCGGTTGCCAGATTAACACCTATGGCAGTCGTTACGGGTAGTTGGACCCTCAAAAGTTCAATCAGTCTAACTTGGATATCGCCATTGGTCATTGGACCATTGGTTGTGGAGGTCATATGGCAGTCGCTTCACGGAATCTGAAAACTCTATTGCTGTAGCCAACTATTGGGCCAACAAGATTAAATAAAACCAGAATTACCCAAACCATAGACTCGAAGAAGAAGAATGACAGAACTGTGGCCTGCAGTTTGACCTTGATATATGTTTTTTCACGCTTAAAAAGTAAATGTGTGCTACCTATAGTGTACCACACTTACCACAAAGTGGACCGTGGACTCATAACTTGTCCTTGAAACTGGTATAGTTATTTGCCATTAATATATTTTTAATTGCAGCAATTAAACATTTCGCAATATCCATGTGGAAGCCTTAGTTGTCAGTATGACGTAAAACTTAATCGAATTTTTAAATATTTGGTACCTGATTGCCGGTATTGGCACTGCCGGTATAGTTAATACTTCCTTTCCCATGTATAATGATGTAGGTATTTAAATCAATTTAGTCTCAGCTTTGAGTGAGTGAAATTCGTAATTCATTTTAGACCTGCACCTGATAAAGCAAGAAATATTGTATGTGTTGTTATTGCCGTATTTCGGGCACTATTGTTGATTCGAGCCATTCATTTGACTGGGCTGTATATATATAGCCCTATCTCTTAGTCGCCTCATACGACATCGCATGGGAAGAGATTGGGGTGACCCAAATTATACTCGGTTGGTACTAAAAACGATTGTCGAAATTACTATGATGCAGTAAATGTTTGGATTTGATTCATCAAGTTTTCGATAAGTAAGACACGTGTAAATGAGCAGGTAGACCGAAGTCAAGGTCGCACATTATTACTTAATTTAAAGGTACTAAATTTGGTACCGGTGTACTTGCTTGAAAAAACATCGTAAGTCATGCGACCACTGGCTCCCTGACTATTAATCGTAGTAGTAGTAGTGATTTATTAATTGTGTTGTCAGTGGGAAGACCGAGAAACCCTTCCCCCATCCCCTCCCTACCTCTTCGCTACATAGTCGGCATCATGAATGAGACGCCCATACATACTTAATAGCCCATAGAAAGACCCAGACCAATGCAAATATTCAGATTCATTAATACAAATATTTACACTGAGCGGGAAACGAACCCACGCCCCCAGCGCAGATGTCGCGTTCACTACCACCACGCCACGTAGGTCATCATTGATGTAAATAGGTGTCTGTGAATCGCAGGATTAGCTAGCGTACCATATGACCAGTTTTCGTCAATTTCCGTACCTATATTGGTCACGTCCGTATTAAAAAACAGCAATAACACATAAATATTCCACTTCATTTCGTAGTTAACAAGAATGTTGAATTATTTCGAGGTTATATATCAAAAAAACTAGGAAAAGTTGGGCATGCTCTGTGATTATATTACTGCCTGTTAAACTACTTAATAACTCGATAATATGATAATTCAAATTTAGTTACAAAATAGTGAATGTTTCGACGGGATTCGAACCCACGATCTACAGAAGAACGCTCTGACTGCTAACCTACGAAGACTCGTCTGAATGATTTGAAATTATCCCAAACCTACAAACATCTTTATTTATTTTTTATTTATTTATTTATTTTAATAATTTGTGAAACATAGGTATTACAAAAGATCTTAAAATTAAATAACAGTACACACTATGTCCAACCATTTCATATGGTGTACAAATTAATTTTTTTTTCTTTGGCGGCTACATACTCGTATGACCCGGAAGTTTGGACCCGCAGACCAAATTCGTCGTACGACCCGATTTTAGGTACGTGTTCGACCCAAAAAATTTAATCTATAGAATATGACGATGGCATTCACTTTTTTAACATATTTTGATGCAGTTTTTTTTATAAAATTCACTGTATATACCTACTTATATTCATTTTGATCAACATTGGTTAAATAGAATCGAAAGTAACGCCAATTTATTATAATTAATCTTGCATATTATCAGTGTACTCTTCTTCCTATGTCTTCAAAGATATACAAGCGTGAATATTATACATAACATAGGTACATAAACTCACGCCTTACTACCCGAAGCGGTAGATCCACATTTCGCCAGTTTATATTTAGATCCCAATGTGGCGAGCCTATTACCATTAACCTTGCACTTATAAACCTGCGATAAATACACACATAACTACGAGAAGCATAGAAAAGTCATTGGTGTGTGCGATGGTAAACCTGGGATCGTACTCGAGACCTCGTCTCAGCAATCCATTACCCATACCACTAGGCTACCGAGGTATATTATATATTATCACTATACCAGCAATGAAACAGTTATAAATTATACATTCATGTCACACACAAGTCGTCAGACTGTAAAAGGATTGTGCAACACATTACCTTCCTTTTTTGAAGTAGGTTACACAGTAACTTGCTGTAATAGGGCCTTATGGTGGCATAGGCCTCCTGACCTTGGAATGTAACCTGTTTCAAGTGTTCTAATTTGGGAGAAAGTTCTAGAATGTATAAATCGTGTGGGTTAAAATGATTGCTAGTTTTGAAAGCACTTATAGCTATGAAGTTAACTCATTGAACTTTTTTTTATTATTTGCTTTTATCAATTTCACTCGTCTAAAACCGCTGTAGCCTAGTGGGTTATGGACTGCTGAGACGAGGTCTCGTGTTCGATCCCAGGTTTTACCATGGCACACACAAATGCCTTTTCGATGCTTTTCGAAGTTATGTGTGTATTTATCGCAGGTTTATAAGTGCCCGGTTAATGGCGATAGGTTCGCTACCTATTACTTTGGGACATAAACATAAACTGGCGAAATGTGCCTGCCTACCCCTTCGGGTTATAAATGTGAATGCTAACACCTCTGCCTACCCCTTCGAGGAGTATAGGCGTGAGTTCATGTTATATTATGTTATGTTATGAATCCTGATGATGATGGAATATTCCGCACCGTATGCGGGTGACATTTATATATGCACGTGTTGTCCTTTGTAGAATAGGAGAGGGCCTTCTACGTAACCCATGAGAAGAGGTGTACATAATGTCATAGATATTATAGCCTATATTTATTCATAGAAAATCATTGTACCAAAGTATAAATTTTTTATCTTGCACTCCGTGACTAAACCGCCCATAATATCTTTCTATGTGAAAGTGCTCTTGTTAATTCTTTGAACATTATCGATGACGACTTCTATAGGTACATACATACCTACATACATACATGCATACATAAAATCACGCCTGTTTCCCATAGGGGTAGGCAGAGATCACGGATTTCCATTTGCTACGATATCGACACACTACTTTCGCTTCATTCACTCTCATTACCTTCTTCATGCATGCTCGTCGGTTTAGGGTACTCCTGACCTGCCCCTTTTCTAACACCTTTCCCGATTTGGTCCAGGTATGTGCGCCTAGGTCTTCCCCTTCCGACGGTACCATCCACACTCGCCTCATACACAAGTTCTATACAACTATTTTTATACCACTTAGGTGGCAAACAAGCCAACTGCTTACGTGATTATCGTGGCTCATGGAAGTTTGCAACTTTACGAGAATCACGTGCGTGCAGCCGACCCTATTGAAACCTTTCTTGAAGAGGTAGTGGTGTGAAAGAGGAGGAAGATTAAGAGGGCTCTGTACCACCAGCGCAGAGGATGTATTGTTCTTCCTACTGACAGCAAAAAAACTTGCCAATTTGCACCGCTGAATACACAACACAAGGTTATGTTTAGCCGCGGTATTCTGTAGGCTGGACATGTGACATAAAACCTGGGATCAAAATCAAAATCAAAAATCAAAATCAAAAATCATTTATTCTGCATAGACCAGTAAACGGCACTTACAAAACGTCAATACAAACAATATTTTATCAAATGCAAATGGACCACCGGTTCGAAACGCGGCCCCGACCTGAGAAGACTCCGGCAAGAAACTCAGCGGGCTTTTCTTTTTTTTTGTTCTATTTACAATAGTTTACTTAGTCTAGATACAAAATTTAGCTGAGTAACAAGTTGAGTGAACAGTTCATTTCCAGGCTTGTTTATCATCCAAATAATCCTGGATTTTATAGTAAGCTTTTTGACATAACTTATTTTTTACTAAATTTTTAAACTTATTGATAGGCAAATCTCTAATTTCATAGGGGAGCTTATTAAAAAAGCGTATACAATTACCCTGAAAAGAATTTGAAATTTTGTGGAGTCTACTATCACAGACAACGAGATTATTTTTGTGTCTGGTATTTAGGTTATGCCTATCACAAACTCTTGGAAAGTTTGTAATATTTTTTCTAACATACATCAAGTTTTCGAATATATATTGTGAGATTACGGTAAGAATGTTTATCTCCTTAAACTTATCTCGGAGGGAGACTCTTGGGCCCAAATTATAAATGGCTCGCACAGCCCGTTTTTGAAGAACGAATATTGCATTTAGATCCGCGGAATTACCCCAAAGGAGAATTCCGTAGCTCATAATGCTGTGAAAATAGCTGAAATAAACTATTCTAGCCGTATCCACGTCTGTTAAAGTCCTTACTCTCTTTACAGCATACGAAGCCGAACTTAACCTACTGGCTATTTTTTCAATATGTGTTCCCCACTGCAGCTTAGCATCGATGCTTAAGCCTAGGAACACTGTCGATTCCACAAGGTTCAACACTTGTCCATTGAGCTGTACATTGGTTTCCACCTGTGTAACATTAGGTAGTGTAAATTTTATGCATTTTGTTTTGTTACCATTAAGGCAAAGATTATTTGTACTAAACCAATGAACCACTCTTGAGATTGCGCTATTCACTTCGTCATAATTGTGTAACTGTCTTTTAATTTTAAATATTAACGAAGTATCGTCAGCAAATAAAACAATATTATTTTTATCCCCTACGTAGTAGGGGAGAGGTCCCCCTGCGGAACGCCCATAGAAACCACAGACCCTGCTGAGCGTGTACCGTTAACGTCGACCCTCTGAATTCTATTGTTCAAATATGAAGTCAGAAGCTCGAGAGCCTTGTTCCTTATCCCATAATGTTCTAATTTCCTGATTAACGTATCATGGTGGACGCAATCGAAAGCCTTGGATAGATCACAAAAGATACCCAATGCATCATGCTTATCCTCCCAGGCCTTATAAATACAATTTAATAATTCTATTCCAGCATCAGTTGTCGAACGTCCCTTAGTAAACCCAAACTGCTTATCATGAAACAATTTGTTTTCACCAAAATGCGCCAGCATCTGCCCCAGAATTAATTTCTCAAATACTTTACTCAAGGTCGGCAACACTGAAACGGGTCGAAAATTAGAGGGGTCTGTGGCGCTGCCAGCCTTGAACAAAGGTATGACTTTGCTATGTTTCATTAAATCAGGAAATATGCCGCTACTAATACAATCATTAAACACAGTTGCTAGGTGGGGAGCAATGACATCAATAATACTTGATACAGTTTTGACAGATAATCCCCATAGATCCGCGGTCTTTTTAATATCAATAGATTTAAAGGCTTTTGTGATGTCGTAGCTACTAACAACTGAGAATACGAAAGTATCCTTACACTTGGGAAATGAATCCGTAAGCAATGACTCGGCGGATGCAGCAGACGACTGAAGAGTTTTTGTTGTTAATAAAGGTATGTTTGTGAAGAAACTTTCAAACTCTGTCGCAACTGCCAAATCCTCCGTGACATGGCGATCATCTATTTTTAAATGGAAATCTCTTACAAATGATGAAGATCTCCCACATTCAGAATTTATTATGTTCCAAGTTGTTTTAATTTTATTCGCAGAATTCGATATTTTGTTTTTAATGAAAATTGATTTTGCCAAGGAACAGGCTCGCTTAAATGTTTTGGAGTAATTTTTTACATAATTCTGAAAAGTAGGGCTGAAATTGTATGATTTTTCAGAATACAGCTCATACAATCTCCTCCTGCTTTTATATAACCCCGATGTCGCCCAGTCGCTGAAAACCGTACGGCTACCAATCGATAATGTTTTTGAGGTAAAAATTCTCCCAAACTCAGTATTGATTAGGTTGATTAAGTTACTATAAGACTCCTCGACATCAGTGTACGAGGGCAAGTGAGGTAGTTTATTCACTATACTTTCTTTGAAACTCTCCAAACGATATTGGTTAGATAGGATAGAACCCGAGACCTCGTCTCAGCAGTCCATTACCCATACCACTAGTCGCGCTATATGAATATCAAAATTATATGTGTGGTTTACCAGTGACAGATACAGGGTGTAACATATTATGTTTATGTCTAATTGCAAAAATTTTGACATTCATATAATTTTTTATATTTTATTTCGACAACCGCCGTGGCGTGGCGGTAGTGAACGCGACTGCTACATAGGAGGCGTGGGTTCGATTCCCTCTCAGTGCAAATATTAGATGCATCAATATGAATATTTGCAATGATCCTGGTGTGTATGTATAATATGTATGTATTTACAAAAAAAAAGTATCTAAGTATGTTTATCTGCATTCTAGAACCCATAACACAAGCTAGTTAAAAATATGCTTACCTTGAGTCTAGGTGGCGTTGTGTAGATTGTCCTAGAAAATTTATTATTTTATTGGTTTTTATTATTTTTATGTTCCTAAACTGAAATTGATACTTTGATTCTTTGATTCTCAACTACACAATAAGTAACACAGATCACAAAAAATATTAACAAACTTTCTCATAAAATTGTGTATTAAAAGTCAAACACTTTGAATTGATTACACAGTGTTACAATAGTTATAAATCATTTTGAAAGCGTCGTCGATAGTGTGGTCAATCGATTCTCGACTCCCAGCTCGGTTATCGTAACAATCGTTCAGAAATATTATGTAACTGTTTGACACCCAGTTTTGTAATTCAAATATGTAAGCGGTTGGATATTAAAACGTTTTAAAACGATGCCAATAGTTGAGAGAATTTGATAAGAGAATATAGTCTTGGAATTCTTTAATAGTTTCATATTTCCTTCTTCCTAAAGTGGCGTCTTTTGAGCGGGGCGTGGAAAAGTATCTGATGAGGCCGTCAAGTTGAGGGCCACCATTGTAACATTGTTGAAGTAATGGTGATCCTCTTTCTTTCCTAAAATAACGTTGCAGTATAATGCAGTACACTGACCCAGCAATAAAATGAAAAAAAAATCAAAACAAAATTTTTTTTTCATACCAATGAAGCGGTAGCCTAGTGGTTTGGGTAATGGACTGCTAAGATGTCTCTGGTTCGGTCTCAGGTTTTACCATGGCACACATCAATGACTTTTCGATGATTTTCGAAGTTATATGTGTATTTATCACAGGTTTATAAGTGCCCGGTTAATGGCAATAGGCTCGCCACCTATTACATTGGGACCTAAACATAAACTGGCGAAATGTGTGAACTAGCACCTCTGCCTATTCAGGGATATAGGTGTGAGTTTATTTTGTTATTGTATGTATGTAGTGTACCAGGAGTACTACCAAAGGCCTTTGGTTTCGGAATTGTTTCCCTTACACCCTGTATATATTACTGATTTACAGGTAAACCACACAAATAGCTCAAATGTAATGTCTCTTATTGCAGAAAATTAAAAAAAGAGGGTCACCATTACAAAAACTTATATCGTTATACTACGAGGGCGCTCAGCTTGTAGACATTACAGATGCGTTTCCACGCTACGCTTAAAGTACCCGGGACTGTGGGACTGTACTATTATCCACACTAAAAGGGTTCCCATGCGAACGGAATACCACCCTGACAGCAGTTAGTAATGCTACAGATAATGTGAAAGTTTGTGAGACTGTTTGTTACTCAATCACTCAAAAACGGCTAGACGGTTTCGGTTGAAAGTTGGCATGCAGAGACCGTGACCTCTACAAGGTCATGAGACGCGTACTTTTTATATTCTACGTGTACCTACGATATCATAAAAAAATGTTGACTACTATCTCACATCCGGCAACTAAAGACCCAAAGATGGCGTGCGTTTTGGTCCTGCGGAGAAGGTGTGCGCACGAAAAAAAAGGACTGACGGCTTAACGTGCTCTCCGAGGCACGACCAGACCAGCTCAGCAGCATAGCCGTATTAATAAAATAGTAATATTTGCACTGAGCGGGGATTTTGTTTAATAGAAAAAGATATATTTTTCGTTATTATTATTCTTGTATCGTCTGAAGTTTTTTGACCTTCGAGGAGTTCGAAGCTATTATTCGAATGACTATAATATATAAAATTTTATTGATATCTATATACAGTTATGCGGGTGAATGTACCAATAAAAGTCCGTCCGATTTCTTGCTATAATAATAGTAATATTAGTCCGTTTTATAGACTCATGCTAAGCAATGACGTTTGAACTTAAGCATTTTTAGGGTTCCGAAGCCAAATGGCAAAAAATCGGGACCTATGCTTGATAGACTTGGTAAGTAGACGTATTCTGTGATCACAATAATAATTTCACACAAGAATAGATAAAAAATAATAAATGTTGATATACTTAGAACTGAAACTCATTTTTTTTTCATCAATCCCATGCGTATTGGGTATCTATAGATAGGTTTTCAAAAATACTATTGAGGTTTCTAACATCATATTTTTTTAAACAGTATAGTTTGAGCAAGAGACCCTTCCAAAGTGGAAAAATGTCTCCCCCTCTAACTTCTTGACCACACTTGGCCGGTTTTTTTTGTTAATTACTTTTGAAGGCTGCGGCTGGTTTGTGTCCAATGGCAGTCGCTTCACGGAAAATATTGAAGCTCAGCTGCATCTTAGATTGACTAGAGAGCCGACCCCAACTAAGTAACCGTCTCTTGCGATACATTTTGCTAGCATTACTATGTCTGTAACTGCATGCATTCCAGAACTTAAACTATAATATTTCAATCCATATACGTGCTAAAATATCATGGTAATAAATCATCGAAGCTAGACATCACGCTCGAACAGATACAGAATAATTAATTGATCCTATGTGTGAATCAAATCATTAACGATCGAAGAAAGTGCTGCCACGCTTCGGTGAGTAGGCGCATTAGTCGGGGGAAAATGGAAAACAGAAAACGTTGTTGACTATGTTGTGTTAAACGAAGAAGACAGCCTCCGTGGCGTGGCGATAGTGCACACGACTGCTACGCACGAGGCGTGGGTTCGATCCCCGCTCAGTGCAAAAAGTTGTATGCATGAATATGGCTGTTTGCACTGGTCTGGTCGTGCCTCGGAGAACACGTTAAGCCGTCGGTCCCGGTTGCCATACAGGCAGTCGTTACGAGTAGTTGGAGCCTTCGAAAGTCCAACCAGTCTAACTTGGAACTTCGATATCGCCATTGGTCATTGGACCATTGGTTGTGGAGGTCATAATGGTAGTCGCTTCACGTAAAGTATCGAAGTTCAGCCGCATCACAGTTAGACTGGCAAGTCGACCCCAAATGAGTTTGGAAAAGGTTCAGAGAATGAATTTTATTAACGAAGAACGTTCTTCGAAGGACCGATAGCTGATAGAGCTTACGAATCCTTGTGTGGAGACCGCGAAAAGGCAAACGGAAGGTAGGACGGGCTTTATGCAATGCTAAGAAACGTCTGTTGAGGCCGAGAAATGTCGCTCACTATTTTTTGGAGAGCATCAAAGTATCACCCATATACGTAGCAAATATTTTCTATAAGAACTTAACAGTCTTTTTTATCGTGCGAAAAGTCCCCACGGATACCCCCCCCCCTCCCCCACCGGAGCCGGTTGTGTAGGTTATGTCGGACTCCAGCCGACTAAAACGCACGCCGTCTTTTGGGTCTTCAGTTGCCGGAGGTGAGGTAGTAGCCAACATATCCCTCGCACAAGAACTTAACAGTCCAGCGACTCTTTTAGATAGAGATAAATCCGAAAAGATTATGGAATTCTTTACTAAAACACGTATTTCCATCTTCCTACAGTCCCGGGTCCTTTAATGGGGGCGTGAAACCGCATCTGATGAGGCCGTAGAGCTGAGTGCCACCATTGTACCATTGTTAGTGACTGTAATGGTGATGCTTTTTTTTTTAAAAAAAAATAATGTTAGCAACCGAAGCTACTAATATTCCCTTTAACCCCTCTAACGCTTGTGTCGGTAGTGTAATGGTCAGGATTCGAACCCGGGGCCTCTCGATCGTATGGCCGACTCCTTAACCACTAAGCCACCGCCGCTTCCTTCCCTCTTATAACACAGGGTGTTACTAAATATTGATTTTATGAACCTCCAAATGGTGGATTTTCAGTCAGGTTTAAGAGGAAACATGCTATGAATCAGCTGCAAAATTTAATAGTCTGGTATATGCCTCATACGTGCCATACTGTTTCTACATAATCCACTCATAAAGGTTGACAAACTTACTGATGTATTTCAGTTTTTTTTATTGAATTCCTTGGTTTATGTCATGACCAGCGATGCAATACGAATACTTAAATAAATTCACTTGAAATGCAGACTTTTTATTGTATTTTTGAAACAATAGTACAGAATATTAAGTATTCCTTACCTGTACTTTAGATTTTGCATATTATGTATAACAACGAATGTCCAATTCTCAGAATGGCAGATGAATCAAAAGGGTAAAAGTTTTCAACATTGGATCCGAACAAAAAAGATGTATCTACCTCCCTCTGATCTAACGGAGATAGAACATAGCAACTAACTTAAAAATAAGTTTGGCATAACGCGACGCTTCATTTAATGGTCTATACAGAATTTCTTGTAGCCTGTGACTTTTCATTCTACAGTCCATACCATAGAAGGTATATAATCCGTCTTTATTTAAATAAACAATTTACATAATTATGTTACACAAACAAATTTAATAATGAACGCTAATATTGATGCAAATTAAGTACCCAAACTAGCTCGTAACTTTCGTGATAGTGATCACCAATCATCACTTTATCACTTCCACTCAGAAATTAGTCGTTTCTCACGATACTATAAGTATGATAGATTAGTGATACAAAAATTTAAAAGTTATGAGTTTTTAATTTTGAAGAATATCCGGTGATATCCTTTTTTAATTAAAACAATGTTAGTTTATAGACGCCGCGGTAACCTAGTGGTATGGGTAATGGACTGCTGAGACGAGGTCTCGGGTTCGATCCCAGGTTTTACCATGGCACACACCAATGACTTTTCGATACTTTTCCAAGTTATGTGTGTATTTATCGCTGGTTTATAAGTCTCAGGAAAGATGGTCACCATTACAAACGCGTACAAAGCTACAATGGTGGAGCTCAGCTTGATGGCTTCATCAGATGCTTTTCACACCCCGCTTAAAGGACCCGGGATTGTAGGAAGAACGAAACACGTGCGCCGGCAAGGAATTCCAAAACCTAATGGTGTGGCAGAGAAAAGACTCACCGAACCGCTTGGTTCTTGATGGAATATTCTGCACCGTATGCCTTCTAAGCTCTGCACGTGTTGTCCTGTGTAGGAAAGGAAAGGGTGGGATTATTTGGAACATCAGAACTTTCCCCATGATAGAGACGGTAAAATACTGCTAGGGGTGCAACATCTCCACTCATCTGCAAAGGTTCTAGGGTGTTCGTTACCTCAGGAATCCCACATAAATATCCTCTCATATATATACTACTACGATATTATATCTCAAATATAATATCGTAGACTTATCGTTTTATTCATGTATAATAATAACGTCCGACGCTCGTGTTTCCTACTTCCTACAGTCCTGGGTCCATTAAGCGGGGCGTGAAAAAGCATCTGAAGAGGCCGTCAAGCTGTTTGTAATGGTGACCATCTTTCATAAGACTGAGGTGAAGTCAAATTGACGTGCAATGAATTAAATTTAAAAAAATGTATACATATTTCTGCAGTACAATAATAGGTGAACACTCCAATGAGTCTAGATTCAGCCTAAGGTTCTTATTGCATGATATAGCACCATTACCTAACACCACCGGCCCATACCTGCATCAGTTACGTCAATAATTTCACAACCTATCTCTTGACGGCATTATTTCAACAATTAGCATCCTTGTTTGCGACCTCAATTGATTTGTTAAGCAATATGAGTAGAGCCAGTGACATTTATTCTGACCCCAAGTTGGAGAACGAGGATACCCCTCGCAGAAGTCTGGGTGTTAATGCTGGTGGGGTGTGGGGGTGTGGGAATTGGGTGGTAATGTCAGATTCGAACTAATCAAAAGTGTACGGCTGCCTAGGGTCATCAGTTGCCGAGGGTGTGGTACCTTCTGGTATATCGCTCACGCCTCGGCTGACCTAGGGCCATCGAAGACCCTCTCGGGTGTGGGCAATATGGTGTCCACATCTTTCCCCGAAGAGGGAGGAACGTGCCAAAAAGGGTATATTTTATGACACGAATATGGACAGCCTCTGAGTCCTGGCGGTAGTGAACGTGAATGCTACGCAGGAGGTATGGATTCGATCCCCGTTCTGTGCAAATATTTTTATGCATGCATATGACTATTAACATTGAACACGTTAGGCCATCGGTCCTAGTTGCCATACAAACATCTAAGGCAGTCGTTACGGGTAGTTGGAGCCCACAAAAGTCAAAAAGTCAAAAGTCCACAAAAGTATTTCCAACTCAGTTGATGTCGGCCTTCTAGTCTATCTAAGATGCGGCTGAACTTCCACAACCAAATTGACGATATCGAACTTCTGTAGTTAGGCTAGTCTGACTTTTGGGGGCTCCAACTACCCGTAACGACTGCCATAGATGTTCGTATGGCAACCGGGACAGACCACGACCAGACCAGTGCAAATAGCCATATTCATGCATACAAATTTTGCACAGAACGGGAATCGAACTACCGAAACGCCACAGTGGACTGCGATATGCTATATAATTAATTGCCAACCGAGAAATAACCTTGTAATCCATCTTCTTAAAGTCTATAACCATATGATTATTAACCACAGGCTGCTGTAAGTTATGACTACGACAAGATACCTAAACCTATATGTTATTTAGTGCGTGAACTTCGATTGCGCGATGCAGAATCGTTACTTCTGTATTAGTTCCGATTCATTGGTTTAGATGGCGTTGTATACATGTAGCTTCACTGACAATTCTTTGCAAAGACGCAAAAAGAACATTTTACTTTGGATTTTTTTTACCGCGGTACCTTAGTGGCGTGGGTAATGGACGGCTGAGACGGAGGTCTCTGGTTCGATCCCTGGTTTACCATGGCACACACCAATGACTTTTCGATGCTTTTCGAAGTTATGTGTGTATTTATCGCAGGTTAATAAGTGCCCGGTTAATGGCAATAGGCTCGCCACCTATTACATTGGGACCTAAACATAAACTGGCGAAAGTTGGGTGCTAGCACCTATGCCTACCACTTCGGGGATATAGGAGTGAGTTTATATTATGTTATGTTATGTGTATTTTTTGTACAACTTAGGGGGCAAACAAGAACACACCGTAGCCTATGGACGTTTGCAACACCAGCGGTGTGACACTCATGCTGCTAACCCTATAGAGGGAAAGGGGAGAGGAAATAGGAAAGGAGAGGGGGAGAGGTGAAGGTTAAGAGAGTTTCTGTGCTGTCAGTGTAGAAGAGAAAGTAGAATTCTATGAGACATGACTTTGTGACGTATTGGGCAGACTGTCTGATATATTTATAGAGTGGTTAAAACCCTTTAAGTTTATAAAATTATAGCTGTTGCCTTAGTACATAGTCGGTTATTGTAGCAAATTCCAATCTATCTTAGAATATAATAGCTTACATTTTCATTTCCTATTTAAACCCTTTTACCCCCTTTTTCAACAAGGTTTCCTATGTCCTTTCCCAAGCTCTAGTCTATCTCTATAACAAATTTTATCCAAACAGCTTCAGTAAATTAAACGTGCGCTGAAAATTGACGTTAAAAATATATTTTATTGATCTTAGACCTTACGCCAAACGCATAACACTTAAAATGCAATAGCTCGAAAGTAGAGTCGCGTTTAAAAAGAGCTGATCTACGTTTCGAGTAGCGTTGCAATTTGAGCGTTAAGCGTTAGGAGTAAGGTCTAAACTTCAATAAACAATTTCTTAACGCTACGTTTTTATCGTTACTTTCTTATTAATAAGTATTGAATAAACACTGTATAATGTCAACTAAATGTCACATTCTCTTGTAACCTGTTTTAAAATAATTATTATTGAAATAATTAATTCAATAAAGTGAAGGTCGTGACAAAAATAGATAGGTATTCTCGATTTTTTTAATAATTCTGCATTCCCTTTTATTAGCTGACTGTTGTCTTAAGCGGTTCTGAGAGAAATACTGCTGTCTCTTTCCTACACATGCAGTGTTTATTGCGGTGAAAGAAGACAGAGACAATAATAGTGGTGTAGGTATGTATCTTTTAATTAGTGAGTTGGATATTTTTTTGTATATACATAATAGGAATTCGAATGGTTACTTTTGTTTTAAATAAATGGAATTTTAATTAGTTATATTGTGATTTGTTTTATATTATTTTAATTTTATTTTAGGGTAGTCAGAGAATAAAAATATGATTGTATTTTTGACAATGTTATGAACTTTTTTATAATATATAAGTTATTATTGCTGTTTATTAAGAATTATTAGATTTGGACGAAAATACATTAGGTACTTGTGTTTGGAATGAATAAACGTCACGAGGCCTTGACTTCGCGAGACTTTTTACCGCTGAACTCTCCATGTTTTTTATTAGAATATACCTAAAAAACAAATAAACAGAAGGGGACGTAGTAAGCCTTCCCGAAACCTATGCTCGGGTCAGGCCCTCTCCGTGAGTAGCGGCACTGCCGTGAAACAAATTACTACACCACGATGGCAACTCAAAAATGTCGTCGATTCGACAGAAGATAAAATACACAGAAAAGGTCCCCTAGACTCGAAAGACCTGGGGCTCTAGCCAAAATGCATTCGTTGAGAATCTACATTCGTCATCGCTCTAAAAATGTATGAGAGTGACATTTGTTGTCGAATGTCATGTGATCCGATTCCGACAACAAATGTCACTCCCATACATTTTTAGAGCGATGACGAATGTAGATTCGGAACGAATGCATTTTGGCTAGTACCCCTTATGATGACCCCGTGGTTTTTATTGTCTGGGCTCAATAGTGCTTTATGATGTAAGCAAACAACGAGATGTAGGTAATAAGGTCAAGTGGTCACCAGCGGTAACAATTTACACCTACTGTGTAATGGAGTGAACACAGCTTCTGTAATATATTATACCTTGTTTGACCTTCTTTGACTTGACCGTCAATGTTCAGACATTATGTTCTTTTAGATGGAAAATAGTGAATGCTTCTACGGGATTCGAACCCGCAATCTTTCTCTTACAAGTGGAAGGCTCTGACTGCGTCGTCTGAATCATTCGAAATTCCCCTATACAACCATCTTTGGGGCGATTCTAATCCCGTCGAAGCATTCACTTTTTCCTATCTAAATTTGGTTTGAACAGTCAGCATACTAATTGCTTTTCAACATTTTCTGAACATGGTGAACATGATATTTTTACTTTATTGTTGAAGTGAATTAAAAGTGTTTTTGTTCTTGAAGTGTTACATGACATTAGATTAGACAAGTTAAAAATATGTATAAAGGGAAATAATACTTATGAATTGTGATATGAATGGATCAATAATTAAGTTTATGAAATATGCCCACTTACTAATCATATTCTTTAAGTATAATACTAACCATACTTTGAAATGTTAGATTTAGTTTGTACGCCATGTTATATGTTAGGACATAGTGCACTGATATTTAATGCTAAGATCTTTTGTATTACCTGTGTTCCACAAAATGAAGCATAAATAAATAAATAAATAAATCTTTTTTTACCCTCTACGCAAAAAAGAGGTGTTATGCCGCGTCTACATTTTTGTTACATTTTACCGTGACCGTATCATTTATTTTACATTTTATTTATTATTGGAACGGTTACAGATTACTGCTATTAAAAAAACATTTAGCGAGTTACAGTTACAGTTATAGATCAGGTGTAGACAGTACATAGTTCAAATATCGCCAATAATGTAAAATAGTTCAAATAATGTAAATAAAGCTGAATATGTCATAGCAGTT
The DNA here is from genome assembly GCA_963691645.1 of Pelosia muscerda. Classification (NCBI taxonomy): domain Eukaryota; kingdom Metazoa; phylum Arthropoda; class Insecta; order Lepidoptera; family Erebidae; genus Pelosia; species Pelosia muscerda. The sequence goes on along the minus strand of OY829126.1, from coordinate 963,945 downwards.
TTTGTGATATCACATATAGTTAACAATTAGTACCTTACCATCAGGTGAGGTGAAGATCTTTGTCCTACAATATTTATAAGTAAATGTTTTTTTCTTTCCTACTTCTAATTTTTGCTTTTTTTATTATAAACTAATGTTTTTTTTCTTTTTTTTCAGGTAAGTGAAGTATAAAGTGAAATTATTGTAAGACAAGGCTATAAGTAATTCAGAAAGGGTAAGTCTAATCTAGTTGTATTGTAAGATATGTCCCGGTTGTCATATGAACATCTAATGCCGCGTCTACATATACGTAACATTTTACCGTGACCGTGTCAGAAGTGCGTGTCCGTCGCGTATTCAGCTGCGTGATAGCTGAGATTAAATGAAACTATCAATCGACTGGTAGTCATGTCATTGAAACTCTAGTTCGTGTGCCCATGTGCTACAAGTTGTTACGACCACACTCTATGTCTTGTCTTGATGTCACGCCGTCCGGTCTTTGCCTTCAGCTCAACATCAGGTGAGGTGACGTCAAATTGACGTGCCATAAATAAAAAAATACCAGCTCTGCTGGTGCAGGTGTTATATACATTTTAAACTTTCTTTTAAATCACTCTATCTATTAAAAAAAACTGCATCAAATGCATTGCGTAGTTTTAAAGATATAATTATACATAGGGGCATACCAACTTCGGGAAGGGGCATTTTTCATGAGCGAAATCCCCACGTATTTGTATATAGGCCTCCCCCATCAACCTACAATCCGACCGGTTGGAGGCGGTCTGCATCCAATGGGTACCCGCGACTTTGACTATGTCGTCCGTCCACCTTGCAGGAGGCCGTCCCACGCTTCGTCTACTGGTACGCGGTCTCCATTCGAGAACCTTTCGGCTCCAACGGCTATCTGTTCTTCTTGCTACGTGCCCCGCCCACTGCCACTTCAGCTTGCTAACCCTGTAGGCTATGTCGAATCTGTGCCCATACACACAAATTACCCATATAACAATATTCACCCAAACTCAGATGAACACGGATACAAGTAAACACAATATTACCTCCCATACGGCACTTGTCGTCAATGCGGCACATAACGGCGCATTATTGACGGTAATTTGGCATTAAAAGTTTTTGTTACATGACCGACATATTGTGGTTACACAACATGTCGTAACTTGTCGTGTGGAATGGTGTTCTTGTGTGTGTAAGCCTGTTTTTGAAGTGCTATTTGAGTAAGGTGCTTGGTCAAAGAAATGTGAAGTAGGCAATATTACGAACCTATTTCTGTTTGATCTGTCTGATACTCTCCAAGACGTTAATTGGTAGTGCTTGTGCGGCTAAGCACGTAATTAATTTTCTTGCGATTTACACCGCATAGCAAGGAATTGGGTCAAACCGGTGTCCCCAATAAGTAATTTAGTATTATACTATAGAAAAGATTATTTTTAAATTGGGACCATCAAGAACCAAGCGGTTCGGTGAGTCTTTCCTATACCGCACCATTAAGTCTTGGAATTCCTCACCGGCGCACGTGTTTTCTTCTTCCTACAGTCCCGGGTCCTTTAAGCGGGGCGAGAAAAAGCATCTGATGAGGCCGTCAAGCTGAGCGCCACCATTGTAACACTCCATTGTAACTCTCTTTCCTGAGACTTTGCCTTCAGCTAACAATCAGGTAAACTGAAGTCAAATTAACTTGTTCTGGTCTGATTATCCACAACTTATCGACGCTTCCCGTGACCATAGGGCTGGCATATATCTCGCTCAAAGAATTGGTATCGCCATTCAGCGTGGTAATGCCACCAGCCTTCTGGGCACGGTTCCGGTAGAGATTTTGATGACTAAAGTTGCAGTCTCTCTACCTTTTTATAATTAATATACATGTGTAAATATTTTGTATATAGTTATTAATATTCTATATATAAATTAATCTTACTTACCAAATAAATACGTGTTCTAGAAAAATGTTATAGGTGAAGCTGGGAAGGGTCATCTAGTAACATATAGTTAATGACGTCACACTATATAGGTACTTATATTATAGTGAGATCGCATGACAAGTGCCAATGACCATTGAGTGCGGTATGCAAGTCGCCTCGACTACATACTTGGAACTTATACCGAAGGCCATCTTGTTTCTGTGCGTAGACTCACCAAGAAATAGAGAGTTATATGTAAATAGTGAGAATGATTTAATTTCTCATATATTATTACATACTGTGTATTATTTATACATAAATTAGGTACATAAGTACGTTCACGTCTCAGTAAGAAGAGACAATAGCCCTTCATTTCTTTTTGCTCTACCGTCATGTCCGTCTGTTTAGAGAACTTCTTGTTTAGAACTTTTGCAAAATTTTGTCTGTCTCCAATATGACAAGTCTGGTCCTAAAATAATAGATGTTTCCCTAAAATGTAGTTTAGAATGAAAGGTGTTAGCACTCACATTTCACCAGTTTATGTTTATGTCCCCATGTAATAGGTGGCGAGCCGGACACTTCTTATAAACCTGCGATAAATACACACACAACTTCGAAAAGCATCGAAAAGTTATTGTTGTTTGCCATGGCAAACCTGGGATCGAACCCGAGACCCCATCTCAGCAGTCCTTTACCCATACCACTAGGCTACCGCGGTATTCCCAATATGAATCAATAATGAATGTTGCTTCAATATTACGTATGGTGAAGGAGAAAGCATATTACCACACAGTCTCATCCTAAGGGTGTCGCAAGATTCGATAAACGTTAAGCCGTCGGGCCCGGTTGCCATACAAACATCTATGGCAGTCGTTACGTGCAGTTGGAGCCCTCAAAAGTCCAACCAGTCAAACTTGGAACTTCGATATCGCCATTGGTCATTGGACCAGTGGTTGTGGAGGTCAGATGGCAGTCGCTTCACGGAAAATATTGAAGTTCAGCCTCACAGTTAGACTGGAAAGCCGACCCCAACTGAGTTGGGAAAAGGTTCAGAGAATGAGGATATTACTGTGAGAATACTGTGGAAACAGTACCACTAGCATGAACTCCTATTAAATTCGTAATGTAAAGGTTTCGAGAGACCGGAGCATTGTGATTGGCAGTCTGCCTCTTGTGAACCTGTGTACGTGTGTAGCCCGCCAATCGCAATGCTCCGTTCCGTCGATACCTTTACATTACGAATTTGATAGTATTTCGTGCTAAGGCTACAGTAGACTAAAGCCTTTCAATATTGAAAATAGAAAATAGAAAAATATTTATTGTCAATAAGAGTACAGTTTTTTAACAGTGTCCGTTGGCCCCACACTAGACAAGCCAGTCCTGTGGGTACCTCTTACGATTACACAAGTTACATTTACTTGGCCGACATCATTACTCTTCTAACATTATCTTGTAATTTTTACATTCATGCGTGCGTGTGTGTGTGTATGTGTATTGGAAGAGGCCTATGTCCAGCAGTGGGCTATGTTGGGTTAATTGATTTCGCATCAGGAACAAGCAAAGGTCGACAGACGACACAGAGAATGATGTTGTCTTGTGATACCTTATTAACTCTATATTCTACATATGACCTTTGCGGTTTGCGATATTTATCTATAGTAAAAATAAAAATATACCTACTTGGAATTTTATTTACACATATTATTGGTTTTATCCATAGGTATAAGAAATAATAAAATAAAAAAAACCTAACCGCGGTAGCCTAGTGGTATGGGTAATGGACTGCTGAGACGAGGTCTCGGGTTCGAACCCAAGTCTTACCATGGCACACACCAATGACTTTTCGAAGTTTTGTATGTTCGCAGGTTTATAAGTGCCCGGTTAAATAAACTGGCGAAATGTGGGTGCTAGCACCTCTGCCTACCCCTTCGGGGATATAGGCGTGAGTTTATAAAAAAAAATATAAGAAATAATTTCATTAAAAGAAAATAAATAAAGAAAATTGAACGGCCATCAAAGATTTAGCGTTCGTAGCTTATTGGTTAGGAAGTCGACCGTATGATTGAGAGATCCCGGGTTCGAATCTTGGCCATTACACTGCTGAACTGAACCCACTCCTAACACAAGCCATAGAGCTTAACTGAAGGGGATAGAGGAATACCTATTAGTAATTTCGGTAACTAATATTCTTTATATAATATTATTTTTAAATTTGTAATATTATTTATATATTTAAAATTTGTAAAGTTTATATAAATAAATTCGGAAACCAGTTTTTTTTGGACCCGATTCCTTGCTATGCGGTGTAAACTTAACTAGCTAATTACTTTGTTCTTAGCCGCACAAGCACAACCAATTAACGTCTTGGAGAGCACAAACGAGTCGGGTAAAATATCTCTGCAATAAACAAGAAGAAAAAAACGGAGGTAGGACACGACGGTATCTCCCGTCCGAAATGAGCTGTCCAACTGGGGAAGTACCTCCGCCCTACAGAAGACCGCGGTCATAATAACCATCGTGTTGTGTTCCCGCCGGTAAGTAGGGTAGCCAGAGCTCACTATACCCCTCCTTCCCCTCCCCTTCCTAGCCTCCTTACCCCTTCCCAGCTCTCCCCCTTTCCCTTCAGGGTGGGCAGCGCGTGTGTGACACCCTTAGTGTTGCACACGTTCATAGGCCACAGTGGCCGCTTTCCATCAGGTGGGCCGTGTACTTGTCTGCCACGTAGTATAAAAAAAAAAACACACATAAATTACAGCCTAGGCATCGAACCTATTAACTAAACCAGGAAGTTCCACCAGTACTAACATTTTAACTAAAGCCGCTAATTACTTTAATTATGCTTAACACCGTGTCTGTGTCTAATCAACCTATAGATTGACACTAACAACATTTTGTCAAGCAATTTAGTAGCTGTGTGGGAACAGACGGACTGACACCATTGTATAATATGCCCTTTGTTAATTACAGGGAAGTTTTTTTAGACGTTTTGTGTGTTGTAATAAAGGTCTTTTCAATTCTGTAGTACTAAGATGTCAAAGAAGTATTTATCTAATAGATTCAGTTTTTACACTGGGGTTTTTTTCATATAAAACCGCGGTAGCCTAGTGGTATGGGTAATGAACTGCTGAGACGAGGTTTCGGGTTCGGGGGAAAGCATCGAAAAGTGATTGGCACACACCAATAACTTTTCGATGCTTTTCGAAGTTATGTGTGTATTTATCGCAGGTTTATAAGTGCCCGGTTAATGACAATAGGCTTGCCACCTATTACATTGGGACCTAAACATGAACTGGCGAAATGTGGGTGCCGGCACCTCTGCCTACCCCTTCGGGGATATAGGTGTGAGTTTATGTTATGTTATGTCTATTTTCATATTTGGTAGGCTCCCGTTTAACTACCATCTCACCTGTTGGTAAGTGATGATGTGGTCGACGGTAGAGCACGCTTATCTCTTACTCTACTCTACTCTTACTCTAGAACAGAACAAAGTAACTATTTAGTTTATTTCCTGAATTGTACGGGCATTGAACCGCAACTGCTAATAATTCAAATTAAACATTCTCTAAGCCTATTCCCAACTCAGTTGAGGTTGGCTTTCTAGTCTAACTAAGATGTGGCTGAACCTCGATATTTTCCGTGAAGCGACGGCCATCGGACCTCCACAACTAGGTAAATTGGCGATATAGAAATTCTGTAGTTAGGGTAGTCGGACTTTTGAGGGCTCCAACTACACGTAACGACAGCCATAGATGTTTGTATGGCAACCGGGACCGACTTAACGTGCTCTCCGAGGCACGACCAGATCGCGGGCCTGGGGGTGACGGGTGGAGCCGCCGGTCACCCTAGCAGAAGCAGGCCACGGCGATGGCGCAAATGCCACCCCATACCCAGGGGCTAGATGGGGACACCATGGTCCCCACATTGGGGGAAAAGGGTCATCTCAACAGAGATGTCCGCGGGTATGCCGGGGTGCGAGAGATATGTCTTGTATAATCTCACCTCCGGCACAAGGACCTAGGGACGGCGCGCGTGCGTTTTGGTCAGTTCGAGTCCGACATAATCACCTCCATCGGTTTTGGTGGAGGTGGTATCCGTGGGGATTTTGCGCACGATAAAGAAAAAGGCACGACCAGATCAGTGCAAATAGCTATATTCATGTATACAAATATTTGCACTGAGCGGGAATCGAAACCACGCCTCCTGCGAGGCAGTCGCGTTTACTACCGCCACAGCAATCCATTCAAATTCAAATACCTTTATAGTAATTTACACGAATATCACGCACCGGACGCGGCCTGTAAAAGTAGTCAGAGCATGGGAAAGTACCAAAAGGGCATTACCCACGACAGTTGAATTTATTTAAGGTTTTAAATAGTTTTAATGTGCTATAAACATTTAGTTATCGGCATATGGTGAAGGAGTGGGCATTATGATTGAGAGGTCCCGGGTTCGAATCCTGGCCATTACACTACCGACCTGAACCCACTCCTAACATAAGCCTCATTGAGCTTAGCTGGAGGGTTGGTAGGAATATTAGTAATCTGCTTTGGTTGTTAATATTTAAAAAAGAAATATCTAGACACCAAATTGTGAAAAAAAAACGAGGTATTGCAAAAATTAAAAAAAAGTTTAATAAAAGAAAGGCTATGCCTAAAAGGTTACTATAAAATCCAGGATTATTTGGATGATAAACAAGCCTAGAAATGAGCTGTTCACACAACTTGATACACAAGTGAATTATTGTATCTAGACTAAGTAAATGTTTATAAATAGATAAAAAAAAAGAAAAACTAGCCGAAGTTTTCTCAGTCAGGAGCCTCGTTTCGAACCGGTGGCGGTGGTCCATTTGCTCACTAACTTCTATCTGTCTATCTATTTAAATATATTATTATATAATTGTAAAAGTTTATATTTTATTGTAGTGTACGTAGTAAGGCAGAGTACGAAGAATGCGGCTAATAATAACCTTGTGTTGTGTTCCCTGCAGTGAGTAGCGGGAGTGTCACCGAGAGCTTAACTTCACACTGCTTTGTCTGAAACTGACAGAACAAAAACTCTCTTAAATTACAACCCTTCCGTCTCCCCTCTACAAGGTTAGCAGCACGAGTGAAACTCCCTTAGTATTTAAAACGTCCATAGGCCACGGTAACCACTTTCTATCTCGTGGGCCGTGTGCTTGTCTGCCACCTAAATGGTGCCGTAACTCTATTAGTTTTTAAGCTAAATGCAGAGATATTCCGTGATAATATGTGCGAGTAATATTGTTGCAAACTCAGTTTCTTCTGTCGTTTTCATTATACGTATTACAGATTATGCGCATGCGATGAAACAGTAACGTAAACAATTCACACTATCATCATCATTCTTGTGTTAGACCCGGTAGCAATTCATACTATATAGGAGAAAGAAAGAAAATTGCTTTTATTGCGGACACTTTTACACTTAATAATATAAAGAAAATGCGAAACACAATAAACAAAAGAAGACAAAATAAATGCTAAACAATAAATAACAGCTATAAATGACAAATAATAATAACGACAATAAACAATAAATGATAAATAATAATACCCGCGCCACTATGCCGAGAAGCCGCGGTAGTCTAGTGGTATGGGTAATGGACTACTGAGACGAGGTCTCGGGTTCGATATCAGGTTTTACCATGGCACACACCAATCACTTTTCGATGCTTTTTGAATTTATGTTTGTATTTATCGCAGGTTTATAAGTGCCCGGTTAATGGCAATAGGCTCGCTACCTATTACATTGGGACCTACACATAAACTGGCGAAGTTTGGGTGCTAGCACCTCTGCTCACCCCTTCGGGGATACAAGCGTGAGTTTATGTTATATTATGAACAAATACGAGCTTAACTCAAGTTTGAGTTCTCTTGAAACAAACCCGGGCATACACTAAGGAATTTCAATAAATAGAGAGGCAAAGTCTTGTATACATGATACTACAAATTTTCTTGTACGAAGGTCTATAGCAGTTCTCATGGAGGATGGATCCGCTAACCACAATCAGCACCTAATCGCGAGCATGGTGCATGCCACATTGCGCATGGCGCGGCCACGATAACACAACAATTATAATTTTACAGTGACAAGTAACTGTTACAAAATACGTATAAATAATGTAAATGTCATTTTGAATACAATTAGATTTGTTTGTCACGTAACGGCACGGGCACGTGACGTAACCGAGACGTGACGCTCAAGACCTAATTTCTTTTACATGCAAATAAGCGCATGTACAGTTGTGGTAAGACTACTGTGTTTAAAAGCCTAAATTTGATTTACATGTTAGACAAATTCTCATTAGATAGTAGGTAGTTATGAAATAAGTACCCGGTTGACGGTAATAGGCTTTTTTTTATTTGTGGCACGTCAATTTGACTTCACCTTGATGTTAAGCTGAAGGCAAAGTCTCATGAAAAAGGGTCACCATTGCAAACACGTTCAGTGCTACAATGATGGCGCTCAGCTTGACGGCCTCATCAGATGCTTTTTCACGCCCCGCTTAATGAACTCGGGACTGTAAGAAGAAGGGAACACGTGCGCCGGTAAGGAATTCCAAGACTTAATGTGCGGCAGAGAAAAGACTCACCGAACCACTTGGTTCTTAATGGAATATTCTGCACCGTATGCGGGTGACATCTAAGCCCTGCACGTGTTGTTGTCGAATAAAATAAAATAAAATAAAGAATTCGTCTTAAGACTCCCTTATTATTGAAGAAAGAATATTATCATAGAATGATAATATTCTTTCTTCGTCAGTACACGAACCCCTTTTTTATCGTGCGCAAAATCCCCACGGATACCACCTCCACCAAAACCGATGGACCGACCAAAACACACGCTGCCCATGGGTCCTTGATTGCCGGAGGTGAGATTATACAAAACATATCTCTCGCACCCCGGCAGACCAGCACACGAACACCCTGTGTTTTTTTTAATACTATTCAATTCAATTCAATTCAATTCATTTATTTACTACTTAGGTCGCAGACAAGCACGTGGCCCACCTGATGGTAAGAGGTTACCGTGGCCTATGGGCAAGTGTGACACCAGAGGAATAACACTCGTGCCGCAACCCCTGTAAGAACAGAGACATTCTGTGTCGTCAGCGCAGAAGATGTAGGATAAGCCTTTGGTTTTCCCACTGACAACACAAAACCTCTCTAGTGAGCTCTGGCTACCCTACTCACCACTAAAAACACAACACAAGGCTATCAAACGGCGATATTCTGTAGGGTGGAGGTACTTCCCCGGTCGGACTGCTCGATTGGGACGGATATACCGTCATGTCCTACCCCTAAATATACAAAATCGATTAACAATAAATTTCTGTAACAGTATGTAATATCATTTTATTTCCTCACGTGCCTCTGAAGGTCGCTCGACGGACATACGCTACGGTCCGCTGCCCACCCACTTTCTCTAAAGCGTAATGTTATTCCACCATTGTTTAAAACTATATTACGTAATCATTGAGGAAACGTGTGAGCTAACATTGACTTCGTTGTAAGCTGAAATCGTTATGGATCGTCCTTGTAAGCGTAAACAGTTGTTGATTAAAATGATTAAAGAAGTAATCATAAATGATAAAAGTTTTGATCGGAATTAAAAATTTTAAACCTTCCGAAACAAAAAGTATCTCCAAAAAGTCAAAAATTAAAAATCGTGTCGGAGACCTTGAATCGTTTTGAAAACACGAGAGAGTGCTTCACACAACATCAAACATAGTTAAGAACACTCTCGACTAATTCAGCTTCAAACAAAAAAAATACATCGAAATCGGCTCATCCATTCGGTAGCTACGATGCAGACAAACACACAGACACATAAAACTTATAAAATCTTGTTGTATTTTATGTCAGGGGTTAAAAAGTTAATCCGATTGGACTCAAACCAAACCCGCGATCTTTGCTTACAAGGGGAACGTTTAAACCGCAGAGCCATCTTGAGCATTAGTCATTCTACTATACAACCATTTTAGGGCGGTAGTGAGAGCTATCTGCCGACAATCATACGAACTATCGGTCACACAAGATTTCAAATACCCCTGTGCATAATCCATTAAAGATTTAATGACGAGAATATGACTGTCAAGCTGAGCGCCACCATATTGTAACACTACGTGTTTGTTATGGCGGACCCTCTTTCCTGAGATATTGCCCTCAGTCTACCATCAGGGGAGGTGAAGTAAAATTGCGTGCCATGAACGCGACTGCTACGTATTAGGCACGAGTTTCGACCCCGCTCAGTACAAATATATGTATGCATGAATATGGCTATTTGTACTAGCTTGTGCCTCGGAGAGCACGTTAAGCCGTTGGTCCCGGTTGCCATGCAAATATTTATGGCAGTCGTTACGGGTAGTTGGAACCCTCAAAAGTCCGACGGGCCTAATTACAAAACTTTGATTATATAATAATATCGAAGTTAAGCCACATCTTAGTTAGACTAGAAAGCCGACCCCAACTGAGTTGGAAATAGGCTCAGAGAATGATGATATAGGTGCATGTAAACCTCAGGATTGGGGTAGCCCTTCCCGAGCTGATCCATTCCTTGTCATCCTCTTCTTCTTCGAGTCAATGGCTCTGGTAAATCCAGTTTATAATCTTGTTGGCCCAATAGTTGGCTACAGCAATAGCGTTTTCAGTTGCTCTACAGAGGTGGTGTGGTGGTGCAAGTGTGGGGGCACAGTGGGCAAGAAAGCAAGTGCGGTATGGACTGAGATTGTTGTTAGTTTTTTTAAGTTGTTGTAATCGCTTCATTGTACTACCTTTTTTTCCGTGCGTAAAATCCCCACGGATACCACCCCCACCAAAAGTCAATGAAGGTGATTATGTCGGACTCAAACCGACCAAAACGCACGCCGTCCATGAGTCTTTGATTGCCGGAGGTGAGATTATACAAGACATATCTCTTGCACCCCAGCAGACCCGGGGACATCTCTTTGAGATTTATGTCAATTTGACTTGACCTCGCCTGATGTTAGGCTGAAGGCAAAGTCTCATGAAAGAGGGTCACCATTGCAAACACGTTCAGTGCTATAATGGTGGCGCTCAGGTTAACGGCTTCATGACCCCCTTCCCCTAATATGGGAACCATGGTGTCCCCATCTGGCCCCCGAATTCATTGTACTACTTGCAGTGTCTACATTTTATGTCGTGCAAAGCCTATATACATAGTTATAAATATGCATATAGTACAACGCTGTATAACAGAGGGCGTTCACCTTGCAAGAGTTGCAACGTCCTTGCAAACTTACTTTTACTTGTGGTAACAATATAAAGCAGTTCTTGATATTGTCAAGCCTATATCTACTTATGTACCGGGTAATTTTATAGTTTTGATAGTAAAATCGTGTGGAAGTACCTACTAATTTTAGCACATCATATACATTTATCTCTTCAACTATACTTACATTATTACCATACATAAATTGTAAAAACAAATTTCAGCCAATTTAAACTTATATAAGATTTTGACATCGAAACTGTACCCAAAATCATTTTTTACGAAACGACTATAAACATAACATAACTTATCATAACATAAACTCACGTCAATCATTTTAGGACCTTAAGTCTTAAGACATTTTGATTCACTGACAATTCACGCTATTACATTATGTATTATTGACATGCTTATTATGTAATATTGACATCATAGATTAAATTGACATTGTACAAGTACTTAAATTCAACAATATTTTGATTATGACATTATTGATGATTGAATATAAAAATTATTTTATTTTATTTTATTTTTCAAATGAATTAATGGTAAATTGCATGCCTATCATTGTAAAATATGGCGAAACGTAATCATTATAATATAACAACTGTGTACAACCCATATTTGCAATTGTATCACTACATAGTATAAAACAAAGTCACGTTCACTGTCCCTATGTCCCTTTGTATGCTTAAATCTTTAAAACTACGCTTAAAATTTTGATGCAGTTTTTTTAATAGATACAATGATTGAAGAGGAAGGTTTATATGCATATAACATCATGCTACGACCAACAGGTGCGGAGCAGGAATGAAAAATGTTGCAAAAACGGGGTGACGCAGACAAAGTTGCGCGGATCAGCTAGTTTTAAATAAATGAAAAGTTGTATCGGAACATTTGGAGCCCACTGTATGTAAAATAACGGCCTCAAATATGCTAATGTACGTTTAATATGGAAGTATGAATAGTGCACATCCTTCCATTGTTACTTTTAAGTACAAAAGTACCGCTTGCATTGAACCTTTACTTCGAGAGGTCAGCTGCTAATTTCGATATTATTTTCTGCTGTTTTTAACGATCACATAATCAAGGGGACAGACTACGAAAAATAAAAGGAGCGTTTAATAGCCGCTACTGCACAATATACATTTTGAGGAAGATTCGTAGCATGCAAGAACTCCAGATACGAGAGAGATGTATTGTATAATCTCACCTCCGGCATGCGGACCCATGGACGGCGTGTGTTTTGGTCGGTTCGAGTCCGACATAATCACCTCCATCGGTTTTGGTGGAGGTGGTATCCGTGGGTATTTTGCGCACGATAAAAAAGAAAAAAAAAGAGCACGCACCCCAATAGCAAAAGATAAGATAAGATGATCACCTCTCTCAGCCTCTGTGGCGTGGCGACTGCTACGCAGGGGTTCTATACCCGCTCAGTGCAAATATTTGTATGCATGAATATGGCTATTTGCACTGGTCTAGTCGTGCCTCGGAGAGCACGTTAAGCTGTCGTTCCCGGTTCCCATACGAACATCATATTCTATCAAAAGTCCGACTAGACTAACTACAGAACTTCGATATCGCCAATTTGGAGGTCCAATGGCAGTCGCTTCACAGAAAATATCGAAGTTCATCGCATCTTAGTTAGACTAGAAAGCCGACCCCAACTGAGTTAGGAATATCTAGGATCAGAGAATGAATGATTCACTCAAAAAAATAATTCCGATTGTGTAATACTTTTTCTAATGTAATTCAACACATTAATAAAAGAATGCATGTTTGTTTACTGTGAAAAAAAATCCGTATAAATGTTATATCTGAAACATCACATAATATGATACCAATTAATTTACGTAATATTTAAATTACTTAAAATTGTGAGAATACTTTCGTTTTTCTCATAGAATTCTTATTTTGTAATGTTTTGGTGAACTCTAAATGAACCCACTACCTAGGGGGGTTATCTCAAAGACAGTCCCGGGTCCTTTAAGCGGGGCGTGAAAAAGCATCTGATGAGGCCGTCAAGCTAAGCGCCATTGCAGCACTGTACGTGTTTGCAATGGTGACTCTCTTTCATGAGATTTTGCCTTCAGCTTAGCATCAGGAGAGGGGAAGTTACATTGACTTGCCATAAATAAAAAATAAAAAACGGCCATGTTGGAGTAACCGTGGTCACGGGCTGGTAACCACAACTGTATTTACCATATGATCGTGTTACTACCCAGGTTTCACTAACCATATATACCTGTCTGATGTTATACCTTAAAATATGCTCTATATTTGTGAAGTACCACTTTTAAAGGATAGCATAGGGTGCTACAGATTTGTACAACCTTCCACCAATCATAGATTAATCTATGAGTGCCCTAGGACCTTGTATCTCTCGCGACTTGTCCCCAAGATATGTACCTATAGAGTAACAGCCAAGTGTTGGTTTACATATGCATTTGTAAATAACCTTGGGTCCGTCAGAAATTCCGCATCTTTTTAAACTTGAGTGGAACGTCGAGTTAAATAAACAGAAGGCCTCTTAAAAGGTGTTATACAGTAATCAGTTTAAGTATTTATGCAAGACAGCTGTGGCGCTACCACATGTACTCAGTGCCATCTAGCGACAGCAAACCGAATTACTACGAATTCTGCATCGCGAAAGTGAATTTCTTGCGGATAAAGGCTGACCTATATCGCGGTCCGTGATGTTCATGTTTCAAACCCTACTAACCTCAGGTTCAACTTGAATTCACTGGACGACACAGCGCTAAAGACGTTTTAAAATTTCCAATTTAAACCCTAGGTCATGATTATGCTAATAATAAAATTGTCACCCCAATAAAATAACAAAACATACATATAAAAATACCAATCGAATTAAGAACATCCTTCTTTATGTTAGTCGGTTAAAAATGCTATTGAATAATAGATATTACTGTTACACTGGTAAAGTGAAAAAATGGCAATGTGTAGAAGAACGAAACGAAGTAGGTAATCAACTCTTTTTCATTTAATTTTGAACTTCAAACTTGTTTGATAAAGTCGAAAATTCCATGACAGTTTTTATAATGTGGAGTATAATCCAATTCCTGGTACTACGTTATTCAACCACAAATATGTCTAACCATATTATGTCGAGAACCATAGCGTATATCTCTACCTACCATCTAAAATTTCCTTTGAGGTGAGTTTCCAATAACCCGATCATATCAATCAATCAACTAGTCCATCGCAGTCCACTGCTGGACATAGGCCTCTCCCAATATCGGGAGGCTATGGTCTACTCTTTCCACGCAGTTACGAGTTTCCACGAGTTAGTACAGCAGTTTTATTTCGAGTTTTCGAGATATCGTCAGCGTTTTTCCGTTTGTTATCTCTTAAGGTGAACGCAGACTTGGCAGCACCGCACGCACTGTAGTACCCGCATTGTGAATTCTTTATATTATGAAGTTATATGCAACCTCGCATACCTACCCGCGCTGTAGTCGCCGCAGTAGCTGAACTTCCTTCTTCCTACAGTCCCGGGTCCTTTAAGTGAGGAAGGAATTTTTTTTACCAAATTTTATATGCGTATTCAGTAGGTCTGAAAATCAGCTACTATCTATTTTCCATACCCATAAGTGATAAGGGTTGTTCACCCTTAAAATTTATAAGACGAAACGTTTGTCGGGTCAGCTAGTCTCCATATAAATTGAAGCTGGCTCTGTTTACAATCTGATGAGGCCGTCAAGCTAATCGCCACCATTGTAGCACTGAATGTGTTTGCAATTGTGACCCTCTTTCATGAGACTTTGCCTTCAGCTTAACATCAGGCGAGGTGAAGTCAAATTAACGTGCCATAAATAAAAAAAAATTGCATCACTGTCATGACTCGCGGCAAAATGTCTGTGAATTCGGTTTGTTCTTTGCAATATTCTTGTTATATCACTATTCTTGCAAACTAGTGATATATATTAACATATATAACTATTAAATTAATTGTACAACATTCCCACTATTGTGTTATTAATGGTTTCTTTCAAAACTTCACTGGATCGACCTCAAACGTTGAGAAATACATGAAATTATATATAACAATATGCTATAAGATCAATTTCTTAACACTCCTACTAACATACTAAATAACCATGAAAATTAATGTTTAATGTGTAATAAGTCTTTATTGACATAACATAAACTCACGCCTGTATCCCCGAAGGGGTAAGCAGAGGTGCTAGCACCCACATTTCGCCAGTTTATGTTTAGGTCCCAATGTAATAGGTGGCGAGCCTATTACCATTATCCGGGCACTTATAAACCTGTGATAAATTCACACATAACTTCGAAAAGCATCGAAAAGTCATTGGTGTGTGCCATGGTAAAACCTGGGATCGAAACCGAGACCTCGTCTCAGGAGTCCATTACCCATACCACTAGGCTACCGCGGTACTATATATAAGTATAGTACAGTATATAAGTCTTTATTATGTGAAAGATAATTATATGTCTAATACATAAAATTATATGTTTGTTTGTACATATTTTCTGAGCATTCGTAAGGTTTTTCTGGGGTCTGATTCGCCTAATTTATTATTTCGATACGATTATATTGTAATTTTATGTTATGTTAAAGTAACAATTTCTTGTAGAAATAAGCAGTGCCATTGTACCTACTTGTCAACATTCAATATTTAAGTATTATTTTTCTGTGTGTGCAAATTTTGAAATTATAAATACAAAAATGGTTCCAAAGAAAAGAAGTCTAATTCTCGTAATAATAATACATATCCATTAATTTTTCCTATCTTATGTTAAAAATCACTAGGTCGAAATGGAAATTGTATTAAAAATATATATTGACATTTAAAGAGTAAAGGTGGAATTAAAACTGAATTTTAATCATCATAAAAATAAGTAAATTTGGTCTTATGATTTCAATAAAACTTAGGCCATTTTATTGTCATTTAAAAATTCAATACATTCGTAAATGCCAAGTTAAGCTTCGCCTTGAATCTATATCAGTCGAAAAGGTCAACTCTATTTATAAAAAAAATATTCATCATTTTGATCTAATTTCAATATTATAGGCTTTCCAAATTAACATGATGTTATTGTTCGTTGTGCATCTGCGAAAACCATATTTAGAGAAAATCGTTTTTTGCAATTTAGGACACAGATTAAATTGAGGTTTTTATTAGGATAATCGACTCTTTGATGAACCAGATTACAAGATGGATCCTATACAGTAGTGACTTTTGATCTTAATTTTTTTTCACACCGAAGTATATTTAAATTTTATTTATTTATTTTTAATAAGAAACAAAAACCGCCATCAGCCACCCACATATCAGATTATATTACCAGTATACTAATTGCAAATAAGATGATATCTTGATGATAAAAATGCATGGTTATAATAATCTCTTGCTCTTGCACCCATAACCTATTAATATTATAAATAAACAGAACTAATTAAAAAGAAAATAAAGGATAACGATAATCTACCTGAGTTTCTTGCTGGTCTCTTTTCAGGAGATTTAACTACCGAACCAGCGAAAGAATTATTTTCAAATGATTTATTTACTAAGTATATTATAATATTTTTGACAAATGTAGGTACATAATTATTGTAAAACTTTGAGATTCATAAGTGCTCTTTATGTGCCTAAACTGAATAAACGAAATTGATTCTTTGATTCTTCTTTGATGACCCAAAAAAGAAAAGAAATAAGAAGCAACGCCCTTTTCATTATTAAAGTTAAACATACAACTGTACAGTAGACATTTTATATAATTATATAATCATGATTATGACTATAGCTGTAAAGTGGCGCCTGCGCATAAATGTACGTCGTTTTATGTGATAATCAAAAGGTTGTGTTCCGGAAATAACATATTACGTAATTTAATGAGACAATGAGTAAGGTATCCCTCTAATCTATACTAATATTATAAAGAGGAAAGATTTGTTTGTTTGTGTGTTTGTTTGTAACGAATAGGCTCCGAAACTACTGGACCGATTTCAATAATTCTTTCACCTTTAAAAAGCTACAGTATCTAAGAGTAACATAGGCTATATATCATCACTCTACCATTCAAGGGAGCGGAGTAATAATCGTAACTCTCAATCGATCCGGTAAATTTCTATACATTGGCGCTAATATCGACAGCAAGGAAAAGTAGTATAGAGAGGCAAGTAGAGAATCGAGTAGAGTCGAGTACAACCCGATAATCGACATCCATGCGGGCGGAGTCGCGGGCAACAGCTAGTAGATATATAAATGAGAAAGTTTTGAAGAAGTTTGGTTGTTCGTTACTCAACGATAATGCTAATACGACTGTGCGCATCTTTTTTTTCTTTTTTTATCGTGCGTAAAATCCCCACGGATACCACCTCTGCTAAAACCGGTGGAGGTGATTATGTCGGACCCGAATCGACCAAAACGCACGCCGTCCATGGGTCCTTGATTGCCGGAGGTGAGATTATACAAGATATATCTCTCGCACCCCGGCAGACCCGGGGACATCTCTGTTGAGATGACCCTCTTCCCCTAATGGTGTCCCTATCTAGCCCCTGGGTATGGGGTGGCACTTTACGCCATCGCCATGGCCTGCTTCTGCTAGGGTGACAGGCGGCTCCACCCGTCACCCCTAAGCCTGCGTTCATGGGGGACGGAGGTCATTCTGCGACCTCCGACGTCCGAGTCGCCTCCGCTCATTACGACTGAGCGTATCTGGTTAAAATTTGGTGCAGGGATAGATTATTTTACATATATGGGTCGTGAAATGATCGCACCTCGGCTATGGTAAACTCAAGTGCAATTCAAGAATAGTGAACGCCATTTTGTTGTTGTTTCTAGAATGACGGTACCTATATTAACAGCATTGATAGATGCTTTTTCACGCCCTATATAAAGACATACATATATAAACTCACGCCTATATCCCCGAAGGGGTAGACAGAGGCCAAGTGACTGTCATAGATGTTCGTATGGCAACTGGAACCGATGATTTAACGTGCTCTCTAAGGTACGATCAGACCAGTGCAAATAGCCATATTCATGCATACAAATATTTGCATTGAGCGGGGATCGAAGCCGCTCCTCTTTTGTAGCAGTTACGTCCACTACCGTCACAGAAGCTTAAAGCGCAGCAGCAAGCAGAGACTTAAAAGACGTACGAATTATATCAGATGATCCGAAATGAGCTGTCCAACTGAGGAAGTACCTCCGCCCTACAGAAGACCGCGGTCATAATAACCATCGTGTTGTGTTTGTTAGGGTAGCCAGAGCTCACTATACCCCTCCTTCCCCTCCCCTTTCTAGCCTCCCCACCCCTCCCCACCCCTCCCCACCCCTTCCCAGCTCTCCCCCTTTCCCTTCAGGGTGGGCAGCGCGTGTGTGACACCCTTAGTGTTGCACACTTTCATAGGCCACGGTGGCCGCTTTCCATCAGGTGGGCCGTGTGCTTGTCTGCCACCTACGTAGTATAAAAAAAAAAATGAACTTGAAATTTAATCATTGTTGTTAACGTATATATTTCTTTGTCAACAGTTGGTGCAGACAATATGAAGCGGTCCAGACATAGATGGGTTGGATTTAGCGTATTTTGTAAGTATTTTTTTAAAATATCTCCTTTTACTTATTATAAAATGTCTAGGCGTTTCCAACGGTGAATAGGGTACCCAGAGCTCACTGTAGTCTTGGCACGAAATACTATCGAATTCGTAATGTAAAGGTAACGACAGAACGGAGCATTACGATTGGTGGGCTACACACGCACACAGGTTCACAAGAGGCAGACTGCCAATCACAATGCTCCGTTCTCTCGAAACCTTTAAATTACGAATTCGATAGAAGTTCATGATAGTGCTACTGGAGAGGTTTTGTGTTGTCAGTGGGAAGACCGAGAAACCATTCTTTGTCTTCTGCACTGACAGCACAGAGACTTTCCTAACCTTCTCCTCTATCCTCTATATAACCTTCCTCTTCAATCACTCTATCTATTAAAAAAAACCGCATTAAAATTGACGACCTCCGTGGCGTGGCAGTAGTGAACGCGACTGCTACGCAGGAGGCGTGGGTTCGATTCCCGCTCAGTGCAGATATTTGTGTGCATGAATATGAATATTTGCATTGGTCTGGGTGTTTTTATGTATCATAATGTATGTATTTAAAAAAAAAAGTATCTAAGTATGTTTATCCGCATTCTAGAACCCATAACACAAGCTAGTTAAACTATGCTTACCATGGATCTAGGTGTCGTTGTGTAGATTGTCCTAGAATATTAAATAGAATATATTAAAATCCGTTGAGTAGTTCTAAAGATTTAAGCATACAAACGGACATAAGGATATAGGGACAGAGAACGCGACTTTGTTTTATACTATGTAGTGAAGATTAACTGTGTTAATTACAGTACGCGCGTAATTGCCGCTATCTGCTAAATCATAAGTAGTACAAAACACACTTTAACTGTTCAGAATAGAGATTACTTTGCTATAGATAAAAAAGTATTTACGTCATTTCATATCTTGAATCGAACAAGCTTGAATATTTACGAAAAAGTTTAGATATTATTCTAAAAGAGTCAATATAAGAAGAAAGAAGAAGTTTTATATAGTTCTTTTTGTGTAAAAAAACTCACAACAATTTTTTTTTATTTATGTCACGTTAATTTGACTTCACCTTGCCTGAGGGTAAGTTGAAGGTAAAGTCTCAGGAAAGAGGGTCACCATTACAAACACGTACAGTCACACGCGAACCCCCCCCCCCCCCCCCCCCACTATCTATTTCACACTTCCACTAGTATTTTGGTTTCCATGATTATAACATAAAACATAACATAAACTCACGCCTATATCCCTGAAGGGAAGAGGTGCTAGCACCCACATTTCGCCAGTTTATGTTTAGGTCCCAATGTAATAGGTGGTGAGCCTATTGCAATAAACCGGGCACTTATAAACCTGCGATAAATACACACATAACTTCGAAAGCATCGAAAAGTCATTGGTGTGTGCCATGGTAAACCCTGGGATCGAACCGGAGACCTCGTCTCAGCAGACCATTACCCATACCGCTAGGCTACCACGGTTACTAATAATTCAGTCCTGTCAATCATCATTCCCTGAACCTTTTCCCAACTCAGTTGGGGTCGGCTTTCCAGTCTAACTGTGATGCGGCTGAACTTCGATATTTTCTGTGAAGCGACTGCCATCTGACCTCCACAACCAATGGTCTAATGACCAATGGCGATATCGAAGTTCCAAGTTAGGCTAGTTGGACTTTTGAGGGCTCCAACTACCCGTAACGACTGCCATAGATGTTAGTATGGCAACCGGGACCGACGGCTTAACGTGCTCTCCGAGGCACTTATAAACCTGCGATAATAAATAATGCGATTCAGTCCTGTCAATACAGGATCCTATTGCATAATTTCAATCTATTCGAGGTCATATACCATATATGACACATGTCATAGAACTAGTAATCCTCTAAGGATATTCAACTTATGCATAATAGATTATATTATATAAATTATGAAATAAATCTCTCTGGAGAATTCGTATTCATAATTTTTAACTAGCTATTTGCTTTGACTGCGTTGCTGGGTGTCGAAGAATCTCTTGGATGGTCTTTCCTTGTACAAGTACGTTTTTTTTTTTTTATCGTGCTCAAAATCGACTCGAACCGACCAAAACGCACGCCGTCCATGGGTCCTTGATTGCCGGAGGTGAGATTATACAAGACATATCTCTCGCATCCCGGTAGACCCGGGGACATATCTGTTGAGATGACCCTCTTCCCCTAATGTGGGGACCATGGTGTCCCCATCTAGCCCCTGGGTATGGGGTGGCATTTGCGCCATCGCCGTGGCCTGCTTCTGCTTGTACAAGTACCTGCAGGTTATCTAAATTCTATCCCATTATATCGACATCCCATGTACGACCGCCATCCCATGCCAAATAGGCTGAAAAGGCGAGTTTCTGGGCATGCGTTGCCTCCGTTGCTGGTGATCTCTCCCTGGTTAGGGTGAATCACGGAGAGCGTGGAACCCGTCTCCAACTCCTTTCGTGTCTTTGTCGGAAAGTCCAGAGAGTCCCTAAAATGTTGCTGAACATCAACTAATTCAGTTGCCTAAACATATTTACTAAAAATTCAATATTCCCCCGCGGTAACCTAGTGGTATGGGTAATGGACTGCTAAGACGAGGTCTCGGTTTCGATCCCAGGTTTTACCATGGTACACACTAATGACTTTTCGATGCTTTTCGAAGTTATGTGTGTATTTATCGCAGGTTTATAAATGCTCGGCGGTAATAGGCTCGCCACCGCACACGGGTGGTGACATTTAATCCTAGCACGTGTTATGTATAGAAAAGTAGAAGGTGGGTCTAACTGGAAAAGCTCATTGGAACACGCCTTTGTATAACGATCAGCTCTTATACTAAACAACTTCCTTTTTTGCAGACAAAAGGCAATGTATTCGTAGTATTCTCAATTCCTTCAAGGTCTTTTACATGTTATAGACATACACCACCAAAATTAGACTGTTTTGCCTTCCTTATATTCGGTCTTGACATAATATTTAAAATAGCAATACGACTATAAAACCATTTTTATCGATTTTTTTCATGATTTGTAGGTACTATAATCCTTGTGTTGGTCTTCCTTGCATCTGATATTTTCACCTCGAATTACGGAGTTCACTTTTTTACCATTATCTAAATGGCAGACAAACATAAAACCCACCTGATGGAATATTAACAGCTAGTGTTACGAGTGCAAAGTTTTGCAACACCACAGGCGTCACACACGTGTTGCCTACCCTGTAGAAACCATCTAATACACTTCTTGAAGTACTGCATATTATAGTCGCTTGGGAAAATCACAGCAGGGAGTTCATTCCACAGCTTGAGCGTGCGCGGGATGAAACTCCTTTCATACCGCACAGTGCGCACCGTTTCCGGTCGTAGTGTGTGAGGATGAACTCCCTCTCTATGGCGAGCGGTGCGATGATAGAAAGTAGGTGTGGGCATCATGTCAAACAATTCTTCTGAACACAAACCATTATAGAGCCGGTAGAACACACATATTCAGAGCTTACCGGAGAAGTATTGTGTTATCAGTGGGTAGACCAAGGGCTTAAGTGACCACTATATGATGTTAAGAAACCCTGCTTTGTCTTCTGCACGGACAGCACAAAAAATATTTTTACCTTCATTTCTCCCCCTTCCCCCTTCTCTCTACACGGTAGGCAATATTGGTTTACCCCCTCTGATGTTGCAAAAGTCTTTAGACCACGTTAACCACTTTCCGTTAGGTGGGCCGTGTGCTTGTCGGCTACCAAAGTTATATTAAAAAGTAGCAAAATCCGTCCTGTGGCTTAGAGGTAGAGGCCCACGGTAGGAATTAATTTCTTCTGATATACAGACATAACTACTTTTATATGCTAAATATAGAAGAAAATTCCATAGCAACAAGTGTATCTGAATTATACAAAGTAATACACATATACATGTATGTGTGTCGCAATAACATTTCTGTGAGAAAAGTCAAGGATTATGTTAAGAAATATTGAATATCGAAATGTCAAAATTTGCATTACTACATAAAGAACGGCTGTGTTGTTATTGATGAGTGTGGGTGATGCTGCAAGGGAGATGCAGATAATTTCGTTATTATTTTGAAGAAATTGTTGCTTTAGCTTTTAATTAATATTCTAAAATATACACAAGAGTTAGCCAGACTTTTTCTATCTTGTGCGTTAGCTGCGTTAGGTTACCCCACGGATACCACCACCAAAGTCGGTGGAGGTGATTATGTCGGACTCGAACCGACTAAAACGCACGCCATCTATGGCCACCCCATGCCTGGGGGCTAGACGGAGATACCGTGGTCCCTATACCCGAAGGGGGTCACCTCGTAAAAGAAGGCCCAGGGTCTGCCGGGGTGCGTGGGATATGTTCGCTACTATATTACCTCCAGCAACTAAAGACCCAAAGACGGTGTGCGTTTTAGACGGTTCGAGTCCAACATAACCTCTCTCCTCAGGATTATACGTGGAAATTTCGCGCAGGGGAAAAAAAAACAAGAAATACGTCGTCCATGGGTCTTTGATTGCCGGAGTTAAGATAATAGAAGACATATCTTTCATACCCTGGCAGACCCGGGGATATCTCATTGAGATGCTCCTCATCCCCTAACAGTTTCCCCATCTTAGAGTTACCTAGACCCAAAGTAAAGTAAAGGTTAATTAGCTTGGGCTATGAGTTCTAGAATGCAGCTAAACGTATTTTAATCAAACAAATCTTGGATAAAAGAATGTGTGCAAAAGCCTGTATAACAAAGACATTAATATTACTAGCGTAAATAGACACACAAACTCATTCAATACCGCGTTACCGAATTTAAAATGTCAGTGGCAGTGACTTATGACTTTTATTAAAGAGACATTGACATCACTGTAATATTTATAAGTTTTGTAAGTACCGTTGTAATGAATAAACTATTTTGTGAATTTGACCATTGAATAGAATCAAGGAAAGCGAGTAAAACCGCAAGACGCAATTAGTTATTTATAATCACGTTGACTATTTAAGCTCATTTGGCAATATTCGCAATTAAAAATGGTGCTTATAATTGGTGTCTATAAACTCGACTGATTTATTAAGTAAAGTCATTAATATGGCTTCTTTTTTTTGTATTAATGTGATCACACTTAATTTCTAAATCGATAACATAAACTCACGCTTATATCCCCGAAAGAGGAGGCAGAGGTGCTAGCTCCCACATTTCCCAATGGCGAGCCTATTGCCATTAACTGGGCCCTTATAAACCTGCGATAAATACACACATACCTTCGAAAAACATCGAAAAGTCATTGGTGTGTGCCATGGGTAAACCTGGGATCGAACTCGAGACCTCTTTTCTTATTCCTCATAAATATTTTTACAACATAAATTGCCAAATATTTTTTAAAGAATTATCCTGTGAACTCTGACTGACTTCTCAGAATGCGGGGCTTACCGTTAACCTTCGGGGTTTTTAAACTTTATCAATGAGGAGTAATGAAACATAATTTCCTGCAACGGTAGGTAGAGTTACGTATAAATTCGCATTAGTTTATTTCACATAAGGTCGACTCAAATAAGGATGATTTCAATAATTTCATTTCGCATAATCTACGACTCGTCTAATGGTTCATTCATATAAGTTACATTGAAATAAGTTTAATGGCTATAATGAACGATTCGTATAATGGACGATTCAAATAATATACTAGCTCACCCGCGCGACTTCGTCTGGGTCACCCCGTTTTTGCAACATTTTTCATTCCTGCTCCGCACCTGTTAGTCGTAGCATGATGTTATATACATATAAACCTTCCTCTTTAACCGTTCTATCTATTGAAACAAACCGCATCAAAATCCGTTGCGTAGTTCTAAAGATTTAAGCATACAAAGGGACAAGAAAAATAGGGACAGAAAACGCGACTTTATTTTATACTAAGAAAAAGAAGAAAAGAAGAAGAAGAAAGAAAGAGTATGTAGTGATGACTTACCTACACGATAATTTAAGAAATATATGTGGTATGGGTTAAACCCCGAGTCGGATAGGTTAGGTTAGAAAGCTAAGGCTGGAAGCGGAGCTGAGCTCTCGCCCTAGTGGTATAATAAAAATATATAATTTGATAACCTCCGTAGCGTGACGGTAGCGAACGCAACTGCTACGCAGGAGATGTGGCTTCGATTCCCGCTCAGTGCAAATATTTGTGTGCATGAATATAAATATTTCCATTGGTCTGGGTGGTTTCTATGTATATATTTACAAAAAAAAGTATCTAAGTATGTTTATCCGCATTCTAGAACGAATAACACAAGCTAGTTAAACTATGCTTATCATGAGTCTAGGTGGCGTTGTGTAGATTGTTCTAGAATATTTATAAAAAAATCAGATGCTTTTTCACACCCTGCTTTAAGAACCCTGTAGGAAAATTTAAACACGAGTGCTGATGAAGACTGCC
This sequence comes from Pelosia muscerda, assembly GCA_963691645.1. Lineage (NCBI taxonomy): Eukaryota > Metazoa > Arthropoda > Insecta > Lepidoptera > Erebidae > Pelosia > Pelosia muscerda. Next base: position 938,810 of record OY829126.1, on the reverse strand, counting down.
TCACCAGAATGATTTTCCTTGCAGGTATAACCATCAGTATCCTGTCAATCGAACTTCCTACCACATCGGCAGTAAAAGCCACATCGCTGATCCACGCCAGAACTACCAGCACCACTACCACCACTCCCTCTCCAGAGGAACCCAGTGCACCTGAAGATGAACAGCCTGAGGTAAGATTAGAAGAGTGAAGTCAGGTTTTTTTATATATTTCTTTTTTATACTACGTAGGTGGCAGACAAGCACATGGCCTGATGGAAAGCGGCCACCGTGGCCTATGTACGTGTGCAACACTAAGGGTGTCACACACGCGCTGCCCACCCTGAAGAGAAAGGGGGAGAGCTGGGAAGGGGTGGGGAGGCTAGGAAGGGGAGGGGAAGGAGGGGTATAGTGAGCTCTGGCTACCCTACTTACCGGCGGGAACACAACACGATGGTTATTATGACCGCGGTCTTCTGTAGGGCGGAAATACTTCCCCAGTTGGACAGCTCATTTCGGACGGGAGATACCGTCGTGTCCTACCTCCGTTAATATCCCCGCCTATACCCCCGAAGGGGTAGGCAGAGGTGCTAGCACCCACATTTCGCCAGTTTTATATTTAGGTCCCAATGTCATAGGTGGCGAGCCTATTGTCATTAACCGGGCACTTATAAACCTGTGATAAATACACACATAACTTCGAAAGGCATCGCAGTCATTGGTGTGTGCCATGGTAAACCTGGGATTGAACACGAGACCTCGTCTCAGCAGTCCATTACCCATACCACTAGGCGAGGCTGTCTCCTAGTGGCTAGTGAACTCAGTTGATCAAAGTATTATCTTTTACAAGGACTGGCCTCTGGACTGACCAGGAAAGGCAAGGGTTCAAGCTTAGTGTTGTCTTGGACTTTGATTTCTAGGAGTTCAGATGGCAGTCGTTTAAGCTATGAGTAGGTTTAAGTGGGTAATATTGTTCTATCACATTACTATTCATCTGAAGGTTGCCTGGAAGAGATCGCTTCTAATGATAAGGCCACCCATCTATCTATCTATACTTTATATAATTGTATATTATTATATAATTGTAAAAAGTTTATGTTTGTCCGCGATGGACGCAAAAACTACTGAACGAATTTCGATGCAGTTTTTTGTTTTAAGGGGTTTGGTCCAACTTAAAATCTTACGTTTGTTTGATTGCAATCAGTTAAGTAGAACCAGAGTTATGATTAGTAATATAGAGTTTAAGCTGCACAGATGGCGCTTAGGTCGCGATAACCGGCAGCCACGCGGGCGGAGCCGCGGGCATAGGCATATATTTGTGTACCTTTTTTGATGTACAATAAAGAATTATCTATCTATTTATCTATCTATCTAGGTAACACATTACAAAGTTAATTAACACTAGCCAAAATGATCTCAAAATCCCTTTAAGGGTTCTTCAAGAAGGGAATTAGAATGTTTCTACAGAGTAGATAGCGCGAGTGTAACACCCCTAGTGTTGCAAACGTCCATTGGCCACGGTGACAGCTTTCCATCAGATGGGCCGTGTGCTTGTCTGCCACCTAAGTGGTATAAAAAGATGCAATTCAGTCTACTCCTTCAAGTAATTACTGGAGTGAGTATTTGTACAAGTATATATGTGCCAATGAGGTTGCAGGAACCAAACTTCCTCAAGAATTTCCTTCCGTGATTGTAACATATAAAAAATAGATCTTCATACATATTCAATATATGAAATCGAGTATATAGTCAAGACAAAGCCGCACAAAGACATCACAAATCACTGCAGTAAAAGTCATCAGCCTTGGGATTACCTTCGCGCCACCTAATGGCAATTCATATCCGGTTTATAAGAAACTAGCAACTTAGTCTGCGTAACATTCCTGCTCCGCACCTGTTGGTCGTAGCATGATGTTATATACATATAAACCTGCTTCATTAATTACTCTATCTATTAAAAGAAACCGCATCGAAATCCGTTGTGTAGTTTTAAAGATTTAAGCATACAAAGGGACATAGGGACAGAGAACGCGACTTTATTTTATACTATGTAGTGATATCTTGTATAACATACGTTAAATATGAGTCCTTTGTCATAACTTAAGTACAGGAAATTAGACGTAGATTTTTTTTGTCGTGCAAAATATTTCTGATACCTCTCCCGCCGGAGTTGGTTGGGGAGGTTATGTCGGACTCAAACTGATTAAAACACCGTCTTTGGGTCTTTAGTTGCCGGAGGTAACTAAGATAATAGTGATATGTTCGCTGTTCGGGGCGCTTTCTTTCGATATGACCCCTTTCGAGTGTAAGGACCACGGTGTCCCTGTCTACTCCCCAGGTATGGGGTGGCCATAGACGGCATGCGTTTCAATCGGTTCAAGTACGACGGCTCAAGTAGACTAAGTAAATGTTTGTAAATGGACCAAAAAATAGAAAAGCCAGCTGAGTTTCTTGGTGGAGTCTTCTCAGGCTGGGGCCGCAAATATTCCCAAAAAAAGTATCAATTATTTTAGAACCCATAACACAAGCTAGATGGCGTTGATTGGCCTAGATGGCGTTGTTTAAATTATCATAAAATACATTTTTTATTTTGACGTTTTATAAGCACCGTTTAATAGTCTATCATATTTCTCTTCTCTTCTTATTCTAGAACACAGAACTAACAGCAGAAGGTGGTGAAACACAGCAGAACAACACGAAATACACTGGGGTTCCTCAGCATGACTATATCTACGACCCGAACCTTCCCCGGGAACTGAATGGGTACAATCTATCGGAGTACCCTTTTCTGGAGACAGTTCCCAAGCCTGAGTTGATCGACTTTAAGTGTGATGGTCTTCACGATGGGTTTTACGCTTCTGTGCCGCTCAAGTGCCAGGTAAGATGCCATTTCTGTTCCCACTTACCCATATTCCGCCAAATAAACTTTTTATTTGTCGGCATGGGTGAGTGGGTACAGAAATTTTGGTTGTTTGCATTTTAGGTGCAAGCCATACTTTACCACTGTGTGGCGTACAAAAATATGTACAAAAATATAATTAAAATTAAATTATTCCAAAAAATCTCCACCAAAAAAAAATTGCTTTGCCGTAATTTTTTTATGCCAATATGTTGTGCACCATAAGGAAGTACTACCAGGGGCCTTCGGTTCCCATTGCACCCTGTATATACCGGTTGATATTATAGTGGTTTCGGAAAAAATGATTTTGGCCACAATTTCGATAGTAAAATCGTAATGAAGTCCTAATTTGGCGAAATATTTTTTTTTTACACGTCCCCTGAATTTTTCTGTTCACCTGTAGGTACATTATTGCCATACATAAAGTATTTTTTTTTTCTTACGAAATTAAAACTTCCAGTCGATTTTGCTACCGAAACTGTGTGTGAAACCAAATATTCTTTTTCCGAAACCACTATAAAATCACAGTGTACCTATAGATAATGTAACCGGAAATTTTGTTTAATTTTATAATATTGAAGTCAAACCAATGTTCTTCTCATTTCAGGTATACCATCACTGTCTGTACGGCACCCGTTACGACTTCCTGTGCGCCAATTACACGGCGTTTGACCAGAAGACCTTCATCTGCCAATTCGTCTCCGAAGTAGACTGCAAGAACTCCGCCAATTATTTCAATAGGTAATTTCTAAACTCATTACCAATTGTGGCGAATTAATTGACAGCCTCCGTGGCGTGGCAGTAGTGCACGCGACTGCTACGCACGGGGCGCGGGTTCGATCCCCGCTCAGTGCAAAAAGTTGTATGCATGAATATGGCTGTTTGCACTGGTTTGGTCGTGGCTCGGAGAACACGTTAAGCTGTCGGTACCGGTTGCCATACAAACATCTATGACAGTCGTTACGGGTAGTTGGAGCCCTCAAAAGTCCAACCAGTCTAACTTGGAACTTCGATATCGCTGTTGGTCATTGGACCATTGATTGTGGAGGTCAGATGGCATCACAGTTAGACTGGAAAGCCGACCCTAACTGAGTTGGGAAAAGGTTCAGAGAATGATGATGTGGCGAATTAATTAAACAATCCCGATGAAGTTCCGTTCTGTCATAATTATAACATAACATAAACCCACGCCTGTATCCCCGTAGACAGAGGTGCTAACACCCACATTTCGCCAGTTTATGTTTAGGTCCCAATGTAATAGGTGGCGAGCCTATTGCCATTAACCGGGCACTTATAAACCTGCGATAAATACACACATAACTTCGAAAAGCATCGAAAAGTCATTGGTGTGTGCCATGGTAAACCATGGGATCGAACCCGTCTCATATCAGCAGTTCATTACTTATACCATTAGGCTACCGTGGCTTATTAGTTTAGAATACAATAAAATATATTTACCTAAGATTCGTTTATAGAATTCAATGCAAATAATAATCTATTGACCTTTCTGTTTATAAAATATGCATTTACACAATCTTAGTGAATAATAATTGTTATTTAATAATATTGAAATTTTATCATAAATTAGACAATTTTGTAAGACGCTATTATTAGTGAAAGGTTTTAACACATAAATGATGAGTTTTATTTAGCTCTATTTTAATGAAATAAACATACAATCTCCGCTTGAAACTCAAGGTTGGAACTCATAGCCTGTTTTCTAAAACTGCATATTGATATTAATTATTATTAGACCTTTTTTCAATACTTACCAATAAACAGAAATAAAATGGTGAAATATATTTTGCATTTATCTATACCTATACTATGATTATATAGTGTTAAAGTTTGTGAGTTGTGAGGTTGTAATCTCTAGATTAATTGAATCGATTTTGAACATTCTTACAACAGAAAGCCACATTATTTGTGAGTATTATCTAAACTAATATGATATTAGAGAAAACTACTGCCTTTCTTTGTTTTATGCTTTCACGCTTAAATTACTACTAATTATTACAACGCGTCCCCTTTTAAGGGAAAGATTGCGGGTTCGAATCCCGTTGAAGCATTCCTTTTTGGCAATCTAAATTTGATTTAATTAGATAATGCTACAATTAGGTTTCCATTTTTGCGAAGTCAGCCTGAACTAAATAAAAAAAACATAACATAACATAAACTCACGCCTATATCCCCGAAGGGGTAGGCAGAGGTGCTAGCATCCACATTTCGCCAGTTTATGTATAGGTCCCAATGTAATAGGCGGCGAGCCTATTGCCATTAACCGGTCACTTATAAACCTGCGATAAATACACACATAACTTCGAAAATTATAACCTAACATCTTGCATGCACATGTATGTATAACACATGTTTAAACAAATTTGATTTGATTTGATTTGATTTGATTTGATTTGATTTGATTTGATTTGATTTGATTTGAAAAGCATCGAAAAGTCATTTGTGTGTGCCATAGTACAACCTGGGATCGACCACTAGGCTACCGCGGTCACATTTTAGTTACGAAATATTTCCAATGCGAAGTCAGCCTAACCTAATAAACAATACTTCAGAAAATATTAATGTTCGTGTACAAAATGACTTTCAGAAACGAAGCCCTCTACAAAGCCACCACTGCAGCCTCGCCCCCACCACCGCCGACGACGACTACCACCACTACCACCACCACTCCTCCCCCACCCAGACCGCATCGCAGGCGACCAGCCTACCGCTACGACTACGATGATGATGATTATTACTACGGCAGGGATGATTATGATTACGAAGACAGGTGAGTTTCCATTTTTTTGGACATGACATTTTCAGCTTTATTTTCATTGAGGTAAAGTTCAAAATGAAAAAGATTTTCTTAGATCGTTTCATTCGATCTACACAATGCCATTTAATTTTGAACTTTAACAGTGTAGGAGTAGAGTCCAAAATTAAATGTAATTTTTTTGTAATATCAGTTCCTTGACAATGATTGACATTTATTAGAACCGAGGCCCTGGTCTCCAAATAGAAGTACTGCAGTTAGAACAGTTATTCAACTTTTTAGGGCTCGTCTTCGTATGGCTTTTTTTTAATTTTTTTTATTTAGGGCACGTCCATTTGACTTCACCCTGATGGTAAGCTGAAGGCAAAGTCTCAGGAAAGAGGGTCACCATTACCAACACGTAGAGTGTTATAATGGTGGCACTCAACTTGACGTCCTGTTTCACGCTCCGCTTGAAGGACCCGGGACTGTTGGAAGAAGGAACTAAGTGGGTTGTTTAAAGAATTCCAAAATTTTATAGAGCATATCTCGCCTCCTTGTTAAATGGTAGGACATGACGGTATCTCCCGTCCTAATTGAGCAGTCCAACTAGGGAAGTACACCCTACAGAATACTACGGCTAATAATAAACTCGTGTATATTATTTTAACCCAATCATTTTAAATACCACATCTGTCTGTTTACCACGACCACGTCCTATGGACCTTGTGAATACTTTCTAATGTCCTTCTTGAAGAACCACATATTAGTGTCGCTTGGAAAAACCACGGCAGGGAGTTCATTCCACAGCTTGAGCGTGCGCGGGATGAAGTTCCTTTCATACCGCGCAGTGCGCACCGTTTCTGCTCGTAGTGTGTGAGGATGAACTCCCAGTCTTTGGGAAGCAGTATAATGATGGAAAGTAGACATGGGCATTATTTATCATTTACAGTTTACAGTTGATTTGATTGTTTCCCACTAGATGGCGTTGTACATTTTATGTGGTGTCGTTATGACACACTCGCAAGTTGACCATTCTCATCTGCTGTTTTATTACTGTTTTCAGAAGGAGGCCACGTCCACGCCCTGCCGGTAGACCGGGTAAGAAGAAGCGACCAGCTGATGACTACGAAGACGATAGGTAAGGGTCTTTTTGGTCTCGTGTTTGATTCCCGCTTAGTGTAATATTTTTTTGCATAAATGTGTCTTTTCACATCGTTCACGATGCTTTTATTACCCGACTGTCGAAGAAAGGAGGGTAATCTTTTTTTAGCCCTTGAATGTATGTATATATGTCCATTGAAACAAAGGATGAAAAGATATTATTGCTTGTTATAAAATAAGAAGTAATAACACATGTACTAAATGCTATGTTTCAGGTATGAACGGCGCCCTAGACCTAGAGATGAGGAACCGGCAGAAGATTACGAAGAACGCAGACCAGCTGGCAGAAGACCTGGCAAAAGAACACAATACCCAGAAAGAAGACCTTATGAGGAAGATGATGCTGATCGCAGGCCGGGATACAGGAGGAGGGCTCGACCAAGGGATGAAGACGAAGATAGATACGAGGAAGAGAGACCTAGGGGTGGACAAAGAGAACAAAAAGAAAGACCGAAAAGACCTAGAGATGAATACAGGCCGCGGGAAGAACCCAGATCACGTGATGACGTAAGATCAAGGGATGAAACTAGATCCCGAGATGAAAATAGACCCCGAGATGAAATAAGACCCCGAGATGAAATAAAACCCCGGGATGAAATTCGGCCCAGAGATGAAATTCGACCAAGAGATGAAATTCGTCCCAGAGATGAAATAAGATCACGAGATGAAATCCGGCCAAGGGATGAGATCAAATCTCGAGATGAATCTCGTCCTAGAAATGCGATAAGACCCAGAGACGAAGTGAGACCCAAAGAGCCCTCTAGAGACGAGGAACAGCAACGAGATGAAATTAGACCACGCGATGAATCTAAGTCGAGAGATGAGCCTACCAGAGATAAAGGGAGACCTTCTAGACCAAGAGAAGATAGATTCTCTGAAGGTAGAAGACACAGAGAAGAACGACCATACAGAAATAGAGAAGAAAGACCTTATAAAGAAAAAGTATATGTTGAGGAACAAGAAGAGAAACAAGAAATACCAACGGCATCTGAACAGCCTACTGGTTTAGTAAAACCAGCTGGTCATGGACTTTTCAGTCAACCGAGAATACCTCCAAAAATCAAAAGACCAGTTCCATTAAAAGAAAAAGACAAATATGAATACGTAACTGTCACTACTACAAAAGCTCCCCCAAAAGTAAATGATGATGAATACTACGATTATGAAGAAGAAGATACTAACAAACCTTCGTCCTCAGGGAAAACTAGTACAATACAGCAAAGACCAAAACTAGAACCAATTGAAAAGGAAAAGTTTAAACCAAGCAGACCTCATTATTCGGACAAAAGGAAGACGAAAAGGCCAATTGACTATGACGATGATTATGATGAGCCAGCACCAAAATCACAAAAATATACTTACAGTGAAAGGCCAAAAGAAGAAAAAAGTAAAAGACCTCCAGAATATGAATATTATGAGGACTATGAAGACCCTAAAAAAGATTTAGAACCAGTGAGGCCTATAGAGGAGGATATACCAATTAAAATAAAGGACCATAGACCTATTGTCAAAGTAGTCAAGCGTCCTTTTTTACCCTCTAGGGGTGGAAGTCCATATCTCCCGCGCGGTTTACAACCAGTCGCTGGGAAGGATGTGACATTGCCTTTAAATACCACCCCCAAACCTACTACCACCACTACCTCTAAACCTACAACTACTAGCCCTACTCCTACTACTACTACTACTACTACTACAACCACTACTACTACTACTACTCCTAGACCTAGACCTACTACTGCATTAACAACCACACAACAACCGACAACCACAATTCCTTATGAAAGATTAACCACAGACCTAAAAGAAGAATACGAAGATGAATATTATGACGAAGATGATATTGAATACGACAAAGCGAAAGAAACATCAACAATTCCTGCAACTCCACCACCAACAACAGCAAAAATAATACCATTCAGGCCTATCGCAACCAAACAACCAACAACAAAATATACAACAATAAAACATGCAACAACGAAATATACAACTACAACAACCACTGAAGCTCCAACTGAACCACCAATTACCATAAACGCAAAAGCAAAACATCTTGCTACAAAAGTTTACAGAGTATACAATGATCAATATGAGGCTATACGAGAAAAATTACAATCTACTTTATCCCCTGGAGATTATATCAAACCTTATTTAGCAACAGCTAGACCTCCAGTAACAGAAACACCATATAGACCTGAATTTAAATATAAAATAAAACCGAAACCAGAAATATCGAAACCGTACACAGCAACAGGCAAACCAATTATACCAGAAAATATATCTATCAAACAAAACTTAGCAGATAGTATTGAGAATGATTACGATGTACGTTTCAATGAAGCTTTGAATCCTAATGTACCTGTTAGCAGGATTCCTACAGGATTCTCTGTACCTTCAGCAAGAGATTACCCTTTCACAAGATTCAGGAATAATCTGCCGCCAGATTCGCAGTTTGGGGCTTCAGATGTTTCAAATTTTAGAAAGAGGCCACAGATCTCCGGTGTTAGTATAAGAACACCTTCCTCATATTATTTACACCCTCAAAGATTGGTGTACCAAGATGATAGCATTCAGAGGTATCCAAGACAGCTATACTATAGGCCTTCGATAGATTTTTATTAAAATTTTAATAAGTCATATGAAAACTTGTAAAGATATTTTCCGATAATACCGATGTTTAAAATAGATCGTTACCAAATTTTATCAGACTAGTTACATAAAGCAGATTTTTTGATTAATTTCCATGAATTACCATTACCTTTTTAAAAGTAATATTATTTCAATTTTAATTTACTTTCATAGTTTGATTTGGACCGCCAGCGTCCTTCAGGATACTAGTGTTATATGATTAAAATGGGATCAAACAGTATCTCTTACTGTAGTGGATACATTTATTTGTTTAATTTGTTAGATTTTACACTTGTCTTACAAGAAATACAAACAAATATCGATGGATTACAACGGCCCGAGTCCGAATCACACAATGAAAATAAAGTAAAATTAAAAAAATATTACTTTTAATGGGTAAAACCTTTTAGTGGGTTATGGGTAGAAAAAAGACATTTTGAAAAAAAAAAGAAATATTACTAAATCTAATTTGAATATTAGTAAAATAAGTAAATTAGATACAAAAGGTTGCGCAAAAATTCATATCGATAATAAAGGCGCTACAATAAACTATTTAGAACAGAAATAGTGTCATTAAAAAGCAATAATAATGCACTTCAGCTTAATTATGTACCTAAAAATTTGGGATAAAACGGACAATACTCAAAAAGCATCGAGTAATCGGATTTTGTACGAAAAAAAAACACAAAAACGATATCTTACAAGTTTTCGTATCAAAAAAGTACATTTAAATTGATAAGTCATTTGTCTTAAATTATAAAATGTAAAAAATAAAAAACTTTTATTTTCGACAACCAATAATTTGAGAAACCACTGCCAATTCTAATTTAATAAAAAAAACTATGTATTAAATATAAAATACTCTTAGTTACCTGTATTTTTAAGAAAATTACGTGCATATATTTATGATCGAGAAAAAAGTATCATGAAAAATATGGAAGGGAAAAAACCACTCAATTAAAATCGATTACGATCCATCAGTGAAGTAAAAAATACACTTTCACTGCGGTATTTCCGTATTCGACCAACCACTTTCCACCCACAAGTTAAAATATACTTGAAGTATTCATCATTGTACTGTTAAATATTCATGGGTTGAAAAAATGGGTTGAAAAAATGGGTTGAAAACAGAATCACCTTTACGTTGGTCTCTTTCTTTTTCTTTCCTCTTCAATCACTCTATCTATTAAAAAAACCGCTTCAAAATCCGTTGCGTAGTTTTAAAGATTTAAGCATACAAAAGGACATAAGGACATAGGGATATAGGGACAGAGGACGCGACTTTGTTTTATATTATGTAGTGATAAAATATGATTATTCCAAATTAGTAAAATTTAATTATCAAAAGATTTCCTTCCAAAATATTTAGATATTAAAATTAGACTGCCGATATTTATTTTTCTCGATTGTACATGCATAGAAAATATTATTGTACATTTTTTATATATATACGAACAATATTTTTTTATTGTACACACTAGATATTAAGAAACCTTTCCTATAATAAAAATTGTGTAAAATATTTTTTTGTATTTCATTTAAAATTTATTAAGAAGTGATAGAGAAAGAATTACCGTATCTTATCTGAAGAGTCTCGTAAGAAGCGGCTAACGGAAAAATACGCAGATAATATCACTGCGAAGAAGGAAAACTCGAAATAAACCCTGTACCAACCCATCTGACCAGCAGCGTGGAGACAGTAGACCAAAGCCTCCCAAAATTGGGAGAGGCCTATGTCCAGCAGTTGACTGCGTTAGGCTAATTAATTGATTTAAAAATCTCCGATGGCATTAAAAGTAGGTACGCCCTGTGTGGTATGAAAGGAGTTTCATCCCGCGCACGCTCAAGCTGTGGAATGAACGGTCGGGGTTTTCCCAAGCGACTACAATATGGGGTTCTTCAAGAAGGGCATTAAAAGGTTTATACAGGGGAGGCAGCACGAGTGTGACGCCTTTTGTGTTGCAAACATCCATAGGCCACGGTGACCGCTTCCCATTAGGTGGGCCGTGTACTTGTCTGCCATCTAAGTGGAATAAAAAAAATGTCTTCGGAGCCCGAGGACCGCTGATTTTTTATTAGTCGTCCATCTGACCTCCCAACCCAGAGAGGAAAATCTGCAACAGAACTTCGTCCATTGGCAGTTGCACCGATTTGCTTGTGATTTGGTCCTGGAATGAACACAAGTTAACTTCCCATACTTAATTTCAAAAGGTGATGACTACAACTGTTGCCAGCGGCTCCACCCGCGTGGACTTCTGATCCCGTTCCCGCTGCTTGGACTTCTAATCCCGTTCCCGCTGCTTAGACTTCTAATCACGTTCCTGCTGCACCATAAAACTCTTCAGTAGAGTTCAAGGAACAAATAAAAAAAGTATTATTCGAATTGGTCCAGCCGTCTTCGAGTTATGAGCTTACCAACATATTTCGCGATTCATTTTTATATAATAAAATAAATATAATAAAATATATATCTATATATTTTTGAAATAATTAAAGAATCCCAAAATATAAAAATATCTATATTTACTTATCTTCACATTATTATAATACACAAAAATAATAACATTTCTTAAATAATAGTAAATCGGACTGTTATCTCTAAATTTAAAATGTGCTTAGATAAAATAATATAGGTATACTGTTTTTAGATTATTCATCGAATATTAATTTACTATTATAAATGAATAAGTAAATAAATGAATATTCCAGGACAATCTACACAACGACACCTAGACCCATGGTAAGCATAGTTTAACTAGCTTGTATTATGGGTTCTAGAATGCGGATTAACATACTTAGATACTTTTTTTTGTAAATAGATACATATTATACATAAGAACACCCAGACCAATGCCAATATTCATATTCATGCACACAAATATTTGCACTGAGCGGGAATCGAACCCACGCCTCTTGCGTAGCAGTCGCGTTAACTACCGCCACGCCACGGAGGTCGTCGTATAAAATATCTATGAAGATTAATTTAACACATTTTCTGATAATTTGTCCAATCCCCTACTACAGTTTTATATCAATATTAGGTTGTATATTCTCCATTATATATTTACATATTAAAAAATACCTTTTATTAGACATTATTACATACTTATGTTAATTTTAAATCACAGCTTTTGATTTATTATAATTTTTACATAAGCATTTCTGAAACTTAAACAATAAAATGTCCTGTATATCACTATTATGAAAGTCAACGGGATATTTACTTTGGTTTTGTAACATAACCGATATTTCGGCGAAGTTACAAGCGCCATGATTACGGTGTACTGATGACCGCTGAGCTAATTCTCATTGGGCCATATCTGTTGGCCTACCCACAGCACAGAAAAAAACTAGTAGAAATACGACACGATAGTTTCCGTAGCGGAACCGATGTCGCCAAACTCACACATACAACCGTTAATAATACCGTGCATTACTAGTAAATAATTGCTTTGAATGGTAGAATTTACTACTACTTTTAATCCCATATTAGCTCAAATCATACGCACTACAAAACGAAAACACACTCAGGTAACCCTTTTTAAGGTACAGTAGAACTCAAAAGTGCAGTAGCAATCCTACGCAACTATAGCGTCAACATTCTAACGCTACTTGTGACCTTTTTCTTTTAAAACAAGCCAGCGTCGCCTCGTATTGCATAGTAACATTACACACACATATAAGCGCGCCGGCCGCACGCTAAACCATTTTGAGCCTTGATGTGCTAATGCACTTATGAGCTCTGACTGTACCTAGTGGCAACTATAGGTACTGTCAACACATTTTTTTTCATCCGTTCAGAATAGCGATTCGATTTTCGATCGATTATTGTTTCCGTAGAATATGGAATCGATCGTTACAAAAACACAAAATCATTAAATTTTATTATTGTAGGTAATTATGGAAATATAATTTTATAAATATTTGTATGAAAGCCGCGGTAGCCTAGTGGTATGGGTAATGGACTGCTGAGACGAGGTCTCGAGTTCGATCCCAGGTTTACCATGGCACACACCAATGACTTTTCGATGCTTTTCGAAGTTATGTGTGTATTTATCGCAGGTTTATAAGTGCCTCGGAGAGCACGTTAAGCCGTCGGTCCCGGTTGCCATACAAACATCTATGGCAGTCGTTACGGGTAGTTGGAGCCCTCAAAAGTCCAACCAGCCTAACTTGGAACTTCGATATCGCCATTGGTCATTAGACCATTGGTTGTGGAGGTCAGATGGCAGTCGCTTCACGGAAAATATCGAAGTTCAGCCGCATCACAGTTAGACTGGAAAGCCGATCCCAGCTGAGTTGGGAAAAAGGTTCAGGGAATGATGAAATATTTGTATGAAACTTGACACTGCAGCGAAGAGACGCGCCGCATCATTACCTAACCGCACTGTACCTACAGCAAATATAGAAGAATAATTAGCTATAGTTACAGCTATTTATGGGATAATATTTATGTTTTGTATTAAACTAAGCTAATTATATTACAAACAATTGTAGAAAAGTACTTAGTAATTTAATAAATTAACATAAATTCGATTTTATTCGATTCGTTTGTCTATAATCAATTATGCTGTATTCTTGCAAGACGCTTCAATACGATAAGTGGGCGGTACTTGTCTATGAGTTACGATAATTTGAGTAATATTAATTTCTAAATAATAAATATGTTACTTCATAGACGTGAACTGTCAAAATTATCATCCTAAATTAGACAGAGTGTACAATGTCACGTGGTCTAGAGCCCCAGGGCACTAGCGGTTCGAGTTAACATACTGGCACATAGGTTCTATCGTTGTAGTGAAAAAATAAGCTAATACCTACCACTTAAATCACAGACTTTTACACGGGGAGTCTATGGGTCAGTTAGACTAAAAGGTCACTGTACGAGCTTCGTGTCCATTACAATAATGGTTATGTTAGGATTTTGAGACACAGGTTGAGACTAGGTTTACCTCCTGTACTTTAATATATAGTATTGTACCATATTTTAGCAAATGTTACTAATATAGAAAATAATATAGTTCGGAATGGTGACATATTTTCATACTAAATTAAATATCATTACTAATTTAAAGCGGCGGTAGCTTAGTGGTTAAGGAGTCGGCCTTACGATCGAGAGGTCCCGGGTTCGAATCCTGGCCATTATACTACCGACGTGAACCCACTCCTAACACAAGTCTTTGAGCTTAGCTGGAGGGGTTAAAGGAAATATTAGTAACTTTGGTTGCTAATATTCTTTAAAAAAAATAAAATAAACCGAGAACAGTCCACAAATTTTGTGTACTGTATCTTGTAAGACAAATTTAAATTCAAACAAATTAAATAGACAAATGTAGCCACTATAATAAAAGATACTGTTTGACCCCATTTTAACCATATAACTCTAGTATCCTGTGTATCCCACAAAGATAAATATATAAGAAAATATGCGCGGTGGTACCGTTTAACTTTTAAAAACCTACTGTACCACCAGGGGTATGGCCAGGGGTACCGTTGGTCTGAAGGGCTAACACCACAGACATCTGTTTCTTAAAAGTAGTCTAAAAGCGCTACCTTTATAATTTCATGTTTTTGACACAATGAAGAAAAATATAAAAAATAAAGAAATATACCTGAGTCACCTGAATGAAATAGAAAAATAAAAAAACAAATTAATGAATTGTATTAGAAATTGATAATATTAGTTGTAATAAATTAATTAATAAGAATAATAGTAGTTGTACATACTTACTGATTATATTAATTTTAAACATTTACTTACAAAATGGATCACTGTAATGTATAATAAAAAAAAATTAAAGCAATTAAAATGTTAACTGTTTTAAATCGAATTTAGACCAGAAAAAGTAAATGCACTGACGGGACTTGAACCCATCACCTTTTACTTACAAGGGAAATGTTCTAACTGCTGAAACACGGGACCCTTCGAAATTTTCTATGACCGATAGTTCGTATAATTGTCGGTAGATGGCTCTCATCATCGCCCAAAAAAGTTGTATAGGAGAATTTCTAATGCTCAGGATGACTCCGTAGCTCAGCGGTTAATGCCTTCTTCTGTAAGGGAAAGATGCCTTCCTGAAGAGCGAAACCTATGCTCGGGCCCTCTCCGTGAGTAGCAGCGCTGCCGTGAAACTAATTACTACACCACGATGGCAACTCAAAAATGCCATCTATTCGACAGAAGACGAAGAAAAAAATCGCGGGCACGTGTCTTGTCGGAGCAATCGCTTTATCCAATTTCAATTCTACTACAATCTGATAAATAAAAATTATTATATACATTTATCAACATTTACAACAGCTCCAGCTATCTTTCGTACTTCAAAGACTGTTCTGTCTCCAATGATCTGAACCCATTAAAAGCATATCTGCTCATCACAAACGAACATCTTCACAACCACTTTTAGACCTGAACTTCAAGCTCCAAGAATCTGATACTGTCGTAACCTCTCTGGTCTTCTTCCGATCTTCGGTCTTCTGAACCACTTCTTGTGATGGCTGTTCTCTGTGAAACAGTCTATTGATGGGGAATTGGATGCCGTAGAAGACGTAAGTGGAGACCCATATCATGATTTGGTATAAGCAGACCTGCCACCAGTTCATGATACCGAAGATTCCATACAGCCAGCGGTTCGTGATGAAGTAGATTGAGTAGTATCTGAAAAAAGGGAAGATTCTCGTCAATATGACCACTTTGCCTAATGATAAGCTGAAGGCAAAGTCTCAAGAAAGAGGGTCACTTCAGGGGGCTTGACGGTGTTATCAGATGCTTTTTGATGCCCCACTTATAAGACCCGGGACTGTAGGAAGAAAGAAACACGTGAGCTGATGATGAATTTCAATTGAATTGAATAGACGCATAATCGGATAAACATACTTAGATACTTTTTTTTTGTAAACACATACATTATTATACATAGAAACTCATTTCCTGATGAGGTGAAGGCATGAAAGCGTAACCAAGAAATAGATAGAGTTACTTTTACCTTTTTTGTTCTTGTTCTTCTCTTCGTGTCAATGGCAACAATGAGAAATAAAGTTAGATACGCACAACCCAAAACTAAGCAACACCAACTGCACCTTCCGTAGCTTCATTCAGGTCGGCGACAGTGCAGGTGTGAGGGTCAAAGTGGGCACGACAGGAGATGGTCCATCGACTGCAGTGATGCAGCACAGTCATAGCCACCACTCCCCTCATTCAGGTAACCCCACAAGCATGGATAGATAGGTATAAGATGAGAAGGTATAAAAGTTAGATGATGATGAAAATATACTTACACAATGGCATAAGCAACATCAACTATTCCCACCAATAACAGCTCTATCTTCAGGTTTACAGGGTGTCTTCTGGCCTGCAGCAGGGTTTCCAAGCCAATGACGACTAGGATGTTAGTGTGGACGCAATGGTTAAACCACCAGGGAACCAGCTGGTCGTAGACTCGGGGGAAAACTAGCTCACGGTCATACCAGTAGATACTCCAGAACATTGAAGATATAAACTGCGGAAATAAAAATTTAAGAATAATACATATTGTCAGCCATGCACTCGACTGCTACGCTCGAGGAGCGAGTTCGATCCCCGCTCAGTGCAAAAACTTGTATGCATGAATATGGCTGTTTGCACTGGTATGATTGTGCCTCGGAGAGCACGTTAAGCCGTCGGTCCTGATTGCCATACAAACATCTAAGGCAGTCGTTACGGGTAGTTGGAGCCCTCAAAATTCCAACCAAGTTAGACACTTGGAATTTCGATATCGCCATTGGTCACTGGACCATTGGTTGCGGAGGTCATATGGCAGTCGCAACTACTAAAGTATCGAAGTTCAGCCGTATCACAGTTAGACTGGAAAGCCGACCCCAACTGAGTTGGGAAAAGGTTTTTCCAACTCAGTTGGGGTGGGTTCCGGTGTTTTGGAACCCTTTGTATATTATTTAGGTGGCAGACCAGCACACGGCCCACCTGATAGTTAGTGGTAACCTTGGCCTATGGACGTTTTCAACACCAGGAGCGTCACACTAGTGCAGCCAAGCCTTGTAGATGTTCTATTTTAATGCAGTTTTTGAAGAGGCGGTGAGTGAAAGACAAGAGTGCTTCTGTGCCACCAGCAGCGTAGGAGATAAATTGGTATTTCCACTGACAGCACAAAACTCACCATTAAAATTATATAAAATCATCCAATGTTTCCATAGTTCGTAAGATTATCAGAAAATGGCTCCAACGGCGTATCCCTTTTTTTAACTTGCGAAAAATCCCCATGTATTACCCTCCTGGCTGGAGCCGCTTGGAGAGCTTATGTCAGACTTGAACCGACTAAAACGCCGTCTTTGAGTCTTTAGTTGCCGGAGGTGAGAGAGTAGCCAACATTTCCCTCGCACCCCAGCAGACCCGTGGCCGTCTTTTTCGAGATGACCCGCGTCGGGTGTAGGGACCACGGTGTCCCTGTCCCGCCGCCCTGGCCTGCTTCTGCTAGGGCTTCTCCATCCACGAACCCGAAGACGTAAAAACTAAGTTTGAAAGATGAAGACGTAGATCAGTAACTTAGTGGCCAGAGCACTCCCCCTGTAAGGGCCTGGTAGCGGGTTCGGAGAGTTCTATTTCCAAGAGATTTAAAGTGTTAGGACACTAAAACTATCCATCAAACAAAATACCTACCAAGGTTATAGGAACCACGACCCCAGTGAAGAATATGTCCCTGTAGTACTTGAGGAGTAGGCCAAATTTGGAGTCGTGACGGTCCATCCATTCCAGAATGTCGTATGTGAGAGACATGGTGAGGAAACATGTCTGGAACATCTGGAAAAAGAAGACAACAATGAGTCCTTTAGTTTTATTCTGGGCAAATTGTTGGATCAATAAGAGTATTTCATTTTTAGAAATATTATTATTCTGCAGTTTGATGCCTGAAAATTCAAAATTCCAATATCATTATTCTGTATAGACCATTAAACGACACTTACAAAACTTCAATATCAATATTTATAAATTAAAAGGGGACAAACGGTTTGAAACGCGGCCCCGGCCTGAGAAGACTTCGGTAAGAAACTCAGCGGGGTTTTTTTTGCCGGAGTCTTCTCAGGACTACCTAGTTTAGGCGCAATGAAAATAATATACCTACCTAATAGTCCTATTTAAGACACCCAAATACGTATAAGTTATATACATATAGAATGACATTACCTACACGGGCGTTATTACAATGTGCAGCATTGTAATAACACACAGATAGATTAAAAACTTATGTAAAATAATGTAAACCGATTATAGAAATAAATATTATTATTATTTCCTTTATTTATTTTTAATACATATTGATTACATTTTTAAATACATTTATAAAAAAAAAAATCTAAATATATTTAAAAATATAAAAAATAGTAGCCCACCGGCATCGGGTACAGGGACCAAGCTACCGGTGGTTAGGGCTCCAGAGAAAGGAACTTCCTCACAATGCGTGCCGTGTCGAGGAGTACCGCCTTTTGCATCAGGCCCTTGACCCAGCTGCCTAACGAGAGCCTCTTAAGGTGTTGGTCGAGGCTCTTGGCTATCAGCCCATGGGCTGATACGACTATCGGGATAATGATTGCCGAATCAACATTCCACATGTCAACAACCTCATGAGCCAGATCCAAATATTTTATTTGTTTATCTTTTTCGGCTTTCATGAGGTTTTCGTCATGAGGAATGGTGACATCAACAATCATTGCAAGGCGCTCTAATCGATCTATTACCACTATATCGGGCTTATTGGCGACTATAGTCCTGTCAGTGATAATAGATCGATCCCAGTATAAAGTGGCACGACCATTTTCGAGAACTGGGTCGGGCACATACCTGTAGTATGGCACCTCTGAAGTCACAAGATTGTATTTGAGGGCGAGTTGCTGATGTACTATCTTGGCCACTTGGTTATGTCTGTGCAAATACTCGCCGTTGGCAAGACGAGAACAACCGGAAATAATGTGCCTGAGTGATTTTCCGGGGCGGTGGCATGCCCGACAGATGTCCACCGTACCGTCCTTCAGGATATACTTTCGGTAATTGTTCGTCATAACAACTTCGTCTGTAATTGCAAAGACAAAACCCTCGGTTTCTCCGAAAAGATCACCAAACCGTAGCCAAGATACGGACGCTTTTAAGTCTATATCGGGCCCATATAAGGCCCGATAAAACCGTCCGTGTAGCTCTTTGCCCATCCATACCTCCCTGCGATCTGCAGTACTAAGTACTACAGGTTTGCGCCAGTTCTCTTTAGCCAACGCAAGAGGGGTTAAACCATTGTCCACTGCAACCACATCACGGTGCATATCCGTGTTGGTATGTAAAAAATATTCTCTGAGGTTGTATATCTCACGGTTATGGAGGGTCTTGACATTCAAAAAGCCACGTCCCCCCAATTTCCGTGGGATATACAATCTCATCACGGAAGATCTGGGGTGATGCATCCGAAATGTGGTTAACAGTAAACGAACTCTTCTATCCAGGGCATCAAGTTCCGTCTGAGTCCATCTGAGTATGCCGAAGGAATACGTTAGAACTGGCATGACCCATCCATTATAGGCGCGCACCTTATTACCGCCCGAAAGAAAGCTTTTTAGGACTTTCTTCAGGCGGCCAAAGAAACGCTCCCGCAATGCCTGTTTCATGCCAGTCTCAGGTATCCCTAAAGCCTGCGACATACCCAAATATTTATAGGTTTCGGTTGAAGAAAGAGATTTAAGCTTAATGGAATCCGAAAGAATCAGGCTCTCGGATTCCACTATTCCACCTTTTTCTACATGCATGACCGCACACTTGTCCAAGCCAAATTCCATCTTGATAGAATTACTAAAGCTTTCAGTCATCTTTAGTAGTTTTATCAATTGCGTATTGTTTGCAGCAAGTAATTTGAGGTCATCCATGTAAAGGAGGTGGGATATAACTCGACCCTCTTTCTGCAATCGATAGCCTAGCCCTGAATTCTCCAGTATTGTACTTAAAGGATTCAGTGCTAGACAAAACCATAGGGGACTCAGACTGTCACCCTGGAATATACCCCTCTCAATTTTTATGGGTGCATCGTTTGTCTGGCAACATCCTGGATAGCGAAGTACCGTCTTCCATTGCCCCATACATGACCCTAAGAAGTTCGCTAGAGTTGTATCAATTTTATACAACTCTAGGACTCTCAGTAGCCACGTATGCGGCACAGAATCATAGGCCTTCTTATAGTCTATCCAGGATGTTGCCAAATTCTTGCGTTTACGACGCACCTGTTGACTAATGGTCATGTCAACTAAAAGGAGCTCTTTAGTACCACGGCTCCCCTTCCTACATCCATTCTGAGAGATAGAGATTATTGAATTTTGTTCTAAATGAGAATTAATTTTGACTCTCAGAATGGATGTTAGAAGTTTATAGACCGTCGGTAAGCAAGTAATTGGTCTATAATTTTTGGGGTCCGCAGCACTGCCGGATTTATAGAGTAAGTGGGTTATACCAGTTGTTAAGAAGTTAGGTAGTGAACCCGAATCGAGAGCTGACTGGAATTGAGATGCCAAACAAGCATGTGAGCTACGGAGCCACTTCAGCCAAAAGTTTTGCAGTCCGTCCGGACCTGCCGACTTCCAATTCGGTAGCGAACGGACTGCACTAGCAACATCATCAGATGTTATAATTATTGGCTCCATAGTCTGTATATTCTCACACGCTTGCTTAACCTCTCTCATCCAGCCATCTTCTGTGTGGATGACAGGTGTCGACCAGATGCTACGCCAGAATGTATTCGTAGCGTCAGCATCCGGTCGAGCAGTGTCATCCACATTCAACTCCGGTTGTTCCCATTTTCGGTACACCCACTTCTCATCCTTTTGGAAGATGCGATTCTGACAATATCTATTTATTATTATTATTTTTATTATTTGGAAAGAATGGTAAAGAATTTACTCTCCAAGACGTTAATTAGTAGTGTTTGTGCAGTTACACACGTAATTAATTTCCTTGTGTTTTACACCGCAAGTCAGTAATCAGGTCAATTTTTTTTCCAAATTTATTTAGCTGCATCATTTTCGGTAAGGAATTTATTTTCAGCATATCCATTTTTTTTCATAGTGTTCGATTGGCGGCAATAGGCTCGCTCACTATTACGTGGGACCGAAAATCGAAATGTGGGTGTTTAATGCAACTCTGCCTACCCGTTCGGGGATATAGGCGTGAGTTTATGTTATGTATCTAGGAGAGCACATTTGGCCATCGGTCCTAATTGTCAGTCGAATATATATATGTACGCCGAATGACCGTGTGTGAGGCCTAATTTTTTTTAATCGTGTGAAGAAACTCCTTGAATACCGTCATCGGAGCTGGTTGGGTAGGTTATGAAGGACTCGAACCGACTAAAACGCACGCCGTCTTTGGGTCTTTAACTGCCGGAGGTGACCGTGAGTGAGTCCTTCGTCCCTTCCCATTTAAACTGGGGAAAGAATATAGGCTATTTTTGATACAAAGAACTAACGTCTACACTGGTAATAAATATAATTAATAGGACGCATACACACCGTACTAATAGTGTAGTAACTGTTCTAATTAACCTTTACACTCTGTTATCAATTGTAGACTAAGTCTGACCCCTACAACCTATTTAAATTATGTATTTAGCAATACTCACTATGTATTGCATTGATATTGTTAAATGAGGCAAAAAATGAGTTCAAGAGTCTCATCTTTTTTATTTAAATACCCCTTGTTGCTGGTCACTGGGTGTAGTTATATCAAAATCGAAACAAATCAAACCGCATGTCAATTTCTGGGCTAACTTTGAATCGTCTGCTGGTTTGAGGTGTCCCCCTTTGTTATGGCATGCATGGTGTCTCAATCTTACCCCTGTAAAGGGGAGTATCGTCGTTGGAATGCCAGGCGGCCGCACCTTCACCCTATGGTCTTTGCTCAGAGAACCATGACACGTGGAAAACCTCCGAGCTTTCTTTACATGGGCGCTCCTAGCTGCCTCTGCCAGAATTGGCCAGGGTTACCCAGGCTGCACCATGAAGCGGAGGTGACTCGGCGTCAGGTGGCAACCGTCCTCCATGAGCGCAGGCCTGAGGGTGATGGGTGGAGCCGACTGTCATCATAACCAGGCCGAGGCGGCGGCCCTAAGTGCCACCGAGGGGCTAGATTGGGACACCATGGTCAAAATGATGATGATGGTTCAAGTTTTTTTTTATTTTTTTATTTATGGCACGTCAATTTGACTTCACATCGCCTGATGTTAAGCTGAAGGCAAAGTCTTATGAAAGAGGGTCACCATTGCAAACACGTTCAGTGCTACAATGGTGGCGCTCAGCTTGACGGCCTCATCAGATGCTTTTTCACGCCCCGCTTAAAGGACCCGGGACTGTAGGAAGAAAACACGCGCGCTGGTAAGGATTTCCAGGACTTAATGGTGCGGCAGAGAAAATGCCATCAAGCGGCACTTGTGTACATATTAATACATATAATCCCTAATCTAATCCAACGGGAAACAAAAAGGTCATTATATAACTACGATTGAATTATTTATTTAATATACTACAAATAATTAAAGACCTAATTTCTTCCTAAATTGATAAAAGGGCTCAGCTCACATTCATGTGATACGCGCGTACTTTAGACTTCCGTGTGTTTTGATAAGCGGAGTTCGATGTTCGATTGCATCATGTTAGAGTTCTGTAGACCTATGAGACCCGTCTCGATTTTAAATTCAGAAATCTTTTAATTTACCAATAGTTAAAAATAATAACTAACACAGATTTATTTATTATTAGCTGACCCGTGCAACTTCGTCTGCGTCACCCGTTTTTCAACATTTTTCATTCCTGCTCCGCATCTGTTGGTGGTAGCACGATTTTATATACAATAAACCTTCCTCTTTAACCATTCTATCTATTAAAAAAACCGCATCAAAATCCGTTGCGTAGTTTAAAAGATTTGAGCATACAAAGGGACATAAGGACATAAAAACTAGGGACAGAGAACGCGACTTTGTTTTATACTATGTAGTGAAACGGACAAACAGTTCGAAACGCGTTCTCGACCTGAAAAAAGTCCGGCAAATAACTCAACGGGATTTTCAATTCAGGAGAACTTGTATGGGAAATAGGGAAGACCTTAAAGAGAAGACTGGAGACTCCCGTTTCGAATAGTTCCTGGTTCAGAGGCTGGTCATTGTAACATCATGCTACAACCAACTAGTGAAAAATGTTGCAAAAACGGTTTGACGCAGACGAAGTTGCGCGAGTCAGCTAGTACTATATATAATAAATGTCTGGAGACTGACAATAACCGTATTGTATTATTAATTATAATTACAAATAATAATATGGTTTCGAAAAAGCCATCACGCGACGTCCATAGGTTGAAATCGAATAACGACGAATGTTATCAGAAAATGTATAAATAATTAATGAATGGGTACTTTTAGTTAATTTTTTATCTTATGTTATATTTTCTGTGCTCATCTCTGTAAGCTGGTGATAAGTAGTGATGATTAATAATGATTATTTGATTACTATATCATAATCATTCTAAATACCTGACCATCCTAAATATACACTGGCGAAATGTGGGTGCTAGCACCTCTGCCTACCTCTTCGGGGATATAGGCGTGATAGTATAAAAAAAAATCATTCTAAAGCCAGACTGTCGTATCTGATGAAGCCGTCAAGCTGAGCGCCACCATTGTAACACTACGTGTTTGTAATAGTGAATCTCTTTGCTGAGACTTTGCCTTCAGTTTACCATCAGGCGGGGTGAAGATAAATTTTCGTGCGCGATATAAAAAAAACGTCCATAGTCCATGGTACTTTCCAACACATAGTTATATAAAAATCAAATATTAAACGTAATGAATTTAAAATATAATCATTATTATTTTAATCTGTGGTATGACTGATTTCGCATGAACTTTGTTAGAATTAATTAATAGTTAATACGATTAATTTAGCATTAACTTAATCTTTTATCTAATAACTATCTGACCCGCGCAACTTCGTCTGCGTCACCCCGTTTTTTGGAACATTTTTCACTTCTACTCCGAACCAGTTGGTTGTAGCATGATGTTATATACATATAAACATTTCTCTTCAATCACTCTATCTATTAAAAAACCACATCAAAATCCGATGCGTAGTTTCAAAGACTTAAGCATACAAAGGGACATAACGACATAAGGATATAGGGACAGAGAACGCGACTTTGTGTTATACTATGTAGTGATAAAGTTTATTTTAATTTAAATAGATAGATCACGTACATTATTAGCCGCGGTAGTCTAGTGGTATGGGTAATGGACTGCTGAGACGAGGTCTCGGGTTCGATCCCAGGTTACCATAGCACACACGAATGACTTTTCGATGCCTTTCGAAGTTATGTGTGTATTTATCGCAGGTTTATAAGTGCCCGGTTAATGGCAATAGATTAGCCACCTATTACATCGGGACTTAAACATAAACTGGCGAAATTTGGGTGCTAGCACCTATGCCTAACCTTTCGGGGATATAGGCGTGAGTTTGTGTATGTTATGTACATTATTATTGTCCGGCCATATCGTTATCACGCGTCTAACAAGTGTCTACTAATGTTATTATTTAGTTGATAATAAGTAACAGGCATGTCAGAGGTTAATGACATGTGGCCTAGTTAGAAAGTGTGGCAACACTGATATAAAACTAGTAGAAAACAAACTCATCGTCGTTAGAATTAGATTTTTTTATACATGGCACGTGACTTCACCACGCCTGATGTTAAGCTGAAGGCAAAGTCTCATGAAAGAGGGTCACCATTACAAACACGTTCAGTGCTACAATGGTGGCGCTCAGCTTGACGGCCTCATCAGATGCTTTTTCACGCCCCGCTTAAAGAACCCGGGACTGTAGGAAGAAGGAATAAATAGTTGAATATAGCTCCTTTACAGATTTTTTTCTTAAAGAATATTAGCAACTTAATTCATTAATATTTCTTCTAACCCTATTTTGTTGTGTGTTTGTGGTTACTGTGGTCTATGGACGTTTGCAACACCGAGGACGTCACATTCGTGTTGCCGACCATATAGTGAAGAGGGTGAAAGGAAAAGGGGGGAGGGGAGAAGGTTAAGAGAGTCTCTGTGCTATCAGTGCAGAAAACAAAGAAGGGTTTGTCGGTCTTCCCAAACACAACACAAAACCTTTCCAGTGAGCCCTCTAGCTAATTACAAAAGCTCATGTAAGGAGTAAATTCGGTAGTGAAATGGCCAGGATACGAACCCAAGATTTATTGATCGCTTGGCTGACTTCTTAATCACTAAGCTACCGATGATTTATTTGATTGGAACAACTGTCGCGTGACCCCCAACTATGAAAGATTCACCTACACGGATATGTGTTGTGTTTATACATTTCATGCATAGAATAACATAATTTAAAAATAATAATAGCCTCTGTTGCGTGGGTTCGATTCCCGCTCAGTGCAAATATTTGTGTTCATGAATATGAATATCTGCATTAGTCTGGGATATGAAAATCTTTCTATGTATAATATGTATTTACAAAAAAAATTATCTAAGTATGTTTATCCGCATTCTAGAACCCGTAACACAAGCTAGTTAAGCTATGCTCACCATGGGTCTAGGTGACGTTGTGTAGATTGTCCTAGAATATTTATTATTATTATTTATTTAATACAAATACTTTACAAATTTCCACATGACTTTTTATTTGAAAAAAAAGGATTATAAATTCTATTCACTATTAAATATTATAATATTTCACATATTTATTGGTTATACTGAGTAAAAAAAAACATATAAACTCATAAACTCACGCCTTTATCCCCGAAGGGGTAGGCAGAGGTGCTAGCACCCACATTTCGCTAGGTTATGTTTTGGTCCCAATCTAATAGGTGGCGAACCTATTACCCTTAACCGGCCACTTATAAACCTGCGATAAATACACACATAACTTTGAAAAGCATCGAAAAGTCATTGGCGTGTGCCATGGTAAAACCTGGGATCGAACTCGAGACCTCATCTCAGCAGTCCATTACCCATACCACTCGGCTACCGAGTAAAAAAAGTTATAAAATAAGATTTAATGTACTCACAAAATTCCATCCAGTCAAATATCCAGCATTAAATCTATGCAAATTGTCTAGATCTACATGTGGACTACTTTTTAAGTCTAGACTGGTCGCGAATACAGCCACATAAGCGTGATGTACCACTGCAAACATCTTGTAAACAGTTCTCCAATACAATCTCGTATCACTCCTATCAAATAATTTCTCATTTTCAGTAATTAAAAAACATAAAACATTATAAAAAATATTATGATCTTTAAATAAAATATTTTCCATTTTTAAATTTCAATAAAACACCAATAATAATAATTGAAATAACACTATTATTTAACTTTATAAAGTTAATTTAAAATAATAATAGATTTATTATTATTGACTAAATTGTAGACGCCCGCATCCCGATACGGTTTTAGGCGACTAAAATGATATTTTAGTTATAATTAGTAAAGAAGGTATCATACAATTATTGTCGAGATAATTTAGACCATAAGTACAACAGTATACCTACCCACATTGCATTTATTTAATAGTAAATAGTTATCGCTATAATTAGTGTTGCCAGATAACAATTAACTACATTCATTACTACCGATAATTTATTGTTTAATTAGTTATGAGTTAACGATTATTTAATATTCATAATTATAATATAACTAGCTGATCCGCGTAACTTCGTCTGCGTCACCCCGTTTTTGCAACATTTTTCATTCCTGCTCCGTACCTGTTGGTTGTCGCATGATGTTATATACATATAAAAATTCCTCTTTAAACATTCTATCTATTAAAAAAACCGCATCAAAATCCGTTGCGTAGTTTAAAAGATTTAAGCATACAAAGGGACATAAGGACATGAAAAATAGGGACAGAGAACGCGACTTTGTTTTATACTATGTAGTAATGAGGTATATTTGTGCCTAAAATAAACAAACAAAAAACAAATCTTTCTTGTTTATAATATTAGTATAGATATACATCTATCACGGTGTACGGAATATATACAATTGAAATGTTAACAAAGTAATTGTATTCTTAAAAGGTTAATGTATTTTTTAATTGGAAAAAAGCGATTTCTAGGACAGGTCTAGACCCATTTAAAAATACTTTGCTATTGTTATAGCTGATGTTTATGAATTCACCCGCGAGGAAGTTTAATCAACTTCCTACATTATTTGGTTATATTTCTAGTTCTACCTTACCGATTGCAATCAAACATATACCTACAAGGCTTTGAATCTGATCAAGAACTTTCAATCAAATAAACCCACATCATAATCTGTTCAGTAGATTTTGATATGTAGATAGATAAACAGACAAAAATAGGAAAAAAAAGCAAAATCGATGTTCGTTATCTTTAAAATATAATATCTCTAGTGTACAAATATTTGTATGCATGAATATAGTTATTTACATATAGGTACGGTTGTGCCTTAAAAGTACGTTAAGCCGTCGGTCTCAGTTGTCATACAAACATCTATGGCAGTCATTACAAGTAGTTGGACGTAACATAACATAAACTCACGCCAGTTTATGTTTACCTAGGTCCCAATGTAATAGGTGGCGAGCCTATTGCCATTAACCGAGCACTTATAAACCTGCGATAAATACACACATAACTTCGAAAAGCATTAAATAGTCATTAGGTGTGCCATGGTAAAACCTGGGATTAAACCCGAGATCGCGTCTCAGCAGTCCATTACCATTACATTGGGACCTAAAACATAAACTGGCGAAATGTGGGTGCCCTCTCTCCTCCACCTCTGCCTACCCCTTAGGGGATATAGGCGTCAGTTTATGTTATGTTATTTAGTTAATGTGAGGTCGCCAGGGTCACTACCGAAATTAATGCAACTATAATGGTGATGATAGAATAGGAACTAACGTGTGGCATACTTATTTGCCACTGTAGTTACATACAAAAGTAAAGAATTTGAAACCATATCGTATTAATGATTCCATAGCATACTACAAATGAAAGTGGATTTGAACCATCGAAAGGCGAAAGCTTGCGAAATTTTAATTGATTTCTCTAAAACACCATAGTGAAGTTATTGTTCCGTAACAAAAACATACATACATACATATGCTCACTGTACTTTTCAATGTAAAATTAATCAGCTATTAAATATCTTGTCAAGTAGTATTAGGTTGCTAGAAATATTTATATTTTGTTTGAAAGTTGATTACAAGATTTTACAACTATGTATTATATTTTATTTTTATTGGCCGCTTGATAAATTAAATTCGATCTTCAAAAACAGTACTTCCTAAAATCTATAAATTTGATGATCAATTTCGTATTATTTACAGCTGTCACTGTTCAAAAATGTAATAAAAGTTGCTGTTTGCTTAATGTTTTCTCATTATCCACAAAAAAAAACATAAAATTGGATTTGTCATTCCCAAAAAAATTGCAATAATGTTATCACTGAAAATTGGGTTGCCCCAATTTCTTCAAAAAAAACGGCAATTTAATATAATTAAAACGACCTAATATAACACCTGCTTATTAATAAAAAACATAACTACAAAATGTATAGGTACAATCAAACATACAGTTGAGAAAGTAAACATACACAATCTAAGCTAAGTTTCGTGAGGGCGGCCATCTTGGATTTGAAAATTGTCTTAGTGTAGTATTCTACTAGTCGAGCCCATTTAATATCCATATTGAGACAAATGTGTTAAATTATGTAAATAATTCACAATTTTGTGGCAGCGGCCATCTTGAATAAATTTTCATCATACATAGCTAAGATCATACCCGAATATGTAAGCTTTCAAAAAACAATCTCGGAATCATCCATTCGGGAGCTACGAAGCTACAGACAGACAGACAGACACACACGCAGACACGTCACACTTCTGTTGGTGCATATGGCAGGCAGGTACGTGATTTCTATAAGGAAGTATAAAGTACTATTAACAATGTTATAAATTAGGAAATCCCGCTGCCATAATAAGAATAATGCAAGTTTGCACGACCCACAGGACGTGGTGAACAGAGCAGCTCCCACTCCTCGACTAGTAATACAGGGTGTAAGGGGAACGCCCCCGTAACGGAAGGCCCCTGGTAGTACTCATGGTACACAACATATTGACACTAAAAAAATTACAGTTTCGGGAGCGTTCCCCTTACACTCTACATAAAAGTATTTATTTAGTATAAACGATTATTGCATTACTAGTATCACTATTTTATACTAAACAAAAAAAAAGACGTGCCATAAAAAAAAAGTCGCGTTATCTGTCCCTATGTCCCTTTGTACGCTTAATACTTTTAAACTACGCAACAGATTTTGATGCGGTTTTTTTAATAGATAGAATGGTTAAAGAGGGAGGTTTATATGTATATAACATCATACTACGATCAACAGGTGCGAAGCAGGAATTAAAAATGTTGCAAAAAAGGGGTGACGCAGACGAAGTTGCGCGGTTCGGCTAGTTGATATATAAAAACCAAACTGTTGTTGTTTCAATTATTCTCCGCAATATTGGTGACTTCAAAGAAATCACGTACCTGCCTGCCACACACCATTTGCACGTTCCCTAACATAACCCCCTAGTATGACAATAATTACTTACCAAATTCCAATTCGTAAGCATACAAAGCGAAAACTTTGTTATCACTATAGATTCATATAACAGAACAAGGCCTTCGCCAATAACCGAGTAAAAAACACAACACTGTAAACTATGGAACATAAAACGAAAACATAGTTTTAAACTATATTCCGCCATTATACAAAATATATTGTTGAATTAAAACAGCGAGTATTTCGTGCGTTCAGACTACTGAATTGAAGTATATACTTCATAATGCTTGTAGTTCAGTAGTCAGGGAAGTATATTAATCTTTATTAAGTAAGAATATAAACAGTAGTTTATTCTGCAAATTTTGATAAGGACTTTTGCTTCACTGTGTGTGGTTTACCGTCTGTACAATGGTTTGTGTTTAAAAGAATCGTTCACATTTCTTTTATTTTTATTTAGGACTAGCTGACCCACGCAACTTCGTCTGCGTCACCCCGTTTTTGCAACATTTTTCATTCCTGCTCCGCACCTGTTGGTCGTAGCATGATGTTATATACATATAAACCTTCCTCTTTAACCATTCTATCTATTAAAAAAATCCGTTGCGTGGTTTCAAAGATTTAAGCATACAAAGGGACATGAAAAATAGGGACAGAAAACGCGACTTTGTTTTATACTATGTAGTGATATAAATTTAACTTAACCCCCGCCTGGTAGTAAGCTGAAGGTAAAGTCTCAGGAAAGAAGTTCACCATTACAAACACGTAAAGTATTGCAATGGTGGCGCTCAGCTCAGGTTATGTCGGACTCGAACCGATTAAGATATACGCCATCTTTGGGTCTTTAGTTGCCGGAGGTGAGATAGTAGCGGATATATCCCTCTCATCCCGGCAGACCCCCTTCTTTTTTTCGAGACCCCCTACGGATGTAGGGAACACAGTATCTCCGAAAATATGTGCACATATAACTGCTCATACTCCATACATTTGCACACATATCCATTAAGATTGTCTGGAACTGTACTGTAACATTTGTGTATGTATTTTTACCCGACTGCGCGTCGCAAAGGAGTGTATTGTGTTTATCATCAGTCTATGTATGTATGCCCATTTAAATTTTACCAATCAAATCTTCCCAAGGGGCCCCAGCTGTAAGTATTGTATGAGTTTTAAACTACTGGGCTTGTTTCTCTCTTTTTAGTTTTTATTTGATTATTTTTTTCGCGTAATTTTTAAAATTAGTGCGCTGTAGCCTAGTGGTATGGGTAATGGACTGCTGAGACGAGGTCTCGGGTTCGATCCCAGATTTTACCATAGCACACACCAATGACTTTTCGATGCTTATCGCAGGTTTATAAGTGCCCGGTTAATGGCAATAAGCTCGCCACCTATTACATTGGAACCTAAACATAAACTGGCGAAATGTGGGTGCTAGCACCTCTGCCATCCCCTTCGGGGATATAGGCGTGAGTTTATGCATGAGTACGCAGTCGGGTTTTTTTTCTTCAAATTATTCTTTTTATTATTCTGTATATTTATGTATTTGGTGTACAACAAAGAATATTGTGTTGTATTGTATATTTTACAGAATAACACTCCTGTTTAATATTAGTTGGTAATTAAAACATTATATTAACGAGTTATGTGTAACATGCAGTTTTAAATTTTAATAAATTGCACGGTTTAATTGCTAGCGCAATCCATTTGGGTACTAAAATAATTATGAGAATTTCAAAATCAGTATAAAATCACTTAATTATAAATATTCTACATTAAAATATTATTATTAAGATTTTTACATGATCATCATCATTCTCTCTGAGTGTATTCCCAACTCGGTTGGGGTCGGCTTTCTAGTCTAACTAAGATGCGGCTGAACTTCGATATTTGCCGTGAAGCGACTGCCATCGGACCTCCACAACCAAATTGCAATTCTGCAGCTAGGCTAGTCGGACTTTTTGAGGCTCCAACTACCCGTAACGACTGTCATAGATGTTCGTATGGCAACCGGGACCGACGGCTTAACGTGCTCTCTGATGCGCGACCAGACCAGTGCAAACAGCGAAATTCATGCATACAATTTTTTGCACTGAGCAGGGATCGAACCATCATCACCACGCCACGGAGGCTGTGCAAGTCACTATAATATTTAACATAACATAACATAAACTCACGCCTATATCACCGAAGGGGTAGGCAGAGGTGCCAGCACCCATATTTCGCCAATTTATGTTTAGGTCCCAATGTAATATGTGGCGAGCCTATTGCCATTAACCGGGCACTTACAAACCTGCTATAAATACACACATAACTTCGAAAAGCATCGAAAAGTCATTGGAGTGTGCCATGGTAAAACCTGGGATCGAACCCGAGACCTCGTCTCAGCAGTCCATTACCCATACCACTAGGCTACCGCGGCTATAATATTAAATATTATTATTTATAATTACATTATAAGGATACGCCGACGTCAAAATAACCTTCGTAATAAATATTTCCTAAAATGTATTCATTAAGTATTTCTGCACAAAAAATGGTCGCTTCTAGTTTTTTCTTTTTTGTTTTACGAAAACAATGTTGTTGTCATCACCTTCAAATTCATGATTCTCAGTTCCATTAAGCACTTTAGAGCCGTTTTAAGTTAGTTTTTGTTTTTGGTATATTGACTTTTCTGTGAGCGACTGCTACCTGACCTCCCAACTCCGAACACAAAGCCTTGACTAGTGAGATGTTGGTAAGGTACTTTACATTTTCATTTCATTAAAATGAAAATTGTAGTCGCTTTGCGAAAACGCAAGTCTCTTTCATTAAATTTGTTCCTGTATCTGTTTGTACCGGAATTTACTTATACAGTATCTAAAATATAATATAATCTAAATAAAATCAAAAATAAATAAACATTAAAAACGGGGTTAATTTCGCTATTATTCACAATTCACACTTTTACTTCAAACAATCAATCATATATATAAAATTCTCGTGTCACAATGTTCGTTCCCGCACTCCTCCGAAACGGCTTGACCGATTTTTATAAAATTTTGTGAGCATATTGAGTAGGTCTGAGAATCGGCCAATATCTATTTTTCATACTCCTTAGTGATAAAGGTTGTTCACCCTTAAAATTCATAAGGCAAAACAACGTTTGCCGGGTCAGCTAGTGCTAATAATAAAAAGCTATTAAGTTTGTTTGTTTGATTCCGCTAATCTCAGTAACTACTGATCCGATTTGAAAAATTCTTTCAGTATTAGATAGCCCATTTGTTGAAGAAGGTTCTAGGTTATTTAACATCACATTACTACTCTAGGGCTCAAGCTCACACAGCGAGCTACGGAAAGGGCTATGCTCCCCAATTCCTCTACTAGATTGTATCAAAAGGTAGATTAGGTCGAGGGGAGGAAAGAGGGGGAGGGCTGAAGGTTAATAGAGTCTCTGTGCTGTCAGTGCAGAAGACAAAGCAAAGTTGCTCGGTCTTCCCACTGACACAAAACCTCTCCAGTGAGCTCTGGTTAACCTACTCACCGCCGGGAACACAACACAAGGTTATTATTAGAGGCCAGATTCTGTAGGGCGGAGGTACTTCCCCAGTCGGACTTCTCAATTAGGACAGGAGTTACCATCATTACCACTAGCATGAACTCCTATCGAATTCGTAATGTAAAGGTTTCGAGAGGACGGAGCATTGTGATTGGTAGTCTGCCTCTTGTGAACCTGTGTGCGTGAGTAGCCCACCAATCGCAATGCTCCGTTCTGAAATCGATAGTATTTCGTTCTAAGGCTACTGATCCTACCTCCGTAGCTCAATTCTCGTATATTATTTGAAAATTACAAGCCACGGGAGCCCAAAGTGTGCCACGGGTGAAGCCGGGTGGGCAAGCTATCTCTTTTAACTTGTGCATGGTTGGATGAATATTTAAGTATTTAATATATTGTTACAATATGCATGAAATATGCATTTTTATTTAAATTTTTCTTGCATTGCTTGAATATTATGAAACATAATGTATTGGTCATATGATTTTAATATATTTTCTAACCAAATTTATACGAGAGATATTTACCATGTTTGTCGGTTGCTCAATGAAATCATCAAGCATGGTACCTAAATATCCTGTAATATTTAACATCACTACATAGTATAAAACAAAGTCACGTTTTCTGTCCCTATGTCCCTTTTTCTATGCTTAAATCTTTAGAACTACGCAACGGATTTCGATGCGGCTTTTTTAATAGATAGAATGGTTAAAGAGGAAGTTTTATATGTATATAACATCATGCGACAACCAACAGGTGTAGAGCAGGAATGAAAAATGTTGCAAAAACGGGATGACGCAGACTAAGTTGAGCAGGTCAGCTCTAATAGTATAAAACAAAGTCACGTTTTCTGTCCCTATATCCCTATGTATGCTTAAATCTTTTAAACTAAGCAACGAATTTTGATGCGGTTTTTTTTAATAGATAGAATGGTTAAAGAGGAAGGTTTATATGTATATAACATCATGGTACGACCAACAGGTACGGAGCAGGAATAAAAAATGTTGCAAAAACGGGGTGACGCAGATGAAGTTGCGCGGGTCAGCTAGTACTACATAAATTTGTATGCAAGGATTTCGTAAGTATTGTGTATTATAAGTATGTATTATAATTTGTTGATAATTCTTCTACCTGCACCTACCTAAGTATCTCTGCATCACCCTAAGGTTGACTGTCAGGTAATGCCTTTGGCATTAAGTCCGAGTTTGTACAATTTACTGTGCATAAAGTTTAAAAATAAAGTAAAAAATATAATGAAACATTAATGTTACAATGTACAAATACACTATAAAAAGATGAAACAGTAGGTGTATATAGTTACCAGCATATATTTAAACTTAAAATATGATCAAAATATCACAGCAAGCGTTTTTTGGGTGTCTTATGAGAGAATAGCGAGGCGGACGAGCTCAATACCACCAATCGTAGATTTATAATAAGTCTTTCAATTATGAAATTGCCAAAATTTCCCTACAGATTTATGAGTTCGTTATTCCTGTAATTTAATAGCTATTTCCATTATTTAAATTTTGTTCGAAAGTTGATTTCGAGATTTCACAATTCTGTAATAAATTTTGTTTTTATTGGCCGCTTAATACTTCCTTAGTACTTCCTAAATGCTATCTATTTTGATGAAAAATTTCGTATTACTTTTTTACAGCTGTCACTTTACAAAAATGTAATAAAAGTTGCTGTTTGTTTAATGTTGTCTCAATCATACACAAAAAAAACATGGAATTTGGATTGGTCATTCCTAAAAAATGCAAAAATGTTAGTACTGAAAATTGGGTTTCCTTCAATTTCTTCAAACAAAACGGCAATCTCATATGTAACGACCTAATATCAAACCAATTTTCGCTTGCCAGGGCCCCGTTACTCTCTCCTCTTGGGGTCAGATATATGCCGCGAACTATATAATGAACAAACACTATATAAACAAGACGAAACAGTAATTACTTGAGAATTAAGTGTGTGAACAGAACGCCATGTTTTTTGTCATATGCATAATGCAATTTTTGTTTAATTTACATTTTTTTTTTCTTGACAATCTACACAACACCACCTAGAACCATGGTAAGAATAGTTTAACTAGCTTGTTATTGATTCTAGAATGCGGATAAACATACTTAGATACCTACTTTTTTTTGTAAATACAAACATATTAGGTATACACTAGCTGTTGTCCGCGGCTCCGCCCGCGTGGATGTCGATTATCGCGTTGTACGACTCTACTCGATTCACTACTTGCCTCTCTATACTACTTCTCCTTGCTGTCATGACAACGGAAATAGTTAGCGATATTAGCGCCAAAATGTATACGAATCTACCGGATCTATTAAGATTTATGATTCCTCCGCTCCCTTGGATGGTAGCGTGATGATTATACCCTATGTTACTCCTAGATATCGTTTCGGAGCCTATTCGTTAGGAACAAACAAATCTTTCCTCTTTATAATATTAGTGTAGATAGAAAACCCAGAGTAACGCGTTTGTGTATTTATTTACTAATTAAAGATCCCTCCCGATGATGATGATTTACTCCCTCTGAAATAATAATCTCTAAACTAATATCATAGAGAAGAAAAATTTGTATTTTTGTGTGTGAGTATGTTTATATCAAATAACTCAAAAACTGCTGTGCCGATTTCAAAAATGATTAAACTATTATGAAGCTATATTCACCCTGAGTAACAAAGGTTTATTGAACTGCTATCATAGAATACTCTGTCTGATACCCTCCACTGTTAATTGGTAGTGCTTGTGCGGCTAAGCGTAACGTAATTATTTTCCTTGCGATTAACACCGCATAGCAAGAATGTGGTCGATTTTTTTCCAAATTATTCAGCTGCAAAATTTTCGGTTAGGAATTTATTATCGGCATACCCGTTTCTTTTACAAAGTGCCCGATTGGAGACAATAGGGTCGCCTCCTATTACGTGGGACCGAAAGTCATAATTGGCGAAATGTGGGTGTTTATACACCTCTGCCGGGGATTACGGGTGTGAGCATATGTATGTAACATAACATAACATAAACTCACGCCTTTATCCCCGAAGGGGTAGGCAGAGATGTTACACATTTCGCCAGTTTATGTTTAGGTCCCAATGTAATAGGTGGCGAGCCTATTGCCATTAACCGGGCACTTATAAACCTTCGATAAATACACACATAACTTCGGAAAGCATCGAAAAGTCATTGGTGTGTGCCATGGTAAACCTGGCATCGAACCCGAGACCTCGTCTCAGTAGTCCATTACCCATACCACTAGGCTACCGCGGTTTTTTATGTATGTATGTATGTTTGTATCATAAAACATTGATATCATTTACTTACCAAATTCCAGTTCGTCAGATAACATGATGAAAACCATTTTACAACCCATATCCTGGGATCCTCTACATCAACATCTTCCATGAACATCCGTTTCCACATGAAAACCCCAGCACCACACGTGAACCACAATAGAACCACAGCCACAAAATGGAACAAAAACTTTAGATAAAGTCTTATACTGTTACAACACGTACATTTTTCTTCGGTAGGTATATTTATTTTTGATTCACCTGCCATATTTTTAAACAATAATGTTGCCTAATTTAAAAATGTTAAATAAATATGGCGGTACGCGTGTGAATCGTATAAGGTCACTGTATTTTGTGAGGTATTGTAAGTATAGCAGTGGTTTTAGAGTTCCATTTTTTGTTGACCATTTTTTTATACATAATGAAAATTTTCTAAAGCAATTAGTATGACTGTTCAAATCAAATTTAGATCGAAAAAGTGAATGTTTCAACGGGATTTGAACCCGTGATCTTTTCCTTACAGGGGTATATCTAAGCCACTAAGCTACTTCTGAAGCATGTTTAAAATTACATTTATTTAGACCGATATTCGTATGATTGTCAGTAGATGTCTAAATGAAACGATAAAATAATGTTATTTTATGTTTTTTTTTTATTTAGGACTCGTGACTTTGCCTCAGCGGATAGTAGGGTGCAAAGGATCGGGAAAGAGGGAGCCTTCCCAAAGATGGACTGGGATAAATATTTATTGATTGATGATACTTTCGATGTAGTTTTTCAGTTATAAAATCCAGGATTATTTAGATGATAAACAAACCTGGAAATAAGCTGTTCACTCAACTTGCTATTCAAGCTAATTTTTGTATCTAGGCTAAGTAAATGATTGTAAATAGACCAAAAAAAAAAGAAACTCCCACTGAGTTTCTTGTCGGAGTCTTTTCAGGCAAGCCGCTTTTCGAACCGGTGGTCTATTTGCTCACTAATTTATAAAATACTAGCTGACCCGCGCGACTTCGTCTGCGTCACCCCGTTTTTGCAATATTTTTCATTCCTGCTCCGCACCTGTTAGTCGTAGCATGATGTTATATACATATAAACCTTTCTCTTTAACCATTCTATTTATTGAAACAAACCGCATCAAAATCCGTTGCGTAGTTCTAAAGATTTAAGCATACAAAGGGACAAGAAAAATAGGGACAGAAAACGCGACTTTATTTTATGCTATGTAGTGATAGTGATTGTCGATATTGACATTTTGTAAGTTCCATTTAATAGTCTATACTATAAATAAATGTAGAAAAAAATGTAATAAATGATTTATGTTTTTTTTTTAATTTTGAGTTTACAGTGATCATCCATACCGAGGAAATCAAGATTATCTAATCCAATGACGTACGGAACCCATTGTAACCGACGACGATCGCGCTTGACCGGAATAAAAACCAGTTCGCGGTTGACCTGCAACTCAATGTCTCGCATTGCTAAACAGAATAATTATAAATTCTTATTTTAATTACGTATTACATTTACTTAATTATACATTTAAATCGTGAAAAGTCAATATTCGGGATGGGTAAATGACCTAGGGGGGCCTAGGGACGTAAGAGTTTCGGGCTGAGGACTGGCAAAGTGTAGAAATGGTTACGTATCATAACATAACATAACATAAACTCACGCCTATATCCCTGAAGGTGTGGGCAGAGGCGCTAGCACCCACATTTCGCTAGTTTAGGTCCCAATGTAATAGGTGGCGACGGTATTGCCATTAACCGGGCACTTATAAAATTGCGATAAATACACACATAACTTCGAAAAGCATCGAAAAGTCATTGGTGTGTGCCATGGTCATGGTAAAACCTGGGAGAGAGAAGAGAAAAAAACTAACTTATTTGAACTTGGATAGATTGGTGTAACAATGATTATTTTTTTTTAAATAGGAAGGCACAGAAAATCACACTTAAGTCTAATTTTTTTCATTACTCTAAACATTTGTGCATTTTTTTTATAATGCGAGAAATCCCCACGGATACCTCCTCCACCGGAGCCGGTTGGGGGGGTAATAACGCACTCGAACCGACTAAAACGCACGCCGTCTATAAGTCTTTAGTTGCCGGAGGTGAGATAATTATCAACATGTCCCTCGCACCCTGGCAGACCCGGGGCCCTTTCGGGTGTAGGGATCACGGTGTCCCCACCTAACCCCCAAGTAAGTAGCCGCTGACGGAGATCGAGTATTTGTCTGCCACCTAAATGGTATAAAAAAGGACCATACCCCATTAGCAACTACTGATGTAGGTAGGTAGGTACTATAAGGAAAATACAACCAATTTAATGATATATTACTATTAATAGTTTTGTTAACTTCTAATGCGGACTTTGAGTTGTTTTGTATCAGTTAATTTCCTTCACTTTTTATGTTTATCAATATTATCCTGTGTCTCATCATTATATCTTTTTTTTTTATTTATGGCACGTCAATTTGACTTCTCCTCGCCTGATGTTAAGCTGAAGGCAAAGTCTTATAAAAGAGGGTCACCACTGCAAACACGTACAGTGCTACAATGGTGGCGCTCAGCTTGACGGCATCATCAGATGCTTTTTCACGCCCCGCTTAAAGGACCCGGGACTGTAGGAAGAAGGAAACACGTGCGCCGGTAAAGAATTCCAGGACCTCATAGTGCGGCATAGGAAAGACTCACGAATATTCTGCACCGTATGCGGGTGACTTCTAAGCCCTGTACGTGTTGTCCTATATAGGAAAGGTGGGATTAATTGGAAGAGCTCGTCAGAACATTCACCATGGTAGAGACGTCATGTGATAATAACACACCAAACTACCCAGAATCACTTGTTTCCTGCTCTTTCTCTCCATCCTAAGGTTGCCTGTAAGAAAATGCCGCAGAGCGATAAGGCTGCCAATCGTACTTAACATGTGCAAACATTTCTCTATGTTATACTATTCTATCCTTGGTGTACAATAAAGACATATTATTATTATTTATCTTTATTTAACAATATACTTATAAACTACATTTTTAAATACATATGAAAAAACATCTGTTTAAAAATATAAAAAATAGTAGCCCACCGGTATCGGTACAGGGACCAAGCTACCGGTGGTTAGGGCTCCAGGGAGAGAAACTTCCTTACTAGCAAAACTGCCTTCTGTATCAAGCCCTTGAGCCAGTTGTCTAGCGAGAGCCTCTTAAGGTGTTGGTCGAGGCTCTTGGCGATGAGTCCGTGGACCGAATGTGGCGATGAGTCGGTACAATAATAGCTGAGGCCACCTCCCACATGTCGACAACCTCATGGGCTAAGTCCAAATACTTAATTTGTTTTTCTTTTTCTCTCTTCACGAGATTCTTGTCATGGGGATGGTGATATCAACTATTATTGCACGGCGCTCGTAGTAGCTCTGTTATAGTTATATTTTTGATAGAATTTGACGTTTGAGCGTGGCCGGTTACAGTTAGCGTCAAGTTATGATGTCATTTTAACTATTGTCAAATGGTGCAACCTGTTTTATACCTGCCCGGTACTTTAACTGCACTGTTAATGCTAAAGTACGATCGTGCAACCCAGGCTTAAAGCATATTGTCAAGACTTTTACACGGGTAGTCCATGGGTCAGTTGAGGTTAAGTTCAGTTTGCCTTCTCGCGGTGTCCACTCAAGAACGCGTTTTGCTCCATCAGCCATCGGTCCTTCGACAGATGTGGCCAGCCCACTGCCACTTCAGTTTGGTTATTCTGCGAGCTAAGTCTGTAACTTTAGTTCTTTGTCGGATGACCTTATTGTAAATTTTATCCTACAAAAAGACCCCAAAAATAGCTCCCTCCATGGCACCCTGAGCGCCTTTCTATTAGTGAACTGAGTTAAATGTAGATAATAATAGTGTAATAGTGTGCATACTTACTAACTATAATAATTTTAAACATTTACTTACAAAATGAACTGCATTGTGTTATGAAATTTTTAAAAGCTGTATATGCGATGATTTCAGATCGGAAAAAGTGAATGCTGTAAGGCCCCGACGGGAGGCGAACCGGCCATCCCATCCGTGCCCTTACAGGGGAAATGCTCTAATCGCGCAACCCCTTGAGCTTTCAATAAATTTTTGCGACTATATGATTATCTGTAGATGGCTATCCCCACCGCCCCAAGATCGTTGTATAGGAAAATTTCTAACGCTTTGCTCATCACAAACGAATATCTTCACAATCACTCTTAGACCTGAACTTCAAGCTCCAAGAATCTGATACTGCCGTTGTCTCTCTGGTCCTCGACTCTCCATTTGGACCTTCGGTCTTCTGAACCACTTCTTGTGATGGCTGTTCTCTGTGAAACAGTCTATTGATGGGGAACTGGATGCCGTAGAAGACGTAAAGAAGGATCCATATCATGATTTGATATAAGCAGACCTGCCACCAGTTCATGATGCCGAAGATCGCATACAGCCAGCGGTTCGTGAAGAAGTAGATTGAGTAGTGCCTGAAAAAGAAGTAGATTCCTTTTTTATATCAATCAATCAATCTATTAGCCTATCGAAGTCCACTGCTGGACATAGGCCTCTTCTAGTGTGCGCCTGTTCCTCCGCCCTCCGCATCCAGTGTGTTCCAGCCCCCTTTTTTTAGGTCATCAGTCCATCTAGGGGGCGTCCTACTTTGTGTTTACCTTCTCGCGGTCTTAAGGACTCGTTTGCTCCAACGGCCACCGGTCCTTCAGCAGATGTGGCCAGCCAACTGCCACTTAAGCATGGATATTCTGCGTGCTATGTCGGTAACTCTATTTGGGAAAACCACGGCAGGGAGTTCATTTGACAGCTTGAGCGTGCGCGGGATGAAACTCTTTCATACCGCACAGTGCGCACCGTTTTCGGTCGTAATGTGTGAGGATGAACTACCAGTATATGGTGGTGCGATGATAGAAAGTAGGTGTGGGCATCATGTCGAACATTTCTTCTGAACACAAACCATTATACAGGCGGTAGAACACACACAGTGAGGCAAAGTCCCTCCTGAGGTTCAGAGGTTCCACACCGCCTGAGAGTATGGTATTATCGGCAATCCTCATCGCCTGTCTTTGTGCCGAGTCGAAGGGGTCAAGCTGGCATGCAGGCACCCCAAGAGGTGGCACCAGTCCTCAATGTGGGGCTGAATCTGTGCTTTACAGAGAAGGAGTCTTTGCTCCGCAGTGAAGTACTGCTTTGCCCTGTTAAGCACTTCTAGTTTCTTTGAGGCTAACCTTGTCCTCTAAGTGACTGGGGAACTGGACATCGCTGGAGATATCGATACCGAAAATCCTGATTCTCAAAATGGTCAGCGGTGTGTTCAGGAATTGCAGCACCACAACCAATGGGATTTTCTTAGCTGTGATTGCATATACTTGTGTACATCTACTTAATTAGTCTATGGTCCAATCATGGCCTAAATGATCAGATTAAGG
Source organism: Pelosia muscerda (assembly GCA_963691645.1). Classification (NCBI taxonomy): domain Eukaryota; kingdom Metazoa; phylum Arthropoda; class Insecta; order Lepidoptera; family Erebidae; genus Pelosia; species Pelosia muscerda. Next base: position 896,525 of record OY829126.1, on the reverse strand, counting down.
CATGTAAGCCGAACAAATAAAGAGACAGATAGGTATAGTATGTATACATAGATAGATAGGTGAAATGAGAAGGTATAAAAGGTAGATGATGATGAAAATATACTTACACAATGGCATAAGCACCATCAATTAGTCCCACCAGGAACAGCTCTATCTTCAGGTTCACAGGGTATCTCCTGGCCTGCAGCAGGGTTTCCAGACCAACGAGAATTATAATGTTGGTGTGAAGGAAATGGTTGAACCACCAGGGAACCAGCTGGTCGAAGATACGAGGGTAGTCGAGCTCGCGGTCATAACAGTGGATAATCCAGAACGTACAAAATATGAACTACAGAAAGAAACATAAAAATGGAAGAATATACATATTGTAGAATATTCTATAGGTGTTTTAATAACCGCGGTAGACTAGTGGTATGGGTAATGGACTGCTAAGACGACGTCTCGGTTTCGATCCCAGGTTTTACCACTGCACACGTCAACAACTTTTCGATGCTTTTCGAAGTTATGTGTGTATTTATCGCAGGTTTATAAGTGCCTATATCCCTGAAGAAATAGGCAGAGGTGCTAGCACCCACATTTCGCCAGTTTATGTTTAGGTCCCAATGTAATAGGTAGCGAGCCTATTGCCATTAACCGGGCACTTATAAACCTGCGATAAATACACACATAACTTCGAAAAGCATCGCAGTCATTGGTGTGTGCCATGGTCAACCTGGGATCGAACCCGAGACCTCGTCTCAGCAGTCCATTACCCATACCACTAGGCTACCGCGGTACACATCACATTAAATGCTTAAAATGCTTTCATCAAATAAAATACTCACCAAGGTTTTAGGAACCACGACACTGGTGAAGAATATATCTCTGCAAAACTTGAGGAGTAGGCCATACTTGGAGTCATGATGGCCCATCCATTCCAGAATGTCGTATATGAGAGACATGGAGAAGAAAACTGTCTGGAACACCTGGAAGAAGAAAACATTTGGAAAGAATGGTAAAGAAGGTTTCAACGGAGGTAGGACACGACGGTATCTCCCGTCCGAAATGAGCTGTCCAACTGGGGAAGTACCTCCGCCCTACAGAAGACCGCGGTCATAATAACCATCGTGTTGTGTTCCCGCCGGTAAGTAGGGTAGCCAGAGCTCACTATACCCCTCCTTCCCCTCCCCTTCCTAGCCTCCCCACCCCTTCCCAGCTCTCCCCCTTTCCCTTCAGGGTGGGCAGCGCGTGTGTGACACCCTTAGTGTTGCACACGTTCATAGGCCACGGTGGCCGCTTTCCATCAGGTGGGCCGTGTGCTTGTCTGCCACCTACGTAGTATAAAAAAAAAACAAAAAAAAAAGAAGGAAGTGACGGCCGGGCGGTAGTGCACGCGACTGCTACGCACGGGGCACGGGTTTGATCCCCGCTCAGTGCAAAAAGTTGTATGCGTGAATATGGCTGTTTGCACCGGTCTGGTCGTGCCTCGGAGAGCATGTTAAGCCGTCGGTCCCGGTTGCCATACAAACATCTATGGCAGTCGTTACGGGTAGTTGGAGCCCTCAAAAGTCCAACCAGCCTAACTTGGAACTTCGATATCGCCATTGGTCATTGGACCGTTGGTTATGGAGGTCAGATAGCAGTCGCTTCACGGAAAATATCGAGGTTCAGCCGCATCACAGTTAGACCGGAAAGCTGACCCCAACTGAGTTGGGAAAAGGTTCAGAGAATGAATAAAGAAGGAAGAGACAAAAGACAGCCTCTGTGGCGTGGCGGTAGTGAACTCTACTAGTACGCAGGAGGCGCGTGTTTGATTCCCACTTGGTGCAAATATTTGTATGCATGAAAATAAACAAATATTAAAATGCTCGTAATGGAGCAGCGGGAACGGGATCAGAAGTTCACGCGAGCGGAGCCGCGGTCAACAGCTAGTATCAAATAAAAGAGGAAAAGGAATGCTTATAATCAAGTAAGTGGTGTTAAAAACACTACTTTAATTAAAAATAAATAATTATAAAGCGTGACCATTAGTTCAACATGGAGGACTTTAGCAGTATATTAGGTAAATATATTTATTACACTCCTCAATGTATTAATTAAACTAAAAATAAAATAACAATTAAAACAAAACTTTACATTACTTCAATCTAATTCGTATACGGAAAACTTATTTTTTGTAACACTACATAGTATAAAACAAAGTCGCGTTTACTGTCCCTATGTCCCTTTGTATGCTTAAATCTTTAAAACTGCTCAACGGATTTTGATGCGGTTTGTTTTAATGGATAGAAAGTGGTTAAAGAAAATGGTTTGTATGTATATAACATCATGCTACGACTAACAGGTGCGGAGCAGGTATGAAAAATGTTGCAAAAACGGGGTGACGCAGACGAAGTTGCGCGGGTCAGCTAGTATTATATGAAAGCTAGCTGACCCGGGCGTCTGCGTCACCCCGTTTTTGCAACATTATGCTCCGCACCTGTTTGTCGTAGTATGATTTTATATACATATAAACCTTCCTCTTTAACCATTCTATCTATTAAAAAAACCGCATCAAAATTCGTTGGGTAGTTTTCAAGATTTAAGCGTACAAAGGGACATGAAATGAATCGCTAAATATGTTGGTAAGCGCATAACTGGAAGATGGCTGTACCAATACGAGTAATTCTTTTTTTTATATGTTCCTTGCACTCTACGGAAGGTTTTTATGGAGCAGCGGGAACGGGATCAGAACTACAAGCAGCGGGAACGGGATCAGTAGGCCAGCGCTGGCATCGGCTAGATTTTAATAAAGTTATTCACCTTTGATATTCAAACAGAGTTAGGGGAAAACCCTGCTTTCCCAACAATATTTTTTTATACTACTTAGGTGGCAGACAAGCGCTCACCTGATGCAAAGGAGTCATAGTGACCTATTGATGTTTGCATACTCGTGCTGTAGGCACTGTAGAAATGTTTTAATTCACTTCTTAAAGAATCATATAGTTACTGTAGTCGCTTGGAAAAACCACAGCAGATCAAATTTAGATAGGAAAAAGTGAATGATTCGACGGGAATCGAACTCGCGATCTTTCACTTACTGGGAGACCGCTCTGACCTCTAAGCCCGGAAGCATCGTCTGAATCATTAGAAATTCTCCTATATAACTATTTTTGGGGTGACGGAGAAGGCTAATTGCTTTTCAACATTTTCAGTACAAGTTATAGAGTTATAGAGCTTTTTGTTTGTTTTTGCGCATTTTCGCATTGGAAAGAAAATAAAAGAGGGAATGATAATTGGTTTAATTTTTTTATGTTCTTTGTTCAAGAAGTTTGCCGGCATTATGAACGTGTTTAGACATCGTATGAGTGTATATCTACAAAATTGTAAGGCGCGGAAAACACTCAAAACATTTCTAAAACTATTGAGAGAACAGTACTTCGTACATTGTATTCAATTTACGAGTATAGTTGCCGGCTTTTAATTGATAATTTGGAAAGGATAGAGAGTTTGGCCAAGATCGGTTAACTTCGGTTTTGTAGTATACTCTCTCCATCACACAGTGCATGTCTATAACTTGATATCTTTCTAGAGTAGTTAAAACCAAAGATGTACTATTATTTTTTTAAATTCCCTACCAGCTTACGTGTTTCCTTCTTCCTACAGTCCCGGGTCCATTAAGCGGGACGTGAAAAAGCATCTGATGATGATAATCAGAGATACTATATACTATACATACATAATGTTCACGATTTAATTTCCCTTTTGGAATAGACAGAGGTGAATTAACATCTACATTTCACCAATTATATTTGGTCCCACGTAATAGGATGTGAGCCTATTGCCGTATTCCGGGCATTATTGTTGACTCGAGCCACGCATCTGAGGCTGTGTCTGGGCTGTATATATCTGTCTGATGTTAAACAGCCCTATCCCTTATCCCTCAGGAAAGAGGGTCACCATTACAAACACGTACAGTGCTACAATGGTGACGCCCAGCTTGACGGCCTCATCAGATGCTTTTTCACGCCCCGCTTAAGGGACCCGGGACTGTAGGAAGAAGGAAACACAATCATGTGCTGGTAAGGAATTCCAAGTGAATATTCTGCACCATATACGGATGACATCTAAGCCCTGCACGTGTTGTCCTGTGTAGGAATGGAGAGAGTGGGATTAATTGGAAGAGCTCATCAGAACATTCACCAAGGAGACAGTAAAATGCTACCAGGGATGCAACATCTCTACGCATCTGCAAAGGTTCGAGGGTATTTGTGACTTCAGGACTCCTAATAATGCCAATCGCTCATCGCTGCAACCTATCGGGATCATCTAGTAAGTACTTTGAGGATTCAAACCTGGGACCTTTCTATTGAGATCGACTTCTTAACCACTAAGTTATGCTTACATTGTGCGTAGTCAGCGTTGTTATGAGCGGAGGCGACTAGGACGTCGGAGGTCGCAGAACAGTCCTTCCCCAATTAGCGCGGGTCTGGAGGTGACGGGTGGAGCCGTCTGTCACCCTAGCAGAAGCAGGAAGCGACGGCGGCGCAAGGTGCACCTCCACATATCCGGAGGCTAGATGGGGACACCATGGTTCCCACATTAGGGGAAGGGGGTCATCTCAAAGAGATGTATCCGGGTCTGCCGGGTCCTCCGGCAATCAAAGACCCATAGACGGCGTGCGTTTTAGACATTTTTATCATAGAACATTGATTTCATTTACTTACCAGATTCCAGTTGGTCACATAACAAGCTACAAAATTTTTTGCATGCCATATCCTGGGATCATCGGTGTCCACATCATCCCAGGACATCCGTCTCCACATATAAATTCCAGCACCAAACGTGAACCACATTAGAACCATTGCCGCAAAATGGAACATAAACCTTAGATAAAACCTTACATTGTTACAAAAATTCCTTTTTTCTTCAGTTAGTCTATGCATTTCTGATTCACCTGCCATATTTTCAAACAATAATGCAGCCTAATTTAAAAATGTATATTAAATATGGCGGTACGCGTGTAAATCGTATAAGGTCGGTGTATTTTGTGAGGTATTGTAAGTATAGCACTAGTTTTGGAGATCCTTTCTTTGTAAACCATTTTTTTAAACATAACTAGCCTATAGGTACACGCTCCGCCCGCGTGGCTGTTGGTTATCAAAACCTGAACGCCATCTTTGCAACCTTAAATTCTATATTATCAATCATAACCCTGGTTCTACTTAAACGATTGCAATCAAACAAACATAAGATTTTAAGTTGGATCAAACCCGTTCAAACAAAAAAACCGCATTGAAATCCGTTCAGCATATTTTTAATAGGACACGTCAATGTACCTTCTCCTCGCCTGATAGTAATTTGTAGCACAGATTAATAAATAATTACTACGTTCTGAAGGCAAAATCTCAGGAAAGAGGGAGCCATCCTCGAGATGCGAGTAGTTTTAGAATTAATTTGTTACTGAAAATAGATGCCACTTTGTTCAAGATAGATTCTCTCGATGTAATTTTTCTTATATAGTTTGCAGCGAACATCCATACCGAGAATATAGAAATTGTGCCATCGAATGACGTACGGAACCCATTCTAGCCGAGACGATCGCGCTTGACCGGAATAAAAACAAGTTCGCGGTTGACCTGCAACTCAATGTCTCGCCTTGCTAAACAGAATTATAAATTCTAAGTTTAATTACCTGTTACAATAACTTAATTATTACTTATTTAAATCGTAAAAACCTATATTCAGGATGGGTAATCCCCAAGCGAGCGGCCACAGCGAAGCAATCATTCATTTAGAGTCAATATTGTTCCCGTCATAATAAACATATCTCGATATAAGTAAATAGGAATTTGCCGAAATTTTCTTACAGATTCACGAGTTCGTAATTCCTGTAATTTAATAGCTACTTCCATTATTTATATTTTGTTTGAAAGTTGATTTCGAGATTTTACAACACTGTATTAAATTTTGCTTTTATTGGCCGCTTGATAAATTAAATTCGATCTTCAAAAACAGTACTTCCTAAATGCGTCCATTTTGATGATAAATTTCGTATTACCTTTTACAGTTTAGTACAAAACTGTAATAAAAGTTGCTGTTTGTTTAATGTTGTCTCATTCATACACACAAAAAAGCATAAAATTTGGATTTAACATTCCTAAAAAAATGCTAAAATGTTAGTAATGAAAATTGGGTTTCCTCCAATTTCCTCCGACAAAACCTAATAATATTATAGTTGTCAGACAAGAAGTACGCGAATAACGATAAAAAATCTGCATAAGCCGACTTCCGGGGTAACAAGTGTGTAGCCGCCTCGCCATATCCAGGGACTAGATGGGAACACCATGGTTACCACATTAGAGGAAGGATCTCCAAGAGATGTCCCCTGGTCTGTGGGGTGTGAGAGATATGTCTAATATAATCTCACCTCCGGCAATCAAAGAACCTTAAAAGACGTGCATTTTAGTCGGTCCAAGTCCGACATAGTCATCTCTACTGAGCTTAGTGGAAAAAAGGGGAGTCATACTCATGCTCCCGTTCCTGTAGTAACCTTCTATTGCTCTTCTGGAAGAATTGGTTATATTAGGATGTTCGTATGAAAAGCCGACCCCAACTGCTGGAAAAAGGTTCAGAGAATGATGATGAAGTTCGTATGGCAACTGTTTTACTGTTAAATGTTTTGTTGTTAAGTGTAACAATAACATTTGCCAGTAAATGCTGCCAGTCTTCTGGGAACATGACCACAAGAGGCATGCGATGCGTAGGAATTCCACGACGCTTTTTAATTTAAGTCTTTTTTGTAAGTTTAATTATCGTTTTAGTTTTTTTAATGATTAATTTATACCAATTAAATAATTGTTACAGTATAAGATAAATAATATAGTTGTATGTGCGTATATGAGAAGAAATATTCATATTCGGTAAAAAAATAATTTACATTTAAATAAAACTATGTATCATTAATCAGTTCATAACCGCCAGTGGAATTTTTAGGTGGAATCAAAGCGATGTGTAGTGTACAAAAAATGCGTGCGTATTGTGGTCAATAAAAGTGAAATATCTTACACAAAAGCATACATTTATGATATCGATAGATATATGAAAGTATAGAAGTAATTGAGTTGTAATCACTTGTAGTTGGGGAGGTGGTGTTCTCTTAATTGTAATTAATATATTTATATATTTATTTATTCTCACAAATTGCAAATACAGGCAAGGACATTTTTCTCTCTTATTTTTAATTTTTTTTTTTGCATCTATAAAAAGATGTCAAAATTACAATAAAATTTGATACATAAGGTATCAAATTTTATTGTAATTTTGACATCTTTTGGGAATTATTGTTTGGACATGGAACTTTGATACATTAATTATTTTATTTAAACTTTGTCAGTCTCTTTGTACTTATATATATATATTTACATATTGTTTGATTGATTTTATATTATATTGTCATTAGTTTTCTTGTTAGAAGATTAAGATTTTCAATACAATGTAACATTGTTCGAGGCGGAGTTAATGCCACAGGCATTTTCTACCAGTCAACTAAGGATGGTGCAGAGAAGAACTCAGTAGGTACCTACATTATTAATAGCAAAAATGAACGGTATATAGAAAACTATGCATGTAACGAAGTGCAGAGAAGCAGAGGTGAATTAACACCCACATTTCACCAACTATTGTATTCGATCCCACGTAATAGGTTGAACCTATTGCCGTATTCCGGGCATTATTGTTACTTAGACCAATGCATCTGACTAATGATTTAGTTTCTTCCAACTACCTTAGTTGAATGAAAAATTACTGAATTGTAACACTGGCTCTTCAACTATATATTCTGCAAACAAACACGTGCCTTTTCTGTATGTGCAGAACGAATCAAATTATGTGGTAGGTTCGAAACCAGTTTGATAACAAATTAATTCTCATCATGCAATCTGAAACCTGTTGATATATAAACAACTAGTTGTAGACAGGTGGGAATTTCTTTATATCGAACAGTAAATATGAATTCACCTCGCCTGATGGTAAGCTGAAGACAAAGTCTCAGGGAAATGAGTCACATCTGAAGCATGTTTAAAATGGTGACCAATATTCGTATGATTGTGAGTAGCTTATTATAAAATCCAGGATTATTTGGATGATAAACAAGCCTGGAAATGAGCTGTTCACTCAACTTGCTATTCAAGCAAATTTTTGTATAATAGGCTAAGTAAATGATTGTAAATAGACCAAAAAAAAAAAGAAACGCCCGCTGAGTTTCTTGTCGGAGTCTTTTCAGGCAAGCCGCTTTTCGAACCGGTGGTCTATTTGCTCACTAATTTATAAAATACTAGCTGACCCGCGCGACTTCGTCTGCGTCACCCCGTTTTTGCAATATTTTTCATTCCTGCTCCGCACCTGTTAGTCGTAGCATGATGTTATATACATATAAACCTTTCTCTTTAACCATTCTATTTATTGAAACAAACCGCATCAAAATCCGTTGCGTAGTTCTAAAGATTTAAGCATACAAAGGGACAAGAAAAATAGGGACAGAAAACGCGACTTTATTTTATGCTATGTAGTGATAGTGATTGTCGATATTGACATTTTGTAAGTTCCATTTAATAGTCTATACTATAAATAAATGTAAAAAAAAATGTAATAAATGATTTATGTTTTTTTTTTAATTTTGAGTTTACAGCGATCAATACCGAGGAAATCAAGATTATCTAATCCAATGACGTACGGAACCCATTCTAACCGACGACGATCGCGCTTGACCGGAATAAAAACCAGTTCGCGGTTGACCTGCAACTCAATGTCTCGCATTGCTAAACAGAATAATTATAAATTCTAATTTTAATTACGTATTACATTTACTTAATTATACATTTAAATCGTTAAAAGTCAATATTCGGGATGGTTAAATGACCTAGGGGGCCTAGGGACGTAAAAGGTTCGGGCTCAGGACTGACCCAGTGTAGAAATGGTTACGTATCATAACATAAACTCACGCCTATATCCCTGAAGGTGTGGGCAGAGGCGCTAGCACCCACATTTCGCTAGTTTAGGTCCCAATGTAATAGGTGGCGAGCAGCTCGTCTCAGCAGTCCATTACCCATACCACTAAGCTACCGCGGTTACGTACCGTACGTACCGAATGAACCTTTTAAATACCATAGGTCGATATAATCATCATCGTCTTTACATTAATCACGTTCGCATCTAAAGCTATCCCCTTGGAGTTCGGACTCCGCTTTTCCCAGTCTTACTGCATCGTGGCTTAAATTCGATATTTTCTGTGAAGCGACTTAAAAAAAAAGGTTAGGCAAAGGTATAGGGGAGACCTAGGTGGGTTGACACAAAAATTGCATTTTTGATAATAACTCACTTTCAGTGATGTCTATTAGCTAGTAAGTTCTGTCATTAGAATGTGAATTTCAACACGTATCTAATTACGAGAAACAAGCAGTTAATAATAACTTCAAGTTGGAGAAAAATTGAATTTAAGTGAACAATTCCGACTGTTTCAACTCTCCTATGGACGAGGTAAATTGAAACAGGGGTAAAGGTGAGTTGACACATATTTAAATGGTCGGTTCTAACTGAATAAAATAAAAACCAAACCAGCAATCATCTTTATTGAGTATGTTTAGAATCAGTGAAGATTTTTCTGTTAGTGTTCTTTAATTTACTATCGGCTTTTTTTGTTCAGGTGCCTTTTTTCAGGCGTGTCTGTTAAAAAGTTTGATTTAACTTTCCTTCTATTCTGGGTACCTTTTCTAGGTAAAACTCTACCAAAAGCTTTACCTAGGAAAGGCCTGACAAAATATGCGGATTGGTGTGATGGACCTGCAACAGACGCCGACGTGGAGTTACCTACATTTATGGGAATAATATCTTCTCCCTTTAGTAATAACTGCGAAATTAAATCTAGACTTAATTTGGTTGATTAATGAAGAGATCACCTCAGTGACAGGATTTTCTTGACTTTTTTTATTTGATTTGACTCCTTCATGTTTATTAATTCAGTCGGTGCAATAGTTTCAGGAGTATTTTCTCTCACTCTCTGAACATCATTATATTTTACATCATTATTTATAAATGTTTTATCTCTTAAACATACGTCCTCTGCCACAACGCAAGAGGAGAGAGATCTCTCTTTGTTTTTCTTTCGTTTTTATACTTATTTGGTATGGTGAAAATAAGCTAAGTTACCTAAGCTAAGCTAAGTTGAAACAACCGAGGTGAGTTAAAACAAGTTGTTTCAACTTACCTCACCATTATAAAAACCGACTAAGGCTACTGTATTAACCATTACCCGAGTTCAACTTAAATATTTCTACAAAATAACGTTACATAATAATACTACATAAAACACACTACGCTATAGTTAAACAATCAAAAACCTATTTCTTAATATCAAATAAATAAAACTTCTCGAAAAATACCAAAAATACTTATTTTTCGTGAAATTTTGCGCATAGACACGATAACTCAACAACCGCTCGCCGCACCGCCGCGACTTGTACTAATACCTCGTCGTGTGCATGGAAACGAATCAAATGGCGCCGTTGTCGTCCTTCTAGTGCCTATACTACCCGAAATATTGAACTTGTGTCAACCTATATCTGTTTCAACTCACCTCGGTCTCCCCTACTCACAGGCGATATCGAAGTCTGCCACCTAAATGTTATAAAAAAGAACCATGCTTCATTAGCAATTACTGATGTAGGTAGGTAGGTACTATAAGGAAAATACAACCAAGTTAATGATATATTACTATTAATAGTTTTGGTTATTTCTAATGCGGACTTTGAGTTGTTTTGTATCAGTTAATTTCCTCTACTTTTTATGACCAATATATTATCCTGTGTCTCATCAAAATATCACTTGATAATAACACACTAAACTACCCAGAAGCACTTTTTGCCTGCCCTTTCTCTCCATCCTAAGGTTGACCAAAAGAGATTGCCGCAGAGCGATAAGGCCGCCAATTGTACTTACCAAGTGCAAACATTTCTCTTGTTATTCTATTCTATCCTTGGTATACAATAAAGACATATTATTATTATTTATCTTTATTTAACAATATACTTATGAACTACATTTTTAAATACATATATATAAAAAACATCTGTTTAAAAATATAAAAAATAGTAGCCCACCGGTATCGGGTACAGGGACCAAGCTACCGGTGGTTAGGGCTCCAGGGAGAGAAACTTCCTCACTATCAAAACTGCCTTCTGTATCAAGCCCTTGAGTCAGCTGTCTAACGATAGCCTCTTAAGGTGTTGGTCGAGGCTCTTGGCGATGAGTCCGTAGACCGAATGAGGCGATGAGTCGGTACAATAATAGCTAAGTCCACCTCCCACATGTAGACAATCACATGGGCCAAGTCCAAATACTTAATTTGTTTTTCTTTTTCTACCTTCACGAGATTCTCGTCATGGGGAATGATGATATCAACTATTATTGCACGGCGCTCGTAGTAGCTCTGTTATAGTTATATTTTTGATAGAATTTGACGTTTGAGCGTGGCCGGTTACAGTTAGCGTCAAGTTATGATGTCATTTTAACTATTGTCAAATGGTGCAACCTGTTTTATACCTGCCCGGTACTTTAACTGCACTGTTAATGTTAAAGTACGATCGTGCAACCCAGGCTTAAAGCCTATTGTCAAGACTTTTACACGGGTAGTCCATGGGTCAGTTGAGGTTAAGTTCAGTTTGCCTTCTCGCGGTGTCCACTCAAGAACGCGTTTTGCTCCATCAGCCATCGGTCCTTCGACAGATGTGGCCAGCCCACTGCCACTTCAGTTTGGTTATTCTGCGAGCTAAGTCTGTAACTTTAGTTCTTTGTCGGATAACCTTATTGTAAATTTTATCAAGAATAGCTCGCTCCATGGCCCGCTGAGCGCCTTTCTATTAGTGAACTGAGTTAAATGTAGATAATAATAGTGGTGCATACTTACTAACTATAATAATTTTAAACATTTACTTACAAAATGAACTGCATTGTGTTATGAAATTTTTAAAAGCTGTATATGCGATGATTTCAGATCGGAAAAAGTGAATGCTGTAAGGCCCCGACGGGAGGCGAACCGGCCATCCCATCCATGCCCTTACAGGGGAAATGCTCTAATCGCGCAACCCCTTGAGCTTTCAATAAATTTTTGCGACTATATAATTATCTGTAGATGGCTATCCCCACCGCCCCAAGATGGTTGTATAGGAGAATTTCTAACGCTTTGCTCATCACAAACGAATATCTTCACAATCACTCTTAGACCTGAACTTCAAGCTCCAAGAATCTGATACTGCCGTAGTCTCTCTGGTCCTCGTCCCTTTATTCGGACCTTCGGTCTTCTGAATCACTTCTTGTGATGGCTGTTCTCTGTGAAACAGTCTATTGATGGGGAACTGTATGCCGTAGAAGACGTAAAGAACGATCCATATCATGATTTGATATAAGCAGACCTGCCACCAAGTCATGAAGGTGAAGATCGCATACAGCCAGCGGTTCGTGAAGAAGTAGACTGAGTAGTGCCTGAAAAAGAAGTAGATTTCTTTTTTATATTAATCAATCTATTAGCCTATCGAAGTCCACTGCTGGACATAGGCCTCTTCTAGTGTGCGCCTGTTCCTCCGCCCTCCGCATCCAGTGTGTTCCAGCCCCCTTTTTTTAGGTCATCAGTCCATCTAGGGGGCGTCCTACTTTGTGTTTACCTTCTCGCGGTCTTAAGGACTCGTTTGCTCCAACGGCCACCGGTCCTTCAGCAGATGTGGCCAGCCAACTGCCACTTAAGCATGGATATTCTGCGTGCTATGTCGGTAACTCTATTTGGGAAAACCACGGCAGGGAGTTCATTCGACAGCTTGAGCGTGCGCGGGATGAAACTCTTTCATACCGCACAGTGCGCACCGTTTTCGGTCGTAATGTGTGAGGATGAACTACCAGTATATGGTGGTGCGATGATAGAAAGTAGGTGTGGGCATCATGTCGAACATTTCTTCTGAACACAAACCATTATACAGGCGGTAGAACACACACAGTGAGGCAAAGTCTCTCCTGAGGTTCAGAGGTTCCACACCGCCTGAGAGTATGGTATTATCGGCAATCCTCATCGCCTGTCTTTGTGCCGAGTCGAAGGGGTCAAGCTGGCATGCAGGCACCCCAAGAGGTGGCACCAGTCCTCAATGTGGGGCTGAATCTGTGCTTTACAGAGAAGGAGTCTTTGCCCCGCAGTGAAGAATTGCTTTGCCCTGTTAAGCACTTTTAGTTTCTTTGAGGCTAACCTTGTCCTCCAAGTGACTGTGGAACTGGACATCGCTGGAGATATCGATACCAAAAATTCCGATTCTCAAGATGGTCAGCGGTGTGTTCAGGAATTGCAGCACCACAACCAATGGGATTTTCTTAGCTGTGATTGCATATACTTGTGTACATCTACTTAATTAGTCTATGGTCCAATCATGGCCTAAATGATCAGATTAAGGCATGTAAGCCGAACAAATAAAGAGACAGATAGGTATAGTATGTATACATAGATAGATAGGTGAAATGAGAAGGTATAAAAGGTAGATGATGATGAAAATATACTTACACAATGGCATAAGCACCATCAATTAGTCCCAACAGCTCTATCTTCAGGTTCACAGGGTATCTCCTGGCCTGCAGCAGGGTTTCCAGACCAACGAGAATTATAATGTTGGTGTGAAGGAAATGGTTGAACCACCAGGGAACCAGCTGGTCGAAGATTCGGGGGTAATCGAGCTCGCGGTCATAACAGTGGATAATCCAGAACGCACAAAATATGAACTACGGAAAGAAACATAAAAATGGAAGATTATACATATTGTAGAATATTCTTGATTTGATTTATTGTAGAATATTATATTCTTTTTAGGGTTCCGTAGCCAAATTGTAAAAATCCGAACCCTTATAGATTCGTCATGTCTGTCTTTCTGTGTCTGTGTCTATCCGTATGTCACAGCTACTTTTCTCCGAAACTATAACTGACAGCATAATACCTCTTCAGTGAGCTCTGGCTACCCTACTCACTATCAGAAACACAACACAAGGTTATTATTAGCGGCGAAATTCTGTAGACCCTAACAAGATCCTCAAGAAAAGTCAATCTACGGCCGTGGCGGATATTTTGAAGCTCTCCATGTGTGTGAATACTCTTAACTGACCGCGGGTTCGAATTCCGTCTGATCACTGTTTCAAATTGAATAGTCAGCACATTACATGCTTAAAATGCTTTCATCAAATAAAATACTAATTAATAAAATACTAATATTTTGGTCAGTGTGCCCTCAGCAAGAAGACTATTAAGTCTTAATTTCTTCAAGTGTGTATAGTGCAGGTACCGCGGTAGCCTAGTGGTATGGGTAATGGACTGCTGAGACGAGGTTTCGGGTTCGATCCCAGGTTTTACCATGGCACACACCAATGACTCGATGTTTTTCGAAATTATGTGTGTATTTATCGCAGGTTTATAAGTGCCCGGTTAATGGCAATAGGCTCGCCACCTATTACATTGGGACCTAAAACATAAACTGGCGAAATGTGGGTGCTAGCACCTCTGCCTACCCCTTCGGGGATCTAGGCGTGATATTATAAAAAAAAAAAAAATGTATAGTGCAGCATGGGTTAGTACTGGTTTTTGGCCATTTTCCGCATAGTATGTGGTGTGTGCTTTGTTTCTTTTTTTTGTAACATTTTTTCTTTACGTGCTAATCTTTGCTTACAATTAAATTACTATTCAGTAACTAGAAGTGAAAACTTGTAATTGGCTTACATGTGCTTATGTTATGATTTATCCGATGTAATAGGTTTTCCATGTGATAATAAATAAATAATTAAATAAATAAATAAATAAATAAAATACTCACCAAGGTTTTAGGAACCACGACACTGGTGAAGAATATATCTCTGCAAAACTTGAGGAGTAGGCCATACTTGGAGTCATGATGGCCCATCCATTCCAGAATGTCGTATATGAGAGACATGGAGAAGAAAACTGTCTGGAACACCTGGAAGAAGAAAACATTTAAAAAGAATAGTAAATGCTCACGCCCGTAATCCCCAAAGGGTTAGGCAGATGTGTAATAGACGCCCACACTTTCGCCAACTAAGTATGATTTTCGGTCGTATGCCGAAAATAAATTCCTAACCAAAAATGTTGCAGCTAAATAAATTTGGAACAAAAATTTCACCCGATTTTCTATGCAGTGTTAATCGCAATGAAATTAATTATGTGCTTAGCCGCACAAGCACTACCGATTAACCGATAACTACCGATTCACCATACAAACACGTACAGTATTACAATGGTGGCGCTCAGCCTGACGGTCTCATCAGGTGCTAAGGTAATCACTACATAGTATAAAACAAAGTCGTGTTCTCTGTCCCTACGTCCCTTTGTACGCTTAAATCTTTTAAACTACGTAACGGATTTTGATGCGGCTTTTTTAATAGATATAATGGTTAAAGAGGAAGGTTTATATGTATATAACATCATGCTACGACCAACAGGTGCGGAGCAGCAATGAAAAATGTTGCAAAAACGGAGTGACGCAGACGAAGTTGCGTGGGTCCGCTAGTATTATAATAAATTTGCTGATCCGCGCAACTTCGTTTGCGTCACCCCGCACAATGTTATATACATATAAACCTTCCTTTTTAACCATTCTATCTATTAAAAAAAACCGCATCAAAATACGTTGTGTAGTTTTAAAGATGACCGCGCAACTTCGTCTGCGTCACCCTGTTTATGCAACATTTTTCATTCCTGCTCCGCACCTGTTGGTTGTAGCATGATGTTATAAACATATAAACCTTCCTCCTTAACCATTCTATCTGTAAAAAAAACACATAAAAATCCATTGCGTAGTTTTCAAGATTTAAGCATACAAAGGGACATAAGGACATGAAAAATAGGGACAGAGAACGCGACTTTGTTTATACTATGTAGAGATGAATCGCTCGCCAACCAGTCGTATTGGAGGTCTATGTTCAGCAGTGGACGTTCTATGCCTAAAGCGATGATGATGATATTTACATATATGTACTTTGTTCAAGAAGTTTGCCGGCATTATGAACGTGTTTAGACATCGTGTGAGTGTATATCTACAAAGTTGTTAGGCGCGGAAAACACTCAAAACATTTCTAAAACTATTGAGACAACAGTACTTAGTACATTGTATTCAAATTACGAGTTGAGCTTTTAATAATTTAAAGATCGCGATAGCCTAGTGGACTGCTGAGACGAGGTCTCGGGTTCGATCCCAGGTTTTACCATGGCACACACCAATGACTTTTCGATGCTTTTCGAAGTTATGTGTGTATTTATCGCAGGTTTATAAGTGCCAGGTTAATGTCAATAGGCTCACCACCTATTACATTGGGACCTAAACATAAACTGGCGAAATGTGGGTGCCAGCACCTCTGCCTACCCCTTCGGGGATATAGGCGTGAGTTTATGTTATGTTATATTTTAATTGGTAATTCGCAGTTTCCGGTAAAATTCGGATTTTAATTGGAAAAATTCGGAAAGGAAAGAGAGTTCGATCAACATCGGTTAACTTCGGTTTTGTAGTACGGTCTCTCTCTCACACAGTGCAAGTGTAAAATCTCAATCAATCTTTCTAGAGTAGTTAAAACTGAAGATGTACCTGAGATAAGATGCACCTCGGTTGATGGTAAGCTAAAGGCAGTCTCACGAAAGAGGGTCACCATTACAAACACGTACAGTGTTACAATGGTGGCGCTCAGCTTGACGGCCTCATCAGATGCTTTTTCACGCCCCGCTTAAAGGACCGATAGGGAAAAGAAAACACGTGCGCGGGAAAGAATTAAAAGGGAATATTCTGCACCGTATGCGGATGACATCTAAACCCTGCACGTGTTGTCCTATGTAGGAAAGGAGAGGGTGGGATTAATTGGAAGATCTCATCAGAACATTCACCATGGTAGAGACGGTAAAATACTGCCAGAGATGCAACATCTCTACGCATCTGCAAAGGTTCGAGGGTATTCGTGACTTCAGGACTCCTAATAATGCGGATCGCTCGTCAAATACACATAATAACTTCATACAATAAGTACATTAAGGATTCAAACCTGGGACCTGTCTATTGAGATCGACTTCTTAACCACTAAGTTATGCTTACATTGTGCGTAGTCAGCGTTGTATCATGAGCGGAGGCGACTAGGACGTCGGAGGTCGCAGAATGACCTCCTTCCCCCATTAGCGCGGGCCTGGGGGTGACGGGTGGAGACGTCTGTCACCCTAGCAGAAGCAGGCACATATCTGGGGGCTAGATGGGGACACCATGGTTCCCACATTAGGGGAAGGGGGTCATCTCAAAGAGAGGTATCCAGGTCTGCCGGGGTGCGAGAGATATGTCTTGTATAAACTCACCTCCGGCAATCAAAGATCCATAGGCGGCGTGCGTTTTAGTCGGATCCAGTCCGACATTTTATCATAGAACATTGATTTCATTCACTTACCAGATTCCAGTTGGTCAAATAACAAGCTGCTAAATTTTTTGCAAGCCATATCCTGGGATCTTCGGCGTCTACATCATCCCAGAACATCCGTCTCCACATATAAATTCCAGCACCAAACGTGAACCACATTAGAACCACTGCCGCAAAATGGAACATAAACCGTAGATAAAACCTTACATTGTTACAAAAATTCCTTTTTTCTTCAGTTAGTCTATGCATTTCTGATTCACCTGCCATATTTTCAAACAATAATGCAGCCTAATTTAAAAATGTATATTAAATATGGCGGTACGCGTGTAAATCGTATAAGGTCGGTGTATTTTGTGAGGTATTGTAAGTATAGCACTAGTTTTGGAGATCCTTTCTTTGTAAACCATTTTTTTAAACATAACTAGCCTATAGGTACACGCTCCGCCCGCGTGGCTGTTGGTTATCAAAACCTGAACGCCATCTTTGCAACCTTAAATTCTATATTATCAATCATAACCCTGGTTCTACTTAAACGATTGCAATCAAACAAACATAAGATTTTAAGTTGGATCAAACCCGTTCAAACAAAAAAACCGCATTGAAATCCGTTCAGCATATTTTTAATAGGACACGTCAATGTACCTTCTCCTCGCCTGATAGTAATCTGTAGCACAGATTAATAAATAATTACTACGTTCTGAAGGCAAAATCTCAGGAAAGAGGGAGCCATCCTCGAGATGCGAGTAGTTTTAGAATTAATTTGTTACTGAAAATAGATGCCACTTTGTTCAAGATAGATTCTCTCGATGTAATTTTTCTTATATAGTTTGCAGTGAACATCCATTCCGAGAATATAAAAATTGTGTCATCGAATGACGTACGGAACCCATTCTAGCCGAGACGATCGCGCTTGACCGGAATAAAAACAAGTTCGCGGTTGACCTGCAACTCAATGTCTCGCCTTGCTAAACAGAATTATAAATTCTAAGTTTAATTACCTGTTACAATAACTTAATTATTACTTATTTAAATCGTAAAAAGCTATATTCAGGATGGGTAATCCCCAAGCAAGTGACCACAGCGAAGCAGTCATTCATTTAGAGTCAATATCGTTCCCGTCATAATAAACATATCTCGATATAAGTAAATAGGAATTTGCCGAAATTTTCTTACAGATTCACGAGTTCGTAATTCCTGTAATTTAATAGCTATTTCCATTATTTATATTTTGTTTGAAAGTTGATTTCGAGATTTTACAACACTGTATTAAATTTTGCTTTTATTGGCCGCTTGATAAATTAAATTCGATCTTCAAAAACAGTACTTCCTAAATGCGTCCATTTTGATGATAAATTTCGTATTACCTTTTACAGTTTAGTACAAAACTGTAATAAAAGTTGCTGTTTGTTTAATGTTGTCTCATTCATACACACAAAAAGTCATAAAATTTGGATTTAACATTCCTAACAAAATGCTAAAATGTTAGTAATGAAAATTGGGTTTCCTCCAATTTCCTCCAACAAAACCTAATAATATTATAGTTGTCAGACAAGAAGTACGCGAATAACGATAAAAAATCTGCATAATCCGACTTCCGGGGTAACAAATGTGTAGCCGCCTCGCCATATCCAGGGACTAGATGGGAACACCATGGTTACCACATTAGAGGAAGGATTTCCAAGAGATGTCCCCTGGTCTGTGGGGTGTGAGAGATATGTCTAATATAATCTCACCTCCGGCAATCAAAGAACCTTAAAAGACGTGCATTTTAGTCGGTCCAAGTCCGACATAGTCATCTCTACTGAGCTTAGTGGAAAAAAGGGGAGTCATACTCGTGCTGCCGTTTCTGTAGAAACCTTCAAATGTTCTTCTGGGAGAGTTGGTTGTATTAAGATGTTCGTATGAAAAGCCGACCCTAACTGAGCTGGAAAAAAGGTTCAGAGAATGATGATGAAGTTCGTATGGTAACTGTTTTACTGTTAAATGTTTTGTTGTTAAGTGTAACAATAACATTTGCCAGTAAATGCTGCCAGTCTTCTGGGAACATGACCACAAGAGGCATGCGAAGCGGAGGAATTCCACGACGCTTTTTAATTTAAGTCTTTTTTGTAAGTTTAATTATCGTTTTAGTTTTTTTAATGATTAATTTATACCAATTAAATAATTGTTACAGTATAAGATAAATAATATAGTTGTATGTGCGTATATGAGAAGAAATATTCATATTCGGTAAAAAAATAATTTACATTTAAATAAAACTATGTATCATAAATCAGTTCATAACCGCCAGTGGAATTTTTAGGTGGAATCAAAGCGATGTGTAGTGTACAAAAAATGCGTGCGTATTGTGGTCAATAAAAGTGAAATATCTTACACAAAAACATACATTTATGATATCGATAGATATATGAAAGTATAAAAGTAATTGAGTTGTAATCACTTATAGTTGGGGAGGCGGTGTTCACTTAATTGTAATTAATATAATTATATATTTATTTATTGTCACAAATTGCAAATACCGGCAAGGACATTTTTCTCTCTTATTTTATTTAATGTTATCAATTTTTTTTTGCATCTAAATATATAAAATTAATTAATTGTAATTTTGACATCTTTTGCGAATTTTTGTTTGGATATGCAACTTTGATACATTAATTATTTTATTTAAACTTTGTCAGTCTCTTTGTACCTATATTATATATTTACATATTGTTTGATTGATTTTATATTGTCATTAGTTTTGTTGTTAGAAGATTAAGATTTTCAATACAATGTAACATTGTTCGAGGCGGAGTTAATGCCACAGGCATTTTCTACCAGTCAACTAAGGATGGTGCAGAGAAGAACTCAGTAGGTACCTACATTATTAATAGCAAAAATGAACGGTATATAGAAAACTATGCATGTAACGAAGTGCAGAGAAGCAGAGGTGAATTAACACCCACATTTCACCAACTATTGTATTCGGTCCCACGTAATAGGGTGAGCCTATTGCCGTATTCCGCGCATTATTGTTACTTCGACCAATGCATCTGAATTACTACCTCAGTTGAATGCAAAATTACTGAATTGTAACACTGGCTCTTCAACTATAATTCTACAAACGACCACGTGCCTTTTGTGTATGTGCAGAACGAATCAACTCATGTGGTGGGTTCGAAACCGGGTGCGCCAAAGTTCACCTAAATTTTCAACTCCGAAAATTGGAACTCCGAAAATGTTCTTCCTAACATTTTTCATCCTAACAATCACAATTCCTAACTACTCTGTCTCTAATGTTTTAATTCCGAATCATTCATCTTCATAATGTCGGTAGCAATAAACATCTATTATACTATTATTTATTTTCCTATATTTTGTCAACATAACCATCTTTTACACTATTATTGAAAGTCATACCTTTTTTGTTTAGATTTATTTTTATTAATAATAATCAGTATTATTTAGGTACATTAATTTTGCGTAACTTTTACAGTTTTAGTTATTTACACGTACAATCTCGCTGCGGTCATTCAGCCAAGTTCCAGAAACGAATCGGTCATATTTATAGTTCTTGGTTTAGGTTAGGTTAGAATTGTGACCACACAACGCACGAGCCGAGCGAGCGAAGCGAGCGTGCCGCGGTAGCGGCCGGCGAAGTGCCAGAAACTAATTGAAAACGAAAAAGGTCATAAACATAACCGTAAATCAGTCGTATTTTATGATTTTCATTCATTTAAGCCAAAAAATCAGTGAAACCACCTTTAATCATTCTAAACAGTTTTCTAATTAATTAACCGAAAAAAAATTAAAGCTATAAATTTAATAAAATATAATTCTACCGACATATATTTTTATCACATTTGGTAGATAAATGTTTCTTCCTAAGTTTGAGTGACAATATTATGGTAATTATGTTTAGGGATAAAAACGTTAGGATAAAAAACAGTAGTAGCTTTAATATTGTATGTTAACGATTTTATTGATAACAATTTTCGGAAATATGAGTGTTATGAACATCGACGGTAGCACTACAAATAGTATGAATAAAAACTTTAGGATGAAAAATATTAGGAGGAGTGATCATTCGGATTACAAATCGTTAGGAAGAACAATTTCGGATAAAGAACTTTAGGTGAGTCAATATGGACCCTTCGAAACCAGTTTGGTAACAAATTAATTCTCATCATGCAATCTGAAACCTGTTGGTATATAAACAACTAGTTGTAGACAGGTGGGAATTTCTTTATATCGAACAGTCAATACGACTTCATCTCGCCGGTTGGTAAGCTGAAGACAAAGTTTCAGGGAAATGAGTCACATCTGAAGCATGTTTAAAATGGTGACCAATATTCGTATCGTCCCATTAGAAGAATATTGTTTTATCATCACATGTAACAAAACATATATTATGTTAAATTCGTTATCACAACGACGTAAGCTAGCCATTGATATATTTTTTAATAACTTTTATCCAATATTTTAAAAGTTATGAAGTTCGAATAAAGTTTTTGCCGCGCTGAATACCCACAATAGCGTCTCTCGATCACATAACGCGCGCACAACACTCCGCGCGTGGCGTCCCTTCATTACAACAAACATTATTCAACGTAGCGGCCGCGAGTTAGGTGTTGTGGCAATGGATACCGTTTGTGGGGCTCAAAATGGTAAGAAATCATTTAATTTACATAATAAACAACGACGTGTTTAATTTAACGAATAAATGTTATAAGTAAATTATTTTCGCAGTAGAATAATTTCTAATAGGTACATCAATTTTAATACAAGAAATTTGAGAATTTCATATTTATTAGTTTTTAGGCAATATATTATAATATAGTTGTAAATTTATATAAATTGTATTGAAATTTTTATTTGTAGTACGCTAATTACATTGGTTTTCGTCTATAACACGAAGTTATGGACATTTCCACAAAAACAGTGCTTATGATCACATAAAATATTATTCTACCAAATTGCGGCGTGATTTTAAACTTAAGTGTAAACCGTTATAACTACTTTACTAATAAGTTTTTAATATGATCGTGTACAATAAAGCCTGTCTTAATTATTTCCCTAATTTTGTGGTTTCTTTAGCACATATTATATTTTACTCCGCACAATTGTATATTCTTTTCGTCGGCATGTACACATGGAACATTATTCGCCCAATATTTATTTTAATGTGTGCGTCGCAAGTGCTAATGATTCTTTTTTCTGTTAATTTTATTTTCGTAATACATTATTCGAAATCTAAAAGTGTAATAAAATGGTTAAATATAGTTTTAATTATTCAAAAATATTTTTAATGACAAATTTTTGACTAAATATACAGCCTAAATATCATCTATAAGTCCTAGTATGGATCGGTTAAAGAAAATGTGGGTGAATAACTTTAGTACATTTGTATGAAATAAATATTTATTTTACAGGTACAAAAAAAGTAACGTACAACCCTTTTAGGATTTTGATGATTCATCAAGTGAAGTTCCTGATCTCCTTACTCGTGATGGATTAGCGGATCAAAAAACTCTTGTGTTCAGTTATAAACCATCACATGCTGTCAGTACTTCAACAATTTCCAGTATAGTATCTAATATTTATATACCTACGCCTATGTCATCATCACTCCCTTATCACACAACGTGTTACAGTGAATTTTGCCTGATACATTCAAATCAGTCGATTGAATTTGACACGAGTTGTGACGAAATATTCCCTAGATATCAATTGAAAAAGCGCCCCTTGCCACTTATACCTTCTAGGCAAAGATATTTAAATAATATCGGCCGAAAGTATTGGATGAAACTGCAAGCTATCGAAGAACATTCTTTAGAAGAAGATCGTGATCTGTCCAATTCCAATTCACAGAATGCTAAATCTCTCATTGTTAAAGCTTGCCCAACTTAGTCCAATACCAAGAGTACTGTAATAGCATTACAGGCTTCAAACGCAAGTCAAACGATCCATGCTATAGATAGCTCTGTTTCTGATACAGCCATACCAATCCAATCACAAGTGCAAGCTATCGAAGAACAGTCTTCACAAGAAGATCCTGATCCATGCAATTCTGTGACGCAACGAGATGCCCCCATTGCTCAATCTTATCTAACTCGTTCCAATACTGAGAGTACTGTACCGCTCCATCTGCTGAAAGTCAGTCGGTATATGGTACAGATAACTCTGTTTCAGATATTATGATACCGCATCAATCCAAAAAACGCACAAAATGTCGCGATAATTGGGTTTAAGATACATTGGGGATAAGATACAAGACGAAAAATCCTTGGACTACTCTACTAAAACTGTAGTACTCTACCAAAACTGGTAAATTTTCAATGCATAACAAATGGGTCCACCATGTTCCTGTAAATTTAAGTGCTTTGATAGAATAACTTACGTACAAGCGGTTAGATATATTCAAAAAGTTTTGGGAGTTGGAAGACAGAAAAAAGCAATGGGAATATGTATTAAAGTATACCACTAAGGCGAAAAAGAATAGATGTTTATAGAACACAAAAGAATAGATTAACGGACTTTTACATATAAATATTATCTTCCCTTAAGTATGGAGCAAGCGCCTTCCATAAATTTATGACATTACTGATAGTAAATTGCTGCAAACTGAACAACAAGAACTATTTCGAGAGCATCACCAAAACAGCTTCGCGTAAACTCGGGGTCCTGAACAGAGTGAGACGTTTTTCACGCCGGAGCAGCGGTATCTTCTATATAAGATATAAATTCGCTCCTGCGTGGAATACTGCTCGCATCTCTGGGGTAGCTCCGCAAAGTACTTGTGATGTTCAATGAAACACGGACTATCGCAAACTGGTTTATTGTAGGTAGACATAAACATATGTTCTCGATGTACCCTCAATTGTACAAACATTACATTTTTCCCCTCTTAATTTTACTCATACACAAGTACTAATTAAAGACAACAATACACACACAATATCTAGCGATGCGTACTAATGCACATACCTTAACAATCTAACAAATATTATAGTAACATATATCAGTAACATAATGCACGTACCCTAACAACCTTAACAATCTAATATATAATATAGATAAATATATCATGTAACAATATGTTTTGAGAAACGGTAGAAAAATATTAAGAATATTAAGTAGGTACTAAAGTATTAATTTGCATACATGCTACTTAGGCATACGGGGCCTTAACACCATGGCGTGAGGTGAGTACTTCCGGGGCTGGCGCTTACGTGCTTCAACAGAGTCAAACAATACCACATCGGACTGGGCGTCGCCATCCCCACTTCCCTCTCCAACGTCAGACTGGGCGTCGCCATCCCCAACAACTCCTGATGCTTCAACCTGCTGTACTTGTTTGCTACCTGAGTTAGGTGACAAACTCAAGGATGTTGACCAACCCTCATTAACTATTCCGTTACCAGAATCCTTCTGCTCCGATTGGGTAGCACTAAGGTCGGTTTCTAAAGGAATTACCGAGTGTCGTGATTTCCTAGCTGTTTTCATAATAAGTTGATCGACATGACGTTTATTCATTTGACTATCAAGCGCTTTAACTTGAAACGATACCGGTCCCGTTTTGTTAACTATGACCCCCTCTTTCCACTTAACATCTCTGTCCTTATAGTCCCGCATGAACACCGTGTCTCCGGGCTGGAAATCGCGAGATACGCCCCCGCGCCGTTCCTCTGCCCGCGACTGGGACGCTTGTACTACGTTGGCGGTGCTGGGCCGTAATAAATCTAACCTACCACGTAAACGACGCCCCAACATTGCTACTGCTGGCTCTTTTTGCGTAGTACAATGTTCAGTGTTTCTATACGTGAATAAAAATCTATTGATAGCAACGTCAATATCCACCTTCTCTAACGATGCTTTCTTAAGTACCTGCTTGATGGAACGAACCGCGTTTTCTGCAGCACCGTTACTGGCAGGGTGGTAAGGTGCTACCAGTACTCGCTTTATGCCATTAGTTTCTAAATAAGACAAGTATTCTTTTGAAGAAAAGGGAGGTCCATTATCGCTTACAATTGACTTTGGTAATCCAAATCGTGCAAATAACTCGCGAAGGCAAGTAATTACTACCTGAGCCGATGTGCACGAAACACACTTAACTTCCAACCATTTAGTATGGGCATCGATTAAAATGAAATAATATTTGTTTCGATACGGGCCCAAAAAATCTACATTAAGCCGCTCCCACGGCTGGGCAGGCCACGGCCACGAGTGCAGCGGCGCCGGCGGGGGCTGGTCGCGCTGTGACGCACACGCACTACATTCACGACAAATACGTTCTATGTCTGCGTCTAAACCCTCCCACCATAGGTAATTTCTCGCGGCCTGTTTCATTTTAACCACACCGATGTGTCCACTATGCAGTTCATTTAATACACTGTCTCGTAGTTTACTCGGAA
Organism: Pelosia muscerda; assembly: GCA_963691645.1. Taxonomy (NCBI): domain Eukaryota; kingdom Metazoa; phylum Arthropoda; class Insecta; order Lepidoptera; family Erebidae; genus Pelosia; species Pelosia muscerda. The sequence goes on along the minus strand of OY829126.1, from coordinate 870,696 downwards.
TAACTACACGGTAACCCCAAACTAAACATCCATGCTCAATAAATAAATTATCTCTTTTTAAAAAAAATGCTCTGTCTTTTTGGCATTCTAAACTATTCGGCCATCCGAATTTAACATAGCCCACTACTTTATTTAGCTGAGAGTCTTTTTTTGTCTCAGTTTTCACTTCATGAAATGTGACTGGCATAACATCTTGAACAAAGTTAAAGTAACTTCCTTCTAACACATTTTCATCGTAATCGTTCTTGACTGTACGATTTAACGGTAAGCGAGATAGAACGTCAGCAAAACAATTTTTTGAGGACGGAATAAACTCTATTTCATAATTATAGGCAGCCAGACGAACCGCGTATCTTTGTAACCTGCTCGCAGCCGTTTGCGGGATGCCTTTATTTTTACCAAAGATGTAACTAAGTGCTCGGTGATCACTTCGCAATAAAAAATGTCTCCCGTATAAATATTGATGATGTTTAGTCACACCAAATATTATCGCCAGTGCCTCTTTGTCCAATTGTGAATAATTCTGTTCGTGTTGATTGAGAGTGCGGGACGCGCAACTCACAGCGCGTTCCGAACCGTCCGGATAACGGTGCGTTAGTACGGCGCCCAGCCCGTACGAACTACTATCAACTGAGAGGATAAGCGGCAAATTTGCATCATAATGCGCCAGCACCGGACTACTACTCAGAATTTTTTTTATTTTATTAAATCCTTTGTGACACTCGTCACTCCAATACCATTTAACATCTTTTTTAAGGAGGTCATACATTGGTTTTAACACATCACTAATATTAAGACAAAACTTTGCGTAGAAGTTTACTAACCCTAAAAAACTTTTTAACTGTGTTACGTCTTTTGGTACCGGAGCAGAAACAATAGCCTCAATTTTTTTTTCATCCGCGTGAAGGCCATGCTTATCGATGCGATAACCTAAATAGGTGACACTCTCTTTAAAAAAATCGCACTTCGACCAATTTACACGTAACCCGGCGTCTCTCAATCTACTTAAAACAGAACAAACATTTCTTAAGTTATCCTTAGTATTTAAGCCACTTATACATATGTCATCACAAAATACTACCGTAAAAGGTAAGCCGCTTAGAATTTCCTCTATTACTTTTTGAAAATTCTCTGGGATACATTTAATCCCAAAAGGAACCCTCTTATATACCCAAGTGCCAACATGAGTTGTAATTGCAGTCATGGGTTGCGAGTCCTCAGTTAGACAAAATTGCTGATAAGCATGGGACAAGTCCAATTTTGAGAAAACTACCCCGCCTGCCAGCGTTGCAAATATCTCCTCAATACGCGGTAGAGGATAGTGAAAATCCTTAAGTTTAGGGTTAATGGTTGTTTTATAATCGCCACATATGCGTATTTGCCCATTTTTCTTTATTACCGGAACAATAGGCGTGCCAAAGTCCGATCGGTCCACTTTATAAATGACGTCTTCACGCGCTAAACGTTTCAATTCTTGTTCGACTGGCCCGCGTAAGGCGAGCGGGAGCGGGCGTGCTTTAACATATACCGGAGTTTTATCAGCCAAATGCAATTGCATAGGAATTTTGCAAGTCCCAAGCCCATCAGCAAATACTTCTGGATATTTGTTACGCAACAATTCTACGTTCTGATCACATTTAAGAGTAGACAAATTATAACAATCATTTATATTAATTTTGAACATTCTAATCCAAATGCGACCCATGAGGGGCGGCCCACCACCCTCAATTATGTGAAGTTGTAATCTATGCCTATAAGACATATATGTGACATTAACATTAATAAAACCAATGGGTTTAATTACATCACCCGTGTAAGATCTTAAAATCAAAGGCTTCCTAATAATAACATATTTAGAAAATAATTTATCATAACAAGCCTTAGAAATCGCCGAAAATTTACACCCGGTGTCAACTTCAAACTGTAACATGTGGTCACCTACATTTAGATTTACATAATAAGGATCATCTCTAATACACGACAGGTTATAAAAGTTCACTTCATCATCACGATCCGAATCAGAGTCAACTAAAAAAAACTGACCTTTCGATTTCCCCGATGCTTCCGACTGACGACTTTCGTACTTACGACACATAACTTTAAGGTGCCCTTTTTCACCGCATTTATCGCAACTATAATGCTTGAAACGACACTTAGTTGCGCCGTGTCCCTCCCTGCCGCATCTCCAACACGCAGCAGAGCCCCGCTCAGGGGGCGAAGTGCCGCTGGTGCCACCACCGCTCCGAGCAGAAGCGTTGCGCTGCTGGCGGCCGGGGGGCCCGGATGCGCGCGCGCTCGCTACGCGGTGCAGGCCGTCGCCGCCGATGGCGCCTCCGCTGTCAACCGACGTCGCCGCATGCCTATCAGCCGCCTCTAAAGCCAGTGCGAGCTCGATAGCCCGCTTATAGTCTAATTGTTTTTCTGCAAAAAGCCTGGATCTCATATCCTCGGAGTAAAGACCGGAGACAAATTGGTCTCTGAGGTTCACCTGTAAGGTATTCTCAAAGTTGCAGGTCTTGGCCAGATGCTTTAAACCCTGCAAATATTCGCTCACAGTTTCACCCACCACTTGCTTTCTTTGCCGAAAAACATGGCGTTCTGCGATCTCCGACCTCTGTGGCTCGAGGTGTTCTTTGACAATGTTCTCGAGCTCATTGAACTTTTTAGTTTCAGGTAAATCCGGTGAACAAAGGTCACACATCAACTCATAGCATGCCACACCTACATGCGTCACTAACACCGCCACATGTAGATTTTCTTCTATGTTATTTAACACTAGATATTGTTTGATTCGCCTACAATACGCTTCCCAACTCTGGGTACCGATGTCAAACGTTTCTATTTGACCGATAGGCATATTGATCACGAATAAAACAGAAATATTAATTAAAATTACCGACTGCGCCACAATGTGATGTTCAATGAAACACGGACTATCGCAAACTGGTTTATTGTAGGTAGACATAAACATATGTTCTCGATGTACCCTCAATTGTACAAACATTACAGTACTTATTAGATGCTCTCGACAGGTTGCAGCGACGTGCAATCCGCAATATTGGGAGTCCAGAGGTCACAAATACCCTCGAGCCTTTGCAGATGCGTAGAGATGTTGCGTCCCTGGCAGAATTTTACCGTCTCTACCATAGTGAATGTTCTGATTAGCTCTTCCAATTAATCCCACCCTCCCCTTTCCTACACAGGACAACACGTGCAGGGCTTAGGTGTCACTCGCATACGGTACAGAATATTCCATCAAGAATCAAGCGGTTCGGTGAGTCTTTTCTCTGCCACACCATTAAGTCCTGGAATTCCTTGCCGGCGCACGTGTTTCCTTCTTCCTACAACCTACTTTAGGGAACAAATTAATTTAATTTGTTATAGTCATTATTGCTTGTTAATTCATACTTTAATTTTAGTATTATATAAAAGACTGATTTCAGATTTAACCTGCATACCAAAAGAGTACATCATAATTATGTAGGTGTATTCTTCTAGATGTAGATGTAGGTGTAGTCTTCTTATAAAGTCTTTCCTATCGTAATTATGAAAGTATTACCTATATTTAAATTTTTATTGTACCTTAACATTTTAATTAAAATTAATAATGAGAGATAATAATACTATATTAAGGAAAATGAATGTGATATTAGGAGTATGATACTTTTTATGCTGTGAAACACCTGAAGTTTAATGATTTTTCTGATTTTATAATTGTTTATTAGTACATTCCCCAATGAATACGTTTTATGTTACAGTTTAATTTGTGCCAACTTGTTGTTTTTATTTTTCTAAATAAATATAATATTATAATATACAAAATGTTTCTGTTATACCTTTAATAATGAATACGAGTAAGTACGACTAACGACAAGTGTGTAGAGCTAAAATTGTAAAATTCAAGACCTTACGAAAAAAAATGGCTTAACTTCGATATTTTCTGTGAAGCGACTGCCATATGGCCTTAAAAAAAGGTTAAGCAAAGGTATAATCGTAGGCGATATCGAAGTCTGCCACCTAAGTGGTATAAAAAAAGAACCATGCCCCATTAGCAACTACTTCCTACAGTCCCGGGTCCTTTAACCCTCAGTTTACCCGGTGAAATTATATACCTCAATTAACCTCATTGAGTCCATTGGACTCCTCCATACAAATCATCGATTTTACTCAAAATAAAAGATAAATTTGTATAACAAAGTAATTTAATGTGTTTAAAAACATATTTCTTATTATTTTACGTATTACATTTTAATCAGTAATGTATCTATCTTATATTTTTCTTGTACATACTTAATCACTAGAAAATATCTATAAAACAGTACATGCCAACTTCTAACTTCGAACTAAAACAAAATCCAAACATAAAATAGTTTTTTTTCCACTAAATTAACACAATAATATCTTAAACAATCGTTAACAAAAATAAAAATGGTTCATGTTCATAATAAAATAAAAATCCTGCAACGCCTAATCTTTGGCTTTATCTATACATCGCACGCAAAGCTTTTTAGTGCATCCTAAGCATGCTGGCCTCAGACCTGACTCCTGTGCCTCCTCGTTACTTGTATCAAAAGACCACTCCGACTCCGAGCCATGTTCAAATGGAATGCACTCGTCTTCTTCTTCATCTGACAATATTTGATGTCGTGCAGTTTCGGATTGTCGACTAAATTGTTGTAATTCATCATCGGAATCCACATTATCTTCCTGGAGCCAGTTGTTTATTTTCGATTCACCACCCTGTTGCATTATATTAACTGATCTCCCATTTGACGCCATATTGGTGACCTAAAATAAAATTAATTACATAAAAACACTACAAATAACAATATAATGACTTTACTAATTTTGTTACACAAATACCCTGTTTGAGTCCAATGGACTCCTGACAAGTGGCTACTTACCCCTACACGCTGCGCAGGAGGACGTCCTCCTCACTCCTTAACCGGCGCGCTTCTGATTGAAGGTACACGAGAGCACAAAGTATAATTCGCGGTAGTTAAGTTTTTAAGCTTGATTGAAACTTTGTGCGGAGTCCAATGGACCTAACGGGTAAATTAAGGGTTAAGCGGAGCGTGGAAAAGCATCTGATGGGGCCCTCAACTGAGCGCCACCATTGTAGCACTGAACGTGTTTGCAATGGTGACCCTCTTTCATGGGACTTTGCCTTCAGCCTAACATCAGGCGAGGTGAAGTCAAATTGACGTCCCACAAATAAAAAAAAAACTAATGTAAGTAGGTAGATACTATAAGGAAAATACAACCAACTTAATGATATATTACTATTAATAGTTTTGGTTATTTCTAATTCGGACTTTGAGTTGTTTTGTATCAGTTAATTTCCTCTACTTTTTTATGTCCAATATATTATCCTGTGTCTCATCAATATATCATATGATAATAACACATCAACTGACCAGAATCACTTTTTTCCTTCTCGAAAGAGAGGGTCTCGTGTCTGCCGGGGTGCGAGGGATATGTTGTCTACTACCTCACCTCCGGCAACTAAAGACCCAAAGATGGCGTGCGTTTTGGTCGGTTCGATTCCGACATAACCTCCCCAACCGCCTCCGACGGAGAAGGGGGGTATGCGTGGGGATTTTTCGCACAAAAAAAGCATCACTTTTTTCCTTCTCTTTCTCTCCATCCTAAGGTTGCCTGTAAGAGATTGCCACAGTGCGATAAGGCCGCCAATTGTATTTACCATGTGTAAACGTCCTCTCAACTGTGGACAGACTGATTTTACTATAATTATTATATTCATCTACCCTACAACTATTCTATCCTTGGTGTACAATAAAGACATATAATTATTATTTATCTTTATTTAACAATATACTTATAAACTACATTTTTAAATACATATAAAAAACATCTGTTTAAAAATATAAAAAATGGTAGCTCACCGGTATCGGGTACAGAGACCAAGCTACCGGTGGTTAGGGCTCCAGGGAGAGGAACTTTCTCACTATGCGTGCCGTGCCTAGCAAAACTGCCTTCTGTATGCCCTTGAGCCAGCTGTCTAACGAGAGCCTCTTAAGGTGTTGGTCGAGGCTCTTGGCGATGAGTCCGTAGACCGAATGTGGCGATGAGTCGGTACAATAATAGCTGAGTCCACCTCCCAGATGTCGACAATCTCATGGGCCAAGTCCAAATACTTAATTTGTTTTTCTTTTTCTGTCTTCACGAGATTCTCGTCATGGGGAATGGTGATATCAACGATTATTGCACGGCGCTCGTAGTAGCTCTGTTATAGTTATATTTTTGATAGAATTTGACGTTTGAGCGTGGCCGCTTACAGTTAGCGTCAAGTTATGATGTCATTTTAACTATTGTCAAATGGTGCAACCTGTTTTATACCTGCCCGGTACTTTAACTGCACTGTTAATGCTAAAGTACGATCGTGCAACCCAGGCTTAAAGCATTTTGTCAAGACTTTTACACGGGTAGTCCATGGGTCAGTTGAGGTTAAGTTTAGTTTGCCTTCTCGCGGTGTCCACTCAAGAACGCGTTTTGCTCCATCAGCCATCGGTCCTTCGACAGATGTGGCCAGCCCACTGCCACTTCAGTTTGGTTATTCTGCGAGCTATGTCTGTAACTTTAGTTCCTTGTCGGATGACCTTATTGTAAATTTTATCAAAAATAGCTCGCTCCATGGCCCGCTGAGCGCCTTTCTATTAGTGAACTGAGTTAAATGTAGATAATAATAGTGGTGCATACTTACTAACTATAATAATTTTAAACATTTACTTACAAAATGAACTGCATTGTGTTATGAAATTTTTAAAAGCTGTATATGCGATGATTTCAGATCGGAAAAAGTGAATGCTGTAAGGCCCCGACGGGAGGCGAACCGGCCATCCCATCCATGCCCTTACAGGGGAAATGCTCTAATCGCGCAACCCCTTGAGCTTTCAATAAATTTTTGCGACTATATGATTATCTGTAGATGGCTATCCCCAACGCCCCAAGATCGTTGTATAGGAAAATTTCTAACGCTTTGCTCATCACAAACGAATATCTTCACAATCACTCTTAGACCTGAACTTCAAGCTCCAAGAATCTGATACTGCCGTAGTCTCTCTGGTCCTCGTCCCTTTATTCGGACCTTCGGTCTTCTGAATCACTTCTTGTGATGGCTGTTCTCTGTGAAACAGTCTATTGATGGGGAACTGTATGCCGTAGAAGACGTAAAGAACGATCCATATCATGATTTGATATAAGCAGACCTGCCACCAAGTCATGAAGGTGAAGATCGCATACAGCCAGCGGTTCGTGAAGAAGTAGACTGAGTAGTGCCTGAAAAAGAAGTAGATTCCTTTTTTATATCAATCAATCAATCTATTAGCCTATCGAAGTCCACTGCTGGACATAGGCCTCTTCTAGTGTGCGCCTGTTCCTCCGCCCTCCGCATCCAGTGTGTTCCAGCCCCCTTTTTTTAGGTCATCAGTCCATCTAGGGGGCGTCCTACTTTGTGTTTACCTTCTCGCGGTCTTAAGGACTCGTTTGCTCCAACGGCCACCGGTCCTTCAGCAGATGTGGCCAGCCAACTGCCACTTAAGCATGGATATTCTGCGTGCTATGTCGGTAACTCTATTTGGGAAAACCACGGCAGGGAGTTCATTCGACAGCTTGAGCGTGCGCGGGATGAAACTCTTTCATACCGCACAGTGCGCACCGTTTTCGGTCGTAATGTGTGAGGATGAACTACCAGTATATGGTGGTGCGATGATAGAAAGTAGGTGTGGGCATCATGTCGAACATTTCTTCTGAACACAAACCATTATACAGGCGGTAGAACACACACAGTGAGGCAAAGTCCCTCCTGAGGTTCAGAGGTTCCACACCGCCTGAGAGTATGGTATTATCGGCAATCCTCATCGCCTGTCTTTGTGCCGAGTCGAAGGGGTCAAGCTGGCATGCAGGCACCCCAAGAGGTGGCACCAGTCCTCAATGTGGGGCTGAATCTGTGCTTTACAGAGAAGGAGTCTTTGCCCCGCAGTGAAGAATTGCTTTGCCCTGTTAAGCACTTTTAGTTTCTTTGAGGCTAACCTTGTCCTCCAAGTGACTGTGGAACTGGACATCGCTGGAGATATCGATACCAAAAATTCCGATTCTCAAGATGGTCAGCGGTGTGTTCAGGAATTGCAGCACCACAACCAATGGGATTTTCTTAGCTGTGATTGCATATACTTGTGTACATCTACTTAATAAGTCTATGGTCCAATCATGGCCTAAATGATCAGATTAAGGCATGTAAGCCGAACAAATAAAGAGACAGATAGGTATAGTATGTATACATAGATAGATAGGTGAAATGAGAAGGTATAAAAGGTAGATGATGATGAAAATATACTTACACAATGGCATAAGCACCATCAATTAGTCCCACCAGGAACAGCTCTATCTTCAGGTTCACAGGGTATCTCCTGGCCTGCAGCAGGGTTTCCAGGCCAACGAGAATTATAATGTTGGTGTGAAGGAAATGGTTGAACCACCAGGGAACCAGCTGGTCGAAGATTCGGGGGTAATCGAGCTCGCGGTCATAACAGTGGATAATCCAGAACGTACAAAATATGAACTACGGAAAGAAACATAAAAATGGAAGATTATACATATTGTAGAATATTCTTGATTTGATTTATTGTAGAATATTATATTCTTTTTAGGGTTCCGTAGCCAAATTGTAAAAATCCGAAACCTTATAGATTCGTCATGTCTGTCTTTCTGTGTCTGTGTCTATCCGTATGTCACAGCTACTTTTCTCCGAAACTATAACTGACAGCATAATACCTCTTCAGTGAGCTCTGGCTACCCTACTCACTATCAGAAACACAACACAAGGTTATTATTAGCGGCGAAATTCTGTAGACCCTAACAAGATCCTCAAGAAAAGTCAATCTACGGCCGTGGCGGATATTTTGAAGCTCTCCATGTGTGTGAATACTCCTAACTGACCGCGGGTTCGAATTCCGTCTGATCACTGTTTCAAATTGAATAGTCAGCACATTACATGCTTAAAATGCTTTCATCAAATAAAATACTAATTAATAAAATACTAATATTTTGGTCAGTGTGCCCTCAGCAAGAAGACTATTAAGTCTTAATTTCTTCAAGTGTGTATAGTGCAGGTACCGCGGTAGCCTAGTGGTATGGGTAATGGACTGCTGAGACGAGGTTTCGGGTTCGATCCCAGGTTTTACCATGGCACACACCAATGACTCGATGTTTTTCGAAATTATGTGTGTATTTATCGCAGGTTTATAAGTGCCCGGTTAATGGCAATAGGCTCGCCACCTATTACATTGGGACCTAAAACATAAACTGGCGAAATGTGGGTGCTAGCACCTCTGCCTACCCCTTCGGGGATCTAGGCGTGATATTATAAAAAAAAAAAAAAATGTATAGTGCAGCATGGGTTAGTACTGGTTTTTGGCCATTTTCCGCATAGTATGTGGTGTGTGCTTTGTTTCTTTTTTTTGTAACATTTTTTCTTTACGTGCTAATCTTTGCTTACAATTAAATTACTATTCAGTAACTAGAAGTGAAAACTTGTAATTGGCTTACATGTGCTTATGTTATGATTTATCCGATGTAATAGGTTTTCCATGTGATAATAAATAAATAATTAAATAAATAAATAAATAAATAAAATACTCACCAAGGTTTTAGGAACCACGACACTGGTGAAGAATATATCTCTGCAAAATTTGAGGAGTAGGCCATACTTGGATTCGTGATGGCCCATCCATTCCAGAATGTCGTATATGAGAGACATGGAGAAGAAAACTGTCTGGAACACCTGGAAGAAGAAAACATTTAAAAAGAATAGTAAATGCTCACGCCCGTAATCTCCAAAGGGTTAGGCAGATGTGTAATAGACGCCCACACTTTCGCCAACTAAGTATGATTTTCGGTCGTATGCCGAAAATAAATTCCTAACCAAAAATGTTGCAGCTAAATAAATTTGGAACAAAAATTTCACCCGATTTTCTATGCAGTGTTAATCGCAATGAAATTAATTATGTGCTTAGCCGCACAAGCACTACCGATTAACCGATAACTACCGATTCACCATACAAACACGTACAGTATTACAATGGTGGCGCTCAGCCTGACGGTCTCATCAGATGCTAAGGTAATCACTACATAGTATAAAACAAAGTCGTGTTCTCTGTCCCTACGTCCCTTTGTACGCTTAAATCTTTTAAACTACGTAACGGATTTTGATGCGGCTTTTTTAATAGATATAATGGTTAAAGAGGAAGGTTTATATGTATATAACATCATGCTACGACCAACAGGTGCGGAGCAGCAATGAAAAATGTTGCAAAAACGGAGTGACGCAGACGAAGTTGCGTGGGTCCGCTAGTATTATAATAAATTTGCTGATCCGCGCAACTTCGTTTGCGTCACCCCGCACAATGTTATATACATATAAACCTTCCTTTTTAACCATTCTATCTATTAAAAAAAACCGCATCAAAATACGTTGTGTAGTTTTAAAGATGACCGCGCAACTTCGTCTGCGTCACCCTGTTTATGCAACATTTTTCATTCCTGCTCCGCACCTGTTGGTTGTAGCATGATGTTATAAACATATAAACCTTCCTCCTTAACCATTCTATCTGTAAAAAAAACACATAAAAATCCATTGCGTAGTTTTCAAGATTTAAGCATACAAAGGGACATAAGGACATGAAAAATAGGGACTTTGTTTATACTATGTAGAGATGAATCGCTCGCCAACCAGTCGTATTGGAGGTCTATGTTCAGCAGTGGACGTTCTATGCCTAAAGCGATGATGATGATATTTACATATATGTACTTTGTTCAAGAAGTTTGCCGGCATTATGAACGTGTTTAGACATCGTGTGAGTGTATATCTACAAAGTTGTTAGGCGCGGAAAACACTCAAAACATTTCTAAAACTATTGAGACAACAGTACTTAGTACATTGTATTCAAATTACGAGTTGAGCTTTTAATAATTTAAAGATCGCGATAGCCTAGTGGACTGCTGAGACGAGGTCTCGGGTTCGATCCCAGGTTTTACCATGGCACACACCAATGACTTTTCGATGCTTTTCGAAGTTATGTGTGTATTTATCGCAGGTTTATAAGTGCCAGGTTAATGTCAATAGGCTCACCACCTATTACATTGGGACCTAAACATAAACTGGCGAAATGTGGGTGCCAGCACCTCTGCCTACCCCTTCGGGGATATAGGCGTGAGTTTATGTTATGTTATATTTTAATTGGTAATTCGCAGTTTCCGGTAAAATTCGGATTTTAATTGGAAAAATTCGGAAAGGAAAGAGAGTTCGATCAACATCGGTTAACTTCGGTTTTGTAGTACGGTCTCTCTCTCACACAGTGCAAGTGTAAAATCTCAATCAATCTTTCTAGAGTAGTTAAAACTGAAGATGTACCTGAGATAAGATGCACCTCGGTTGATGGTAAGCTAAAGGCAGTCTCACGAAAGAGGGTCACCATTACAAACACGTACAGTGTTACAATGGTGGCGCTCAGCTTGACGGCCTCATCAGATGCTTTTTCACGCCCCGCTTAAAGGACCGATAGGGAAAAGAAAACACGTGCGCGGGAAAGAATTAAAAGGGAATATTCTGCACCGTATGCGGATGACATCTAAACCCTGCACGTGTTGTCCTATGTAGGAAAGGAGAGGGTGGGATTAATTGGAAGATCTCATCAGAACATTCACCATGGTAGAGACGGTAAAATACTGCCAGAGATGCAACATCTCTACGCATCTGCAAAGGTTCGAGGGTATTCGTGACTTCAGGACTCCTAATAATGCGGATCGCTCGTCAAATACACATAATAACTTCATACAATAAGTACATTAAGGATTCAAACCTGGGACCTGTCTATTGAGATCGACTTCTTAACCACTAAGTTATGCTTACATTGTGCGTAGTCAGCGTTGTATCATGAGCGGAGGCGACTAGGACGTCGGAGGTCGCAGAATGACCTCCTTCCCCCATTAGCGCGGGCCCGGGGGGTGACGGGTGGAGACGTCTGTCACCCTAGCAGAAGCAGGCACATATCTGGGGGCTAGATGGGGACACCATGGTTCATGGGGAAGGGGGTCATCTCAAAGAGAGGTATCCAGGTCTGCCGGGGTGCGAGAGATATGTCTTGTATAAACTCACCTCCGGCAATCAAAGATCCATAGGCGGCGTGCGTTTTAGTCGGATCCAGTCCGACATTTTATCATAGAACATTGATTTCATTCACTTACCAGATTCCAGTTGGTCAAATAACAAGCTGCTAAATTTTTTGCAAGCCATATCCTGGGATCTTCGGCGTCTACATCATCCCAGAACATCCGTCTCCACATATAAATTCCAGCACCAAACGTGAACCACATTAGAACCACTGCCGCAAAATGGAACATAAACCGTAGATAAAACCTTACATTGTTACAAAAATTCCTTTTTTCTTCAGTTAGTCTATGCATTTCTGATTCACCTGCCATATTTTCAAACAATAATGCAGCCTAATTTAAAAATGTATATTAAATATGGCGGTACGCGTGTAAATCGTATAAGGTCGGTGTATTTTGTGAGGTATTGTAAGTATAGCACTGGTTTTGGAGATCCCTTCTTTGTAAACCATTTTTTTAAACATAACTAGCCTATACACGCTCCGCCCGCGTGGCTGTTGGTTATCAAAACCTGAACGCCATCTTTGCAACCTTAAATTCTATATAGTCATAACTCTGGTTCTACTTAACCGATTGCAATCAAACAAACGTAAGATTTTAAGTTGGATCAAACCCGTTCAAACAAAAAAAACCGCATTGAAATCCGTTCAGTATATTTTTAATAGGACACGTTAATGTACCTTCTCCTCTAAGGTAATTTGTAGCACAGATGAATAAATAATTACTACGTTCTGAAGGCAAAATCTCAGGAAAGAGGGAGCCATCCTCGAGATGCGAGTAGTTTTAGAATTAATTTGTTACTGAAAATAGATGCCACTTTGTTCAAGATAGATTCTCTCGATGTAATTTTTCTTATATAGTTTGCAGCGAACATCCATACCGAGAATATAGAAATTGTACCATCGAATGACGTACGGAACCCATTCTAGCCGAGACGATCGCGCTTGACCGGAATAAAAACAAGTTCGCGGTTGACCTGCAACTCAATGTCTCGCCTTGCTAAACAGAATTATAAATTCTAAGTTTAATTACCTGTTACAATAACTTAATTATTACTTATTTAAATCGTAAAAAGCTATATTCAGGATGGGTAATCCCCAAGCGAGCGGCCACAGCGAAGCAATCATTCATTTAGAGTCAATATTGTTCCCGTCATAATAAACATATCTCGATATAAGTAAATAGGAATTTGCCGAAATTTTCTTACAGATTCACGAGTTCGTAATTCCTGTAATTTAATAGCTACTTCCATTATTTATATTTTGTTTTAAAGTTGATTTCGAGATTTTACAACTCTGTATTAAATTTTGTTTTTATTGGCCGCTTGATAAATTAAATTCGATCTTCAAAAACAGTACTGCCTAAAGGGTCCATATTGACTCACCTAAAGTTCTTTGTCCGAAATTGTTCTTACGATTTGTAATCCGAATGATCACTCCTCCTAAAATTTTTCATCCTAAAGTTTTTATTCATACTATTTGTATTGCTACCGTCGATGTTCATAACACTCATGTTTCCGAAAATTGTTATCAATAAAATCGTTAACATACAATATTAAAGCTCCTACTGTTTTTTATCCTAATGTTTTTATCGCTAAACACAATTACCATAATATTGTCACTCATACTTAGAAAGAAACATTTATCTACCAAATGTAATAAAAATATATGTCGGTAGAATTATATTTTATTCATAGTTTTAATTTTTTTTTGGTTATTTGTTGTTACATACTTATTACTATTAATTAGAAAACTGTTTAGAATGATTAAAGGTTGTTTCACTGATTTTTTGGCTTAAATGAATTAAAATCATAAAATACGACTGATTTACGGTTATGTTTATGACCTTTTTCGTTTTCGATTCGTTTCTGGCACTTCGCCGGCCGCTACCGCGGCACGCTCGCTTCGCTCGCTCGGCTCGTGCGTTGTGTGGTCACAATTCTAACCTAACCTAAACCAAGAACTATAAATATGACCGATTCGTTTCTGGAACTTGGCTGAATGACCGCAGCGAGATTTTACGTGTAAATAACTAAAACTGTAAAAGTTACGCAAAATTAATGTAAATAATACTGATTATTATTAATAAAAATTTAATAAAAATAAATCTAAACAAAAAAGGTATGACTTTCAATAATAGTGTAAAAGATGGTTATGTTGACAAAATATAGGAAAATAAATAATAGTATAATAGATGTTTATTGCTACCGACATTATGAAGTTGAATGATTCGGAATTAAAACATTAGAGACAGAGTAGTTAGGAATTGTGATTGTTAGGATGAAAAATGTTAGGAAGAACATTTTCGGAGTTCCAATTTTCGGAGTTGAAAAATTAGGTGAACTTTGGCGCACCCCTGCCTAAATGCTGTTTGCTTAATGTTGTCTCATTCATACCTACACAAAAAGTCATAAAATTTGGATTTAACATTCCTAAAAAAATGCTAAAATGTTAGTAATGAAAATTGGGTTTCCTCCAATTTCCTCCAACAAAACCTAATAATATTATAGTTGTCAGACAAGAAGTACGCGAATAACGATAAAAAATCTGCATAATCCGACTTCCGGGGTAACAAGTGTGTAGCCGCCTCGCCATATCCAGGGACTAGATGGGAACACCATGGTTACCACATTAGAGGAAGGATCTCCAAGAGATGTCCCCTGGTCTGTGGGGTGTGAGAGATATGTCTAATATAATCTCACCTCCGGCAATCAAAGAACCTTAAAAGACGTGCATTTTAGTCGGTCCAAGTCCGACATAGTCATCTCTACTGAGCTTAGTGGAAAAAAGGGGAGTCATACTCATGCTCCCGTTCCTGTAGTAACCTTCTATTGCTCTTCTGGAAGAATTGGTTATATAAGGATGTTCGTATGAAAAGCCGACCCCAACTGCTGGAAAAAGGTTCAGAGAATGATGATGAAGTTCGTATGGTAACTGTTTTACTGTTAAATGTTTTGTTGTTAAGTGTAACAATAACATTTGCCAGTAAATGCTGCCAGTCTTCTGGGAACATGACCACAAGAGGCATGCGATGCGGAGGAATTCCACGACGCTTTTTTATTGAAGTCTTTTTTGTAGGTTTTAAATTATCATATTAGTTTTTTTTAATGATTAATTTATACTAATTAAATAATTGTTACAGTATAAGATAAATAATATAGTTCTATGTGCGTATTTGAGAAGAAATAGTCATATTCGGTAAAAAAAACTAATTTACATTTAAATAAAACTATGTGTCTTAGATCAGTTCATAACAGCCAGTGGATTTTTTAGGTGGAATCAAAGCGATGTGTAGTGTACAAAAAATGCGTGCGTATTGAGGTCAATAAAAGTGAAATATCTTACACAAAAACATACATTTATGATATCGATAGATATATGAAAGTATAGAAGTAATTGAGTTGTAATCACTTGTAGTTGGGGAGGTGGTGTTCTCTTAATTGTAATTAATATATTTATATATTTATTTATTCTCACAAATTGCAAATACAGGCAAGGACATTTTTCTCTCTTATTTTTAATTTTTTTTTTTTTGCATCTATAATACTTATGTATCAAATTTTATTGTAATTTTGACATCTTTTGGGAATTATTGTTTGGACATGGAACTTTGATACATTAATTATTTTATTTAAACTTTGTCAGTCTCTTTGTACTTATATATATATATTTACATATTGTTTGATTGATTTTATATTATATTGTCATTAGTTTTCTTGTTAGAAGATTAAGATTTTCAATACAATGTAACATTGTTCGAGGCGGAGTTAATGCCACAGGCATTTTCTACCAGTCAACTAAGGATGGTGCAGAGAAGAACTCAGTAGGTACAGTCAGCAGCAAATAGATAGAGACATTCAAGGCTGTCAAATAGTTAGAGACAGCCAAAGTGGTCAAAACTATCGATACACCCGAGACGCTCACATAGATAGAGACATTTCATTCGTCAAAAGTAACGGAACGCGCATGTTACCAATTATATCGGCTCTACTAGGGTGCCACTTATATGATGACAGCCAAATCACCATATGTAACTAAGCAACATCCTTACCATAAACATCGGTACAACTGCACAATTACACCCTAACTAATGAGCATAGAGTTCAAATTAAATTAGTAACTGGGAAGTAACAACGATGACTGTTGTCTGAGATTATGGTGAAAGTGGTCTATCTCTTTCTTTCCTCTAAAACTTTGTATGTAACTATCTTTGTTATTTCGTACGTGACGTCATTGCCATGTGTTTTGTTTTTTGTTCAATAGATTCAAATAATATCTCAAATTAGTAATATCAATATTGACATATTATTTCACATATCATGTATATATAAAATGAAATAAACTGACTGTTCGTGTCACTATTATTTTAATTAGCGATAGAGATGCGATTTTAAAATTGAACGTTAAAATAACAAATTAAATTAGAACGGAACACGGAAATGTTTTTAAATCATTAATTTAACGTATAGGTTATTAGTTTATATAGAGGTGTCAATGAGTCGACTTCATTCACGTGGATCAAAATAAAGATAGCTTATGTTACTACTTCGTTACAAAACTACATTTAAATCGGTCCGGCGACACATACTAACTAATTGTCAGCTTTAAGAAATAAGTAAGATAACTATACCAAATATTTGAACCAAGTCACGGGAAATGTTTAGCGTTACAATAAATAAATATTATATTGATGAGTCAAAAACTCTTTGCAAAATTATTTTATTTTTAATTACATTTAAATATAGAAGAAATGTCACTGAACGTCACACCATTGCTTGTAATCTGCATAGGTCATTTTATTTATGTGTATCGATATGTTTGACCACTTTGGGTGTTTGGTTACTATTGACGCTTTGTCTGTAGCTATAATAATGGCGGCTAGCGTGTATCAATGTATTTGACAACACGGTGTATCGATATATTTGGACAGGCTGGGTGCACTCAATAAATTGACTACTTTGGCTGTATCGATGTTATTGACCACTTTGGCTGTATCTAACTATTTGACAGCCTTGATTGTCGCTATCTATTTGCTGCTGACTGTACCTACATTATTAATAGCAAAAATGAACGGTATATAGAAAACTATGCATGTAACGAAGTGCAGAGAAGCAGAGGTGAATTAACACCCACATTTCACCAACTATTGTATTCGATCCCACGTAATAGGTTGAACCTATTGCCGTATTCCGGGCATTATTGTTACTTAGACCAATGCATCTGACTAATGATTTAGTTTCTTCCAACTACCTTAGTTGAATGAAAAATTACTGAATTGTAACACTGGCTCTTCAACTATAATTCTACAAACGACCACGTGCCTTTTGTGTATGTGCAGAACGAATCAACTCATGTGGTGGGTTCGAAACCAGTTTGGTAACAAATTAATTCTCATCATGCAATCTGAAACCTGTTGGTATATAAACAACTAGTTGTAGACAGGTGGGATTTTCTTTATATCGAACAGTCAATACGACTTCATCTCGCCGGTTGGTAAGCTGAAGACAAAGTTTCAGGGAAATGGGTCACCATTACAAACACGCACAGTGTAACAATGGTGGCGTTCAGCTTGATTTTTTTTTATACTACGTAGGTGGCAGACAAGATGATGGAAATTGATGGCATCATTAGATGCTTTTTACGCCCCGCTTAAAGGACCTGGTACTGTTTTTAATACATCGTAGGTATTAATCACGAATGTCACGGAGAGCACGTTAAGCCGTCGGCCCCGGTTACCATACGAACATCTATGGCAGTCATTACGGGTAGTTGGAGCCCTCAAAAGCCTAACTAGCCTAACTACAGAACTTCGATATCGTTTTTGGTTGTGAAGGTCCAAATAGCGGTCGCTTCACGGAAAATATCGAAGTTCAGCCGCATCTTAGTTAGACTAGAAAGCCGACCCCAACTGAGTTGGGAACAGGCTCAGAGAATGATGATGTATTTATCACGAAATGTAAAAGTCTCCTCGCAGTTATCTCTCGCGTGTTATCAAACTGTTAAGATATTCAACATAATTTATAAGTTGATTGGCAGCTAAATAACATTTATTTATAGACTTGTTCTCTGTTGAAAGTTATTTCCAATCATATCACTTATTTATGCGACTTATTTTATTTATTCTAAAGTCCCGTGTCATGAAAACACATCTTTCGAGGTCGTCAAAGTAGAGTCTAGAAACCGCTATTCTACGGAAAACATCTAAAATGGCGTTCAATATTCCCTGTACCCTAAGCTTACCATTAGGCAACTGATGACTAATGACATCCGGTTTTGGTCGGGTCGGGTCCCACCTAAGCACACTCGCTGACTTCGGCCGTTGCAGGGAAATCATCTATAATAACGGCCACTATTCTTTGGACCTAAAGCAGTAAGTTTTGCGGGGTACGGTCATTTGACAACCCAAATCTATATAATACTAGCTGTTGCCCGCGGCTCCGCCCGCGTGGACTTCTGATCCCGTTACCGCTGCTCCATGAGCATTTAGGGGTATGAAAAATAGATGTTGGCCGATTCTCAGACCTACTCAATATGCTCACAAAATTTCATAAGAATCGGTCGGTTTCGGAGGAGTATGGCAACGAAAACTGCGACACGAGAATTTTATACCTATATTAGATACCGGTTGATTTTATAGTGGTTTCGAAAAAAAGTTTTTGGCGACAATTTCGATAGTAAAATCGTAAGGAAGTCCTAATTTGGCGAAAGCAATTTTTTTTTTACACGTCCCATACATTTTTCTGTTCACCTGCACATTATTGCCATACATAAAGTAATTCTTTTTTTTTTCAAAATTAAAACTTCCAATCGATTTCGCTACCGAAACTGTGTGTGAAACAAAATATTCTTTTTCAGAAACCACTATAAAATCAACGTGTATAAAAATGAATCGCGAAATATGTTGGTAAGCGTATTTATAACTCGAAAACGGATGGATACGTGGGTAACAGATCCGGTAGGAGGGGTAGACCCAATAAGTCCTGGCTTGGCGTTGTAGAAGATGTCATGCGTGCCAATGGACTCACCACCACGGATGCGCAAGACCGAGCGAAGTGGAAGAGAAAAAGCCGGAAAGCGGACCCTGGAAGGCTTCGGATGTGACCGGGACTAACGCTAGGATGATGATGATGATGAAGAGATTTAAACAGCTATCTCTCCCGTCAAAATCAAAATAAGTCTAATCAAAATATTATTTTATGCCTCCTACTTCTCTTATAGTTTTGTATAATACTGCTTGTGGTCTTTTTTTTATACAACTTAGGTTGCAGACAAGCACGCGGCCCACCTGATGGTAAGTGGTTACCGTGACCTATGGGCGAGTGTAACACCAGAGGAATAACACTCGTGCCGCAACCCCTGTAAGAACAGAGACATTCTGTGTCGTCAGCGCAAAAGGTGTAGGATAAGCCTTTGGTTTTCCCACGGACAACACAAAACCTTTCTAGTGAGCTCTGGCTACCCTATTCACCATCGAAAACACAACATAATGGTTGTTAAACGGCGATATTCTGTAGGGTGGAGGTACTTCCCCAGTCGGACTGCTCGATTGGGACGGATATACCTTGCCTTATTTTATATTAATTACTACATAAACTACACCAGACCCAACATATTGTTATGTCACGCTACTATCCATCCCAAGGTTGCCTGGAAGAGATCGCTTCCAGCGATAAGGCCGCCCATTGTACATTAGAACAAACTGTAACTCTCATTACTTGTCCTTGGTGTTTTCTTGTATTTATTTTATTTGTTTTGTTTTTGATGTACAATAAAGAGTAATCTATCTATCTATCTATCTATCTATCAAAACAGAACCGGTGACCCGGAACAGCTGCTGTATTAGACAGTGCTAAAGTTACAAGGTCAAATAGGTCATTGTCAATATGTCTACAGCGGTAGGGAAAGCGTTGACAGTTTTATAGCTGGTATTATTCAGATACGGGTTTCTATGTACACAATTATACGTGTTTGTTGTGAAAATTACATACCTATTATTAACTTAGAACTGCTGCAAGGTGAACAGATACAAAGACTAACTTTATAATGCAAATATAATGCTATTTATTTATTGAGGTTAAGTTTATGACGCTAAGATATTGAAGTAGACGATAATATATACATATAACTATACATATGCCAAGGCCTGTAATCCCGACGGGATAGGTACAGGTGTGTTAAACACCCGTATTTCACAAACTATACGGATATAGGACACGACGGTATATTCGTCCCAATCGAGCAGTCCGACTGGGGAAGTACCTCCACTCTATAGAATATCGCCGTTTATTAATCTTGTGTTGTGTTTTCGGTGGTGCGTAGGGTAACCAGAGTCCTCAGTTTTGTATTGTCAGTGGGAAGACCGAGAAACACTTCTTTGTCTTCTACACTGACAGCACAGAGACTCTCTTAACCTTCTCCCCATTTCCCTTTCCCTTCCCCTCTGCTCTATATGGTCAGTAGCACGAATGTGACGCCCTTAGTATTGCAAACATCCATAGATCACGGTAACCACTTTACATCAGGCTTGTTTGCCACCTAAGTTTACAACTTAACGGAGGTAGGACACGACGGTATCTCCCGTCCAAAATGAGCTGTCCAACTGGGGAAGTACCTACCTCCGCCCTATAGAAGACCGCGGTCATAATAACCATCGTGTTGTGTTCCCGCCGGTAAGTAGGGTAGCCAGAGCTCACTATACCCCTCCTTCCCCTCCCCTTCCTAGCCTCCCCACCCCTTCCCAGCTCTCCCCCTTTCCCTTCAGGGTGGGCAGCGCGTGTGTGACACCCTTAGTGTTGCACACGTTCATAGGCCACGGTGGCCGCTTTCCACCAGGTGGGCCGTGTGCTTATCTGCCACCTACGTAGTATAAAAAAAAAATCCTCTATATTTGGGTAATGAGAGTCGCTAGTTCTATTATAATAATAATAACGGTATATTAAAAAGGTCACTGAAGAATAGGTCTAACAGTTTTGTGTGAATAGTAATTAAAACTATAGAAATTAAGATTTTAATCTCCATTGTCTTGTAGACTAAAATATTATAATACTAACTATACCACATCTTTATAATTATTTCTTAGTATTTGTTCTTAAATCGCCTTGTGTATGACATTATCTATGGCTACGGTTCATCTTCTGTCGTATCGACGACATTTTTGAGTTGCCATCGTTGTGTAGTAATTAGTTTCACGGCAGCGCCGCTACTCACGGAGAGGGCCCGAGCATAGGTTTCGCTCTTCGGGAAGGCTTACTACGTCACCTCTTCTAGTACTCTGGTGATCTATATAAACTGCAAAAAAAAACGATATTTACCAACTAGTAGCTTAGTGGTTAAGGAGGCGGCCTTGCGATCGAGAGGTCCCAAGTTCGAATGCTGATGTTTAACTTATTTTTTCATATGAGCGCCTATCTTTATCGCCATAGCATAATACAGATGGCGCTAATTATTGCGTGAACGATAATTATTTTAATACAAAGCACCGCTAAAAGCTAACGAAACAATAGATTGACGGAATGCTATGTCTTTACACATCAAACTCATAAACTCATGCCTATATACCCGAAGGGGTAGGCAGAGGTGCTAGTAGTATCCACATTTGGCTAGTTTATGTTTAGGTCCCAATGTAATAGGTGGCGAGCCTATTGCAATTAACCGGGCACTTATAAACCTGCGATAAATACACACATAACTTCGAAAAGCATCGAAAAGTCATTGGTGTGTATCATGGTAAAACCTGGAATCGAACCGCGACCTCGTCTCAGCAGTCCATTATCCATACCACTAGGCCAATAGAATAGAATAGAATAGAATAATATTTATTTGTGAATATGGTTGTTTACAGATATAATAATAACATGATTTACGTTACATGTGATGTGGCTCAGCATATTCTGCCATTTGTGGCGTACAAATTATAGGTATATAGTTAAAATGTCAACATTAAATTAGATTAGATTTTTAAATTCATGCCTGTTATTAACAATTAAAATTATATTAATATAGATTACCATGTCAAAAATTACACAAATATTGTCAATAACACTCATATTAATTACAATTCAATTTATATGGTTAAATGTCAAACATCTTTATCATTTAAAAAATCATCAATGTCATAATAACATTTTGATATCAATATATCCTTTAATTCTTTTCTAAATAAATTATAAGTTAGGTCCTTTAGTGCATTTGGTACTTTATTATAGATTTTAGGAGCTAAGCAAAACATACTCTTCCACATGAGTGCTGTTTTGGCGCTCTGTATGCGTAGCCTGTCATTGTCGCGTCTGCTACTTTGGACGCCATCCGAAAGACGAGGAAACAAATGAGCATTTTGCCTAACAAATAAGGCCATTTCCAAAATATATAGTGACGGTAGTGTTAGTATCCCATGCCTGATGAAGCACGGTCTACAGCTGTCTGTGAATTTAAGACCAAACATTGCCCTTATGCATCTCTTCTGAGCCAAAAATGCAATTTCTCTGTCAGTAGAGTGACCCCAGAATATTACCCCGTATCTTAATATGGACGCTACCAGGCCATGATATGCAATGAGCAGTGTATCCGTACCAACTGTTGGAGCAAGTTTATACAGCGCATATGAGGCACTGCTGATTTTTTTACGTAGCGCTTCAATATGAGCTTTCCAGTTCAGTTGTCGATCAATAATGATACCTAAAAATTTTATATGTTCACACTCGTCAATTACATTGTCATTATATTTAATATTTATATTGGATGTCACTTGCCTTTGACTAAAATGCATTATTTTTGTTTTAGTAAAATTGATTATTAAATTATTATTATTCAGCCATGCAATCATCGAACCCAATGAGCTATTAATTTCTGATTCGTATTGATCAGGTTTTTTGCATTCTATTGTTAAAGTGCTATCGTCGGCAAAAAGTGTCATATTATAGTTAGTTATCTTAGGAAAGTCATTTATGTAAATTAAAAAAAGTAAAGGTCCTAATACACTGCCCTGTGGCACACCAAATGAGAGATCACGCTCTTCGGATATGTAATTTTTTTCAATTTTGGTATCAGAATCAATTTTTGTAATTATTACTTTTTGTTTTCTATTAGAAATATATGATTCCAGTAAATTTAAGATATTTCCTCTGATACCGTAAGCCTCCAACTTTGCAAGTAAGATTTTATGATCCACATAATCAAATGCCTGTGTCATATCACAATATATGGCTGATACTGGATTTCTTATATCCATATTTTTGATAATGATATTCAAAAAATTATACATGGCCATATTTATAGTCTTGCCTTTTCGGAATCCAATTTGTTCGTCGCATAGAATATTATTTCTTTCAAAATAGGAATACACCTTCTGATAGATGAATTTTTCAAAAATTTTTGATATGACAGAGGTAAGAGCTATTGGCCTATAATTTTGCATCAATTCTTTATTTTCTTTTTTGAACAATGGCTTTACAATTGACATTTTTAGTTGATCTGGGAATACGCCATGAGCTATACATAGGTTTAAGATGTGACTCAAATGGTTACATATTAAATCACCAGTGACCTTTATTACTTTTGTCGATATTTCATCACTGCCCACGCTATTAGTGTTCTTAAGATTTTTAACAATATCAAGAATATCCATTGGTAGACATGGTGGCATAAACATTGAGTTATTTGGACAGTTTATGTTGGAAGTGACTTGATGATCTGTCTTTGTTATTGGCACTATTTTATCGATGAAATAGTCATTGAATTTATTTGCTATCACGTCTGGTTGAGTAATAGTTAAGTTGTCAATTGTAATTTTATTAAATGTATTTTTGGGTAGGCTTAATTTTGATTTCTGAATTATTTGCCATGTCATTTTAGTTTTATTTTGAGATTTTTTTATATAGTTATTATTTTGTGCCTTTTTAGTCAACCCTATAATTTTCTTAAAACGCTTTGTATAGTTGATATAATTTATTTTATTCCTATTGGTAGGTTTACGTCTAAACTGCCAGAGTAATTGTCTCTTTTTACGGCTACAGAGTTTGATACCACGGGATACCCACTTAGGCCTCTTTATTACTGGTATTTTTAAAAGTCTGGAAGGAAAACATAAATCATAAAACGTTTTGAATTTTTCTATGAATAGATCAAATGCTTCGTTAGGGTCATTAATGCAACAAACTTCAGAAAATGATATATTTTCGAGACATTCCCGAAATCTTATCATATTTTCTTCAGCATAATTCCTTTGTATTACGTACCAGTATTTAGTTAAACAATTGTGGGGTATAGGGCATTGTAGCAGCTGTGCAGTGTGATCAGACATGCCGAATTCCATCACCTCCGTTCTACATGATTGTTTAAAATTGTGCGCAAAATTGTCAATACAAGTTCCACTTCGCACTCTTGTAATTTGCTTTATAGCTAGAGTAAATTTATTTATTTTAATTAATATATAGAGTATATATTAATAAAATTTTATTTCTAGCCACCGCTAGAAATATTACTTGTATTATCTCACCTGCAGCAACCGAAGACCCGAAGACGGCGTGCGTTTTAGTCCGGTTCTAGTTCGACATAACCACTATCTCTGGTTCCGGTGGAGGTGGTATTTGAAAAAAAGGGTAAATACAGTCCACATTTTTCCATCCGCGGTAGCCTAGTGGTATGGGTAATGGACTGCTGAGACGAGGTCTCGAGTTTGATCCCAGGTTTACCATGTCACACACCAATGACTTTCGATGCTTTTCGAAGTTATGTGTGTATTTATCGCAGGTTTATAAGTGCCCGGTTATTACATTGGGACCTAAACATAAACTGGCGAAATGTGGGTGCTAGCACCTCTGCCTACCTCTTCGGGGATAAAGGCGTGAGTTTATGTTATTTTTCCATCCACCTAGATCCTGGTATATACCTTTTGCTTGTTCCACTTTCATTCACGTTTTGCATACACGCTCGCCCACAGCGAACACTCCTGACCTAGCTATCCCTCATATTGGATATGGTGGAGAAAGTTAGATTGCTCAAAGAGCTTGAATACATTGCTTCTATAGTTAATTCCATCCGTATTTTTTTATTCAGGACACTTCAATTCATTGACTTCACCTCGCCTTATGGTAATGTAGAGGAACGGGATGTGACGTCCCTTCAACACAAAGGGAGGATCCTCCGACCAGTCAAGGTGATCACGCCTGGCGGGCCGCGGCCCAACCGTTTTCGTTGGGTTGTTGTATATATGTTGTACTAGCGCGAGAAATTCACTTTCGCGATGCAGGATCGGGAGTGACGTAGTAGTTACTCTTGCTGTCGCTAGATGGCGCTGGGTACATGTGGTATCGCCACAGTAGCTGCTGAAGGCAAAGTCTCAGGAAAGAAGGTCACCATTACAAACACGTACACTGTTATAATGGTGGAACTCAGCTTGACGGCCTCATCAGATGCTTTTACATGCCCCGTTTAAACCAACCATGTCATTTGTTTGAATGTCATGTGTGATCCGATTCCGACAACAAATGTCACTCCCATACATTTTCAGAGCGATGGCGAATGTAGATTCGGAACGAATGCATTTTGGCTAGAGCCCCAGAGCTACTAAATACTCTGGTGCAACACATTTAGCCAAACCATTAGAATCAATGTTACAGTTACTGTTAAATTTGACGGAAACCTTAACTTTAACATGTAGGTGGTGCAACTAAGCCTTACTGTGTTTATGTTTTTCGAGTAGAAAAGTGAAAATGAACTTGAAAATTATATGATGAGTCACCATGTGTAATTCGGAGGCTCTTGCTAAAGTGTAAGCACTTAAGAGCCCGGAATAATATTAACTTTCTGGTTTAAACCGTCAAAACGACACTTATAAAACGTCAAAAGAAAAAATATTTAGTTTATGAAACCACTGCACTTGTTTGAAACGCGGGTTTGACCTAAGTAGACTGCAGTAAGAAACTCAACGATTTTTATTTTGTTTTTACAAACATGTTTACTAAACCTAAATTTTGATGGCCTCTATGGCGTACCGGTTGTACGCTACCGGTATGCAGAAGGCGCGGGTTCGATTCCCACTCAGTGAAAATATTTGTATTTGCGTGGCATGCTTCTGCCAGGGTGACAGGGGGCTACTGTACACCTGTCACCCCCAGGCCCGCGCTCATGGAGGACGACGAAAGTCATTTTGTGACCTTAACAGTCTAACTTAGATATTTTCCTGTAAACATACTGATCCATTAGTGATATCCAAGCATTGTAGTAGAAATATAATATCACCGACTAATATTTAAATTTAAACTCAAATCCCATTTTCTGCACATCATGTAAATTTATTGTAATTATACGTATTTTTTTATTTTTACACACATACTACATACATATGCTCACGCCTGTAATCCCCGAAGGGGAAGGCAGAGGTGTATTAATTACTCACATTTTACCAACCATGATTTTGGTCCAGCGTAATAGGAGGCGAGCCTATTGCCGCCAATCGAGCACTTTGTACGAAAATTGGGTATGCCGAAAATAAGTTCCTAACCGAAAATGTAGCAGCTCGAAAAATTTTGAAAAAGAACTGACGCGATTCCTTGCTATGCGGTGTAAATCGCAAGGAAATTAATTACGTGCTGAGCCGCACAAGCACTACCAATTAACGTCTTGGAGAGTATAAGACAGATTTTTATTTTTTTTATTTGTAGCGGTAGCCTAGTGGTATGGGTAATGGACTGCTGAGACGAGGTCTCGAGTTCGATCCCAGGTTTACCATGGCACATACCAATGATTTTCGATGCTTTTCGAAGTTATGTGTGTATTTATCGTAGGTTTATAAGTGCCCGGTTAATGGCAATAAGCTCGCCACCTATTACATTGGGACTTAAAAATAAACTGGCGAAATGTGGGTGCTAGCACCTCTGCCTACCCCTTCGGGGATAAAGGCGTGAGTTTATGTTATGTTATGTTATTTGTATAACTGCGTACCACCTTATCAATTATATTATTATTATTTATGTAAGAAAACAATTGAATATTCGTTGGTTTTATGTGTAACTTGTTATTAGCACAAACCTTAGCGGTTTATCAATACTACCAAACCGTTATGTACGCCCGTATATGTAATTTATTAAATAAATGAAAATGAAAAAAAAGTTACACCAGTTGTTGATCTTTTTAGGGCTTCAATTTATCCGTAACGATTGCCATAGACACATATTGAGAACTCACTTGTACTTTTCCACAGTATTTTTATTTTTTAATAGACCTGACCGGTTTCGCCTTACGGCATCCTCAAAGGTTTACGATGACATACAAGCCTATTCCCTTGTAAACATTGCGGCAGTCAGCCATACTTATATGTGGGTAGTTTTAAAATCATGTATACATTTTTTTTTTCCCAAAATTTGGGGAAATAATATATAAATGGTCCTAAAGATATTTTAAGTAGTATTATGTATTCAAATTACAATGTCAAAGGAATAATTATACTATAACTTGTAAAATAATGTCAGATGAAAAATTAATAATGTGAAATACAAAGAGCAAAAAAAAAAAAAAAAGATTGCCATAGATGTTCGTATTACAACAGAGACAACTAACATGCTTACAAGTCTAATCTATAATATAAAAATTAATCGCGAAATATATTGGTAAGCGCATAACTCGGAAACGGCTAGACCAATTCGAGTATTTTTTTTAATTGTTCCTTGAACTCTACGCTAGGTTTTTACAGTCCAAGCAGCGGGAACGGGATCAGAAATCCATGCAGACGAAGCCGCTGGCAACAGCTAGTCACTATCACTACATAGTATAAAATAAAGTCGCGTTCTCTCTGCTTAAATCTTCAAAACTATGCAACGGATTTTGATGAGGTTTGTTTTAATAGATAGAATGGTTAAAGAGGAAGGTTTATATGTATATAACATCATGCTACATTAAACAGGTGCGGAGAAGGAATGAAAAATGTTGCAAAAACGGGGTGACGCAGACGAAGTTGTGCGGGTCAGCTAGTTATAAATAAAAACTAATCAAAGCAAGTTTTAATATCTGACAACAATTATCAAAATATTGCAAATAACATATTTAAAAACTTTCGCAAAACTATATAAATCGTTGTAATACTTTCTTTTACATTAATACTGTAGTTTTTTTATTATAACTATGTAGCAAACGAGGCCTAAGGCCCACCAATGTATACCTATGTGGTTACAGTGACCTATGAGTTATGGATGTCAATGGCAGTCGGAGAATATCGAAATTTTATATATGTTACACTATTTTCCCACATTCTTTCTTTGTCTTCTGCATTGACAGCACAGACTCTCTTAGCCTTCTCCCCTCTACACCCTTCCCCTTTCCCCTCTCTTCTCTATATGGTCGGCAGGACGAATGTGACGCCCCTATTTTTGCTTTTTTTTCGTGCGAGAAATACCCACGGATACTCCCTTCCCAGCCGGAGCCGGTTGGAGAGGTTATGTCGGTCTGGAACCGACTAAAACGCACGCCATCTATGGGTCTTTAGTTGCCGGAGGTGAGATAGTAGTCAACATATCCCTAACACCCCGGCAGATCCGGGGCATACTTATAAATAAATATTATGTCTGCTATAGTTAAGAAGAAAAGTTGTGTTTGTCTACGTTTGTAATGATTTTTTCTTTCACTATTGAAAAGTTTCATTCACCCTGAGTAACATAGGCTATATTTATTGTTAGAAAAGATTAGGGAGATCCTTAATAAAACTTAAGTAACGTAACCCAAGGGTACTGCGGAAACTATTGATGAGAGAAAACGAAAGTATGCCCTAAGTATGTTTTAAAGGATAACCGATGTCCACGCGGGCGGAGCGCCGTGCTCCAGCTAGTATAATAATAAAAATCGCACTTGTACTTAACAATTAAGTCCGGTTTTGTCCTAGAGTTCAGCCAAACACACAGTTAGACTGATAAACGTGGACCTAGGACTTCAAGGGGAAAGCTTGGGTGAATTCTTCCTACAGTCCCGGGTCCTTTAAGCGGGGCGTGAAAAAGCATCTGATGAGGCCGTCAAGCTGAGCGCCACCTTTGTAACACATTACGTGTTTGTAATGGTGACCCTCATTCCTGAGACTTCACCTTGAGCTTACCATCAGGTGGGGTGAAGTCAAATTGACCTGTCATAAAAAAATATGATATTTGTCTGCCTAAACCCTGACATTTGTGACTCGAAACGGCGTGTTTTAGTCGGATCAAGTCTGACATAACCAACCCGAAACAAGGATAAAAATCCTCATATCTGTTAAAAAAAGAAACTAATTCGGTTCTGAGTAATTTGGGCATAGAGTACTTCCAACAAGTTTCACATTTGAACCAAATACATAATATAAGTCGGATACATTCAGTGTTATAACAAGCATACGTTATATTTTAAAATTTAGCGACACAGCTCCCAGTGTAATTAAAAAATATTTGCTAACCAACCCATCAAATTCCACTCCTTAAACACTCACACTTAACCCGTCCCTCCCATACCGGTCCAAAAGAAAGTAGGTGTCTATAAAACGCATCTCGTTTACTCGCGCGGCTCAGTCCAACCTTGAACGTGAAAGTAAATTACATACATACATAAATAAAGAAAAATAAAATAAAAAGTTGAACATAAAAAAAATAATTCATGTAAAAAGTAAAAGTTCAAAAAATTTATATTTTTCAAAAATGGAATCGAAATTCCGTTTCGTTTTCATATTAATGTTTTGCACGAGTGTGCATAGTGCTAGCATTTTTGAAACTTCGTATACTTATGTTATGAATTTGGGAAAGAGTTTGGCTCCAAATTTTTTGTCTATTTTTGAATGTGTGGGGCAGGAAGAACCGTGGGGATGTGCGAGGGAGAAAGCTGGGAAGATGCTGGATGGATGGGGGGAGGAGTTGGATAGAGAACGGAAGCTATGGGAAGGTAAGTCCAAAAAATATTTAATGAATTTAAAATATAAGTTCTGAATCATTTTGTCATTTCTTATTTGCGTTCGCATTTAAATGAATAAAAATTAATCACTATAAGTAAAAACATAAAATATCTACATACGTTTCACTTGAAATTACATACTATAAATATTAAGTAATGTAAATTCTAACTAGTGAATATAGTAATCTTATAATTATTAAACAACTTGTAGGAAAAAAGACAAAGGTTTTCAAGTTCATCGACTTATGTTATAAATAAATAGCGTTAATTCTTTATTAATTTTATATATTTTATTTAAGGAGTTTTATTAATTTATATATTGTGGTGTTCCCATTTATTATAATTCGTAATCTTATAACATACATTAGAAAATCATAAATTTGGAAAACGTTTTGAATTTTTATAATGAAATCTGATGATATCCATTAGAAAAATCACAATCATATATTTGTAATGGCAAAAGCTAGCTAGGTATTTTTTTTTTATAATATCACGTCTATATCCCCGAAGGGGTAGGCAGAGGTGCTAGCACCCACATTTCGCCAGTTTATGTTTTAGGTCCCAATGTAATAGGTGGCGAGCCTATTGCCATTAACCGGGCACTTATAAACCTGCGATAAATACACACATAACTTCGAAAAGCATCGAGTCATTGGTGTGTGCCATAGTAAAACCTGGGATCGAACCCGAGACCTCGTCTCAGCAGTCCATTACTCATACCACTAGGCTACCGCGGTTTTTAGCTAGCTAGGTATATAATATATAATTGAGGATGTTCGTTTATAAAAACAATTAATCTTGTACGAATTTAACCAACAGGTGTATTTTTTATGCGCTAACCATCACGTTTTTTTTAGTTTCACATCCGACTCAGTAGTTTAATACGATATATTTTTTGTTACCAAGTAAAAAGGTAGCCGAAGACTTTCATTTTGTAATCTGTGCTACAAATGACTTAAATAACTTATAATCAAGCTGATTGAACTCACGACCTTCGACCGTGAGTTAATAATTTACTGAGTCAGTCGGTACAACTCACTTTCTCGTACTGTCAGCATTTTCTAAGAAATAATCTTCGATACTATCTTTCCACGGCACACACCAATGACTTTTCGATGCTTTTCGAAGTTACGTGTGTATTTATTGCAAGTTTATAAGTGCCCGGACATTGGGACCTAATCATAAACTGACGAAATGTGGGTGCTAGCACCTCTGCTTGCCCCTTCAGGGATATAGGCGTGAGTTTATGTTATGTTATGTTTATTACGTTAATTAGTTGCCTCTGAGGCGTGGTAGTAGTGAACGCGACTGCTATGCGCAGGAGACGCGGGTTCGATAACCGCTCAGTGCAAACATTTGTATGCATGATTATGGCTATTTGCATTGCTTTCGTGTCTCGGAGAGCACGTTAAGCCGTCGGTCTCGGTTGCTATACGAACATCTATAGCAGTTACGTGTAGTTGGAGCCCTCAAAAGTCCGACTAGCCTAATTACAGAAGTTCGACATCGCCATATCGCGAAGTTCAGCCGCATCTTAGTTAGACTAGAAAGCCGACCCCAACTGAGTTGGGAATAGGCTCAGAGAATGATGATGATATGTTAATTAAATGTCTCTGTACATTGTCAATACATGGCTTTTTTAAAGTTACGATACTAAATATATATTCTTTTTAATTCATACAATACTCACAGTCGGGGCCCATGGAAATGTTACCAATCAAATCTTCCCAAGGGGCCCCGACTGTGTGAATTTCAAACTACTGGGCTTGTTTCTTTCTTTTTAGTTTTTATTTACTTAATTAATTGTTTCACGTAATTTTTAAAATAGTTTTTACGCAGTCGGGTCTTTTGTTTTTCTTTGAATATTTTTTTTATTTCACGATAAACACAAAAATTACTGAACGGAATTTGATGAGCTTATTTATGGAGGTTATGATGACAGTGACAGTGACAGTACATTGACAGAAACTGTCAATGTGCGTCAACTTTTGATGTGATTTTAACAATTAAAGTCAAAAATCACAATGATATTTAAATTCGGTATCGCAATAATGATGACATTGTATCTCTATTTATGCTAGTAATAATAACTTTATGAACTATCCCTTTGTTTTTCAGACTATATCTTATCCATGTAGTAAATTTTAGCCAGATTCGATTCCCTAGAAAGACAAACCAAGCCTAGTTACAACTCCTGCTTGACGTGTCCCTAAGCATAGTCCAACTATGATTTTCAGACCTAGGTAGCCTAGTGGTATGGGTAATGAACTGCTGAGACGAGGTCTCGGGTTCTATCCCAGGTTTACCATGGCACACACCAATGACTGCGATGCTTTTCGAAGTTATGTGTGTATTTATCGCAGGTTTATAAGTGCGCGTTTAATGGCAATAGGCTCGCCACCTATTACATTGGGACCTAAATATAAACTTGCGAAATGTGGGTGCTAGCACCTCTGCCTACCTCTTCGGGGATATAGGCGTGATATAATAAAAAAAATGAGTGAGCTTATTGCCGTCTAGGGCTTGTCAATGTCATTTAAGGTTAGGTATACCTTAGTAGTTAGGCGTATACTAATTTGCCACAGTAGTACTAAGAGTATAATATAATAATGGCAAGATTCCTGCGGTTAAACTCGTGCGCAGCATACTGATCGACGCTGTATTGCGGTTTCTCTTATAAAATGAAACCGTGCCGTCTTTTTCTATAACTGTCAAGCGCAAACTTTGTTAGTTCTTGGTTTTGTCCCTGGTTCAATATTTTTATAATAGAAATCGATCATGCTTTTTTTTTAATTTATGGCACGTCAATTTGACTTCACCTCGCCTGATGTTAAGCTGAAGGCAAAGTATCATGAAAGAGGGTCACCATTGCAAACACGTACAGCGCTATAATGGTGGCGCTCAGCTTGACGGCCTCATCAGATGCTTTTTCACGCTCCGCTTAAAGGACCCGGGACTGTAGGAAGAAGGTCTATTCATTGTCTAAGCACTGTGTTTCGATTGTAAAACTTATTTTTAATTTCATCAGAGTGAGTCCAAAAGTAAATGTCAGTTATTTGATTAAAAATATGTATAAGTATATCTGTAAAGGTATTCTCAGTTTTTTCCTCAACATTCATACATACAAATGCTCACGTCCATAATCCTGGAAGGTGTAAGCAAAGGTGTATTAAACACCCACATTTCGCCAACCATGATTTTCGATCCCATGTAATAGGGGACGAGAATATTGCCGTCAATCGGGTACCTTGGAAAAAAAAATTCTTAACTGAAAATGTTGCAGTTAAATAAATTTGGAAAAAAAATGATTCGATTCCTGAATCGCAAGAAAATTAATTACGTGCTTATCCGCACAAGCACTACCAATTAACGTCTTGGAGAGTATCAAACGAATGGAAAATAGAATCTAACCATTGCTTCTGTAATTTAATATCAATCGGTGTCACGATGCTAAACTTGCACTTTTTGGGTCCCATTTACTACCCTAGATCCAGGCAAGTCAAGTCATCGCCGCACAATATGGCCGCTCCAGCAAAATCAACCGTGATGGCTTGGACGAAAATGCTGATATGATTGCAGAAGTGCCATATGTATCCATTACTGTTACAGATATGAATACATCTCATAAAGAAAGTGTATATCTTGCAATAATCAACACATAAACGCTAATTTCTATACACCCATTCTCTGTGTTGTGTAACCATTTTTACATATTTCTTGTAACAACCTATTCTTATATAACAACTGTGAAAGAATAATGTTTGCGTGCATATTTGCATTTATTTTTTAATTCAAAACATCCAATTTTGATTAAATATCTTTTTAACGCGCTTTCATCAGTTTCATATCGTGTATGTAATAGAATCTTCTGAGTCAATTTTTCTTATTTTGTATACTTTACTAAGGGCCGATAACAATATCATCATTACAGATTTTTTTTAAGAACTCGCATTGATTAATTTCGTATGTTAAATGTCTAATAAGTTATAGACTTCAATTTTACGCACTCTAAACTACATTTTGAAATTGAAAAATCATCAAAAATAGGTATTAACGTATCACAAGCATAAACTGGGTAGATCCACAGTCATTGTAATTTACGGGACCAAGATTGTTCCCTTGCAAACTCCTGTAAGAGATCTTACAGACGTCAGAGTTTTTTATACCATATATATTCTTTATATCAACGTACATCCTTCATGTAACTCCAATAAAATGTTATAACTTCATAAAATAGTACTTATCACTAATTTTTATATTCAAATTATAATGTCCACGAAATCAAAAGCTTTATCCAAGTCAATAAATGTACAAATTGCTTTAAAGCCCTGTTTGTGAGTTTCTGGTACCAATTATATTATTGTTACTGTGCACTAGTAGTTATTGACACTTCTCTAGTACCAACTGTATACATTTACAGTATCTAGCGATAGAAAGTAGTATCGGGTATCACGAGGTAGCCGTGGAGAAATGTGGTCTTGACTGGATTAGGAGAGACTCGACTAGTGCTACATTACAAAAAAGTTGATTTAATTGTGCGTAACAATTATTGTAGAGCTGTATCATGATTTCATTCGCGTGAACTTAGATTTATTTTATATGAAAGTATCATAAATTATATATTATTATATAGGGTTTGCGTTATTGAATATGCTGTCATACTTGGGTCAACCAATTCGGAAATTATGAAGTTTTATGAATTTATTTATCAGGTGAACATTACCAGTTGATTTTGACTCCGTAAACATTATTTATAAAAAAGGTTTTTGAAGTGAATAGTTACTTCTTTAAGACGCGATTAAATCTATAATAATATCTCTTTGGCATATTATGTTTCTTGTGAAAAGTTCTTTGAAACTTTTTTGAAGAAAAAAAATACCTTAGACTGTTCTCAAACTGTAAGTGCTAAAACCCTTCTGTATTATGAATTACGTCGGACCTCTTAAAATAAAATTATTTCATACTTTAGTTCCATAGTTAAATTCCTTCCCAAAGTCAGGATACCTTTATTTTTTTTTTCTTTTTCATCGTCCGCAAAATCCCCACCTCCACCAAAACCATAAAAGTAAAAAGTAATATAAAGTCAGGATACCCTGACGGACAATGACGGTCCGAATTTCGTAATTATAATTTCCTAATTATAATAAAATAAATATAATTATAATTTCCGGTCATAAAACACTTGTATCCGGAGTATTCCGGATACAAATGTTTCATGGTTAAAATGGGGCAAACAATATCTGTTACCGTAGTGGATACATTTATTTGTTTAATTTGTTATAATTACACCTGTCTTACAAGATACAGTGCACAAATATCGACGGATGACAAAGTCCAAGTTTTTTTTTATTTATTTATGACAAGTCTTTTTGACTTCACCCCACCTGAGCTCAAAGGCAAAGTCTCAGGAACGAGGGTCATCATTACAAACACGTACGGAGTTACAATGGTGGCGCTCAGCTTGACGGCCTCATCAGATGCTTTTTCACGACCCGTTTTAAGGATCCGGGACTGTAGGAAGAAGGAAACACGTGAGCTGGCAAGTCCGAATCACACTATAAAAGTAAAATAAGACCCCCTGATCGACTACCTGATCTCGTGGGGGGCGGACACACGGAAACAAATTTACTGGCGTGGCTAACGTGGCTCTGGTAGACTTTTTTAAGACTTGAAACTTGACATTGGCGTCTCGCCATTAATTTTATAAGACGTTTACATTTACTAGAGACTGGCAAAATTGCGGCTATTCTGCTGCAGAAGGTAGGACACGACGGTATCTCCCGTCCGAAATGAGCTGTCCAACTGGGGAAGTACCTCCGCCCTACAGAAGACCGCGGTCATAATAACCATCGTGTTGTGTTCCCGCCGGTAAGTAGGGTAGCCAGAGCTCACTGTACCCCTCCTCCCCTCCCCTTCCTAGCCTCCCCACACCTTCCCAGCTCTCCCCCTTTCTCTTCAGGGTGGGCAGCGCGTGTGTGACACCCTTAGTGTTGCACACGTTCATAGGCCACGGTGGCCGCTTTCCATCAGGTGGGCCGTGTGCTTGTCTGCCACCTAAGTAATAAAAAAAAAATTTGAGTAGGTATACCACGAATTCCACTTGCCATCTCACTCGATCAACAGCAATATATCTCTAGGTCAGTAGGTACATAATGCAAATTAAGAATCACACGAGAATGTTGCCGGATATGAAACTTGTCCGAATATCGGTCACGTGATTGTCAAGATCGAACTTTCTAGTGTGATGTGAATGAATGAAGGTCCGGGGATGTCCTATTCTGATCATCACCTTTCCGTTAGGCCCTGTGAAATTCAAATTCAAAAATCATTTATTATTATAGGTTAGTTTAACAAGTAGCAACGCCTGAGAAAACTTCGGCAAGCAACTCAGCGGGTTTTTTTTGTCTATTTACAAACATTTACTTAGTTTAGATACAATAATTTACTTGAATAACAAGTTGAGTTAACAGCTCATTTCCAAGCTTGTTTATCATTCCAATAATCTTGCATTTTATAACATCTTATCATTTCAACATAATTTTATTTTTATTACATTTTTATATTTCATTATAGGTATATCTCTATTTAATAATCTTTTTGATGATTTCGCATCGACGCGATTCCATCAATAATATATCACTTTGTCTAAAGCCCCTTTTTATTGTACTGAAAACCCCATGAATATCTCCCTCGACGAAGCCGGTTGGGGAGGTTATGTCGGTCTCGAACGTTATCTTTGAGTCTTTAGTTGCTGAGGTGAGATAGTAACCAACATATCCCTCGCACCCTGGCATACCTGGGGCCCTCTCTGCCGCCTGTTTCTACTACGGTGGCAGTCGGCTCGAAACGTCACCCCCAGACCCGTTCTCATGGAAGACAGAGGTTATTCTGCAACCTATCAAAAGCCCCTTGCCCCGAACGCTTCTGATAGAAAAGAGATGTGATATTTATGAATGTATATGCTATCACTACATAGTATAAAATATCTTCTAAAATAAAATATCTCTGTCCCTATGTCTCTTTCTATGCTTAAATCTTTAAAACTACTCAACGGATTTTGATGTGGTTTGTTATAATAAATAGAATGATTAAAGAGGAAGGTTTATATGTATATAACATCATGCTACGACCAACACGTGCGGAGCAGGAATGAAAAATGTTGCAAAAACGAGGTGACGCAGACGAAGTTTAGTATTTAATAACACCGCCTCTGAACTTTGGATATTAGTTGTAACTCCGTGGTTTCTCTCACCTTGTTCTCTATATCACGTTAATTTCACGCCAGAGAATTGTCACACTTAGTTGACAACACTACACTAGTGTTAGGGTTGCCACTGTTGTAACTAATATTTATTAATAGACTTCCTGTAATGGTAACAATTTAAAATAGCTAAATGAGTCCAGCCCAAAATTGAAGTCTCGAGTTCTTTAAGCGGGGCGTGAAAAAGCATCGCGGTAGCCTAGTGGTATGGGTAATGGACTGCTAAGACAAGGTCTCGGATTCGACCTCAGATTTTAGCAAGGCACACACCAATAACTTTTCGATGCTTTTTGAAGTTGTGTTTATATCTAGCAGGTTTATAAGTGCCCGGTTAATGGTAATAGGCTCGCTATAAACTGGCGAAATGTGGGTGCTTTAGAGGTCTGGCTACCCCTTCGGGAATATGGGCGTGAGTTTAAGTTATGTTATGAAAAAGCATCTGATGAGGCCGTCAAGTTGAGCGCACACCATGTGTGGTCACCCTCTTTCCTGAGACTTTGCTTACCATCAGGCGGGCTGCGACTGCCTTATATATTTGTGACAACCGTGATAGCTCAACGTGCTCTCTGAGGCACGACCAGATCAATGCAAATAGCCAAATACATGTACATACAAATATTTGCATTAAGTGAGAATCGAAGCCGCTCTTCCTGTGTTCCAATCGCGTTCATTACCACTATACAAGAAAGGCAGTCCATCCGTCGCTTATTTTTAACGTCACAGTGGTCAGGATTCGAACCCGGGACCTCTCAATCGTAAGGCCGACTACTTAACCACTAAGCTACCGCCGCTTGCCGCGCCACTTTATTAAGTTATTAATGAGGATATGAGTTTTTTGCAATTTGAATTAGGCTCACCTTGTGTATAAAAAAATATTTATAAATACAACCACATTGTAATAATTAGGCCTATGCCAAACGGAAATTCAAATTAAACTGTGGTTCATGACCTAGCAAAAATGTAGATAATATTTGTTTTAACGTAATCATAGTATTTAGGTCTATCAACACAATCAAAATTAAATAGCCACGTGCAACAAATAAGTAATCTGTCTTTATTTTAAACTTTAAATTAAGAGTGTATGTGCAGACGAGATTTGAACTTTAAAAACACTGAAACCTTTTTTTCGTGCGCGAAATCCCAATACCAATCTCATCGGAAAGGTTATGTCGGACTCGAATCGACTAAAACGCACACCGTCTTTAGTTGCCGGAGGTGAGATAATAGCAAGAACATATCCCTTGCAGACCCGGGGCCCTATCTTCCAAGATAACGAACTTCGTCAAGATAATCCTGAAGGCTGTAGAAGCTGTATCATCTATGTAGAAGGTGCTTGAATCTTTAAAACTACGCAACGGATTTTAATGCGGTTTTTTTTTGTTTGAAGGGGTTTAGTCCAACTTAAATCTTACGTTTGTTTGATTGCAATCGGTTAAGTAGAACCAGAGTTATGATTAGTTATATAGAATTTCAGTTGCACAGATGGCGCTTAGGTCGCGATAACCGGTAGCCACGTGGGCGAAGCCGTGGGTATAGGCTAGTTTTAATATAATATCACAAAACAAGTGGTAACCCTACATTTGAACTCAACAATCATCAAGTTGAACGGTAGACGTTTCTATGTAACGTAACCGCACGGTTATGACCACAGGGTAACCGGGTTCGAATCCTACCGTACCAGTTAAGTACACTAGCGTTTTAATACGACTTCACTTGCAATTAATTTCTTTTTTCTCTAAGTAATATTCAGAGTACTTTAACTTGCAATAATTGTAGTATACATTTGATAATATTTTTGTTTTTTAAGCTTTTTTACAATTTCTTTTGCACAATATAAACATTTTTTTTTACTTTTGCACAGCCTTTGTGCCGTGGCGGTAGTGAACGGGACTGCTACGCAAGAGGCTCAGGTTCGATCCCCGCTCAGTGCAAATATTTGTATGCCTGAATATGGCTATTTGCACTGGTCTGGTTGTTGGAGAGCACTTAAAGCCGTCGGTCCCGGTTGCCATACGAACACCTATGACAGTTTTTAGGGGTAGTTGGAGCCCTCAAAAGACCGACTAGCCTAACTACAGAACTTCGATATCGCAGATAGGTCCGATGGCAGTCGCTTCACGGAAAATATGGAAGTTCAGCCGCATCTTAGTTAGATTAGAAAGCCTACTGAGTTGGGAATAGGCTCAGAGAATGATGATGATTGTGTAAATTAAGAGTTAGTATTACTGTATAATTTTAACATAATTGTAGTAAATTGTATTAGTAATGAACACGGAACTAATTAGTAGAAGTGTCTTCACACTTTTATGCTTACCGTACATTAAATACAATACAATTATGATAATGGTAGACAGGGTTGAGAAGAGAAAGACTATTGTGGTATAGCCATACCATGAGAAGGCATACATACATATATGCTCATGCAAGTAATTCCCGAAGGGGATAGGCAGCACGTGTGTGACGCCTCTGGTGTTGCAAACCTCCAGAGGCCACGGTGACAGCTTCCCATCAGGTAGACCGTGTGCTTGTCTGCCACCTAAGTGGTATAAAATAAACACTCACATTTCGCCAACTGTAATTCTTGGTGCCACGTAATAAGGGGCGAGCCATTAGCCGCCAATCGGGCATTTTGCAAAAAAATGGGTATGCCGAAAATAAATTCCTAACCAAAAATGTTGCAAGTAATTAAATTTGGAAAAAAAATTGACCTGATTCCTTGATATGTGGTGTAAAAGTAAATTAATTATGTGCTTAGCCGCATAAGCACTACCAATTAACGTCTTTGAGAGTATGAGAAGATTATAGTAATATTGTAAAAAGGTCCAAAGTATGAATGTAGAGGGCTTTAGGAGCAGAGGTAGACCCAAGAAAAGATGGATGGATTGTATGAAAGAAGATATGGTAGAGAAGGGAGTGACTGAGGAAATGACATGATAAGAATGTGTGGAGGAGAATGACATGTTGCGCCGAACACAAGTAATTGGGACAAGGGTAGGGATATTATATAAGTGCCATTTGTAATGTTAAAATTACTTTTTTGGGTTACCAATTGGTAAATACGTAATCCTATAAATGGGACTGATTCACCATTTGGTTAGTACTTAAAAAACAGATAAACAATGTTGTGGCAACTTTTTATAAAAACACATGTTAAACCAATAAACTAAGCTAACTGACTAACTAGTGGTTCGATACCGATATTCAGTCTTTATAATACGTTTCTAAGCAGAAAAGTATTTTCATACTGAGTTTTTGAACAAAAGTTATTTAAAAGACATACTTTAAGTACCTAAAAAATGGATATATAGGTATTCGTATCCGTATATACACCATCAGTCTGGTAGGAGAAATGGAGGTCCTGGGAATAAGTTTCACTTATTAATAAAAAAACGATACACAATTGTAAAATATTTCATGAAGACCCAAGAAATGCCGCGAGTCTCTACATTTATTCTTGAAATTATTTACCAGCCAGTTTCCGTCTTCCTACAGTCCCGGGTCCTTTAAACGGGGCTTGAAAACGCATTTGATAAGGCCGTCGAGCTGAGCACCACCATTGTAGCACTGAACGTGTTTCATTACAAACATCTTCCCTGAGACTTTGCCTTCAACTTACCATCAAGCGAGTTAAAGTCAAATTGATGTGTCATATGTAATTTTTTTAGCAAAATATAAATACACCTCAACACTATAATTAGACTTATTAAAATTATTACTAATTATATTTGCAATTCAAAATAGCACCAAAAAAAATTTAAAACATCACCGTTCTGAGATAATTACACTTTTATAAAAAGTCTTATATAAAAAACACCATTTAAAAAAGATATATTCGTGTGTACCTACTTGAATTGTGTTCTCAAAAGTTTTTTTAATGATTTTTTTTCTGTAGTAACGCGCGCCATGACACTTCAGTACACATTTTTGAATAACATTTGATGTTGAGAAAGTTGTTTTTTTTTCTTAGAAATTGAACCAAATGAAAGTTGCACATGACAGTTCATTATTTTTTTAATAAAGACTAATAAAACATAAGCCACAGATAAATAATTCATTGGCGTAAGTAAACTTCTTGTGTGCTCTTAGTTCACGAATAACGAATACGAAATCACTACATAGTATAAAACAAAGTCGCGTTCTCTGTCCCTATGTCCCTTTGTATGCTTAAATCTTTAAAACTACGCAACGGATTTTGATGCGGTTTTTTTAATAGATAGAATGGTTAAAGAGGAAGGTTTATATGTATATAACATCATGCTATAACCAACAGGTGCGGAGCAGGAATGAAAAATGTAACAAAAAAATAAAGTGCTAACATTTATATCTTTTCATACAATCAAGACGTGTGGAAGTTACAGATTATACGAACCGTGAAAGGTTTTTTTTTTATAAATCCAGTTAATAACTTTGACAGAAACCGCGGTAGTCTAGTGGTATGGGTAATGGACTGCGGAGAGTCTCGGAATCGATTAATGGTTAATGGCAATAGGCTCGCCGCCTCTAACATTGGGACCTAAACATAAACTGGCGAAATGTGGTGCTAGTACCTCTGTCATACCCTTCGGGGATACAGGCGTGTGTTTATGTTATGTTTTTATGTTATTAATTATTGTCTATTCGAAATTACAACTCATTGAGTGCAACAAGATATAAAAAGTATAATCTCCGATTGGCATGTCTATAAAGAATTACTTACTTTCTTATTTTCAATTCAAGAATGCCTTCTTAGAAATTACTGATGGTTAATCGCGATATAATAGATTCTCACGCCGATGTTAAATATTGATAGGTTTACGGATATTAGGCACTGTTTCTTTTTCAATATCATTTCCATACAAGAAGTATCGGTTTAGGCGCATTAGGGCTAATTCTCATTATGGCAACCGACTCGCTAATGGACTACTTCTCATTATGGCCACTTCTCATATTGGCTAATTCTGATTAGGGCTACTTCTCTCTTGGGCTACTTCTCATTGGGGCTACTTCTCATTAGATCATTCAACGTAAGGGACATTTTTAAATGAGTTATATACGATTATATCATTGGATTCAGGATTTTCTGCTCTATCGATTGGTATTATTGAACTCACTCGTTAAAAAAATCC
This sequence comes from Pelosia muscerda, assembly GCA_963691645.1. Lineage (NCBI taxonomy): Eukaryota > Metazoa > Arthropoda > Insecta > Lepidoptera > Erebidae > Pelosia > Pelosia muscerda. The sequence continues at coordinate 828,247 of OY829126.1, read as the reverse complement.
CTTACCTACAGTAAAAATTACAAAAAAAAATATGTAACAGGCGTTTACATTTTTTTCCTCTGAAAAATAAAGTAAGGCACTGTGTTAAATAATTTACACCATTACCTTAAACCTCAAGTCAGTCGATTTGAATAGCACGTCCCTAACTTTAATTCAGTATTAAAGTTTTAAAAAAATGTTCTCTTACATTATTATTTTAAGCTCCTTACAGTAATATGCAATGTATTTGATGGAATATTCTACACCGTATGCGGGTGACATCTTAGTCCTCAACTGTTGTCCTGTGTAGCAAAGGAGAGGGTGGCATTAATTGGAAGAGCTCATCAGAAGAGAACAGAAACTTCAGTTGAAGTTCTGTGACAATGTATCTGTATTTTTCTCTATGGCAAAACCTTTATGGCCACAAAGAATGACCTCACATATTTCTACTTTCACAGTCAAATATGAAAAACTGGTTTTTGATAATATTAATAACTCTAGATTTAAAACTTTTACTTGGAAACCATTTTTTTAAATTTCACTTTTTTGCTGTAACTATCGCGTAGGTATTTTATTGATTTTGGATATCTAGAAATTAACATTCGAAAATATATATTCAGTTTTTTTTCCTTCCTAGTGCCCGGTTAATGGTAATAGGCTCGCCACCTATTACATTGGGACCTAAACATAAACTGGCAAAATGTGGGTGCTGGCACCTCTGCCTACTCCTTCAGTGATATAGGCGTGAGTTTATAAAAAAAAAATCCATTCGGAGTAGAGAGACTTCAGCCCGTCCTCTATTCAGTCCTTACACATACATAATATGCTCACGTCCGTAATCTCCGAAGGGGTAGGCAGAGGCGTATTAAACACCCACATTTAGCTAGTGAACTGTTACGCAGAAGGCACGGAGAACCCCTTTACTCATATTTTTTTATTAGAGCGTTACAATTCTTCTTCTTTGAGGGTTTTAGAAGGGCATTAGAAGGTTTCTACAGGGTAGGCAACACGTGTGTGACGCCTCTGGTGTTTCAAACGTCATACACCACGGTGACCGCTTCCCATCAGGTGGGCCGTGCGCTTGTCTGCTACCTAAGTGGTATAAAAAACAATAGTTGCGCTCAACTTGGCCACGGTAATAGTATTACCGTGGCTTGACAGCTTCATCAGATGCTTTTTCACACCCCGCTTAAAGGACCCGGGACTGTAGGATTTTATAGTTTTTTTTTAACCTTGATACTGCTCCAGCACAAACCTAACAAAATAATCGAAGAAGATGATTCTACTTGAGCTTAGAAAACCGAAAATCTATTGAAAGGTGGGAATCGGTTCCCGTGAGAAACATCTCCAACTTGTTTGAACAATTTCTTTCTCTGTATATAATTACGTGTGAATTTTACAATGACATTACTATCCTTCATTTTGTTAGGTATATAATGTAAACAATATTGTCATGATTTTTACATAAACACAATACATATACATTAAACAAATAAAACAAATAAACTATTAACAAATAAACTACATATAAACCGCGGCTAGAAGGGTAGCCAGAGCTCACAGGAGAGGTTTTGTGTTGTCAGTGGGAAGACCGAGGGCTTAAATTGAGGGCTCCACCCTCAGTGCAAATATTTGTTTCATAAATATGGTTATTTGCACTGGTCCGGACGTGCCTCGGAGAGCACGTTAAGCCGTCGGTCCCCGTTGTTATACGAACATCTATGCCAGTCTATACGGGTAGTTAGAGCCCTCAACAATCCAACTAGCGTAACTACAGAACATCGATATCGCCAATTTGGTTGTGAAGGTCCGATGGCAGTAGCTTCACGGAAAATATCGAAGTTCAGTCGCATCTTAGTTAGACTAGAAAGCCGACCCCAACTGAGTTGGGAATAGGCTCAGAGAATGATGATTACGTCTAAATCTATAGCTAATAGATATGTTTCTCTTGTCCGCAGAGGAAGCTGATGCCGAGATTAAGACTTCGGGCAGGTCCTTGGACCAGATGCCCTCCAAGGTCGGCAAGGAGATCACAGACTCTCTCAACTCTTTGACTGAGATAGTAGGACGAGGAATGGCCAGGTACTTCACTAATATATTCTTCATCATCATCATTTCAGCTATAGGACCCCCCATCGACCTCCAATCCGACCGGTTGGAGGCGGTCTGCATCCAATGGGTACCCGCGACTTTGACTATGTCGTCCGTCCATCTCGCAGGAGGCCGTCCCACGCTTCGTCTTTATAACAATTATTTGACGACCTCCGTGCCGTGGTGGTAGTGAACGCGACTGCTACGCAGGAGGCGCGGGTTCGATTCTCGCTCAGTGCAAATATTTGTGTGCATGAATATGAATATTTGCACTGGTCTGGGTGTTCCTATGTATAACATGTATGTATTTACAAAAAAAAGTATCTAAGCATGTTAATCCGCATTCTAGAACCTGTAACACAAGCTAGTTAAACTATGCTTACCATGGGTCTAGGTGGCGTTGTGTAGATTGTCCTAGAATATTTATATTTATAATTATATTCTTTATTCTTCCTTTCTTTAAAAAAGATAACTCCCGCTCTAGGGAACAAGCCCTGTATCGCAGGGACTTTACAAACATACAACTAACGGACACAAAGTTCACCCAGACTCAGAACAACTATTTGTGGATCGCACAAAATTTTTGTTCTGTGTAGGGATCGAACCCATAACCTTGTGCACAGTATACTACGTCCACTGAGCCACGGAGGCAGTCGAATTATATTAATATTATTGTGTGAAGCGAAAACTTTCACTCTCTTTTAAGAAAATTGAGAGCACGTAGGAGGGTGAGATTTGGCATAGTCATAGTTTATATATATGGATGAAAAAATGCAGAATGTTTTATCTGACACACGCAACTTCGTTTGCGTTAGTCCGTTTTTGCAACACTTTTCACTTCTGCTCCGTACCAGTTGGTTGTAGCATGATGTTATATACATATAAACCTTCCTCTTCAATCACTCTATCTATTAAATGCATCAAAATCCGTTGCGTAGTTTAAAAGATTTAAGCATACAAATGGACATAAGGATATAGGGATATAGGGACAGAGAACGCGACTTTGTTTTATACTATGTAGTGATATAAAAATGAATCGCAAAATACGTTGGTAAGCGCATAACTCGAAGATGGTTTAATGCAAGTAATGGTTAATGATAAATTGGTGTCATAATAATGAAACGATGGGTATAGCAAGGTTATGGGGTCAACTCTCTATGTACAGTACAAATAATATTTTAATATTTCATTTTTTTTTTATAATATTGTTGTATGAACTCAAAAGTGCAGTAGCAATCCTACGCAACTATAGCGTCAACGTTCTAACGCTACTTGTGACCTTTTTCTTTTAAGACAAGCCAGCGTCGCCTCGTATTGCATAGTAACATTACACACACATATAAGCGCGCCGGCCGCACGCTAAACCATTTTGAGCCTTGATGTGCTAATGCACTTATGAGCTCTGACTGTACCTACATAACATAAAATCACACCTATATCCCCGAAGCACCTTTACCTACCCGGTAAAGGTGCTAGCACCCACATGTCGCCAGTTTATGTTTAGGTCCCAATGTAATAGGTGGCGAGCCTATTGCCATTAACCGCGCATTTATAAACCAGCGACAAATACACATATAACTTCGAAAAACATCGAAAAGTCATTGGTGTGTGCATGGTAAAATCTGGGATCGAACCCGACACCTCGTCTCAGCAGTCCATTACCCATACCACTAGACTACCGCGTTTGTTTTTCAAAAACAATTCAACCTCAAAAATATTTTTTTTTTTTTTTTTTTTTTTTATAATATCACGCCTATATCCCCGAAGGGGTAGGCAGAGGTGCTAGCACCCACATTTCGCCAGTTTATGTTTAGGTCCCAATGTAATAGGTGGCGAGTCTATTGCCATTAACCGGGCACTTATAAACCTGCGATAAATACACACATAACTTCGAAAAGCATCGAGTCATAGGTATGTGCCATGGTTAAACCTGGGATCGAACCCGAGACCTCGTCTCAGCAGTCCATTACCCATACCACTAGGCTACCGCGGTCTTTCAAAATAATTTTTTTCAAAATTTATTTTTATTTATTCAAAATAAAAATTTCAAAAATATTCCAAACATTTACAATATACCGAACTATGGAGTTAAAATCGAAATCAATTACTTAACTAGTGAAATTAACACACATGAAGCATCGGCCGGGCATCGAACCGAACACTTTCACTAACCTACATCCACGTGTGATACAGATAGTTAAAACAATGAATGCTTCGAGTCACGCCAAGTGCTACCATTAGTGGTGACCTTCTTAGGTATAGCTACTCCATTTCGTTGTTTAAATAAAGGTCAACCATTTTGTTATTTTTTTTATTTATGGCACGCCTATTTGCCATGATGTTAAGCTGAAGGCAAAGTCTCAGGAAAGAGGGTCACCATTACAAATACCTACAGTATTACAATGGAGGCGCTCAGCTTGACGGCCCCATCAGATGCTTTTTCACGCCCCGCTTAAAGGACCCGGGACTGTAAGGAAGAAGGAAAAACGTGCGCCGGCAAGGAATTCCAAGACTTAATGGTGCGGCAGAGGAAAGACTCACCAAACCGCTTGGTTCTTGATGAAGTATCATTTTTGAACATTAAGTTTGTGATTACACCTTCCAAATTTATTGAAATTTTGAGTCATTAATATGCAATTTTTTGACGTGACAACGTCTTATAAATTGGCTTGCCGGGTGACACTTCAAGAAACTGCGTTACGCTCCGCTCACGTTATGCGCTCACAATGAGAGCGAGTGAGAGGCACGCGTCCCTTCCACTCGGGCATGGTTAGCCCGCCTAAGAGCGAGAGAGACAGTTGCACTACTTAGAACATTTGACGTTAATATTCACATTAAACATTAATTACACATTAATTACACATTAAACATTAATATTAACATTAATATTCACATTAAAATTATTTTACCACTCAAAGTCGTTGTCACGTAAAACTTTCGCCCGTATACCGACTTTACAGGCAACCAATTTTTTTTTAAATCGATTTAAAATTGAAAAAAGGAAAATAGTAATAATAATAATAAGAAATATTCTAGGACAATCTACACAACATCACCTAGACCCATGGTAAGCATAGTTTAACTAGCTTGTGTTACGGGTTCTAGAATGCGGATAAACATACTTAGATACCTTTTACAGTCCTGGTTCTTTAAGCGGGGCGTGAAAAAGCATGTGATGAGGCCGTCAAGCTAAGTGACCCTCTTGCCTGAGACTTCCATCAGCTTACCATCAAGCGACGTGAAGTCAAATGGAAGTGCCATTAATAAAAAAAATAAAAAAGTCATTAATTGTTTTCGATAGCTTGTAGGATTGCCGGTAGCATTCTCCCTGTAAGAGACCGTCTACGGATTCAGGATTACCAAAAGTTATAAGTAATCACTACATAGGTACTTTTCACTACATAGTATAAAACAAAGTCGCGTTCTTTGTCCCTATTTTTCATGTCCTTATGTCCCGTTGTATGCTTAAATCGTTTAAAATACGCAACGGATTTTGATGCGGTTTTTTTAATAGATAGAATGGTTAAGGAAGAAGGTTTATATGTATATAACATCATGCTACGGCCAACAGGTGAGGGGCAGGAATAAAAAATGTTGCAAAAACGGGGTGACGCAGACGAAGTTGCGCGGGTCAGCTAGTAGTATAATAAACGATAAACTACAGTGATTAATTAAAATTGAAATCATTTAACGCGCTAACTTTCACTAATATTTTCACAGAATTTCTCTTCACAAATATAGAACTAATCAATATTTATTGGGCGTAGACGCGTGAAAAGGTTTTACTAATATTTAAATTGGCGAATATCGAATATTGACGTCAAAGACCACCATCGTCATGATTATCTCCCTGCCCTTGTCCCAATTGAGCAGTCCGACTGGGTAAGTATCTCTGCCCTACAGAATACCGAGGCTAATAATAACCTTGTTTTGTGTTTGCAGTGTGTAGAGTAGCCAGAGCTCACTGGAGAAATTTTGTTTTGTCAGTGGAAAGACCGAGAAACCCTTCTATGTCTTCTGCATTGACCGCACAGAGACTTTCTTAGCCTTCTTCTCTCCCCCCTTCCCTTTTGAAGAAACAAAATTAATTTAATTAAAGTAATACATTACAGGAATGTCAAAAAAAGTAACGACATTACAATTGAGTTTTTTTTTTAAAGATGAGTCAATACTCTATTTATTCTTTTATTTTCTTCCTCCAGAGCCTACGAACGTAAGAAACATGACCACGGCGGTGGAATCGACAGCATCACAATCTCCACTGGTGGGGGAGACAAGAAGAAAATGAAGAAGAAGAAGCCTAAACCACCTAAAATCCACCTCATTCATCCAATGATGGTGCCCATGAGGAAAGCACAGAAAGAGGAGAAAGGTCGTAACTTCGGAAGTGGTGTTCAATCCTGGGTTATTGGGGAGAGGACCCTCCCGGCGGCTGAGAATGCTACCCCTGTGGAAAGGTCTCTTCGTGATGTTACAATCCCTGTTGAAAGCAGGGGTGTGATGTCGGACTTCTGGGCTATGGGGAAGGACGCTCTCGATACCCTGGCTGAGCATGTCGTTGAGAATGAGAATCTAGATAATGGAATCCAGGATAAGAGTACGGTAGAAGGTATGGTGATGGTTTTTGGAAATTATTTTTATTTTTGAATGGAATATGACGTGAAGAGGAACTGTTTTTTAGAGTTAGTGATTTTTTTTATTTAGGACACGTCAATTTGACTTCACCTCGTCTGATGGTAAGCTTAAGGCAAAGTCTTAATAAAGAAGGTCACCATTACAAACACGTAAAGTGTTATAATGTTGGCGTTCAGCTTGACGGCCTCAACAGATGCTTTTTCACGCCCCTCTTAAAGGATCCGGGACTATAGGAAGTAGGAAACACGTATTCTAGTGAGGAATTCCAAGACTTAACGCGGTAGAGGAAAGACTCACTGAACCGTTTGTATGTCCTCTGGAAATTAGGTCAGTATAATTCACAAAACTGAGGTCCGATTCATATATTAAAAAGCCGGTTAGTAGTTAAGGAGTTGGTAAATCTGATCTGCTGAACATCAGGTGAGGCGAAGTCAAATCATTGTGCTGGTATAAATAAATATGTAAGTTTGGTAAGTCTAGATGCTTCAATAAAGCTATAGGAATGGTTCCTCCTGATTTTATATTCCTTACTTATTTTCTGATTACTGAGATGGCAAACTAGCAAACACGTGGGGATTTTTTGCACTATAAAAAAGTGCTGTTACAGAGCGAATAATATACATACGAAATCATATCTCATTACTTACATAACATTTTACCGTGACCGTGTCAGAAGTGCGTGTCCGTCGCGTATACAGCTGCGTGATAGCTGAGCTTAAATGAAACCATCGATCGATTGGTGGCCGTGTCAGCACAACTCTAGTTTGTGTGCCCATGTGCCACAAGTTGTTACGTCCACACTCGACGTTATCTTAATACCACGCTGTCCGATCCGCTGTTTATATCACAAATCTGGACGCACCTTAAGAAGTCTTTTTACTTGTTTTGAAGGGTGCAATTAGGTATACCTTTCTATGATAATTATTGATATTTTGCTATGACGATGGGTGAGTAGTTAGTTCCCTTCCATCCCCCAATAAAATATTTTTTAAGGATATATAAGCAGTTCACAAAGTGTCTATAGTCATCAAAATTAAGAAACATACAAGGAATTTCGTCTCCGCCATAAGAGAAAGTGATTTTAAGAAAGCTAGTGATCCGCAAAAACCGGACTTGCAAGCCAGTATGACTACACGAGTTATCTGCTATTACAAGATTAGTGATAAAAAATTGGTTGCCTGTAAAGTCGGTATACGGGCGAAAGTTTTACGTGACAACGACTTTGAGTGGTAAAATAATTTTAATGTGAATATTCATTCGTATAGTAGGAAGAAGGATGAAATAATAGTAACAATTTAAAACATTTATTTATACAAAGAATTATATTTAAAACATTAATTTATACAAAGAATCTCGCACTGTTATGTCTGTCTCTCTCGCTCTTAGGCGGGCTAACCATGCGCGAGTGGAAGGGACGCGTGCCTCTCACTCGCTCTCATTGTGAGCGCATAACGTGAGCGGAGCGTAACGCAGTTTCTTGAAGTGTCACCCGGCAAGCCAATTTATAAGACGTTGTCACGTCAAAACGCGGACAAACCGTGAAATCATGACTAGTTTTAGTGTCAACAATCTATGATATTTGGAAGGTCACATATGAAAAATGAAAGTGTAGACTCTCGCTTTCCGAACGTGAAATATACTGTTTTAATAGTGTGAAGTAAGCATTTGGAGTTTCAATTGCTGGACTGTTTACTGAACTAATATATATATTTCTACTATATAAAATGGGGTGAATAGGGATCCAAGGGTGAATAGGGATTAAATGGTCAGCTAAATGCTGTAGTTATTTTCTTTCAACCGTAAATTTGGACTAGTTCATTGTAACAACAGAATCATCAAGTATCTGATAAGAGGCTTATTTGAGATCTAGTAAAAGAAATTATGTAAAATATTCCATTGACCATTTTGTCCCTATTCACCCTTGCATCCCTATTCACCCCGTTATACCGGTACATTTCAAATAAGTTGATAACTGTCATAATGACTATTGATAACTTCGGTTTTATTTATCAACTTGCTGTCGCCCGCAGGTCCGCTTGGATGACGATTGTACGACTCTACTCGATTCTCTACTTGCCTCTATACTACTTCTCCTTGCTGTCATGACAACGGAAATAGCGATATTAGCGTCAATGAATACGAATCTACCGGATCTATTGAGATTTATGATTACTGCTCCGCTCCCTTGGATGGTAGCGTGATGATATATAGCCTATGTTACTCCTAGATATTGTAGCTATTTATAGGTGAAAGAATTATTGAAATCGGTCCATTAGTTTCGGAGCCTATTCGTTACAAACAAAAACAAATCTTTCCTCTTTATAATATTAGTGTGTATGTAGATAAAGAAAACTGTTATTATAAACACTAAATATATGTTATGTAGTTAATGAACAGGAAAGGAAGGACCGCGGTAGCCTAGTGGTATGGGTAATGGACTGCTGAGACGAGGTCTCGAGTTTGATCCCACGTTTACCATGGCACACACCAATGACTTTTCGATGCTTTTCGAATTTATGTGTGTATTTATCGCAGGTTTATAAGTGCCCGGTTAATGGCAATAGGCTCGCCACCTATTACATTGGGACCTAAACATAAACTGGCGAAATGTGGGTGCTAGCACCTCTGTTTACATAAAGGCATGAATTTATGTAACTATTTATGTATGAGAAGAATATAAATATTAGGTCATTGTAACTAGATCCAACATGTTTTTGACCGAAATTTTATTGTGTTATAAATAAAAGACATCCCTGTTTTGCAACATTTTTTTTAAACATGAACATTTGTTTGCTACCTCAGTAATCTAAAATTATTTCTAAGCTATGAAGAATCAATTGACATCTAATTAGAATGTTAATTTTGGTTCACAGACTGCAAAATATAAGTGTCTAATGTTCCGGTAATTTTTTATATATTTTAAGCATTTTTGAAAGCATGTTATGCATTTTAATGTTCTTTTTTATTTAGTTGAAGCGAAAATTTTATGAATGAAGAAGGTCACAGTTATATTAGACCGGGTACATACCGACTTAAGGTAGGCGAATGCTATGAATTAGTGTCACAGCGGCACTTGAGGCCCTTAGTAGGGGAGACAATTTCTCGCACATCAACTTGAGAAAATCTAGAACTCTAAACTATCAGGGCCTCCGAATTTTTGTGTCCCCTTCCATAGTTATAAACAGCTCTGAGAGCTCGGTACTCTCGAAATAGAAATAAAATAAGTACACTAAAAACAAAAACACAGATGAAATAACTAAAGTAGTCAGTGCCACTCGGGACAGTTTTGGGTATATGCATGGAATATTTGGCTATGTATGGAATATCAAAAGAATCCTTACATCAGAACCCATATAATATTCAAATTTGTTCAGTTGACAGCTAAGTTTTACGATTAAATATACAAAAATAACCGAATCAAATGAACAGAGTATTATACGAACGTTCAAAAAAGGCATATTAAGTTTTCAAAGTTTATAATATGAGCAATTTGAAAACGTAATATTCCTTTTTTGAATGTTATTATAAAAATCTGTTCATTCGCGTTGGCTAGTCATTGTTCGCCTTCCATCACTTGGTGTGTACTTGGCATTACATAAATATTATACAATTCTACTTGTGCATGCTGTTTTCGTGCTGTATCATTATAAAATTCATGAAAAACTCGCTTCTACCCATTTTCCCTTTTTAATTGTTTTTAGTAATAAGTTATGCGCACGGGCATGTTTTTATATTATAATTGGCATGCAATTTTAAGTTAAAATATGTATGCTACGAGTATGACCATTCTTATTGATCTGAATGATAATATAACTATACTTAATTAGTTGGTTCAAAGTCCAATACCTGCCTATGTATTCTGTATTCTAGAATGTTATTTAGTTATGAGTTTCGACTTGTGATTAGCACTAAGTACAGGTTGTATTCTTAACTTGAGTGAATAAGATAATACTTCAAAAAGTATAGTCACTTGGAAAAAATAGCAGGGAGTTCATCCTCATACATTACGATCGGGTTGTGAACTTTGTGGTATTAAAGGAACTTCATCCTTAAGCTGTGGAATGAACTCCTTGCTATAGTTTTTCCATGCAACTAAATTATGGGGTTCTTCAAGAAGGGCATTAGAAGGTTTCTATAACGTTGGCAGCATAAAAGTGGTATAAAAAATCACTCCCGCGGGTTAATTTTGCTATGTTTTCCCAACCCAGCGGAATCTATACAAGATATACCTAAAAGTAGGCTATGTGTTGTTGTAGGCTGTAATCTATACCTGTACTAAATTTTATGCAAATTCGTTCGCCATTTGAACGTAATCGGACGTACAAACTTTCACAATTTACAATATTAGTAGGATAAATAAAATATGAGTCGAATACACTTATATGGAGTGCGCTACTATTAATATCCTTTTAAGAATGCATTTAAAGAAAGTCGAAAATCGATACCAATAGTTTCAATACCTTTCACTCCATATGCAGTCATATTTAAAACATTTTACCTGCAATTTTGTATATCTTTAGTATGTCTTCCGCCCTCTAAGAAATCAAATCCCGCTTCAAAGAAATTCACTTTGCATCTTGCATTGCATCGTGGACTTCATTATTACACCATTTTTCTTATAAGCTTTCTCTCAGCATATTGACAATCAGTATTTAGACAAATATTCTAACATTCTACTTAATACTTCTAGAACAAAGAGGTAAGAAGAAGAAGAAAAAGAAGGCCATCTTGAAACTGCTGATCCTCGGAGCTGTGATCAAGGCTAAAATTGGTACTTTGCTACAGATTCTCACATACAAACTACAGGTATATATTTCTTTATACTCATAATTTCATCTGGAACAACTTTTTCCAAGACAACTGAACCTACAGTGCAATTCTCTAAGCATTCATCATCGAACTCGTCGACGAATTCAACGTAGAACACAAACTAGAAATGAACTTTAGTGGATTGCACTGCAGTTCTAAGCTATGCTCTACAACGAATTCATCTTGGAGATCGACACTATATGCTTATAGAATTGCTTTGCTACTGTTCTGATGGCGTCAGGTCTAGGCTGTGCGTCAGCCCGCGATGAGCGGAGGCAACTCGAATGTCGCAGGTCGATTGTATCAAATCAATCCACATTTCTCTTGCAGCTTAGATGGCAACCAACCGGTTGATTTGAGCTCGTCCATGACCGTGCATGCTATCCTCAAAAATCCCCAAGTCATGAATACCTATACATCGGTTATGACCGGTCTATTGCCATAGTTTTTATTATACATATAGAGTTCCTCTGTGTGAGAGAGGCCTATGTGGTGTGGCGGTAGTGAACGCGACTCCTACGCGGGTTCGATCCCCGCTCAGTGCCATAATTATGGCTAATTGCACTTGTCTGGACGTGCCTCGTAGAGCCCATTAAGCCGTCGGTCCCGGTTGCCATACCATAACATCTAATGGACTACCATTATAGGTAGTTGAAGCCCTCAAAAGTCGGACTAACCTAACTACAGAACTTGGATTTCGCCAATTTGGTTGTTGAGGTCCGATGGCAGTCGCTTCACGGAAAATATCGAAATTCAGCCGCATCTTAGACTAGAAAGCCAACCAAAACTGAGTTGGGAATAGGCTCAGAGAATGATGATGACCTATATTGAACATACTATTGTAACTTCCAGGTAAAATTCTTCGTAGTGGCTCTTCTGTCCCTAGTAGTGAATATGGGGAGACTGTGGATGGGCATGAGACATAAGGGTAGCTCTCCAGAGAAGGTAAGCAGTACAGAATATTAATTTACATTAATTTCTTATTTACAGGTCAAATTCTTCATACTTGCTGTACTAGGCCTTGCAATCAACTTGGCGAGACTTATAATTGAAATAAAAAATAAACATAAAGCTGAACCCCAGAAGGTAAAAGATATATTATAGCTTTAAGGTCATGAAAATCAGGCAGGAAAGTCAACCAATTTTGAAATGGTAATCAAATATCAACCTTATTCCGTTAACATAAAATTTAAAATAGTACGCAACAACGAGATATAGTCTTATCATACTATTGTATACTATTTTCAGCTATATCTGAACGGAATACAGTTGATATTGAATTAACATTTAGAAATTGTTTGATAATTTTTTTCCGCGTGATTTGAATTGACCCTAACAGCGGAATCTGGTGGTAAATAATAATTCTTAACATACTACATAACATACAATAAGGAAATAACTAGATTGTGGTGTGGTTTAGGCATATTTTTGAAGTGAGGGTACAGAGAAAGTGGGAGACTGGTATACTTTTAAGTTCTAGACTACTAACTAACTAACTAGATCCGTGTTGAGTTGGGCAGAGTTTGTTTCATACGCTCAATAATATTTATGACTGAAGAAAGGTATAATAATCATTTTAAATGAGTTTTGTTTTATAACATTACTAAATATTAGGAAGACTGATCATTAATTATGATGTGAAATAGTGATTAACTTCTCGTGTACACCAAAGTTAAGTACAGTAATAATCATAAAGTTGTATGTACAATGGGCGGCCTTATCGCTAAAGGCGATCTCTTCCAGGCAACCTTAGGCAATTTACCCTTGATGATACTACAATGATGGTAATTTTAAACTCGGCCGCTTCATATCAAATGATTACTTTTGTTCGTAGACGCTTCCATTTACAAGTTGTAATATATCGCAAACTTCACTGTGAACGTCAATATGTTTTAAACTTATTTGAGACAGTATAAATACATGTATAGAACAAGTAATTGTGTTCTGACAGATCTTATACAAGTTTTGCAACTTTTACAATTTATTTTTTGATATAAACAATTGTCAAATTGACACGTATTTTAATTTTTAAGACAAATACATGTCAATACCTTACATTAAAAAATCTATTCTATTTCACAAAACTATGACCAACGAATCACTACCTGTCTAGGGAGGCAGACATACGTCGCCATACTAACAGAGCAAAACTCAAAGAATAAATTTAGAAATACAGGAATACATGAAGCTTATGGAAGGTGGATATAAGAAATAATGGTGATGGTACGCTGATTTAGATTTGGATCAAAAGGATTACCTACTAACATAGATTATTTTTACTAATATTTGCGATAACAGTAAGCTACTAAAAAGGTATAGTGGTGTGTTTGAGGAGTGGAAGGAAAATGGGAGGAATTGGGAGTGGATTTTATAAGTGGTTGTATCATGGTTTATCGACGAATAAACAGACTTGACAGGTAAATTACCGATCTTAAATAGAATATGTTAAGGAAAATGACTGCATTCTGTAGTCTAAAAATGATTGCTATAATTTTAAATAATTCTAATTTTTATGCCGCGTATATTTACGTAACATTTTGCCATGACCGTGTCAGAAGTGCGTGTCCGTCGCATATTCATCTGCGTTTCAGCTGAGCTTAAATACAATCATTGATCGACTGGTGGCCGTGTAAGTACAACGCTAGTTTTATGCCCATGTCCCACAAATTGTTACATTCACACTCAACGACACGTCTGGAGGTCGTCGTCGTCTAATCTGGAGGAACCTTAAGATGTCAATATAAAATTTCATTACATAATTATGCCAAGTTCCTACGAAAAAAATACCGAATTCGGCATATTTACCGACTGTTTTGTAACTGCAATGCTCTGGCAGAGTAACAGAATAAATACATATAGGTGAAAGGACCCCAGTTCACTCGAGAAAAATAAAATACGACGTACCGTAATATACCTACCTACCGTATACGACAAAGAAAATTACAAGCGGTTGCATAAACGTATTATTACTACCTTAAATAGAGCAACAGTATCCTTATAACTGTGTTACCAAATTTCAAATGAATTTAAATATGCGTTTTTTTATGACAGCCGGCTATATTTGAACTCTATAGGTTCATAAAAATCTTTTCACGGTTCATATATACTCTAACCTTTCAATCAAGTTTTGTATGAAGATAAATGTATGTCACTCGCACATATTATCTCTCTAAGTATTACTAATAACTTTAATAACAGAAGTAAAACAAACAAAACGGATCATACCTATTTCAAATTTATCAACAATTTATAAAGAGTGTAAAAGAAAACTGTCAAATGGATTGTGCCCTTAATCCTGTTTTTGACACTAATGACATTATAATGAATGAGTTGGGCGATTATAAAGGCGCACTGACACTTTCGTTCCAATGAACGAATGTGTTTGTTCGCACGTATTGTTTTGAGAATAATATGTTATGGTCTTATGCTTTCGACTCGAAATTATTCATTTTCGCTGTAATTATTGTTAAGATTTCGTTTTTTTTTGTTTATGTAGACTCGTATGTGGATAGGTTTATCATTTATACTCCTGCCGTATTTGCCCAAGCTACCAAAATATTCTAATCTATATAATTATAAAAATGAATCGCAAAATATGTTGGTAAGCGCATAGCTCGAAAACGGCTGAACCAATTCGAGTCATTCTTTTTTTATTTGTTATTTAAACTCTACGGAAGGTTTTTATGGAGCAGCGGGAACGGGATCAGAAGTCCGCGCGGGGCAACAGTTAGTAATAAAATAAAAATATGGCCGAGAAAATTCAGACATCGCTTTTATACAATTTTAAAGAAAGGAAGAAAGAAAGAAAGAAAACGCACTTTATTTTCTGCTCTTCTCCAGCACAAACGCCCTTAAATTACACACGAATTGCAAGATAAGCAAAATTGACACTTTACTGATTACGTGCTTAGCCACACAAGCACTATTAATTAACGGCATGGAGAGTATCAGACAGACTTACCAATCAATCATCAATTAATCAAAAAATCTGAATTACTTATCAATATTAAGATATTTTCTTTTAATAAACTAACTCGGTCGAGTACTAAAATCCTTCTAGGGCTCCCCTACTATTCGGCTTCTTTATTCTAAGATATAGACACATCAATGTCTAGATCTGTCACGGTTCACTGAACTTTCAATCAACTGATATACTTTTTGCTACTTGTCGCCAACTGACCTACTATAGCTGTCATTTCTTACTTACGTATGTGTGTCGCGTGCCATGTATGATAGACAGACATCCGATTATAAGACATTTATATATGTATCAAGGTATTTAGTTCGTTAATAATAATAATAATAAATAATAAAATTCTTCAGGATTTGTCTGACCTGCCAGTTAATAAGTTTAAAATTGAAGTGAAAAGGTGTTTAATGAAAAAAAGTTATTATAAAGTAGATAAATGAATATCTTGATGATAAAAATGCATGGTCGTATTAATCTCTTGCTCTTGCACCTATTTATGTTATGTAACATAACATAAACTCACGCCCTTATCCCCGAAGGGGTAGGCAGAGGTGCTAACAACCACATTTCGCCAGTTTATGTTTAGGTCCCAATGTAATAGGTGGCGAGCCTATTGCCACTACCGGGCACTTACAAACCTTCGATAAATACACACATAACTTCGAAAAGCATCGAAAAGTCATTGGTGTATGACATGGTGAAACCTGGGATCGAACCCGAGACCTCGTCTCTGCAGTCCATTACCCATACCAATAGGCTACCGAGGCTATACTACAGTAGTTTCGCCATATTCAACCAAAATGGACATGCAATTTAAATAGTTAAATTAGAAACAAAACAAAACAATAATAAATCAATACATCCAGTTACATACAGAATCATACTTCAACTATAGTTATTTCAAATCTCACACAGCCTTATGTGGAGTAATGTAGTATTGTTGATTAGCTCCACAATGTTTAAATTTAATTTAACAAATAATCTGTTTGATTTTAATGTTATTATTATAATATTGACTATTCTTTGAATTATACATTCTAATATTGACATGAATTATTTGAAATTGTATTGCATTTATTGATAATTAATTAAGTAATTGAATTAATATGTAAAATTTGTACGCCAATTCTGGCAGAATATGAGATCTGACATAATAATGTAAACATCGTTTTTTTACCATATTCAACAAATAAAGAACTTGAACTTGAACTACTTTGCATAAAAATTAGAAATGTGTAGAAAGTTCTTATCTCTATGGTGTTTGATAAGAATCTGCATAACATATGCCTAGAGGAGAAAGTTATACATTTATTAGTTGTTATAGGGAGCCGCGGTAGCCTAGTGGTATTGGTAAGGGACTGCTGACACGAGGTCTCGGGTTTGATATCAGGTTTTGTGACACACCAATGACTTTTTGTTGCTTTTCGAAGTTAAGTGTATATTTATCGCTGGTTTATAAGTGCCCGGTTAATGGCACTAGACTCGCCACCTATTACTTTGAGACCTAAAGATAAACTGGCGAAATTTGGGTGCTAGTACCTCTGTCTACCCCTTCGGTATTATATGGGCGTGCGTTTTTTCATAACACTTAATTTAATTATTTACTTAAGTGGCAGACAAGCCTGCAAGCCCCACCTGATGGAAAATGGTTACCTAATAATGTTAATGGGGCGTCAGATTCGTGCTGCCGACCATATAAAGAATAGGGAGGAAGGGGAAAGGGGAAGGGAGAAGGCCAACAGAGTCTCTGTGCTGTCAATGCAGAAGATAAAGCACGTGTTTCCTTCTTCCTACCTTGTCTTCAGCTTAACATCAGGTTAGATGAAGTCAACTTGACGTGTCATAAATAAAAAAAACGAAGTAGGGTTGTGGAGGTCAAATGGCAGTTATGTAACAGAAAATATCGAAATTCAGCAAAAATTAACAGTTAGACAGGAAAATACGAACCGCAGACTCCGCATTTAGGAATCAACGCTAGAATTGAGAAAAAGTAGAGTTCCTCTGTAGCAAGTTGAGGTCAAGTTATGTAGGTATGCGTTTCCACACCTTTGGGGAGGGTGAAGATTCTACTTCAACCACCCCCAAACTGATTACTATATGATCACGTTAATATCCGGGTTTCGGTAACCATATACCATGCAAAAAGTTTAGAAGTAAAAAAAAGGGTGATAGGATCCTTTGGCGATCACCGAAATGGATAGCCTATATTGTCCTTTTACCACATTATAATCCATATCTGTACCAAATTTGTTCAAAATAGGTCAAATAGTTTGGTATGAAAGCGTAACACACAGACATAGTAACTTTCGCATCTAAACTATAATTATAAATGTAAAAAGTTTATGTATGTCCGCAATGGACGCAAAAACTACTGAACGGATTTCGATGCGGTTTTTATTGTTTGAAGGGGTTTGGTCCAACTTAAAATCTTACGTTTGTTTGATTGCAATCGGTTAAGTAGAACCAGAGTTATGGTTAGTAATATAGAATGTAAGTAGCACGCTCGTATGATGAATGTAAGATGGCGCTTAGGTCGCGATAACCGACAGCCATCACCACCATTAAGTCCTGGAATTCCTTACCAGCGCACGTATTTCCTTCTTCCTACAGTCCCGGGGCCTTTAAGTGGGGCGTGAAAAAGCATCTGATGAGGCCGTCAAGCTGAGCGCCACCATTGTAGCACTGAACGTGTTTGCAATGGTGACCCTCTTTCATGAGACTTTGCCTTGAGCTTAACATCAGGCGAGATGAAGTCAAATTGACTTGCCATAAATTTTAAAAAAGAACCACGTGGGCGGAGCCGCGGGTATATGCTAGTTAATCATTAGTATGGATATAATCGTTCCGTGTTTGTTACGGATTACCTCCGTACTTAATTATTAACAATAATTACAACACAACACGACTTTCATTATATTAATAATCTTACAATTAATATCAGTGTTTAAGTTTGAATAATGATTTGTAAGTATATGAGGAAATTGGAGCTTGTTTTGTGTGTACATACTGGCTTTCTTGAAATATCTCTTTGTTATAGTGTTATATGAAAGTGTTAAGATGGTTTTAATATAATCTGCTAAATAACGAACAGTTTGACACATTTTTACAAAGCCGTTTATGTTTAAACGCTCCCAATATACAACTATAGAGGGAGGAGTACGTCTGTAGTGTCTATTTCAGCAGATTTTTAAGATACAATATCGATTTTTTAGGGCTCAATTTGACTTCACTACGCCTGATGGTAGGCTGAAGGCAAAGTCTCAGGATAGAGGGTTACGATTACAAACACGTACAGTGTTACAATGGTAGCACTCAGCTTGACGGCCTCATCAGGCGTTACCAAAAAATCGATAGTTGGATTTATGAATTTAGTGTTGAGTTGTGAATTTTTGACGTGGTTCTATCCCCGCTCAGTGAAAATATTTGGATGCATGACTATGGCTATTTGCACTGGTGTGGTTGTGCCTCGGTCCCGCTTGCCATACGAACATCTATAGCAGTCGTTATGGGTAGTTGAAGCCCTCAAAATTCCGACTTGCCTAATTACCGATTGCTATCGGACCTCCACAACCAAATTAGCGATATACTTCCATATGATTGTGGAGGTCCGATAGCAATCGCTACACGGAAAATAACGAAGTTCAGATGCATCTTAGTTAGACTAGAAAGCCGACCCCAACTGAGTTGGTTAGAGAAATATCAAAATTTAACCAAACATTTGCAGAGTACAACTGTGATTATTTCGTGTCAAATAACCCATCCCGTATCATCCCCGGTGCAAAGGTGCCCATAATGCTGGCTGCGTTACCTCATTGATTTCTTCTACATGATGCCCACGCCAACTTTCTATCATGGCCCGGCCCACCACAAGCAAGGCGCTCATCCTCACACATTGAACCTGAAATGGTTCACAGAATGCGGTTTAAAAGGAACTGCATTCGCGCGCTCAAGCTGTGGAATGAACTCCCTGCTGTTCTTCAAGAAGGGTATTAGAAAGATTTCTACAGAGTGGTCGCATGTACCCAGAAGCTAGATGGGGACACCATGGTCCCCACATTAGGGGAAGAGGGTTATCTCAAACGAGATGTCCCCGGGTCTGCCGGGGTGCGAGAGATATGTCTTGTATAATTTCACCTCCGGCAATCAAGGACATGGGTCCGTCATGGGACGTCTATGGAGACGGCGTGCGTTTTAGTCGGTTCGAGTCCGACATAATCACCTCCATCGGTTTTGGCGGAGGTGTATTCGTGGGGATTTTGCGCACGATGAGTAAAAAAAAGAGTCGTCGCACGAGTGTGACGCCTCTGGTATTGCTCATAGGCCACGGTGAGCACTTTCCATCAGGTAGGACGTGTGCTTATCTGCTAGGAAATCGTAAGAATACGTAGATATCTTCCCATGTGAACTCAGAACGTTCAGCTAGTCAATTTTCTAAAGGTGACAGTCTAGTTAACACATTCAAACTATAATAAACTCATTACCCTCTTTTCATAGCGAGTTGGTAAAGTTAAAAACTACTAATTGAGATTTTATCTTAATTCCACTATGCAATTTAAGTTGTTATTTTCATCTCTAATTGTCGTAATATTTCTTAAAGTTTGTATCTTAGTAGAAATATAACTGAGGGACAGTTATATAAATTAGGTCATTTTGTTTGAATAAATTGGAGGAAACCCAATTTTCAGTACTAACAAATTCCATTTTTTTGGAAAGACAAATCCAAATTTTATATTTTTTGTGCATGAATGAGACAACATTAAGGCGTAGTTGCACTACCTACTTGTTAAAGTTAAGGTTTCCGTCATTTTTTTTATTAACAATAACATTGATTCTAATGGTTTGGCTAAATGTGTTGCACCAGAGTATTTAGTAGCTCGGTTAAAGTTATCTTTTTGATAGAATTTGACGTTTCAGAGTGGTTAGTTACAGTTAGCGTCAAGTTATGACGTGATTTTAACAATTGTCAAATGGTGCAACCTGTTTTATACCTGACCGGTACTTTAACTGCACTGTTAATGTTAAAGTACGATCGTGCAACCCAGGCTAAAGATTGTTTACGTTTATTTAAATACCCTGTTACGATTTTTTAGCTCAAGATTTTAGAGGTCCTTGAAGTGAATATTAATTACCCATATCCACGATTACGTTTCCACAATGTCTCATTTAAAAACTTAATGAAAAGAAAGAACTGTTTGAGAACATTTAACTATTTAGGATTATTTACAATGAGGCTATTAGTGGTATCTCTGCTCAATTAATGTTAAAGTACGATCGTGCAACCCAGGCTAAGCCTAAGTTTTTTTTTTTTAATACTACGTAGGTGGCAGACAAGCACACGGCCCACCTGATGGAAAGCGGCCACCGTGGCCTATGAACGTGTGCAACACTAAGGGTGTCACACACGCGCTGCCCACCCTGAAGGGAAAGGGGGAGAGCTGGGAAGGGGTGGGGAGGCTAGGAAGGGGAGGGGAAGGAGGGGTATAGTGAGCTCTGGCTACTTACCGGCGGGAACACAACACGATGGTTATTATGACCGCGGTCTTCTGTAGGGCGGAGGTACTTCCCCAGTTGGACAGCTCATTTCGGACGGGAGATACCGTCGTGTCCTACCTCCGTTCAAAAGTGTTATCAGTGAAATTGTACCTACTTACTTAAATTTCTACATGTTATACGTTGATATAAGGTAATCTGATAGTGCACTGTTCGCTGTGTCGAGAAGTGGGGTGCATACTGATCAGGGTCAGTGCCTCGGCGCGAGGCATCCGTGTCACAGTGAAAGTGACCCCTAGCTGGTTGGCGGCAAGAGGATACCGCACGGGCTAGTGATTCCTGTTGTTTACTTGTACTAAAATGAATGTCAGTAGTTATAACTCTTGTATTGGTTGAATATATATATTTTATAACTCTTGTATTGGTTGAATATACGAGTATATATTAAATAACCTATGCCCGCGGCTTCGCCCGCGTGGCTGTCGGTTATCGCGACCTAAGCGCCATCTGTGCAACTTAAATGTTCTCGGACAAATATACACAACGTCACCTAGGCCCATGGTAAGCATAGCTTAACTAGCTTGTATTACGGGTTCTAGAATGCGGATAAACATACCTACATAGATACATTTTTTTTTGGAAATACATACATATTATACATAGAAACACCCAGACCAATGCAAATATTCATATTCATACACACAAATATTTGCACTGAGCGGGAATCGAACCCACGCCTCCTGTGTATCAGTCGCGTTCACTACCGCAAAGCCACAGAGGTGTAATAATTTAATGACAAAAAGTGCGCGAAGATTTCGCTTCTCATATTAGAGATTCTTTTGATTGACATTTCACATAATTAATTTTCTGTATGTATATGCAGGTTACAGTGAAAGTTACCTTCTAAAGAGCTGATGGCACCAAATATTGACTAAAAAGGCTTGGTGGCACACATTTGTAATTACGTAGTACCATATATAGCTACTGATACTTACCTACTTGTAAAGATTCATAAGAAGAAGTCGATATATGAGGAAAAACGGGTTTTCCCCGTTCGTCTTCTTATGAACTGAAACGAATTGCGAGAAACCGCGGTAACCTAGTGGTATGGGTGATGGACTGCTGAGACGAGGTCTCGGGTTCGATCCCAGGTTTTACCATGGCACACACTTTTCAATGCTTTTCGAAGTTATGTGTGTATTTATCGCAGGTTTATAAGTGCCCGGTCAATGGCAATAGACTCCCCACTTATTACATTGGGACCTAAACATAAACTGGTGAAATTTGGGTGCTAGCACGTCTGCCTACCCCTTCGGGGATATAGGCTTGAGTTTATGTTATGTTATGTTATGCAAAATAAACTATCGATGTCTTGTTTCTTTATAAGAAAAGAAGTAAACTCATGCAAGTAGTATCCTAAACTTAATTACATTAGTAAGTAGATATATTAACCAGTAGCTTCTAAGACTAGTAGTTGTGTAGTGGCATCAATTCATATAATTTTAGCACATACATATTATAGTGACAATTTTATCCCCCTGTGTTTAAGCAGAGGTGACTTAGCACCCACATATTACCAATCATTGTATACGGTCCCATGTGATAGGATATGAGCCTATTGCCGTATTGCGGGCACTATTTGTTGACTCGAGTCATGCATAACTTAGTCTCGATGTTCTATCTTCTGAACGTTTCTTGCCGGAGTCTTCTCAGGTCGGGGCCGCGTTTCAAACCGGTGGTCCATCTGCTCACTGATCTATAAAATGTTGTTGATATTGACGTTTTGTAAGTGCCGTTCAATGGTCAATACAGAATAAATGATTTTTGATTTGATTTGATTTGATTTGATCCATAGGCCATAAGAATAACAAGAAACATCAACAAAATAATTTACAAATGGTAATTTTTGATATTTTTAGGAATGGAGAAGAAATATGGTCTTGACGGACAGACAGACAAACGGAAGAGGTCTAAACAAACACGTGAGACTGAATACGTTACATTCATCACTATTCTTTCTCTCCCATCACATAAGCACACTTTCTTTGACGATATACATACATCTATATATGTATTGTAATGTCAAATACACCCTACTAAAGCATGAGCATGTAATAATTTAAACCTGCCTACCCTCTTACTTCAATATACTATAATAACCTGTATAGATTCTAAAATACCTGGTTCGGTTTTATTTATAGGAATGATGACAAGGCTTTATACTGCATAATATATGTCTTGTTGAAAAAAAGATGAATTGTAATATAAATTGATGAAACTAATAATAACTTTTAATATTTTTTGCTGTCAAAGTAGGTAAAAAATACAAATATATAACTTCTTAGCTTCCTTATTCGGCGATATCTGCTAATTAATTAAGATTCTATACGTATTGCTGACTACAGATATCCTACCGACTGCGCCATTTAATTTTATAAAATTAATTTTGACAGAATGACAACTTATGATTACTTACATACAAAATGGTAATAAATAGATTACAGAAACATGGTCTCATATACTAGATATAATGCAGAGCTTAGCAACTCGTGTCGTGACACGTTTAGAAGTTCATTATTTTGTTATAAACTGATTATTTCTCGAGAAGAAAAAAGTCATCATCCCTATTGCATGTACCTACAGTTTATATTCCAGATTAAATACTACGTGATTTTCGTTTATTCACTACTTAGCAGTACACACAACGTTATTGCATTAAATATTTTTAAAAAATAGGTGGGGAGCCCTAGAAGTGATTTTTTAAGTAAGACGATAATTACCATTACCTAAAGTTACAGAGAAAAACGATGTCTGAATTTACTCGAGCGCAGTCAATTATTTATTATAATTTAGAGGTAATATTAGAATAACTGTAAAAATATAAATTGGCCCAAAGTAATAAAAAACGTTAGGTAATTAAAATGTATGATCCATGTACGTACTTATTATAATGTTATTCAATTAAAAGAAATAGTATGTATAGACCAGTGAACGGAACTTATAATACGTCAAAATTAAAAAAAATATTATAGGTTAGTTTAGTCAATGGACCACCGGCTTGAAACGCGACCCCAGTCTGAGAAAATTCCGGCATGAAACTCAGCTGAATTTTCTTTTCTTTATGGTCTAATTAAAAACATTTATTTAGCCAAAGCCTAGATACAATAATTTGCTTGAGTAGCAAGTTGAGTGAACAGCTCATTTTCAAACATCATGTTTATCATCTAAATAAGAAATGCAGAAGAGAGTTTTATCCACAGCCTGAGCGTGCGCGGGATGAAGTTTCTCCGTTAAAATCTCACCGGAGTGAGTTAGGTTATGTCGGACTCAAACCGACTGAAACGCACGCCGTCTTTGGGTCTTTAGATGCCAAAATTGAGATAGTAGCAAAACATATCTTTCGCACCCCGGCAGACCCGGAACCATCTCTTCCGAGATAACCCCCTTCGGAGTGCGTACCGTTACTGGTAGTGATGACTGTGATAATGTGATAATAAATTTATATAAGTTTATTTAATTGTCGACCAATATGAGGCGAACGAGGATGCAGTCAATATGTCCGAGTTATGGCACAGAAACGAATCACAATTTGCATCTAAATATATTTAGGTCATTAGGTCTTGCATCTAAACATATTTAAAAATTACATTAACATGAGACGATGAAGATTGAATTTGATTCCATTTTATTTCCATCTTAAAGAAAAATGGAGAAATTTCTATCAAGACTGTTTATACTGTTCGAAGACCAAGGACTCTAAGTGACATTCTATTGACGCCATTATTAAAACGCCAGTAAAATATAAAGTATGGGAGTGGCATAAATCTGTAATATGACCACAAAAATTTAATGAAATTTGCATCTTTGTGACTGAAGATATTTTTATTATTAAAATAGCCAGTGTCAAATAATCCATTGATAGCAAATTGAAAACGCTTCGCTTCGACGCAATTCCATTAAATTCGACTTCAAATTTAGAATTCTGTTTGTTTTAAGAATTTAAAATTCCATTCAAGATACTTATGTAAAACAAAAATGAAAACTACGACGATATTGAAATTTAAATTTTATGCATATATGTTTAAGTTCTATTTTTGTTCTTTACATAAAAAGTGACCTGCCCGAATACTAACATTTATGATGATTTCACGCGTGACAATAACTACTCTATTATGAAAACATCTCGCATTTATGTGCGCCTAGTACTTTCAAGTCTTTTGTTGTGCTGAAATCACGTTTAGAAGGACGCGTTTAAAAAAAAAACATTTTTTTTATTGCACGTCAATTTGACTTCACCTCGCCTGATGTTAAGATGAATGCAAAGTCTCATGAAAGAGGGTCACCATTGCAAACACGTTCATTGGGTATATAGGGCTGTACCTACTAACATTCTTAATAGAATGTCACTTCGTCTAAAAGGGCCCAGAGAAGTGGAGTACAATCGGCTGTTTCATCAGTAAGACATTTATTTTGTTAACAGATCATTTACTATGAACACGCACAGCATCAGCACCATTATGACCATGAAGAGGAGGAGTCTGGTCACGGCTGGGGACCCTGGTCGAGGAGCATATTCCCTGATGATGTGAGTACTGAATATCTTGCTATATAGATTTCACTTTTGTAAGCTGAAGGCAAAGTCTCAGGAAAGAGAGCTGCAATTACAGACACGAAAAAGTTACAATGATTGCCCTTAGTTTGACGGCCTCATCAGATGATTTTCATCTTTTCCACGCCCCGCTTAAAGGACCCGGGACTGTAGGAAGAAGGAAACACGGGCGCTGGTAAAGAATTCCAAGACTTTGGAATGTGTGAAGGAACGGGATGTGAGTCCCTCCTACACAAAAGGAGGATCCTCCGACCAGGCAAGGTGATCACGCCTGGCGGGCCGCGGCCCAATGGTTGTCGTTGCGTTGTTATATGTATATTGTACCAGCGAAAACTTCACTTTCGCGATGCAGGATCCGGAGTGTCGTAGTAGTTTTGCTATCGCTAGATGGTGCTAGGTACAGGGGGTATCGCCACAAAAGAAAAATGGTGCATATTGGGAGAGGTCATTGTCCAGCAATGGACTACGATAGACTGATTGATTGATTGATAATCATGAATTGCAATCCTCATGCAGAAACCAAATTCTGTTAATTTACAATGATTTAAATTCGATTTGGTTGGCTGAATTGTCAAAAACGCTCACGATTTTAATGAAAAGAAGACCAATTCTGTTATATTTTTTTTTTTTTTTTTTTTTTTTTATCTATGGCACGTCAATTTGACTTCACCTCGCCTGATGTTAAGCTGAAGGCAAAGTCCCATGAAAGAGGGTCACCATTGCAAACACGTTCAGTGCTACAATGGTGGCGCTCAGCTTGACGGCCTCATCAGATGCTTTTTCACGCCCCGCTTAAAGGACCCGGGACTGTAGGAAGAAGGAAACACGTGCGCCGGCAAGGAATTCCAGGACTTAATGGTACGGCAGAGAAAAGACTCACCGAACCGCTTGGTTCTTGATGGAATATTCTGTACTGTATGCGAGTGACACCTAAGCCCTGCACGCGTTGTCCTGTGTATGAAAGGGGAGGGTGGGATTAGTTGGAAGAGCTCATCAGAACATTCACCATGGTAGAGACGGTAAAATACTGCCAAGGACGCAACATCTCTACGCATCTGCAAAGGCTCGAGGGACTCTGTGACCTCAGGACTCCCAATAATGCGGACCGCACGTCGCTGCAACCTGTCGAGAGCATCTAATAAGTACTTTGCGGAGCCATCCCAGAGATGCGAGCAGTATTCCACGCAGGAGCGAATTTGTGTCTTATAAAGAAGACACCGCTGCTCCGGCGTGAAAAAACGTCTCACTCTGTTCAGGACTCCGAGTTTACGCGAAGCTGTTTTGATGATGCTCTCGATATAGTTCTTGTTGTTCAGTTTGCAGCGCACGTCCATACCGAGTATATTGAGGTTATCCTGTAATGGCAGTGGTGTGCTCTGAAGAGTGGGAGGAGGAAGGAAAGGAGATGTCTTTGCTGAAAACGCGCATGCCTGCGTCTTCTTGGCATTGAACTCGACCAGGTTCTCAGATCCCCATTGGGAAACGTGATTGAGGATTCGGTCAAGCCCAGTGACAAGAAGTCGCCTCTTTTCCGCTATATCGGACTGCTTGGCCGCAGAATGTCCGTGGTAGCTCCCGTGTACAGTGCTATCGTCTGCATAGCAGTGGATGCTGCCGGTGGACAGCATGTCATTGATATGCAGAAGAAAGAGAGTGGGTGATAAGACGGACCCCTGCGGCACACCAGCATTTACCTGCAGGAACTCCGATGCTCGTCCATCACAGAGAACGCGAATACGGCGCCCCTGCAGGAAGCTAGCAACCCAATTGCACAGTCTAAGAGGCAGACCGAAGGCTGGTAGTTTGGAAAGAAGCGATTTGTGCCAGACTCTATCGAACGCTTTGGCGATGTCTAGGCTAATAGCCAGTGACTCACCATGCTTGTCCATAGCCTCACCCCAAAGATGGGTAACATACGCCAGAAGATCACCCGTTGACCGTTTCGGCCTAAAACCATATTGTCGGTCATTAATCAGGGAGTGATCCTCTAGGTGGCGCATGAGCTGTATGTTGATAAGGTGCTCGAAGACCTTGCACAGCACTGAGGTGACGGCTATGGGCCGATAGTTGGCTGGGTCTGAGCGATCTCCCTTCTTGGGAATCGGCTGTACATTCGCCTCTTTCCACGCCGTCGGCACTGTACCCGAAATGTAGGAAAGTCGGTACAGCCGCGTGAGCATTGGAGACAACTCCGCTGCACATTTTTGAAGAACCACCGCTGGTATACCATCCGGACCACTGGCTTTCCGGACATCGAGTGACTGCAGCACTGCTCGGACATCGCGTTGCCTGATACGAATATCAGGCATTGCGTGGCCACTGTTGGGTAGTGTCGGAGGCTGCATACCACAGTCGTCGATTCGGGAGTTGGCCGCAAAGAGATTAACCAGCAAATTTGCTTTCTCTTGCGGCTCATGGGCCAGGGATCCATCAGGGTTACGCAGGGGGGGCAGCGAAGGCTGGCAGAAGTTGGCTTGCACGGCTTTGGCCAGTCGCCAGTAGCCACGGCTGCCCGTGGGATGCGCCACCAGCTCTTGACCAACCCGTGCTATGCGCTGGGCATCCGCTCTGACGTAAGCCCTCTTGCAGACCCTAGTGGCTTTGTTGTACGCTGCCTTGAAGTACCCTAGGTTGGAATCGTGCGTAGCCCGCGCCCCTACCCAAGCACGATACGCAGACTGTTTTTGGCGAACAGCCTCTGCGCATTCGCGCCCGAACCATGGGCGCACTCCACGGGCACCGGTGACATCAGTGTATGGGATATAGTACTCCATACCCAGACTGATCTCACCGACGACAGCAGTTGCACTATCCGATGGGTCCTTACCCTCAAAGCAGCGCTCAACCCACGGGATGGACGCAAAATAGTCTCGCAGTCCATCCCAGTCCGCTGACGAGTAGTGCCAGAGACGCCGATTTCCCTGCACTGGTCGTGGGGGCGCTATCATAGGCACCTTGGAACAGACCAGACAATGGTCGGAGTTGCCTAAGGCAGCATGCACCGAAACATTGTACTGGTCTGGGTGGCTCGTCAGCTGAAGGTCTAGCAAAGAGGGTGCTTGGGCTGACCCTCTTGGTATTCTGGTGGCCTCGTGTACCAGTTGGGTCAGGCCGTGAGCCAGAGCGAACGCGTGGGCGGCTCTTCCCGCATGGTCTGTTTTGGAGGAGCCCAACCAGATCTCGTGGTGGGCGTTAAAGTCCCCCAAAAATACCAATTCTGCGTTCGGAAACCGCTCCTGCGCATCATCTGCCGCCTGACTCAGATATTCGAAGAGTCGAGTTGTCTCGGCATCTCCAGTATGGGAACGGTAAAGGCACACATAGATTTGACTAGTACAGCCATGGTCTACGTGTACCCACAGGACAGAAAAGGATGGGTCCTCAAGGCAGCGCAAACGGCGACAACAAACATCCGCCCTAACAAACACACATACCCCGGCTTTGGCACGGAAATTTTCCTCTAAAACATAGCCGGGATAGAGCAGGTAGGTCGTGTCATCAGGGCGGTATATTTGTGTCTCCGTGAGAAAAAGCATGGCTGGTTTCGCCGTCTCTAGATGTTGGTGGACGGCGTTGAGGTTTGCATGGAGCCCACAGATGTTCGTGGACTCCACCTCAAATAGCGAATTTGTGGGAAAACGAAGAGCCGCTGTGTTGCCATATTCTCTATTTTGCACTGCCATGGAGGGGGTAAGAGGAGGCGTGAAAAGAGATGATGGTCGTTACAGTACCGCGTGACAAAGCGCGGGAGATTGGTTTTGTCTATGAATGTGAGGAGTGGCGAGAGCCGACGCGCCGATCGGAAGGGCCCCCGTACCCCCCCGAATATGGTCGCCGGAGTCCTACGTCCGGTCACCAACCGGCACGACGAACCATATCGAGATTATGCGCGGCCTGGTGAGGCAGCCTCCCGGGGTGGTTAGCCCCGGTTGGGCCCCTGTACTATACCGCGGGCGGCCAGCGGCACCACCGTTTCTACGGGTCTCCCTGGTCGGCGGATCGCCCCGCGCCACTCTCACTAGACTACGCCAAGACCCACTGGTCCCACTAGTACTGCGACCACCATCACCTCTGCCCGGCTATGCACTTGCTGATCCCTGAACGCAATCCAACCGAGATTGGATTACTATGAAGGGTTTTGCGCATATGTGCACGGTGGTACCAACCCGGTCGAAATTTGTGGCATCAAATTTCTACCACCAGTAAAATTAAAATAATTGTTTTATGAATTTAAAATGGATAGGATATCAATATTCTTTTTTTAAAAATTGTGTTACAAAAATAATGTTTTCGACGGATGAGGTGGAAACGAAACTGAATTTTAACCTTTTTAAGTATCAGAGTCAAGCATCAGGTTTTCGTTTCGTGAATTGTAAATAAATAAGTTAATTTTATAGCGATTATGATGATTATGATTATGTTATGATTAGCCCCATCTCACTTAGACTGGAAACCCGACTTTAACTGAGTGGGTAAAAGGTTCTGAAAATGATGACTAGGGGAGATTATGCGCCCAAAGCACCAGGGAAAGTTGAAAAGAAATTGGTTTATAACATAGCCACTTTATTTTTCCCTTAAGATGCATTTCTCCCGTACACTAGCATGTAAAAATTTATTAAAAATCTTTTGTTTCAGGAGGCTGACATAGATACAAGTGACCCGCCGTCTCCCTACCATGCACAGGAGAGGCAACCAACGATATACACTCGTCCTTATCTAACGCGGTCGTAGAATATCACTGTCTCTTTCACTCCAGTCATAACGTAGTTATAATTATGTGTACTGCATTACGGCTGGCCCATGACCAGCTTTCAATGTGAACGGATTCACAGAACTTCGAGAAATTAGGCTTTCAATGTTTTTACATTATACTATATTTGTTTAAGTACTTAAATACACGTAAACAATCTTGTGGTAAATTTTTATAAAAACACATTTTAAACAATTAAAGTAGACTAACTAACTGACTAATTAGTGGTTCGATACCGGTTTTTAGTCTTCAAAATGTGTTATATAGAATAGTATTTTTATACTGAGTTTTAAAACAAATCATATTAAAAAGTCACAAGGTTTAGTTGCACCACCTAACTGTTAAAGTTAAGGTATCCGTCAAATTTAACAGTAACAGTAACATTGATTCTAATGGTTTGGCTAAATGTGTTGCACCAGAGTATTTAGTAGCTCTGTTAAAGTTAATTTTTTGATAGAGTTTGACGTTTGAGCGTGGCCGGTAACAGTTACCGTCAAGTTATGACGTGATTTTAACAATTGTCAAATGGTGCAACCTGTTTTATATCTGACCGGTACTTTATGCATTGTTGATGTTAAATTACGATCGTGCAACCCAGGATTAACTTAAGATTGTTTACGTTTATTTAAGTGCCGGTATATTGGACTAAAAAACGTAATCACCGAAGGGCTGCATTTCGTCAACTATGATTTTCAGTCTAACGTAACAGAGGAGTCTATTTGCCAAACGAGTACCATTATAGACCGTATGTTCTTATACCTTAGTCGCATTTTACAACACCAACAGGAAGAGATTAAAGGTCTCTATTCTACTCAACTGATGCACATACATATTGAGGCCGTCAAGCTGAGCGCCACCATTGTAGCACTGTACGTGTTTGTAATGGTGACCCTCTTTCATGAGACTTTCAGCTTACCATCAAGCGGGGTGAAGTCATATTGACGTGCCATAAATAAATAAAAAAACACAAATCTATGATTGGTTTATTAAAAACCCAAACAGGGATCTAAGAATATTCTATCTGAGCTGCTATAAGACATTGTCAAAATATTTGCCGTTTTGTCAAAATATTAATTATATGAAGGTAGCCGTTATGCCCCAGCATTGTACAAAACATTTTAGTTTGTAATTTTGTTTAATATTTATTCATTATATAATAATAATAACCTTCGCAATTATCGGCAAATTTCGTAAAAAAAAATGTCTAAATGTACGACCATGTGTTTTAACTGATCATTAAAAAAATAGGAAATGGGGCTGATACCAGATTTTGTTACTTATAAGGCAGTTAAAATTCCATATCATTCCAACACAATTTTGAAAAAATATCGATTCTGACTGCCAATTGAATCGAAATCAGATCTTTACATAGCTAGATCGAACTCTCACCACTAATACTTCGAGCTACCTTGACAAATAATATGTCTGGAGTTTTGGCGGGAACGAGAAAAATGTCAAAACGCTGCTGTTTTTCATTTTCTAAATTTTGTGTAAATCCATTTCCAATTCCAGCTTTTATGTGTAAAAATGGTGGAGTTTTGATATAACGGTTGAGACAAAGCGTACAAGTATTGGAAAGTGGAATATTGTAGTGCAAAAATTTTAGATAAATATAAAACAGTTTTCGGAGTACATTGTCACGAAATTTGCCGTTATATCTATGTTAAATGAGCATAATAATCAGTGTTGCAAGAATAAAATACAATTTGTACCTAAGAAATATAAAATTAAGGAGTTTTAGTTTAAGTTGTGGCCATAGTGTGTTTGTTATTTATTGTAGGTATGCCTGGGTGTGTATTTATTTATTGCAATTAAATAATACTTTCTTTACGACATGTTTCTTTTATATCTTCAATTTGATTAAGAACACTTACACTTTTTTTATAACACTTAGGTTGCAGACATGGCCCACCTGATGAAAAGTGGTCACCGTCGCCTATGAACATTTGCAACACCAGTGTAACACCACTCGTGTTGCCTACTCTGTAGAAACCTTCTAATGTCCTTCTTGAAGAACCCCATATTGTAAAAATCCCCACGAATACCTCCCCCGCCGGAGCAGGTTGGGGAGGTTATGTCGGAGTCGGACTCAAACTGACTAAAACGCACGCTGTTTTTAGGTCTCTAGTAGCCGGAGGTAAGATAGTAACGAACACATCTCTCGCACCCCGGCAGACCCGAAGGGGGTCATCTCGAAAGAGAAGCAGGCTCTCTCTTTCGAGATGACCCCCTTCGGGGTAGGATTAATACCCTGCCTGGCGAGCGATGCGATGATAGAATGTAGCTGAGGGCATCATGTTGAACAATTCTTCTGAACATAAAGTGATAAATCTAATTCATCATTTTCAACAAGGTTTAAAAGTTAAAATTAAAACATATATTTGACAAGTTGCAATATGTCGCAAAACTTCAGTGTGAACGCAAATGTGTTCAGAATTTGTTCAAAACTTGTTTGAGATAGTCTCAATACTTGTATAAAACAAGTAATTATGTTCTGACACGTCTCTTTCAAGTTTTTGACAAATATTCAACCAGTTTTCTATCAAACATGTTTACAAACTGTTTCTTGGTAAGTACGACAGGTGACCAATGGTCAACAATTACTTGAACAGATCCTCGTCCGTTAATCAGATTGAAATATTTATATTGTGCAATTAAATGTGAGTATTCATACCTCCTCGTTTAAAATAAATGAAAAAGAAAGTGAATTACTTTGAATAAGTATAGGTATCACATTTGTATTCTACTTAGCATAACCTACATTTTAGTTTAAAAAAGAAATTAGTATTTTAAGTAAATTTCAAATAATTATAATTAAAATGTACATTATAATTAACTATCATTTTTATTACTAAAGGTGTGATTCGTAGCCGACCGCATACGACAACTACAGAGGTACTCGTATGCAGATATAGCGTACCGTGTACCTATCTAAATTTAAGCTTGAAGTTTATAATACTGTTTATTGTTTTAAAGGTTGTTTACCTATATCGGGGTTTAAAAAGTACCTAAAGTATGTGAAAAAGAAATGTGTGGCCATCCCGCATTCCACTCATTTATCTGTAAGATTGCGAGATAACCATTATTTTATTTCTTTGACAATAGATTTGTGGAATTTATGTGCGGTCGGATGAAGTGTACTGCATTATTTATTAACCTTTAATACGTATAAACGGCACCATTAAGTAGCGGCAAAATATAAAACAATGACCAATACTAATGGTCGCTAGTGACAACAATATTGAAGGTCTTTATTCGTGTATTTCATTCTTCTCCGATCGCGTAATTTTCGTAAAAAGAGGTACAAAATTACGTATTAATTTATCAATTTATCAATTAAAGTTAAAACCTCCTTACAATTTTTTTGTTTTGTACCTATCTTTTTTTATCCGTCAGCTGAAGTGTGAATATTCAAATAGGTGTGTGTGTGATTGATTACCCAAGCGGTAGGTATACGGTACGACGTATTCGCTGCTACGGTCTGCGGTCGACCACGGAATCATACCTTTATGAATTTAAAATAGGTGTATGTTTATATGTGAAGCGCTCGTGGTCAGTGCCCTCATTGTTCGGTAAACAATCAGTGGGTTAAGCTATCTAGGCGTGGTTGCCAGTTGGATTGGTGACCTTCACGAAGAGCGAAACCTATGCTCGGGCTCTCTCCGTGAAACAAATTACTACACAACGATGGCAACTCCCAAATAGCGTCGATTCTACAGAAAAAGACTACATAGTATTAAACAAAGTCGCTTTCTCTGTCCCTATATCCCTATGTATGCTTAAATCTTTAAAACTACGCAACGGAATTTAATGCGATTTTTTTGCGATAGATAGAGTGATTGAAGAGGAAGGTTTATATGTATATAACATCATGCTTACAACTGGTGCAGAACAGAAGTGAAAAATGTTGCAAAAACAGGGTGACGCAGACGAAGTTGCGCGGGTCATTTTATAAATTAGTGAACAAATGGACCACCGGTTTAAAACGCGGCCCCGCCCTGAGAAGACTCCGGCAAGAAACTCAGCGAGCTTTTCTTTTTTTTGGTCTATTTACAAACATTTACTTAGTCTAGATACAGAATATTGCTTGAGTAGCAAGTTGAGTGTAAATCACATATTAACTACATGTTATCTAAAAAATCATTGTGAATTTCACGCTCTACTATATTCATAGAAGTATAGTATACCTTACGGCACTTACCTTGGATCTGGCCATCACAGCCATTGGCGATATCGAAGTTAGTATTGCAGTTCAACCAGTAATCAGCCTCAGATGATCGTGTGACAATGGAGACCGACAGCTTAACGTGCTCTCTGAGGCACATTCAGAGTATTGCAAATTTTTACTGTTCATCTGGTTCACAAATATGACGCGTTTTGCGTAAAACCTTTTTCCTTGTTGCTTGTTGCATCCAATATGGCCGATGCACTGCATATCAATTTATTGTAACATCTCTATAAAGAAGTTCCCTTTTTATTTGATTTATGGAGATATGTAGATTATATCGATAACAGCGATATGTCAGTGTGTCATAACCTTTTTGATTAGCCCTCCCGATTGTACCAAGCAGCAGAAGCAAGTATATCCGTGGGCCGTGGTCCAATCGGTTTTTATCCAACTGGTTGTACTACGGGAAAGTTATACTTAGATATCGTCATCATCATTATCGCTCATTGCACTTTGGATATGATTCAGCACGTAACAAGGAACACAGTAGGTATTTCTTAATTTATGGATTCCACAAAGCATATTAACACAGACATTGTATGGTAAAGCAATATGATTTGTTACCACTATTTTTAAACTAACTTTTTTCAAGTACCCTCTTTTTTAGATGGCAATATATCAACCCAATTTAGGGCACAATCTTGCCAGTGTCGAGTTGGGAATTTCTGCCAAGTCTTCAGTTAATTTAGTTAGAATGATTGTTGATGATGACAATGACGGTGAAGGATGATAGTTGCCTCAGTAAAGTAGACTTTACTAGAAGCTTTTCTTAGGGAGATTTTGACACCAACACGAAAAATCACAATTCACTACAATATTCCACTCTCCTACACTTGTGCGCTTTGTCTAAGCCGTTATATGTCTAAAACTCCACCACTTTTACACATTAAAACCCGAATTTCCACCAAATTTAGAAAATGAAACACACACAGCGCTGCGACACTTTTCGCGTTCCCGCCAAAACTCCTTACCACAGAGTAGAGTAATACTTATGCTCCTTACAAATAATGGTTAAAAACTAAAGTGACAAATGCGTTTTGTCATTGCAATTTAAGTACCAGGAAATAAAATTATTTTACAGAAGGAAATAGGATAACTAAAAATTAGGTTTACTTAATTACAATAATCATTATATAATTATTGTATTATTTCTTGATGATCCTTAATGTTTAATTTTATATCATCTACCGCGGTAGCCTAGCGGTATGGGTAATGGACTGCCGAGACGAGATCTCAGGTTTACCATGGTACACACCAATGATTTTTCGATGTTTTTCGAAGTTATGTGTGTATTTCTAGTAGTCTCGCCACCTATTACGTTGTGACCCAAACATTAACTGGCGAAATGTAGGTGCTGGCACCACTGCCTACTTCTTTGGGGATATAGGTGTGAGTTTATGTTATGTTATAAAATATGTTGTAGGAAAGCAAGTTTTACTTAACGCACTCATTTTGTCAAAAGTGGGACGTTTCGCGAACCATTTGAGAAATGGACGTTCTGAGAACTGGACCAAATGCGAAATGGACCAAGTGAACCAAAAGCGACGAAAGAAATATTTGCACTACTACCCTTCTACAACTTAAATAAAATTCACAGTCTCCAAGTTAACAGAGATTACATCCAACATTCTCTGAACCTCTTTCCAACTCAGTTGGGGTCGGCTTTCCAGTCTATCTGTGATGCGGCTGAACTTCGATATTTCCCGTGAAGCGCGTGCCATCTGACCTCCACAACCAATGGTCCAATGACCAAATGGCGATATCGAAGTTCCAAGTTAGACTGGTTGGACTTTTGAGGGCTCCAACTACTCGTAACGACTGTCATATATGTTTGTATGGCAACCGGAACCGACGGCTTAACGTTCTCTCCGAGGCACGACCAGACCAGTGCAAACAGCCATATTCATGCATACAACTTTTTGCACTGAGCGGGGATCGGACCCGCGCCCCGTGCACAGCAGTCGCGTGCACTACCGCTACGCCACGGAGACTGTCAGAGATTACATCCAACATATTTCTTAAAAGACCAAGTGTCAATAGGATTCGCAAATATACAAAAAAAACACATAATGTATATAAAAACCAAAAATATATTTTCTCATTAATACATACAGTTAACACAAACATTATACAGGCACTAAAACGAAAACCGACTCGACCACCCACCTACGACCCTATTGACGACAACCGGGTTTAGTCAACCTACTACTAAGGAGCCAGGACTGGGCACACCTAGCAAGAAAATACTAATCATTATTAAAAATAAAACTAACCTAGCAGCCATCCTAGTAACCATCAATTATGAACTATTAGGGCCTCCGTTGCCTTATGCGTAAAACGCAAGCGGGCGAACGCATGTCGTGCAAATCTTATTATATTATTTGCACGAAAAAAACGTACTCAACGCAAGCCCTTAAATGTATATTATATGTTAATACAGATGGTAAGGCAAGAATTATATCTAAGGTAGCTATTTGATTATGTCTAAGGGTTTAGGTATAATCAAAGTAAGCACCTTATACGTGCCATGCCAATTCCATACCTATTCGGTATAATATACACCTTTTAAGACGTTAAACGTAAGAACTGAATTTCACAGCTATATTGGTGAAATTCAGAATTAATAGTTAAATTTTGATCAGAATATGTGTAATAAGAGCTTTCAATGTGTAAATAAATTTGAACCTTATTTTCTACGAATTAAGGTTGTGATTCCCTTAAACCATGTCATGTGTATATTGTCATTGATTAGTTAAATAACTAAAGACAAACAATTTTGTCATTTTATTTAAACTCAGTTTATAATTTTTTTTTTATTTTAAAAATTCAGTTTTTAATATAATAAAATTTCAAAGCAAATAGTATGCTGTTTCAAATCAAATTAGATCGGAAAGAAAGTGAACGCTCGGACTCGAACCCGCAAACTTTCCATTACAAGAAGAATGCCTATAAAGAAAGATCGCTGTTCGACTCCCGTCAAAACATTCACTTTTTCCAATCAACATTGCCTCAGTTTTTAAAAATATAAAATGTGATGAATTTGATTCACCACATCACATTGTTTAAGATAAGAAATAGAAGTAGGCGTTACATGGCGGAAATCATAGGTCACACCTAGCTCGATAGCACTCCTGAAGATGTCTCGTGTAGAGACGAAACACGTGTCGAGGTTTGTCCTTCGCACTTGCGGAATATTGCACACACGAGAACATCTCCTCGGGTAAGAAGTATTTTTACTTGCTTTGAGAGGTGCGGTTTGACATTCCTTTCTATGACAATTAGTAATATTTTACTATTGTTATCATTGGGATTGTTAAACCTCCAAAATATTTTGGTTTACCATTAGTTAAATACTTAACCAAATGGAATATACATAATACTGTTTTAACTTCTATAGGCCTTGCCGCAGCGCCTTTTTGCGGTTTAAGGGATACAACAGATAAAAAAAACACAATTGATAGTGTAACTCGAGTCTAAAATATCAATCACAGGCGTATTTAATGAACCTTATATTTAAAAAACGAGAATTAGTCGTAGATAATGATTACGTGTAATTTTATTTTAACAAGTGACCGAATCCATAATTCCCATGTATTATACACCTATCGCCGTATATATTGAACCAAAAAACATTGTTTTTTTATATAGGACTTTTCAATTCGACTTTAGATCGCCTGATGACAAAGTCTTAAGAAAGAGGGGCCAAAATTACAAACACGTTCAGTGCTACAATGGTGGCGCTCAGCTTGACGGCCTCATCAGATGCTTTTACCCGCTTAAAGGACCCGGGACTGTAGGAAGGAGGAAACACGTGAGCTGGTAAGGAATTCCAAGACTTAATGGTGCGGCAGAGGAAAGTCCGAACCACTTGGTTCTTGATGGAATATTCTGCACCGTACGTCCTGTATATGTTTGTAATGGTGACCCTATTTACCATCATGCGAGGTAGAGTCAAATTTACGTGCCATAATTAAAAAAACCGTACTTTTATATAGGCATTATGCGGTTTTTGGATGTCTTCTGAGGTTAGATGAAGGGAAATTATGAACTCGTAATATCAATTTAGATAAGCTATAAAAATATACCCAAAAATCAATTAACCGAGTGTACTACCAAATATCTACATTTAATAGGATGGACTGCATAACCTTACAAAATACGCGACCCATCTATTTCCAGTCCTGGCCACCAAACGCACCAGCGAATTACCGCGGTGAATACTTAGGATTATCAGGCGCATAAGTGAAACTTCTCAATTCGTATGAGACGCCATTTTGTCCATCAATTTCTTTTTTAAAATCTTCGAATTCGGAACTGCCGCCGAAGACGCGGTTCGGGCGGCGCTCGGCATTGTCCGTGGGCTGTTCGGGCGTCTTCGGGTCGCGTTCGGAAGCGTTCGGCGTACTGAGGGGGCGGATTAGGGCCGAATGGGCCGTGGCCGTATCTAGATCAGCCTTCCGAGAGACTATGATACGTATATCCGTATGGAGATATAATTTCCCGGATTTTGATGTCATGAATCTGAAACAAATATTAAAATATTATATCTGGGGAAGTGGGTTAAGCTATATAGGCGTGATTGACACCTGGATGGGTGACCGTTGGGTGGTATTTTATCTGAGCATTTTAAAAGTCAATTCCAGTCATAGTCGTTGTAAGACCTATATGGGCAACCTGATAGTTGATAATTCAACACTACTCAGGCTGGGAGGTCAGATGACAGGCGCTCCCAATATAAGTAAAATCTGAGGTGAATTTTTGTGTTGTCCGTAGGGAAACCAATCTGTCTCCTGCTCTGACCACACAGAAGCTGTATTAACCTTCACCATCCACCTCTTCAAAGGTTTTTAAAGGGTCGGCTGCACGAATGTGACGTCCTTTGTGTTGCAAACGTCCATAGGTCATAGTAACCACTTCCCATCAGGTTGGACCTGTCATCTAAGTGATATAAACCAAACTTTGCCTTCAGCTTACCATCAGGCGAGGTGAAGTCAAATTGACGTGCCTAAAAAAAATAAAGTGATGGCCTCGAGTGGGGCCGGGAGCAGTGCTAAGCTAACATTCTTATTGTTGGACATTGTTATTCTTGTACATTCTTATTAGTGTACACTGGCTTTGGACATTTTTTCT
The DNA here is from genome assembly GCA_963691645.1 of Pelosia muscerda. Classification (NCBI taxonomy): domain Eukaryota; kingdom Metazoa; phylum Arthropoda; class Insecta; order Lepidoptera; family Erebidae; genus Pelosia; species Pelosia muscerda. The sequence continues at coordinate 788,556 of OY829126.1, read as the reverse complement.
TTTGGATATAACTCGTGCAAATGAATAAAATATCATTTTTGCTCGAAATACAATGATGATGATGATGATGATGGTATCATACCGTAGGTGGATGAGGTACCGCAGCCACTTGTGTTGTACCCGCGGTGGCTCGGCGCCGGCCGGCATGTACAACGTGCGCTGGCGCAGAAACGTACGTGCGCTGAGACAAACGGAATACATTATTGTTTAATTACCATGACAAAATCCCTCCAGGTCGTATTCCTAACTAGTTACGAAAGAAGAAAACTAAGTAACTTTTCCAAAATGATAATAGCACCCACTATCGTGATTCCCGGGCCCTTTAAGCGGGGCCTGAAAAAGCATCTGATGAGGAGGTCAAGCTGAGTCACCATTGTAACATACGTGTTTGTAATGGTGACCCTCTTTCATGAGACTTTGCCTTCAGCTTAACACCAGGATAGGGAAGTCAAATTGACGTGCCGTAAATAAATGAAAAAAAAAAAAAAATTCAATTTCTGGAAACACTTTCTAGACCGCTTTGAAATCATAAAGTTGAGAAAACCATAGTTTATCTTTGTGAATATGTAAAAATAAATAAACGCAATTGATTTTGAAATTTTATCAACGAGATGACTGGTTCCGGTCAAAGAAAAGATTTTCTTTGTTCGCAACTGGTTACGATAAAGGAATACAATCACAGTGGCGAATAAACAGCCGGAAAGGTCGTAATGTTCGCCCTTATCACAATAGGACCAAAAATATTGGTGCTAAATGTATTATACAGGTATCTCTCGTCCTAATTGAGCAGTCCGACTGGGGAAGTACATCCGCCCTATATAATACCGCGGCTAAAAATAACTTTGTGTTGTGTTTCCGGCGATGGGTAACCATAGGTCACTGGATAGGTGCCGTGTTGTCAGTGGGAAGACCGAGCAACTCTTGTTTATCTTCGGCACTGACAGCACAGAGACTCTCTTAAACTTCTCCTCTCCCCCACCCCTTTCCCCCCTACTCTATATGGTCGGCAACACAAATGTGACGCCCCTGGTGTTGCAAACGTCCATAGGCCACGGTAACCACTTTCCATCAAGTGGTCCGCGTGCTTGTCTGCCACATAAGTGGTATAATCCATAGGCTACGGTAACCACTTTTCATCAGATGGACCTTGTGCTTGTTTACCCCCCAAAAAACCAGGTTAAGTAAACCATATCTAAAGACAAGCGATCACCATCACTCATAACTGAATTCAAGTACCAGGCGCACAGAAAGTTTGAAGAGGTTGAACAACTAATTTACCCCCCAAACAACCAGGTTAAGTAAACGATATCTAAAGATAAGCGGTCACCATCACTAATAACAATATTCAAGTACCAGGAGCACAGAAAGTTAAAAGATGTTGAACAACTGACCTGACAGGCATCCGAGTGAGATCATAGAGCACCACGAACATCTTGACGAGCGTGCCGTGCGGGTTGAACAGGGACACTTGGATTGTGCCCGAGCGAGCCACGCGGTACCCTCCGGGGCCCAGACTGATGTGACCCTAGGGGACAAAGAGTGGTGTAGAGTAATGTTTTTTTTTGTTGAAATTTTGAGGCTTTTTCAAAACATCGTTCCGTAAGGCGTGAAGGAGAAGTACAGAGAAGAATATACATTGTGATTATGTGTGGATGTGCGGATGCGAGTGTGTGAGTGTGTGAGTGTGTGAGTGTGTGAGTGTGTGAGTGTGTGAGTGTGTGAGTATGTGAGTGTGCAGGTGTGCGAGTCTGCGAGTGTATGAGTGTGCGAGTGTGCGAGTGTGCGAGTGTGCAAGTGTGCGAGTGTGCGAGTGTGTGAGTGTGTGAGTGTGCGAGTGTGTGAGTGTGTGAGTGAGATCAACTCTAAAGAGATCAAGATATATGTATGTATGTGTGGTCGTCTGTGTTTGTTCCTTACCATATAAGGCGCGTTGGTGCCCCCAGGCGCGTAGAAGAACACAGTGACGGGCAGACGGCGGTGCGGGGGACAGAAGGCGCCGCACGCCGCCAGCTCGGCCGTGAAGCCGTGCACCGTCGCCACCGGCTCTAGGCGACCCTTCAGGGCGGATTCCTCGAAAGTACCTGTGGGGGAAACAGCATTATTTTTACACTAGCTCCATATTTATAACTATCTTTACGCTTTTCACTTGTAAACTTTCGCGTTGTATGATATATGGTTAGCGAAACCCAGGTGTTAATGCAATCATATGGTAAATACAATAATACAATGTGTAAGGGGAACACTTCCGAAGTCGTAAGCCCCTGGCAGTACTCCTGGTACACAACATATTGAAACAAAAAAAAATTACGGTAACGCAATTTTTCATTTTTTTTAACCATTTAACTTGCGTTATTCACTCTCCATCGTGTTAGTATAGCTGAATGAAACAGAAATTTTATGAAAAATTATATATATTGAATATATATAATTTATTATTTATTATATTATAATATTGAAAAATTTTTGCAGTGAGGTTTTTTTATGAAATGTTCGTTTTATTTAGCTTTACTGATACGATGGAGAGTAAACAATGCGAAAAAAAATGTTTTCAATTTAAAAAAAAACAATTTTTATTTTCATGCCAATATGTTGTGTTTCAGGAGTACTACCAGGGGCCTTTGGCTTCGGGAGTGTTCCCCTTACACCCGATATACCTTTTGATTTGCTTAACGTTTTGGCTAGGTGCCCCAAAGTCAGCTTGTGACCACGGCGGTAATACCCGAATTTCGCTAACCATATATCTACAGTGCCCTTAGCACGAAAAACTATCGAATTCATAATGTAAATGTATCGAGAAAACGGAGCATTCCGATTGGCGAGCTTCACAGTAGGGAGGCCGCCAATGGCAATGCTCTGTCGATACATTTGGCGGCCTTATCGCTCTGCGACAATCTCTTACAGGCAACCATAGGATGGACAGAAAAGCAGGAGAAAAATGTTTCTGGGCAGTTTGGTGCGCAAAAATATTATATGGAGAAAATAATAATATCTAGTCAAACACGACACAATAAGCTACCTAATATGCAACATGTACATATACACATACATACACACACCTATCACCATACACACATACATCCATACACACATAATTCCGTGTAACCGTCGCGAACGTACCCAGTAGCACCTTGCTGGGCGCGGGGACCTTGGGCCTGTCGGGCTCGGTCGGCTCGGCGGGCGGCGCGGCGGGTGCGGGAGGCGACGCGGGGGAGGCCGGCGCGGGGGGCGCGGCCGGCGCCGGGTGGAACAGCGCGCTGAGGGAACATATACATTCATACATTTATATGGGCAAGTGAAAGTTCAGACGGGACTTAACCACCAGTCTCTTGAATAGGCATTCACTCGAACACTAAGCACATCAAGGGCATTACAATCGTGCTGCCTACCCTGTAGAAACCCTTATACCCTTACCTATTACCCTTCTTATTATCAATCAAATAAAACTTTTATTATCTCTGTAAAAAAAAATATTCCTCATTTTGCCCGTGGTTAAAACGCTATTCGCGACAAACCAAAAAAACTCTTTAGTCTATGGCAAATCGTCATTGTTAGTTACATGCGCATATAGGATATCTAAGTAACTTTTCACGCCATTAGAAATACTACTATTTAGTGTTTTTATTATATTCTAAGACGAAATCTGGTCACAAACCTCTTAATCCCAGATATGCCATTAATAGAGTCATCAAAATCGAAGCAATTATTCCCTCTCCGGAGAGGAGCGGGGCTGGAGGTCAGAGGGAGGCCAGTCTTCGTGTGGAACACCATGGAGGCGGCCGAGTCGAACCGCCACCGAAATTTATCCACTTCGGTGGGAGAAGGCACCTGGAATTGAAAAAAAAAACAATATTTTAGTGTGTGTGTTATCACTTCATAGTATAAAATCAAGTCGCGTTTTCTGTCCCTATGTCCCTTCGTATGCCTAAATCTTCAAAACTACGCAACGGATTTTGATGCGGTTGTTTTTATAGATAGAATGGTTAAAGAGGAAGGTTTACATGTATACTATATAACATCATGCTACGACCAACAGGTGCGGAGCAGGAATGATAAATGTTGCAAAAACGGGGTGACGCAGACGAAGTTGCGCAGGTCAGTTAATAATGAATAAACTCAAAAACTACTATACCGATTTTAAAAATACTTTCACCATTATGATGATGTTTGTATGGCAACCGGGACCGACGACTAAACGTAACGACTGCCATACGAACTTTTAGCAGTCGTTACGGGTAGTTGGAGCCCTCAAAAGACTAGCCTAACTACAGAGCTTCGATATCGCCAATTTGGTTGTGGAGGTCCAATGGCAGTCGCTTCACGGAAAATATCGAAGTTCAGCCGCATCTTAGTTAGACTAGAAAGCCGACCCCAACTGAGTTGGGAATAGGCTCAGAGAATGATGATGTGTACCCTTTAAGATAATGATTATGATGTCAATATTAAAAACAAATCACCTGATTATCCAACCCTTTCTTCGGATCAGGAAACTTGAACCCTTTATCACTTTTCTCTTCTTTAGGAGAGTTGACGGAGTCAGTCGGTTCAGTACACTTGTCAAAAGTGCCATAGTCACACTTCTCATACAACACATAGTCATCGTCCCCAACAGAGTACGTCTTCTGCCTCTTCTCCTTAGGTCTAGAGAAGACCGTATCCTCCTTCTCCAAGCCCAACTCCTCAATATCCTTCTCCCTCTGTGTGAACCGATCGCTTACAATCTTTTCAATTCTATCAACTATAGGAAAAAACCTACGTAACTTAGGTCTTTTAATTATGTCACTATTACTAATACTAATATTATTATTATCACAAAGATTATCACATTTATGCTTTTTCAGCTTTTTCTCATCATCCTCGCATTTTCTTCTGGCACCGTTCTCATTTAACGATGCCAGATTATAGTTGCCATCAGAACGCACCATTCCACGATCACAGTTTTCGCATTTAAGATATATTTGCGTACCACACTTACAGAAAATGTCGTCTGTCTGTGTGGCTACTGTGTTGGTCTTTTTAAATTCGCTTGGGGGAAGACTATCAGTGTCCACGAAGGGAGATTTCGTTTCTATTCGGCTTGCGGGTAACGTCAAATATGTTTGATTTCTATAACAACCGATAGCTCTGAACCTATCGAATCTAGACGCTTGGAGTATTGGAATAGACGTGTGAGTTTCCTTAGTCTTCTGTAAGCCATCGCCCTCTGAAGACGTACTGTCATGAAGCTTTTTCATTTTGCATTCTTTTCTCTGTCGTCTTTTGTATTTAGCTATTTCTTTTAAGCGTCTATCGTCGATTTTTTTCGGTCTTTCCGTCTTCCCATCAGATTCATCATCACAATTACATTTGTGTTTGCCATTTTCGCTGCATGGTGTCAACATTCTGTCGTCAATTTGCGCTTCGTCGTACTTATTGCCTATAGTGAGATCATTCAGCTTGCCTACTAAGTCTTCGTGTATATTTGAGGGGGTATCTTTGCTGGTTTTGCGTTTTGGACAAGTGCATTTTACTGTTGGTATATCATCGAGCCTTGGAAGACTTTGGAGTATGATGTTCAGGTAGAAATTGCCAAAGTCCGTTACAGGAAACTTGTGATCGGTTGGGGGTTTGACGAAATCTGCTTTTTTATAATTGTTTTCGGATATCTTTATGGAGTATACGACGTTAAGTTTGCGTGGAGGGGACGTGGGTTCCGTATCGCAGTTTGCTTCTATCTTTTTGAAGTTGCACGTTTCGCGGCTCAGCTTGCGTCTGCGGATATGAAAGTTATTATTAAGATACTATCTGACTGTTAAAACAAGTTTTCTTGTGTAGTTTCTGTGTACGTTAGTGTGTGATATTTTGGACAGATTTTTTTCTGCTAATTGTACCATTTATCTGCAAACAACACATGTACTTACGTGGGTATGCTAACATGACATAAACGCATTTTAATATTAAATAAATAAATATTCTTGTCTGCCATCTAAATGATATAAGTATGAGCAAGATAGCGGATTCCGCGGATTGCTCTAAATGTTTGGTTTGATTTGATTAAGCGAATTGAATCTCAAACTCTTGTCTTGGTACATTCCAACCATCTTCTCCGCTAAAAATAGTTTTATTTCAATATTCCTGCAATATGTCTTTCCAAAAGTATTTAAATCAAATTTTTGAAGACTCGATTTAAAAAATGTTTCTCACCTGCGCTCAGTAGGACTTTCCTCCGTCTCCTTGAGCCTGGCGAGCCACGCAGCCAACTGGGAAAAGTGGAGCTGTGATCTAACAGCATTAAGCAGCCATTGTGAAGTTCCAAATGCTGGGCTGTTCTCTCCCCTGGAAAGGTAAGAAGGATAGTCAGATATAATGGAATATGAAATGTGGCGTGGCGGGGGATTCGATCTCCACTCAGTGCAAATATTTGTAAGCATGAATATAGCTAGTTGCACTGCTATGATCCGGGAAGGTGGTATCCAGGAGCGTAATATTAAAAAGGGGACCATGACCAATTCCCTCCCCCCTCCCCAAACTTACTTGTTGATCTGCGCATTCATGGTCCAACGCTCAAGCAGCAACCCTCTCGAATGTTTCTCAAATCCATCTTCACGACTCATCGATGTAACACAATCCTGGCAGTCTGGAGCTAGTAGCACCTGGAACAGGGTAGGATACCTTCAGGAGAGAGTACGCTGATCTCTCCCTCTATCTCTCTTGGGAGGTATAGCGTCCTTCTGGCCCAACTTCTACTAAGGTTGCAGAAACATACAAGAAGTAAAACTAAAAAGTAAACCCTATATTTTTTAGTTTTCCTTCGGGCCGTCGTGGTTTTCCTCACTATCCCTCATTCTCCCTCCCCCTCCCTCTCTCCATCTCACCCGCTTTACCCTCCAAATTATATATAAATAATGTAACACTAGTACTAGGAGACCATAATTCGATACAGATAGAACTCAGTACGTTCCACAAACGCTGAACATTATTGTTAGGGTCTCCATAGGTATACATTTCATTCTTTCTCTCGTAACATAAATAAACATTGTTAGTACTAGAATAACATACTTCGATGCAAATAGGTGTTTGTTCGTTCCACAGACCCTGCACGTGGTTGCTGAGTCGCGCCTCTACGCCTGTCTTCGGCTCTTCCGTCTCTCTCGGCTCCGGCTTTGGTTGACTCTGCACCTGGAAATAGATAGTTAGATCAAGATACAGGTCTATATGGGCGACCTGAACACCTCTGTCAATGGCCGCTAAATAAGCTTTTTAATTTTCTTTTTTAATTTTAAGTTGTCCAGTAGATCTCAAAAACATCAAAGTACAAACAAAGGAAGTATTTACATATACATTTATATACTCCTTAGTAAATAATCTACGTTCCTGAGATGTCATCCGGCATTAAATTGGCGTCTAGCCAACCTCAAAAATAAATTGCATTTCGAAATACCAGGATATACCTGTGAACCACTTACTATTAGACAGAGACACATAAATATTTTTTTATATATAGGACACATCAATATTACTTCACATTGCCTGATGGTTAGCTGAAATCCCAGGAAAGAGGATACCATCAGTGTTACAATGGTGGCCCTCATCTTTTCCACCCCACGTTTCATCTTATTCAGAATTCATTTAGATGTGGCCATTTTGAATCCAAAGCTTGTACTATGGAACCCAGGGTCTGCTATTTCCTTTTTTGTTTCATGGTTTGCCTTTAAGGGAGCGACTTGCATCTGACCCCCCTCAACTCCGAGAATAAAAGACCCTCTTCAGAGATCCAGTATATATCGGTCAAGCAGTGTGGTTTTTAAATCCCAAAGTACTAGGATAATATACCTGTGAGCTGGTACTGGTAGACGGTTTGGCGGCTATCAGCTTTGAATGCAAGAGTCTGTCGTGCGCGGGTTTGCTCGCGGGGCTCGCGCTTCGAGATCTGATGATGAGGCGGCCTAACTGGAGAAGAAGGCTCGCGCCGGAGGCCGGGGGCGCCGGCACTGGCTCGCTACTGTGCATCTGGAAGAGATAACAAAAAAATTAAATAAATATACATTCAATACGTCCATAGTAACTATTTTCCATCAGGTGGACCGAGTGTTTTTCTGCCCTATACGCGATACTACTTCTATTTGCACCTCACCATTTACCATCTAACGGGGTGCAGTCAATTTGACAATCTTAATCTATTAAATATAGAAAAAAAAAAATTGGTTGCCTGTAAAGTCGTTATACGGGCGAAAGTTTTACGTGACAACGACTTTGAGTGGTAAGGACGCGTGCCTTTCACTTTTTATGTCTGTCTCTCTCGCTCTTAGGCGGGCTAACCATGCCCGAGTGGAAGGGACGCGTGCCTCTCACTCGCTCTCATTGTGAGCGCATAACGTGAGCGGAGCGTAACGCAGTTTCTTGAAGTGTCACCCGGCAAGCCAATTTATAAGACGTTGTCACGTCAAAATGGACTTTTTATTCTGAAAAGTAAGATACGTCTACATTTCGTCAACTTTTTTTATTTACCATAATTAGAAACGGTCCTATTTTCGTCAACACGTTTTTACAACTAACAAAGGAAAACCGTATACCTCTTTGTTTGTTATAAGATCCTAATACTACGTTCGTAGTTGAGATAGTACATTACACTCATTTTTCCCCACGTCACGGTTTTCCCATGTAATATTCGCTGAAAAATAAATTCCCACGTACATTTTTCACTTAAAACCCGTCTATACCCTTCCCACCCCCCTTCGGCGGGCCACAATGGAAGCGGCAATTGGGTCGGGTCGAAATTAGGGCGGGGGTGCATTCGAAAACTGGGTCAAGGGTGGACCACGCCTAGCGAAGCATTGAAATGAAGCGTTCGTTGCTATGCGAGAATGTTTTTGTTTGCAAGAACATTACTGACTTTAAGTTACTAGTAATAATTACTAGGAGGGGCATTTGTACGAGTGATATACATGTCTTTACACAAAACCTAGGTGTGAAGAAAGTAACAGAGTATAGGTAATGAACCATAATAGATTTTTTTAGTTTTAAAATTACTACTGTATGTAAAATTACTAATGTAGTAATAGGTACTTACTGATTGAATGTTGGTCTATTTTACGCTAGTAATGATAACTATCATTTCATTCTACTATAGTACCAGGATAGCATAAAAAGAAAATGATGAAAAATATACTTGAAAATGCAAACATAGTGTTTAGCCATACACGTTCAAGTATAAACTCCGCAAGCCTAGGTTTGTGCAAATACACGTTAACGCAATTTGCACAAGTATTTTCCAACTTACGTTGTCCAAGCTTTAATTTGCGCAAGACAAATAATGTCAACCACAGAAAAATAGTTTTATTTTTTGTTCTATGATTTTTCATCTCTACCTATACCACTACAAGTGCGATGTCACAATCACTGGACATTAATTACCCACTGACCGTTAACTGATATCACTAATTTGGTCATTGAATTAACCTATTAAATTGATAAGGTTAAAAGTCGCTGATAAGAGTTCATAATAAAGTCGTTTTGTTCCAAGTGTATTCGATTCATTCATGTTGAATTTTAGCTCCTTATAATTTCTGGTATCCTGGTAGCTGGAGATATTTATTTTCTAGAAATGGCTACGTAGATAGATAAAATTGTTTGTTACACGTGCAGCCCCAAAATATAAATATTTATTTTATATAGGACATGTCAATGACTCCACCTCACCTGACGGAAAGCTCAAAGCAAAGGAAAGAGGTACAGTCACTGCACTGTTACAATGGTGGCCCTTCAGATTGACAGCCTCAACCTTTCTTTTTTGTATAGAGCGTTTTCCTGCGCTATACAAAATCGTTAGAAAAGCGTGACGTCATGCTTTTTAAGCGCGTAGTGCAAAAATACATGAAACGCTGGAGAAAATCGTATAATATCTCGGTCTGTGCAATATTTTTGCATATTTTTATACAAACTATGATATTAGTCAGTCAGATAGAATCAGACGACCTCGCTATGATTTCATTTTACCTACTACGATATAGAATTTTATTATTTTTATCCTATAGATCAATCAACATATCGAAGCGTGAGCGTAACGTTAGGTAACAATGCGAATTCGAAATTATTCCTCACCCAAAATTTTCTACGTATTTTTGTATGGAAAAAACAAAAGTGACATATTGTTGCCACGGTACCAGGGTAACATAACCTCGAGGCACGTCAACATACGTTTTAAAAAAACACTGTTATGAAAAGCTTCAAAATCAGTGGACCTGTTGTTACCACAGTACCAGGGTAACATAACCCGACGCTATCCCGTATCTATTCCTGTATCGAGAAGTGAGAAATATTAACAGGTTGTTTTAACCGAAGTAAAAACCGTAGTTTACTCCCGACTGGGAATTTGGACGGTAGCCAAAAACGTGTAGTGGTAGGTATATTTTTATTTTTTGTTTATAAATATACACTTATACACACTAAATGACGGAAGTTACCTTACTGAAGATGGATTGTATATTATACGCTATATGTTGACAGCTGAACCAAAAAAAGCTTTTCTAGGTGTCAATAAACAAGTTATGAACTACTAAGGTAGTAAACAAATATATAAAAAAGAGATATAAAGCTCAATGACTTGTATTAGGAGTCATTGGTTTCCGTAGGTAGTGTAAATAGCTAGAATAACGAACCTGGAACCTCTAGCTCGTAAAGCTGACTCTTTAACCACTAAACTACCGACGCTATTACAATTAATACCTAACATAATGACGAAATCAACCACACAATAACATCATTCAATGACTATTTCTAAAAATAGGAAAGGAAAACCATAGCCTCGATGAAGGACACCTTGCATTGTACAAATAACATAATATTTTTTAATATGCGATATAATAACTTTTTTCACTATTAATAAATAATGCATAAAAATAACCTATATTACAATACCGATAGCTTATCAACGGCAATCGGGTATCGTTCAAGATAAGATATAGCAAGGTCGGCCGCGCCGATAATTTTGTAATATACTTTCAATAAATTTCTGCGTTCCTGGTACTGCGAGTTCTATTATGGTTTAGTTTTACATACGAAAAATTTATATTATTCTTTCGTTTGGCTTCAACCTCGCCTGATGGTAAGCTGAAGACAAAGTCTCAGGAAAGAGGGGGGTCACAACTACACAGCACGTGTTGTACGTGTTTCCTTCTTCCTATAGTCCCAGGTCTTTTAAGCGGGGCGAGAAAAAGCATCTGATGAGGCCGTCAAGCTGAGCGCCACCATTGTAGCACTGAGCGTGTTTGAAATGGTGACCCTCTTTCATGAGACTTTACCTTCAGCTTAACATCAGGCGAGGTGAAGTCAAATTGAGGTGCCATACATAAAAAAAAATTGGTTGCCTGTAAAGTCGGTATACGGGCGAAAGTTTTACGTGACAACGACTTTGAGTGGTAAAATAATTTTAATGTGAATATTCATTCGTCGAGTGGAAGGGACGCGTGCCTTTCACTTTTTATGTCTGTCTCTCTCGCTCTTAGGCGGGCTAACCATGCCCGAGTGGAAGGGACGCGTGCCTCTCACTCGCTCTCATTGTGAGCGCATAACGTGAGCGGAGCGTAACGCAGTTTCTTGAAGTGTCACCCGGCAAGCCAATTTATAAGACGTTGTCACGTCAAAATTAAAAATCTTTGGGGGCCCAGCTTTATGGCCTCATCAGATAATTTTTCATGCGACACATAAAGGACCCGGTACTGTAGGAAGAAGGAAACACGTGAGCTGGTAAGGAATTTCAACTGTAATATTGTAAGTTGCTAATACGTAAGAAACTAGGCTGGGGGCAAGATGGGGATACCGTTTCCCAGACCCGACAGCTCGGTTCGAGTGGTGGCCTTGTTAGATGGGTTAAGAAGGACCCGTGTGTTGGTGAAACTGTGAAGCACCCAGGTGGACTACGGGTCCACGAAAATTACCGTGAAACACCCAAAGAAAACACTACGAGTCCAATAAAGTACCCGTTCACCCCGTTAATAAGTCCAAGTCCTTATCAGCTGTTGAATCCTGCTTAGAACTGTAACCATGGCTTCCTAAAAAGTTCCCAAAAATTATGTCATTCTGTCTTTTTTACGAATTAGTATAGATCCAGCAAAGACACTGCCTAATTAATCATAATTTGACAGTTGTGTAACATATTATCAGGGTATCAGCTGATTGCACTGTTGACAACATAAATATATACCTATCCTTATCACTCAGCATATGATAGAAGAGTCGCCTCGTCTCCGATATAATACATAAACATACTTAAATCAATTTCCAAACAAGTGACTCGATCTCAATAAATTTATAAATACAAAGATCTGTTGTATGTTTCTGATTGCCTAGTACAACGATCGGTAAGAGTACAGCTACATTATTAAAGCACTGATAAATAATAGATATCGTATAATAAAGAGTTTAGTCATTCCTTAGACGGATGTGTAAAATGTAAATCTATCTCCTCTATAATTCTGAGCGCCTGGTACATGAATGTTGTTTTGCCAAAGCGATATACAGCTTTAGTGATCCTAGTAATATCATTGCATTGTGTATTATCATTCTATCTGTTAGTACGAGAGCCCACGACCAAAATTTTTGTCTCATAGCAATACGGCCAAAACCGCATCAAATCGATAGATACGATTATTCTGAACTCGAAAATACCAATATCAGACATTTTCCGCGTAGCGTTTGATCTGACCGAATTTTCAAAATTGTCACAGAATTTTACCGAACTGCATCATAGCAATATGTCTGATTTGCAGACTGTAGTTGAATGATAGTTCTGAGATACCGGAAACATATTTTTCAGACGTTAGTGGTGTAGCGCAAACCCGTAAAATCACTTAAAAAAATTAAAAATGAGACAAAAAAAATGTCTCATAGCAATACGTCTGAAAATCTTTTTTATTAGTAAATTTTGTTTATTTGATGCGAACAAAACAATTTTCAGACGGAAATGTGAACGCAATAAATTTGTAGACCGTTTTGAATATGTTAACAAATTTTACCGATCGGTATCATAGCAATATGTCTGAAAATTGTTGGACATGATAAAATAAGTTGTCCACATGTGCAAAAAATTTATATCAGACAAATTAAGTGTAGCACCTTCTCTATCAGACAACTTTGCGATACTCAGATATCATTTAAAAATCGTATTGAGGCATCTTGAATTTTCTGTTACAAACCAATGAATACGTTGCGACCCTGAATTTATTAGATGATAATTAACAAAGAATTTACCCGAAATCGTAACATTGAACTTGAAGAACTGAAATAAATCGCACAAAAGGAAACTGGGATGAAGTTGAAAAAAAAACGGTTTATTCAAAGTTACAAAATATTCTCGTATTCAATCGCTGTCGGATTCGGAATCGTCGTCGAAAAGTTAAACCTTATTTTCGTTTTTGGGAGTATATGCTACACTTAAAGTGTCTGAAAACAGGTTTTTGGTAATCATGCCAGCAATACGAAAATTTGAAAAAAAAAATTATCCGTATTGCTATGATACAGGTCGGCTAAATTTATTGACATTTTCAAAAATGCGCTCAGGCTATATGCTACGCGCAAAATGTCTGAAAACAAACTTTTTCGTAATACAATTATAAAATCTATGTACATTTTCACTATCAGACGTATTGCTATAATACCGACTGTCTTTTTTTTTTGACACAGCAGAAATGGCCTCCCACGCAGTTGCTACACTTTCGACCGTTACTACACACCTAGTCGGGTTCAGAATCATACAATCTAACGATTTTATAGGGTTTTTGCCGTATTGCTATGAGACATGGTTTTGGTCGTGGGCTCTCGGGCTATGTAGCATGTGTGCTCCGACCGCATGTACCCGTACCTGAATATACGCTTCATTATGATTCCCTAGTACATTCGATTAATATTAACTATTTATCGTTCTAAATTCTAAACCATATGTTATAAGAATCTCGTGCGAAAGAAACAGATATATAAATATTGACAAATGTTAGAAAGAGATGTAAAAATGTTTGTCAACATTGCTATCCTAACTATAGATATGCCTTCCGAGAATTCAGATTACCATTTTTGTCCACATGTCACAGTTGTTTGAAACTATGTCAACATTATTAAGGTTAAATTATACTGTTACCATATTCAGTAACTTCATGGCAGCTGCAAATCGGCTATTTATTCATTTCTAGCTTTATAAAACCAACTATCACTGAACAATGAAAGTCAAATGTGTTTGGATACAGCCTCCAATCATAAACGCCGGCCATATTGGGTATAGCCATGCAAAAAAGCAGGTAAAATGCACCCCTGAGTCGACAAACCCACATGAAAGGTTTTATGATATTGCAGGGTGGCTAGGCTTTCGAATAAAACCGGATATATAGATAGCCATTTTGGACGCGTGTCCGGCTATAATGAATGGAACCGATCAGTTAGACTTGTTCGGATTTTTGAATTTCGTAAACGAGCAAGCAAATGACCATAATGAAGACAATTTTGGGGTAATTTATCAAAATCTCATTAAAATACAGAGCAGTGTAATGTTATGTATATGACACCCTCTCTGAGGTTCGATCGGAACACCGTTCTTTTCACCCGAAAGGGACATCAACCCGAAGACCAATCTAGTATCCACGGGGATTCAACGATCAGCTGGGGATGACTTAGAGCTACCTGTCAGTCTAGCAGAAGCCAATCCGGGTGGCAGTGGGCCCCCAAGCAAGTCTCACACTTGCTTGGGGGCCCACTGCCACCCGGACGTGTACCTAACTCACATATTTACTGTAAACATGCAATACCAATATATTAACGCATAATGGTTAAATATTGCAATTAAATAACATCTCGGGTTCGATCCCAGGTTTACCATGGCACACACCAATGACTTTTCGATGCTTTTCGAAGTTATGTGTGTATTTATCGCAGGTTTATAAGTGCCCGGTTAATGGCAATAGGCTCGCCACCTATTACATTGGGACCTAAACATAAACTGGCGAAATGTGGGTGCTAGCACCTCTGCCTACCCCTTCAGGGATATAGGCGTGAGTTTATGTTATGTTATGTAAGTAATAAAATAAAAATATATCCGGCCATACTGAATGGACTGTCCGACTTTTAGATATGAAGGCCTGGCAACCCTAAGGCAAAGATTGGTAGTGTAAGCATAGAAGCAAATGACGTAATGCTGTCTCTATCTAACATGTTAAAAATGCATACTAACGATATAGGAAATATAAGTGTAGCCAAACGAAATAAATTACCAAGGCAATACTGGGTCGAGTCCAACTTTTTCTAATTAATAGCAAATCTAGTTGAATTTCTAATTGGGGTCTAATTTACGTGCCAATTGTAACATTTAGATGATAATAAAACCGTATTTTAGGGAGAAAAGGAGTATAAAATAGGGAACACAGCATCAGATTTGAGATGTTTGCATCTTTAAGACCACGTAAACTACTCACCCTGTTGAGTGAGAACAAAAAAATATCTCCATATCCTTTATCCCAAATTGCAATAGGTGTACCAGGCTTCCATAAAAGCAAAGAAATGATGTAATAAACTTTCAGCAGATATTTAGAATAGAAATTTTTTAAACTACTATGTAATTAATAATTCAACGTCATACAAATCTGTCATAGACACCTAACTTATGATTCTGACCACAACTGTCAAGTGCGCAGGTGGCAAATTACATAATAAATTGTATAACTGCGTAGATAATGTACTAGGCGATCAGGAAGTATGAGGAATCATCAGCTGCTAATTTGAATAAACTTCAGATGACCCTTAATTTGAAAATCAACTCTATTCTCAGCAAGACAGAATACATTTTTTCAACATTTTCGAAGTAGCGTTCTTTATTTTTCTTCATTTGTAATTCATGCACCGTATTTTATTTACATCTGATCAGATGATAGATTATTTTGATTTTTTGAATATTTTTAAATACTATTTTACAGCAACACAAGTTAAAATTCGATGTGCTTCTCTGTATATTAATCATATACTTAGTTATTAGTTAGCATAAATTAAGTACCTACGCAGCTACCTAGAGTTATCTATCTCACTAACAGTTACAAAAGTAGGGAAATAGGTTACCATGTCGCCGAGCGTGTTCACTATATAGCTAAAAAGTCGTATGGCAGGGCCTAGATAGCAGCATCGCAATATCGGCTTGTGATCAGGAGATCATCACTATGGATGGTTCTTCTAGTGAAACTATAAAAACTCATTGCTTTGTCATATGTGGCCCTTTGTAAACATAAACATGAAAGGTTAACGAAACTAGTTTGACAACACTAATTTATTCCTATCTCTCTTTCTACTAAGGGCAAAACAAAGATGGAGATACATACATTTTTTGTTCAGTTCCAAACGTTAAACAC
Organism: Pelosia muscerda; assembly: GCA_963691645.1. Taxonomy (NCBI): domain Eukaryota; kingdom Metazoa; phylum Arthropoda; class Insecta; order Lepidoptera; family Erebidae; genus Pelosia; species Pelosia muscerda. The sequence continues at coordinate 772,201 of OY829126.1, read as the reverse complement.
AATATTTGGTACCTACCAACGGAATCACTATTCTACGTCATACATAATACATGAATCTGTTGAATTCTACGCAGAATAGAATAAGGTGCAAAATAATAGACGCGCGTTTTAGTGCGCGCAAAGTACCAGGAGGCTATAACGATAGAAGAGCTTTTGTATGTTAATAAGACCTTCATAGTATGCCAACGTAACGCAATCACTCAACCATCCAATCTCAACTCAATACCCGCCGCTTAAGAGTCAGATCAAATAATTAGCACATACGACCTTTAAAAAGTAAAATAGAAGCAAGGTAATCCATTATGAATATACAAAATGAATATTAATCTTTATAATCAAGTAGATAGAATTCATATTTCTGTAGTCGCTACGCGGATATGATTCGTTCTTCAAATAATAAATTTTATGTTCGAATGCAATGTGACGTCATCGCTCCCCGAGCCCTTCTGACCTAGATCAGCTGTTGTCAAGCGGAAAATACCACTGTAGCTGAAAGCGCTTTATAGTACAAATACGTTTAATAGAATAAAAGTACTTACGTCGAGTACAAAGCGATTGAATATCTGACAAGTAAGGACCTATTAAATATAGAACGTGTTGCGTCTTTTTAAAGCGATGTACTAAAGTAGTAATCAAAAGATGGCGTCGTACGGTCTAGTCAGTTCAATCTAGAATTAGTGATGTGCATGTGCTATCTATCGATTTACGACAATATAAGTGTCATAATTGCCATTGTTACAGTCGTTATAACATGTTCAATATTTTTATAAATGCCCAGATAGATAGATACTTCCTTTGTTGAGATATATTAGGACTATTAAAATGTTGTGTCAGAATGATTTTTGGGTTTGTACTTTGTACCTTACATTGATTTTAAGTAACTGATTTATGAATAGTAAGGTGGACAAAGAAAGCATAACTGTTGAGTGTTGCTTGCAGTATTTGGAGTGCATGAAACCAGAACCAGATCCATATTGGTTAATTAGCAGGTGTACCCACCAAAAATATATTTTTATTTCATTGCCTAACAAAGAGCTTTAAGTGAAGTAGCTGTTTGTTTTCTTTGCCTGCGCCAACGGTTAAACGTAAAGGGATTTTCGTTTTATTTGTACAACTAACCAACTCGTTGTGTAGGTTGTCATTACGTAATGTATACAGTACTATTTTTTAATTACCAGAAAAATTTCGGCGAAGTGATAGGTATTCGATACTAAACCAATCCATGATATAAAAAAAGAATAAAGTATGTATGTCAATTTTTTCCTTAAAACCACCTAATACATGTTCACGACGTACAAAATTTTACTGAATAGAATATGACGTAGGCGCTACTAATTCACGAAAACAAAATCACGCAAAGAAAATGATAAGCACGCGCTCTCTCTCTTTCTACTAGTAGGTAAAGTTCATTCATTCTACGACTGCTATTATGTCCTTGAACGCGGGGTCCAGTACCGGGCGGCGCGTGCGATGGTCCCCTCCCCCCACATACCGCACCGCGCTACACGCGCCGCAAAGTCGGCGGCATCTCTTTGATGTTAATAAAATTTAAATCATAAATGCAGTTCCGGTTGTGACGTCTCGATCCGCGCACGCATCCTAAACAATACTATCGACATTAGCGAAATGGCGTACCAATTTACCAATCGCGAATACGCATTAATGTTACGTACTTATTTTTTATCCGGTGAAAATGTGAGTGCCGCTTTACGGATGTATCGTGATCTCTACCCGAGTGCCCGACAGCCAAATTACTCCACGATGTTGAGTGTCTACCAACGTCTGTTGGATCACGGCTCATTCCATGTACCGACGCACGCACAAGGCCGGGGCAGACCCGCCTATCCGCAGAACTTGTACGACGAGGTACTCGAGTTTTTTGAGGAAGATCCGCGACGAAGTACAAACGATGCGGCACGTCGATTTGGCATCAGTCAGCACTGTGCTTGGAAGATTGTGAACTCGGCTGGTATGCACCCTTATCACTACAGAAAGGTTCAAGAGCTGACAACAATCGACCGAGCACCCAGGATTACATTCTGCAACTGGGTGATCCTTCACCCGGATACCAACGTCCTTTACAGTGATGAGTGTTTGTTTACAAGAATAGGGCTTTTCAACCAACATAACGAACATTGGTGGTCAATAAGAAATCCCATGTTGGCGCGACAACATTCGTTTCAACATAGATTTAGCGTGAACGTTTGGGCTGGAGTCCTAAATGACAACATTGTGGGCCCATACTTCATTGAGGGACGTCTAACGGGCGAAACCTATTTGGACCTGTTGAGAACTATGGTATCAACTATGTTGGATGATATCCCACTCGCAAGCTTGCGAGACCTCTGGTTCCAACAAGATGGTGCTCCGCCCCACTACCACATCGCAGTAAGAGACTACCTGAATACGCAATTGGAAGGCAGGTGTATTGGACGAGGGGCCTCGGTCGCGTGGCCCGCTCGGTCTCCGGATTTGACGCCAATGGACTTTTTCATGTGGAGTGAAGTGAAACGTAGAGTGTATGTCAGTGAACCCAACACCCGTGAGGACCTCCAACAAAGGATAATTGACGCCTTCAATGAAATCCGGCAACAAAGAGACATTCTGCTAAGTTTAAAATCGAATTTGTTAAAGCGGGCTCGTTTGTGCATCCAAAATGACGGGGGACATTTCGAGCAACAACTAAAGTACTTGTAGGGGTAAGTCTTGCACGTGTTCAATACCTACATGTTCTTTAGAACCTACCTGCCAGTTGAAAATTTAAAATTAGTGAATTACGCTAAAAATCACTCCGCTTACTACGGTTTTACTCAGTTGAGCGAAACTTGTGTTAAATAAAACGCTATTAAAAAAATACTGTCACTAGAATCAAACTCGTAAGATGAGCATGTTAACTATTTAACCATAGGTACAATAAAATCGTACTTGTATTTGACCTTGAAGACAGCTTCGCATCGCAACCGTTCGTTGTCGTCCTGCTCGTGCATTGTCGGTCATTTCCGGCACTGTTCGGCATTTTTACGATGAAAGTTTAAAAATTCATTGATAAGATTGGTATACCTGTCCTATTTACACATTACTAATCCACACATCGTGCGTAAATAAAATGGTGTCTCTTCGTGTATGCACGTATTGTGAGATTTTAAAAACGTTAATAACTTTGTTTTTTTGTATGGTTGGGTATTTGTATTATTCCACATAAATTGAAGTATAGACGTTCCAAATCAGCCCCTGCAGTTTCTCTGGTAATTAAAAAGTAGTAGTGTATAACGACATATGCGTTCAATGTCACCAGTAGAATAAGCGACTCGGTTAATAGCCAATCATTGGTATAACGCGTCGCATTAGAATTCGTATTAGTGTTAGTTGACCTGATTCAGTTTTATATACTAGTTTAAAAATGTAACGCATTTACGAGTTTCGTATCGCTTTCATGAGATTTTAGCTGTTGACAACCGTGTTGCGTGGCGTTTTAATTCCGGTTTCAATACCCATTAAACTATTCCAGGGATACCAAGTAACTAATGTGTTATTTCATACAGTATTATAATCTGCTGTACCAATATTTCAGCCAGATTCGTTTACAAGGAACTTGAAGTAAAGGACTAAGAGTCAGTTCTAGGTTATGTTCTATGAAGAGTTCGTCGACGAACTCAACGATGTATGCTTAGAGAATTACACTGCTGTTGTCCGCGGTTCTGCCAGTAACATTATGATCCCGTTTCCGTGTTTTATTAGAACTTATATCCAAGATAACTGTAGCAGCTGTATAATTTATTTATTTCAGAGCGTATGCAGCCGGAATCTTAAGTCAGCAATAAAAAAATGAGGGCTACGTTTAAGCACACTGTTGGCAATTTGACGGACAAATTTGTTTTGTCTTTTAATATGTTTTTTGTCAAAACAATTATTTCTATACATACATACGTATCATGAAACTACACTACAATGTACGTAGACGAAGATTTCGTCCTTCAAACCAGATTCATATCCGGCTCGAAGGACCATATGCATATAGTGTCTGCGATGATAAATGATATGCTGAATGTACTTGAGAACGTTTAATAGCACCATAAAACCTAGTGCTTACAGTAGTACGGTAATTTGAAAACTAACTAATAAATGTATTTCACAGCTACTTTATAAGAAACTAGTTAAACCGCGCAACTTCATCTGCGTCACAAAAGATTTCCTCCACTTTTGCTATATTTTTCATTCCGGATTCGAGATAGAGCACATTCCATGCACATTCTAAGTTTTTGTTTCAAATCTCAACTTTTTACAGGCGGTAACATTTCATTACTCCAATGTTATCCTTTCATATATTGCTTTTGTTTTCAAACGCTTCTGTTACGGGTGCGTAGGAGTATACCACGGAACTACTATTAACTACTAACGTTCATGCAGCGTAAACGGCAGTTGGCGAAGTGACAACTCGCAAAGTACAATGAAAACAATTCTCACACTTGACAAGTTCAATTTAGAGATTATAAAAATAATTAAGATAGGTAAGACAGAACCTATTGATAGTGAAATAAACCTTGAAACTGACCTAGGTTTCGTTACATCGATATTAATATTATAACTGTGAAAGTAACTCTGGTTTACACGTTCATGCAAAAATCGCTGAACCGATTTCGATAAAATTTGGTATATAGATAGAATTGAATTTGGAAATTGTCAAGGCCTTTAACCGCGATATCTGATATCCCAGCAGGCGGAAACCGCGGATAACAGCAAGCTGGTATTGAATAAGGTAAGTAGAGTAACTACTAATAAAAATGTAGGAGGAAAACCAATCAGTAGGAATTTCGGCATGGCAAGATCGCTTTGGACCCCGTGCCCCGAGTATCTTGGCGGACCTCCATATACCTGTGAAATTGTTGATTTGAAAGCGAAATAAAAACAAATTGGAACAATTTCGTCTCTCACTTCCGCGGCCGGCCTATGAATTATGTCATCAGAGAAACCCGAGGTAATGGTGCCGATTATGTTGTCCATCTCTCTGAACTAAACTATCTCTAAAATATTTGTCTTAGAATTTCAATACTTAATTCATTCATAATTGCATCGAATCAAATTTAAGGTAAATATTGCATGCATTTCGATCGACTTATTCGTGATTTACGATATTTTGGCAGTACTAAACAAAATACTCTCCAAGACGTTGTCCAAGATGTTAAGCACATGATTAATTTCCTTGCAATTTACACCGCATAGCAAGGAATAGGGTTAAATTTGGTTTTCCAAATTTATTTAGTTGCAACATTTTCGGTTAGTAAGTTATAGTGAGGAAGCTCGTGGGACCTTATATCATAGTTGGCGAAATGCGGGTGCTTAATACACCTCTGACTACCCCGTCAGGGAGTACAGGCGGGAGCGTATGTATGTATGTAAACAAAATAACGAACTAATAATTCTGCATAAATCTTTTTCTTACCAAATACATTTTTCAGCCTGGTTACTATGGTTCAGAATTCATTCAATTTAGTATAAATATCCAAATATGAATGTTGAAGAATAAATAAAAAACAAATTAAGTTCTGTGTCATCGTCACGACTAGTTTGTATAGAATCGGAATTATTTTCGCTATTTTAATCTAATGTAGAAAGTTTAGTAACACCAGAATCGGCGCCAATGTTGGACATATTTATATGTATTTCTTTTTATCATCAAATCAATCTTTATGACAGCATAAATGACATTTCTAACTTTTATTTTTCCGTGTCACGAAGTTGTCAACAGTCTATATTTTACACACAGTAGTGACCGTCTTTGTCAACAGTAGGTAAGTATTTTTCGTAACGACTGCTTCGAATTCCAAATTCAAAAATCATTCATTCTGTATAGACCATTAAACGGAACTAATTAAACGTCAAAATTAAATATTATTATAGGTTAGTTTAGTACATGGACCACCCTGAGAATCTGAGAAGATTGCGGCAAGAAACTCAGCAGGCTTTTCTTTTATTTTTGGTATATTTACGATCATTTTTGTACATTTTGAGGTGGAGTCTTATTCCCTACTTCTTCCTTTATCGATTTATCTTGGTTTATTGCTACTAATTTTCGAGTCAATAATGTCGAAGGAAAAGTCAACACCGTGCTGCTGACCCTGTAGAAATTTTCTTCTTTCTTGAAGTGGTGATGGACTTAAGGTCTAAAACCCTCTGTGCCACCAGTGCCGAGGACAAATTAGTATTCCCACTGGCAGCACAAGAATTCACCATTGGATTAAAATTAAATTAAGTTAATTTCACTAAATTTCAAGTCAAGTCAAGTAAAAGGCAAGTCTACAAAGCATGTGCAGGGCAAGTAACTACTTTACGTCGGATAGACCACGTACTTGTCTGCCACATAAGTGGTATAAATAGCACATAAAATACGCACACACATTGATTTTATCATATTGAATTTCCCTTAATACAAAATCTAATAATAGCATAACCAATCCATTTATGATTTTCCCGTGAGATATCAATATCAGTGTGCAGGCAAATAGGTCAATTTATTAATAAATTTACCGTCGGATTTCCACTGCAGTTACTAAGCAGTTATCGATAGTTTTCCCACCACACTATCGAGATATATAGCTTGTCATGAAAACAGTATTAAAATGGCACACGGCCTGACTACATCACTACTAGTGGTCAACCAACCAAGGTACTTGTTACGTCAAATATTAAGTCTAAAAAGGTAAGAAATGGTTTTTGTAACCCAATGGTAGGAAATGGATCTTAGTTTAAGGTTACCAACGATTAGTAACCAATCAGTAAAATTACATAACAGTGGCGCTAACTTCTTCCTTTCAAGAATAAAATAAACAATTTAAATTTTTCGCCGTACCAAAACAGTGTGACAGCAGTATGAAGTACCAATATTTGTACAATAAAGTCAACAATAGAAACAAAACACTCGAACACAATACAATCGATATAAAATCGAAACAAAACACATCACTAATTGCGCGTGAGTTTAAGAAATTGACGCAACTCACCTTGGCAAACATAGACGACCAATCACGAACACATTCATATTTTGAGTAAGGCTTGATTAGTACATTAGAAAATGAATCAAAAAATGTTACTGCCACGATTTTAATTCAATATTTCTATTTACTACTTTAGATTTACAAGCACGATATGTTTATCATTGATTAATAAATTTAAGTAATCGTAAAAGAACAGTGCTGTTCTAAATTTACCTGTAAATACAAGTATCTAAGTATGTTTATCCGCATTTTAGAACCCATAATACATTACAATGGGTCTAGATGGCGTTGTAAAAAAAAACATAGCCTGTAAGAAAGTACCCACTTGACGACAAAAGGGGTCAATAACTAGGGACCGAAAATCCTAGGGGTGTTATAAACCTCTACCATACAAGAGTGGTGTATAGTGATATGATATTTAATATGTATGTATGTATGAATGTACAAAAAATATTTTTTTTCTAAAAGCACAATTATTGATTTATATTTCTTCCATTTTATAATTCTTCAAGTATCAATCCCAGTTTTTCCAAAATGATCACCCCTCACCATCATAATGTTAACGTTGCTCTTTCACGCCCACGGCAGCGACTGCCTACCCACCCTTCGTTGTCAATCAGGGCCCCGATTTTACTTATTGTCAATCATTGTCAAGCTACTGAGATTGTAAAAAAACACCGTTGCATTTATGGCGTTTAAGCATATTATGTAGGTACATAATACATCATATTCTGCCAAAGGACCGATGGCCGCTGAAGTAAACGAGTCCTGAAGTGGAGACCGCGAGAAGGCAAACGGAAGATGGGTAGCCCCATAGCCAGATGGATTGATGACCTAAAAAAGGTGACTGGGACAGTCTGGATGCAGAGGCCGGAGGATCGGAGCAGTGGCGAACATTAGGAGAGGTCTATGTCCAGAAGTGGACTGCAAAAGGCTAATGGATTGATTGATTGAAGCATATGGACATAAAGTAAACTCCATTGGTTGTTTTTTTAATCTTAATGAATCAAACCAATTGTTAACAATTAGTAGAATCGAGGTCCAGGACCTGTGTAACCAACTAACCTAACCAGTATTAGCAGGTGGCATTAGACAGGTGAGATCGATAAAAATATTGCTACTTTAAAACCATACTTTGAAGCCGCTGTAGCCTAGTGGTATGGGTAATGGACTGCTGAGACGATGTCTCGGGTTCGATCCCAGGTTACCATGGCACACACCAATGACTTTTCGATACTTTTCGAAGTTATGTGTGTATTTATCGCATGGTTTATAAGTGCCCGGTTAATGGCAATAGGCTCACCACCTTTTACATTGGGACCTAAACATGAACTGGCGAAATGTGGGTGGTAGCACCTCTGCCTACCCCTTCGGGGATAAAAGCGTGAGTTTATGTTATGTTATGTTTAAAACCATGTGGTGAGGTTTGTATCAGTAGTATTAGTACAAATATCATAATATCATCTGTTTGCACAGCGGTAAGGACATTAAAAAATATAATAATACTATTATTTGTAAAGAATTTTAAAAATGTACATTATCTATTAACACGGGCGTAGTTGCTTGCAAAATTTTAATGTATTTTAATGTGGCAACAATCACTTTTAATTGCTAAAAGTGATTGTGTTGGTAAGTAGTTGTACATTAAGCGCATTTTGACCTTCAAAAACAAAAGCGATGAAAAATCGTCCGTCACAGATGAGAAAAAATTAAATTATTTTGTATAATAAAATAGGCACGAAAGCTTCGCCCAAATAATAAGATCAAGAATTAAGTTATTACATGGCCGAAGCATAAAAGGATGATTTATCAAAGGAAAGAAATATATTGAAATTTTGGCGGTACATGCTTTTTTATATTGCAAGTATTAACTTACAAAGACAGGATCTTTGAGAATTTTACCTGCTCCTGGTTAACGAATAAAGTACGGGTACTGCAGGTATGACGGTGCCTTTTGCAAATTTTACCCCTAAAAGTATAAACCCATGAAAGTCAGGACGGACCGCTAGCAAACAATACGAGTATTGTCAATTGTTTATATTGTCTTGGTAATGCTTTGCATGTTTTGCAAGTCTGACATTTATTAAAAAGCAAATATTACGTATGATTATAAAACAAAACTAAATATAAAGACGGATATCCGATTGACATAATTTACTTTTTATCGATATGCACCTGTTGAAATGTAACGGCACTTCACTAAATTCGAATTTTAAAATTTTAAACAGGTTAGGTACAAACAAAGCATATCTAAGTTCCCAGTAGTGACGTCACCTCTTCACAGTTATGGAAGCCTGGTAACCGGCCGACGGTGACTCAATAACGGTCAATTAATATATTTTTGCTGCCCATCCGTTCTGCGCAGTAGTTATGGGCTATGACCACCATGCACCACAAGATTGTTATATGCCGTTGTGTCTAATTATAATACTCGTTCCAACTTTGTATGGAAAAAGTCATAGAAAAATCTATAAGTTATATTTTTTCCCTAATCGGACTCGGAGTTACGAGTTATGTAGGAAAAATTAAATAAAAACCTGTAGAGTCCAAACATCACTAAACGAAAATCTAAACTATCCGGAGAGGTACTCAAAAGTTTTGTGAATAGACCAAAAAAAGTCCACTGAGTTTCTTGCCGGAGTCGCGTTTAAACCCGGTGGGTTCATTTTCAAACTAACCTATATTAAATATAAATTTTGACGTTTTTTAAGTGGCGTTTAATGGTCTTTTGAATAATTTATTTATTTTAACAAAATAATTGTACAAAAGCGGACATAATGCCATGGGCATTTGGAATTTGGAATTCGAATGAAATTCAAATTTCAGCCAATGTTGAATTTCACGCTTGTTCTTCCAATATGTGATGAATTTTTAACCCTTCATTCACCCTCAAAAGGGTAACATTCTATAAAACATCCTTACACGTATTTCTGAGTTATTGTACATTGGTCATAAAGTTAATTAACCCAAAAATAAGTATCTCGTGATAAACGCGATTGGTTCGTGATTATGCTTAGTTTAGGTCTTGCATTTTAGATGAGACTATGTAATTAAACTGTCCTGGAATGTTGGAATTCATTAAAGCGCCAGTAGTTTAATGGTTAAAGGAGACGGTCTCGAGAGGTCCCGGGTTCGAATTCTTAATATTACACTACCAGACCTACTCCTTACACTAGTAGTACTTTCTTACTAATATTTAAAAAAAAATACAATTGAAAAATAATCACTGAAAAAACCCACCGTCTGATATTCTCCAAGACGTTAATTGGTAGTGCTTGTGCGGCTAAGCACGTAATTAATTTCCTTGCGGTTTACACCGCATAGCAAGGAATCGGGTCAACAATTTTTAAGTTATTTAGCTGCAACATTTTCGCTTAGAAATTTATTTTCGGCATACCCATTTTTTTACAAAGTGCCCGATTGACGGTAATAGGCTAGCCAGCTCTATTACGTGGGACCGAAAATCATAGTTGGCCGGATTACTGGCGTGAGTGATTATGTATGTATGTATGAAAAATAATCAGCCAAATGCGAGTCTGACTAAAGTACGAAGGGTTCCGTAATATATAGTCATTTATAAAATCACGTTTGCTGTATGGCCCTTAGGCAATTCTTGTGTAATATATAATTATCGTGTCTGTGCCTCGTCGAAGTACATTAAACACAATAGGTATTATGAGGGCAATCGTACATAATAGGTATTAAACAACATTTTAATAATATCAAAATGTATGTACGTGATATAATTGCGGTCAAGTTTGGTACCTAACACAATCAGTTGGCAACCGACATTATATTTTCAAACGAACCTGTACTTAACATAACATAAAATCACGCCTGTATCCTCGAAGGGGTAGGCAGAGGTATACATAATTGATAATGATAACACTTGTACTTCGCCACTGTATTTATTTTTGTAGCTATCCGGTTTGTAAATTTCTGTACTAACTGTCAATGTAACAATACCATCGAGCTTAGCTGGAGGGGTTAAAGGACATTTTAATTTCGGTTGCTAATATTCTTAATATAAAAAGATACACGATACGATATAGATGTAGGCGTTACCTGGCGGAAATCCATTACAAAAGGTTTATATTGGGGGAGGGAGGAGGGCCCACCGCTCACCCGCGGTTCAACACTCCAACAATATATATTGGAATGTCAAACCACCCTCTTCAAAGTAAGAAAACAAAAAATCTTACCAGAGAGGAGATGTTTACCATGCAGTATTCCGCTAATGCGAAGGCCTCGTGTAGAGGCGAAACACGTGTCGAAGTTTAAGTCCTTCGCATTAGCGGAATACTGCATGGTAAACATCTCCTCTCTGGTAAGATTTTTTGTTTTCTTACTTTGAAGAGGGTGGTTTGACATTCCAATATATATTGTTGGAGTGTTGAACCGCGGGTGAGCGGTGGGCCCTCCTCCCTCCCCCAATATAAACCTTTTTTAAAAAGATACAGAAAAATCGTAGAACTTAACTACAGCGTCACTGCCGGGTTCAATAGTGGTTTTAAATCACCAATCTCCAATTCACTACCGAGGGTGAATTAGGGGTTAAAAGTACTTTTAGGTTAGTAACTAGTTATCTGAACCCTACCTGACGTTGAATTGTGGTTATAAAACTTGTTGTACATACACGTGCTACATCGACAGGTTATACAGATAATAAAAGTATCTATTAATAATAATATAAATACAATCAAATAATAACTTCAGACAACATTATGCCAGTATTAATTACCTATACACACTATTAATTATTACAAATTGAAACTAGATTCGTTGGTGATTGCTAAATAACCGCTTTATGCCTTTCGCGGTAAAACAAGGTCGCTAGAAGCGTGCACCTCGTCGTGAGTGAAAGTGGACGCCATCTTGATTTTTGTGCCTTAATAAAAAATCGACATTTGTGGTGTTTTCCATTAGAAAATGTGGTTGTCGCGAGAGAATTTTACTGAGAGATTACAATAGACAATTGTATCATGAAATACCTTTGCAGTTGGGGAAGGTTGTGAGGGGTTTTACTGTAATAAGATATGACAACTGGGGTGATTACGGGGTTTAAGGAAACGTGACGTAACTTTATTGTGTTTATATTTAACTTCAGATGTTAAATCATTCTTTTTTAGAGTTCCGTACCTAAAGGGTAAGAAATAACCCTATAACTAATAATACTCGTTTGCTTGCCTGTCTGTCTGTTACTAGGCTGTATACCGTGAACCATGATAGCTAGACAGTTGAATATACTTGTTTAACGGCCATATTTATTTGTTTGTACTTATACCTAAACATTCAAAAGAGAAGGGTGTCCGCTGAGCATATGCTACTAACACCAAATGTTAATTAAATCCGAGTAAGTAGGTGACTACTTTTATTCGTAAGAGGTGAATTGAAGTGATATGAAAAGATAATATGAGTAATAAAAGTTGACTACGAAAAATTATAACTGCGAAAGTCATGGCGGATGTATGTTACTCTTGGTGAAGGAAGAGGCTGAAAGGACCTGTGCCCTTAGCAGGAAATACTATCGAATTTGTAATATAAAAATATCGAGAGAGCGGAGCATTACAATAATAGGCAGCTTGCCTACTGTTAATCCGTATTTGCATGAAACCCGCCAATCGCAAAGCTCCGTTCTTTGCATATATTTTGTCACGATAAATAACAAACGTGAGCGAAGCGGCGGTCAACAACTAGTAATAAATATTAACAAAATGTGTGCAAAGATTAAACACGAGTAATTTAATCCTATTTGCTTTCGTGTAAGCCGACTTGTCCTTGCTTTGGTGAAGACAGTTGTCCTCTATACATACATAAGAATATATTAAGTACTTATTGATATACATTAGATATCTACGCACGTGATAATATTATATACCAGCTTTGTGTTCGAATAAATTCGTAAAAAAACACTGAAGGCCATTCTGGTTTTAAAAAAACTGTAGTATTGTGTTACAAAAATACTTAATAGGCCTATCCGTGAATATTAATAAGCAGGTCTCATGAAATTATACTGTCCTTTTTTGCTGAGTGATGAATTTCTCAAGTAAATTTCAAACCCAAAATGCACCCTCTAAAGGAGGTGAAATTTTGAGAAACGCTGATTACATTTTTTTTTATTGTGATAACCCGATACAAGGCTAAATAATTAAAAACTTTAAAACAGTTTTTTTTACTTTACGCGTGCTAAACCCTAAAATAATTTAGACCATTCGGCTGCCCATTTGACATCATAAATCACACCTTTTGGAGTATAAAAATTTTAGAAAATTTTATTTCAAGCAACATTGTAATTACCATTTATCGTATAAAATCGAAAATGAACGAGATATTGAATAAACAAAAATACCCTTCGAAAATCAAGATGGCGAATAATACCACGCAAAATGAAATTCACATTGCAAGTGATCAATGAATTCTGAAAGAAAATTGCCATCATGGTTTTTTTTTCTAGATATTCCATTTTATTGAGCTAATTCTACTGGCTTATAATCATCACATATTTATTATGTAAAACCTAGTAATTTTGACAGTAATTGACTAGGAAGCCAGCAATTTAAAGAGGTTATATTTATCTTATCTATGTACTTACTGTGACTGTGTTTGTTATATCCTGTATTTCATCCTCCAATGACACACCTTTGATACACTCACCTGAAGACAAAAACGAACTAGATTAGAACACTGCACATCACTTTAATACACTGCTAGCCTAGTACCCGATGTTATCAAAAGTTATGAATTTCGTCTAAATTAAATCTGTTGAAGTATCGGTAGCTAAGTAAGTAGTGGTCAAGGAGTTAGCCTCACGATCAGGACGTCCCGGCTACAAATCCTGACATATCGAACTCACTCTTAACACAAGCTTAGCTTAAGAAGTCATGAACCGTGTGAATCTGAAGAGAAAAGCCGGATCATGACCTCGGCCTCGAATGCAATTAGGAAAACACGTCTCAAACATGATGATGATGACAGTTTAACAGCATTAAGTAGTATTTCTACTGACCGGTGTCATCATTATTAGTTACAGAGTTAATATCCAAGCTCTTCTTCTTCAGATACCAGTGAGCAACAACGGACAAAAATATGTTGTTCGGTACTCGCTTTCCCCAAAAGTCACTTAACCACTTATACACTTTTATAAAACAGGGTAACGAAATAGACGTCATGCTTACTCCGAATACTTTTAAAAATGAAATATTTTCTAAGTCTCAAAGCACCCTTAACAGCAATAAAAAAAAACAATACATTCCATAAATGACCTGTGCGAAAAAATGTATAGTGCAAGCTTACGATTGTAGAATGCAGTACCTGGGCCAATTGTGTCTGACTATTGAGTATTGACTATCTCAAAAACAATAAACCTATACCGGCTAGTACAAAAAAAAAAATATGCTTTTGCCCGAGTGTCATTATGATATTTCTATTTCCGTAGACAATTTGTATTCCATTGTTCCAAAAATGGCTGAACGATAATAGACAAATTCCACCCTTTTTTTATGACGCTGGACAGTGACTCTCAAGCTGTGGTCCGCTAATCCCGAGGGGGCCACTGGGTTATCTATCATTAGAAAAAAAATATACTAGTGTAATACGATTTGAGGTAGTTATAGTAAAGTACTATCAACCCAAATATCACTTACGTGTATGAAAAAAAAACCAGCATTAACTTCTTCACCCTACACCCTAAGAAAAAGAAATATGTTTTTTAAAATAAATCTACTTTGTTATTTTTAATGACAAAGTATTTATTTTGTATTGTTGAGCCTATTGTCGTATTACGTCGTCGTATTTATCTGAGACTGAATCTGGACTGTATATATCTGTCTGATGTTAAACAGCCTTATCCTTCAGTCGCCTTGTACTACACCGCAAGGGAAAAGATGAGGTCCCCGAAATTCTACTCTGCCGGGAATCTATTTTTAGGGTAAAAATAATATGTATAATGAATTTAATTGAAGAAATTGCCCCATAATTCTTATAAGGGGTCTTTGAATTTGTGCTGCATTTGTGGGGTTCGTAAACTGAATAAGATTAAGAAACGCTGCACTAGGATAATGACAAAGAAAGAGACGGGCAGTCAGCTGATAAGCTGTTACCTGTAAAAGTATTTGTTAACAGTCGTTCTTTCTCTTTTCAATATATTCTATGATGTAGTAACGCATACAGATTATATATATTTATAGCCGCGGTAGCCTAGTGGTATTGGTAATGGACTGCTGAGACGAGGTCTCGAGTTCGATCCCAGGTTTACCATGGCACACACCAATGACTTTTCGATGCTTTTCGAAGTTATGCGTGTATTTATCGCAGGTTTAAAAGTGCCTCGGAGAGCACTTTAAGCCGTCTCGGTCCCGGTTGCCATACAAACATCTATGGCAGTCGTTACGGGTAGTTGGAGCCCTCAAAAGTTCAACCAGCCTAACTTGGAACTTCGATATCGCCATCGGTCAATAGTCCATTGGTTGTGGAGGTCAGATGCAGTCGCTTCAGGGAAAATATCGAAGTTCAGCCGCATCACAGTTAGACTGGAAAGCCGACCCCAACTGAGTTGGGAAAAGGTTCAGGGAATGATGATGAGTAACGCATACGCGGAGGCGGGGGCACTGGTTGCAATAAACCCCCCGCATCCCAACCCAGAACGTCATTACTCCTGACAGTACACAAAATTCATAACTCCAATATACGATATTTTCGGGAACGTATGGTATAGGTGCGCTATACAATCGATATTGATACGGCCACCATGTTTCAGACTGCACCACTGCTTACCATCAGGCGAGGCGCAGTTAATTTGACGACTAAATTATAAAAAAATCTACTTACAATCGGCACAACAGACCAGAGTGCTACTCGCTGTTATACATATAGGTCTCTCTCATCCCTTATATTAAGTGTATAGGGGAGACCTATATATCAGCAAGTAGCCATCTTTACATCAGCCCACAAGCTAAATCTGATTTTATTGTACTTCGATATAGCCATCCTACAAAATAGAAAAAAAAACCAACACATCTATAATCTATACAATATGCCTACAAAAACAACTTATTCCGGTTTGTCTTTGGGGTCAACTATCAAACGAATAAGCAAGTACCGTAAACCATTCACAACTTATGCGAGCCTAGTAATTTTGATATGTTTATATGTATAAGCTTATACATAATTTTAGTTTTTTTATATAAGTAATGCCTCTGAGGCGTGGCGGTAGGGAACGCGACTGCTACGCAGGAGGCTCGAGTTCGATCCTTGCGCAATGCAAATATTTGTATGCATGAATATGCTAATTTGCACTTATATGTTTATATAATCTCTTCCCGCCGCCATATTGGATCCCGTCATGTGCCGAGCAGATCTCGACACCATACAAACATATAACAGGTGAAAGGTTCCAGCCCTTTGTCGTCTGAACGTTGACCTAGGTCTGGCTAGACCGTGTCTAGACGCCACCCCAGACCTCCCCAGTCTAGTCGGGAATTAAAATTGAAATTGTCAAATCAAAATTTATAAGGATATAGGAAAAGCAAGATCTTTGATATTACTTTGTCAATTTTTTAATGTTTGACTTGTAAATGTAAATGAAATATTGAGAAGTAAATGACTGTCGCGGTATGGACATACTATGAGAAGAAGTTTAGTGATAGTAATATTGTTAAAAAAAAGGTCCAAAAGTATGAATGTAGAGGGCTTTAGGAGCAGGTATACCCAAGAAAAGAAGATTGGATTGTGTGAAAAAAGATAATGGCAAAGAAGGGAGAGATTGAGATTTTTTTTATTTATGGCACGACAATTTGACTTCACCTCGCCTGATGTTAAGCTGCAGGCAAAGTCTCATGATAGAGGGTCACCATTGCAAACACGTACAGTGCTACAATGGTGGCGCTCAGCTTGACGGCCTCATCAGATGCTTTTTCACGCTCCAGTTAAAGGATCCGGGACTGTAGGAAGAATGGAACATGTGGGCTGGTAAGGAAGTCCAAGATTGGAAGATGTGAAGGCTTGGATGTGGCTTCGTGGCTTAGCGGTCAGTTTCCTTCTTCCTACAGTCCCGGGTCCTTTAAGTGGGGAGTGAAAAAGCATCTGATGAGGCCGTCAAGCTGAGCGCTACCATTGTAGCACTGAACGTGTTTGTAATAGTGGCCCTCTTTCCTGAACCTTCGCTTTCAGCTCACCATCAGGCGAAGTGAAGTTAAATTGACGTGTCCCAGATAAAAAAAACCCTTACGGGTTAAGTATCTATTTCCATATTGTCACATAATGACAATAGTAATCACAAGTTTCTTAAAATTACATATTTACGCAGTTGTTCAAAACTTAAAGGTCATATTAAATATCATTAATATATTAACAAGGTTATGTTTTAAATATGTTAAGTTTCGTATAAAATCATTGCACAGTATAAAACAAAGTCGCTGAACGATGTCTGTTTGTCCCTATATATGCTTATATCTTCAAAACTACGCAACACATTTCGATGCGGATTTTTTTAATAGATAGAGTGATTCAAGAGGTACGTTTTCATATAAATAACATCACGTTACGACCAACAGGAGCGGAGCAGGAATGAAAAATGTTGCGAAAACGGGGGGCGATATCATTTTTGCCGCCGTCTAAGTAGCTAGTTGAAGTTGATTAATACGTGTATAATGGCTATTGTTATATTGTACTAGGAGCGCATCATAATATGAAGGTGTCGATACGTTGTTTGAAAAAATACTTTGCGTATCAACACTTCCTGTACCTCCTATGTTCTATGATTGCCTGGTACCGCGTTTACAGACGCCCCCAGATTTCTTTGGGGGAGGGTATTGGTGATAGGTCATACCCAGCCCAGATTCTCTTTGGGGAGGGTTTTTGAGAACGAATGACGAGTGAGACACACCTCCAGGCTCTGATTCTAATAAAGTCAACCATAGTTAAACCTAAGATTACTACTTTTCATTTTATTTTGAACTTTAGGACAGTGTTCATAAAGGCGAAAATTCAATGGCAGTTTTTATAATAAACAGTGGTTTCACAAGTAAAATTGGGGTCCTGGTATAACTAACGTTTATAGGCGTTCACAGATTTTTCTGGTGAGGCAGTATGGTTTTCAAGTTTTACTACCCGCGAAGGAGTAGGGTAAGAGTTTACCCGCAATGGGAATCGAACAATGAAAACTATGAGATTAGCTGTCAGTTTTTAGCAATTTTATTATTAAATTTTAATTATGCCTATTAAAACGCCTTGGCGATGAAACCAATGTAAAATAATAATGATAAGTTTATTAATTAAAATTAAAAAAAAAAGAATTACAATAATTTTAATTGGTATATTATGATTTGATAACTTATTTTATATTTTGATCACGTAGGTACAACCTTTAACAAAATCTAAACCTACCAAAAAAATTATTTTTTATTAAAAAAAAAACTTACTAGTACTAAATAAACAGAACATTTTAACACTAAGAAAATATCACAATATTCACAGATTCACATTTAAAAATTAACCACAATCAATATTATATCACAGACACATGCGTTTACGTTAAAAAAACATAACTTTTGAGCTCTCCGACCACATGTCCGCACTTCGCGGAATCTGAGTTAAAACTAAACAATGTTGCACTTTCGGCGTCTAGACGAAAAGTGGAAGGGGTTTGTTTAGTACCTATAAGGTCTATGCACTAGCGAAAAAGTTTATCTGTCTAAAGAACGGTCAAATACCCTCGATTTGAATGAAAGAGTACCGACAACAAGCAACAAGTGAATTATTATGTTTATGAACGAAATAATTAGAACTAGCTGACCCGCGTAACTTCGTCTGCGTCACATTTTTCATTCCTGCTCCGCACCTGTTGGTCGTAGCATGATGTTACATACATATAAACCTTCCTCTTTAACCATTCTATCTATAAAAATAACCGCATCAAAATCCGTTGCGTAGTTTAAAAGATTTAAGCATACAAAGGGACATATGGACATGAAAAATAGGCACAGAGAACGCGACTTTGTTTTATACTATGTAGTGATGGAAAATAGAGAGGTAACTTCAAAAGATGACAGTTTTCCAGTAATTTTTTTATTTTGATGAAATGGCAATGATTGTGAAGATAAATAATATTGGGAAAGGGCAAGAAAATGCTGATAGGAATTTGCCATAATAAGTTTATGAGATGCGAAGGGCGAAGGACCGGGAGTATAAACTTCAAGCTTGTAAATCCCAAAAAGGTTAAGACAATTTCGATAACTACGGTTTTCAGTTTAACTTAATAAGGTGAGCTTATTGCCGTCAACCGGGAACTTTATCAGAGTATTAAATGTCGAATGGTCAGAGGATTATGTTTATACACGCAAAAAGGCAGCCCAAGATTCGATTATAAAATCAGGCAAAGATTTTTTTATTTCAATCTTGATTTTACATACGCTCGTAATAAAAAAATACCCAATGCTGTTAAGTGGTTATGTATTCCAGCCTCCATGAAGCTCCTAAGATCTTGCTACCAGAAAACTTGCCCATTCCAGAAAATTCCCCGTTTCAGCCTTTACCTGGGACCTGGGACATGTTATTAGTTTTGTTGATTTTTGGTGGCAAAATCTGGACGACTAAAAACGCCTCTGACGACCCTATCAGGAATATAAAAAGAAATGAGAAGGTATTAGGGCATCAGAAAAGAAATAGAATGAATTCCTTCCTTTTCTCCATATTCTGAAGTATTTTACTTCTCTGCAAAAATGTTCTCCTAGTACATCATGATACAGAATTGGACATTCGACCTGACTAGCACTCATCTCCAATGAGTTATCTAATACACGAAAACGTATTAGGGTATCAGAAAAGAAAGATAGAAATTCCTTTTTTTACTTCAGTATTCCACTTTCCTGTAAACATGTTCGCCTAGTACATCATGACGCAGATCTCCAATGAGTCAAAGTACCGACTGAATAACAGGAATTACCCAGATTAGATGTTTTTTCGACATTTGTTTCCTGAAAACCGACGATGACTCAGAAATGAGGACAAATTAGGAATTTTTAGAGGCAACACTCACTCTTTACAATTTTAGGTAAGTTCATAACAGTACAAAATACAAATTATTAATATACATCATCATTCACTGAGCCTATTCCCAACTCAGTTGGGTCGGGTTTCTAGTCTAACTAAGATGCAGCTGAACTTCGATATTTTCCGTGAAGCAACTGCCATCGGCCCTCCACAACCAAATTGGCAATATCGAAGTTCTGTAGTTAGGCTAGTCGGACTTTTGAGGGCTCCAACTACCCGTAACGACTGCCATACATTTTATGGCTATAAGCACGACCAGATCAGTGCAAATAGCCATATTTATGCATACAAATATTTGCACTGAGCGAGAATCGAACCCGCGCCACTTGCGTAGCAGTAGCGTTCACTACCGCCACGCCACAGAGGCTATTATTATTATACATATATGTACATATAATATACCTTTTTACTTTTTTTCCTTTCTTTCAACATCTAATGAGGCCGTTAAGCTCAGCGCCACCATTGTAACACTGTACGTGTTTGTAATGGTGACTCTTACCTCAGACTTTGCATTCAACTTACCATCAGACGAGGTGAAATCAAATTAACGTGTCTAAATAACAGCTCATAGCAAAATTATATACCTCTTTTTTAGAGCTCCGTATTCAAAGTGTCAAAATTGAACCCTATTTATTAAGACTTCACTGTCTGTTCGTTTGTCTGTTACCTACATCTCATGAACCATTATTAGCTAGTTGAATCTGTACTAAAAACAGATTAGTACGGAACCCTTCGCGCGCGTCGCCGTCTCACACTTTGCCGGTTTATCACAAATTACTTTTTATTCTTAAAAAGCCGCGGTAGCCTAGTGGTATGGGTATTGGACTGCTGAGACGAGGTCTCGGGTTCGATCCCAGGTTTACCATGGCACACACCAATGACTTCGATGCTTTTCGAAGTTATGTGTGTTTAGTGCCCGGTTAATGGCAATAGGCTCACCACCTATTAAATTGGGACCTAAACATAAACTGGCGAAATGTGGGTGCTAGCACCTCTGCCTATCCCTTCGGGAATAAAGGCGTGAGTTTATGTTACGTTATGTTATGTTTTATTCTTTTAAGGCTCATTCAATAACCCTTTGAATTAATTAATGAAACGTTAATGACTAATTTATACAAGGTTGAGGGACTCATACGATTCATATATGTGAATGAGGTTAGGTTAGGTCAAGTCCAAAAGAGTATATTATGCGACCTTGGGAATCGAACTCCGTATAGCCGTAAAAGCTTGAGAGGGTGCGATGACCTGGGGTTATGCTGAGCCTACGTGAAATTTCTCTCTAAGTATAAAATGTTATAGTTTAAAAAAAAAGTGTTCGTGGGACGAACCCATTGGTCCCTTGAAATTCGTACACTGTGCCCACTCGTCACCTCAAATATTTTATGCTTAAACTCGTCTCCTGGTATTGTTTTGCTATCTATACAACACGTCAACTACATCCATGGTTTAACTAGCTTGTGTTATGGTTTCTAGAATGTGGATAAACATACTTAGGTAGGTAGTTATTTGTAAATACATACATATTATACATAGCAACACCCTGACTACTGTAAATATTCATGCCCACAAATATTTGCACTGAGCGGGAATCGAACCCACCCATCTATAATTTAACCCTATCCCTTTTTCTACATCCTATAAACAAGATTCTAAACTCATTACTTATAAAATGAATATGTAATACCAGCTCAAAAAAATTATGTCCATTTTGAATCATCCAATCATTTCCACTTAGTATGTACGAGAGTTGATCAACCGGGGCATCGACCCGAGTGTGACGACCGGGTCCCACCGTGGCCTTGCAACGGGTATTGCACTTTTGTTTACACCATATATATATATACAGGTGAAATTAGTTTGCACGTGGTACTTTAAAATATAACAGTAGTCATCTTGGTGAGCCTCGTTCCCGAGACTTTGCTTAGCTTACCATCAGGCGGGGTGAAGTTAAATTGACGTGTCCTAAATAAAGACAAAAAATCTTCTTCTGTGGAATCGATCATATTTTTGAGTTGATATCGTGGTGTGGTAATTAGTTTCACGGCAGCGCCGCTACTCGCGGAGAGGGCTCAAGCATAGGTTTCGCTTTTCAGGAGGGCTAACTACGTCCCTTCCTGTTACCACTATTAAATATAAGAAACGCAAGAGGCACGGGTTCAATTCCCACTTAATGCAAATATTTATGTGCGTTTTCGGTAGTGAGTAGGGTAGCCAGAGCTCACTGCAGAGGAACAACTCTTCTAACCTTCCCACAGTCCCCCCTACCGTCGGTCAGAAACAGCCGGGGAGGTTATGTCGGACTCGAACCGACTAAAACGCACGCCGTCTTTGGGTCCTTAGTTGCCGGAGGTGAGATAGTAGGTAAGTAACATATCCCTCGCACCCCGGCAGACCCCGGCCATCTCTTTCGAGATAACCGCCTTGAGGTGTAGGGACCACGGTGTCCCAGTCTATCTCCCGAATGTGGGTAGGCGTATTTTTGCTAGGGGACAGGCGGCCACCCTTCACCCCCAGGCACGCCCCTACCGTCTACCTGGTTAGCAGCACGCCCCTGGTGTTTAAAACGTCCATAGGCCACGGTAATCACTTGCCATCAAAATTCATAAATAATTTCTTCTGTATATACTATGATGACGACCTTCGTGGTGTGGCGGTAGCGAACGCGTCTGCTACGCAGGAGGCACGGGTTCGATTCCTGCTCAGTTCAAAATATTTGTGTGTACCTAAGAATAATATGAATATTTGTATTGGTCTGGGTGTTTGTATGTATACATTTATCCGCATTCTAGAACTCATTCATAACAGGCTAGTTGTGCTATGCTATGGTCTAGAAAGGCATTGTGTAGATTGTCCTAGAATATGTATATATTTATATTAAACGGCACTTACAAAACGTCAAAATTAAAAATATATTTTAAATATACTTAGCGGTTCAAAACGCGGCCCGGGCCTGAGAAGATTCCGAAAAAAGTTACCAGGTCAACTTCAGACCGTGTGCTTGTCTGCCACCTTAATAGTATAAAAAAAAACTAAATCATATTAATAAGTCTGC
Source organism: Pelosia muscerda (assembly GCA_963691645.1). Lineage (NCBI taxonomy): Eukaryota > Metazoa > Arthropoda > Insecta > Lepidoptera > Erebidae > Pelosia > Pelosia muscerda. The sequence continues at coordinate 749,110 of OY829126.1, read as the reverse complement.
GTAGGCAGCTTAAACCAAGTCCATTCAGTTCTGTACCAAAAAAAAACTTAGCCAAAAAAATTTGACTGACGGCTTTCAACCTTGAACTTCTCGTAGGACAAATGGCCGAATGACGCAGTTGTATTGTAAATATAGAATCGGGTCTTGTTGTTATGCTCAGCAGGTGATAATGGCCTTTGGGATGTAGATCAGACAAGGTGACTCTTGGTCTCTGCCGCACCATTAAGTCTTGGAATTCCTTACCGGCGCACGTGTTTCCTTCTTCCTACAGTCCCGGGTCCTTTAAGCGGGGCGTGAAAAAGCATCTGATGAGGCCGTCAAGCTGAGCGCCACCATTATAACACGTGTGTGTAATGGTGACACTTTCCTAAGACGTCTTCATCTTACCATCAGGCGAGGTGAAGTCATATTTCACGTGTAAAAAGAAGCTACTTTCATTTCTTTAACCAAAATCATAATTCGAGTCAATATTCCAGCTGCGTTTAATAATAAGTTAAGCTACCTAAGCGCGATTGCAATTTGGATGGGTGACCGCTTAATAGACGTATGAACCAGTATTTTTAGTAACTTTTTTTATTACTCATCATTATTATCTTTGCATTAATACCGGTAGTTGTACGGCTCTACTCGATTCTCTACTTGCCTCTCTATACTACTTCTCCTTGCTGTAATTACAACGGAAATAGTTAGCGATATTAGCGCCAATGTATAGAAATCTACCGGATCCATTGCGATTTATGATTATTGCTCACCTTTTTTGAATGGTAGCTTGATGATATATACTCTATGTCACTCCTGGATATTGTAGCTTTTTATAGGTGAAAGAATTATTGAAATCGGTCCAGTAGTTTCGGAGCATATTCGTTATAAACAAAAAAAACAAATCTTTCTTTAAAATATTAGTCTAGATGAAATGAAATAAATGAAATAATAACAAATTCTCGCAGTACATATCGAAATATCTCCAATTGTTGACAACAAGCGATATTATCATAGCATTGTACACTTGTACAGCATCTGTTTATAAATATGCGTCGTTAAATTATTCTGCGAATGCCGATACGCATAACAGAGATATAGTTTCTTGAGAGTAATGTTTGCATATAGTTTCCACCATTTCTTCCAGTTCCTAAAGTTTGCTAACATCTGAATTTGGCTCTAAATACTTCTAGCGACTCCATCGTACCTCCAAACCTTAGAAGAAATATTGTTCCAGAGCCTAGTCCGTTGTTTAGCAGATGTATTTTTATTGGAGATTCCTTAGATTGAAGTCATCTGACAGAGAACAGTAAGCAAGCTGGAGTGGCAGTGGGCAGGCCACGTAGGAAGGAAAGATTTTGGAGCAAATGAAAGTGGGACGAACGGGATGCAGAAGGCGTAGGAGCTATTTTCAGCACTGGGCTATGATTGATTGACTCGGATCTTAAGGATACCCCTTTGTTATAACTGCCACTTAAAACTACAATATAAAAACTGTGATGACGTAATCCAACGTATAGCAGACAAGTTGGCGACCGCCATTGTTTATTTTTTTTTCTAAACGCGTCCTTCTAAACTTGATTTCAGCACAACAAAAGACTTGAAAGTACTAGGCGTACATAAATGCGAGAAGTTTTCATAATAAAGTATTGTCACGCGTGAAATCATCATAAATGTTAATATTCGGGCAGGTCACTTTTTATGTAACGAACAAGAATAGACCTTAAAAAGAACAAGCATAAAATTCAAATTTCAATACCGTCGTAGTTTTCGTTTTACATAATTATGTATCTTGATAGGAATTTCAAATTCTTAAAAAAAAAAACAGAATTTTAAATCTGGAGTTGAGTTAATACACCATTTTAATGTGCTGTGCGCCTGGTACTGAATACAGTTGCCATCACCCAGGGTTCTCCGGAAACCTTCCTATAGTTCCTACGAGAATAGGAGAATTTATGTTAAACATTAGATGGTGAAGCATGGTTTAAGAAATGTGGGCAATTTTATACCATTTAGGTAGCAGATAAGCTCACGGCCCACCTGTTGGCAAGGGGGTCACACTCGTGCGCAACTTCTCATACTTCTTGCAGAAGTCTAATAGAATTGCAGTTACTTGGTAAAACCACAAGACGAATCATTCCACAGCTTGAGCGTGCGCGGGATGAATTTCACATAATCTTTGGTGATTTCTGTGATGAATTCAAGTGATGAATCTATTTGGTGATGACAGCTCAGATGCTGTATGCGATAACCGCTTTCCATACGGCAGGTGTGTAATTATTAGCCACTTTATAATACTATTAAAATATAATTACATAATAAACCGTGGTGAATATACCCGCACGTGTAGAGATCTACACGCCCGCGAGTGAGGTTACGTAGCTGTGACGTCACAAGAAGTGTTTAAATCGAATTCGAATACCGTTTCAAACTATTGATTAATATTCATTCAATATCAATAATGATTGGTATACATTTATTTATTGAAGCTACTCGAAAATATTCACATATATTGAAGGGAGCGAACACTCGAAGGAATAGGCAGAGGTGTATTAACATAACACCCATATTTCGCCAAGCTTATTGTCGTGAAGTGGACATTTTATAATGGCTTGTTTATAATTTGTTGTCGAATGGAGAACTAGAACATTTTGAATTGAGAACCGGGGCGCTCGTTCCAAGTTCAAAATTCAAAATTCATTCCCGCCGTCACCCAACAACCGCAAGAATTTTTTTTTTTTGACGAACTTAGGATATCTATACATAGATGTAATTTATTTTTCAATAAGTAATTATAAAAAAGGGTAAGTCAGATAGCTCTAAAGTCCCGCTATGCACTATATAAACACAATATCCCGAAGCAACTGAGTGAAATTCGCTATGAACGGGTTGAAAAAACTGTTCAAGAGGTCACTGAGCTCGCGGACCCGTAGGGATGTGACGTTTCGAACTAAAATTATAGTGAGGTGCAGCGGTCGATAAGTCGTGAATTATTTATCGATAGCAAGCCCGTTCAAATAGGTCATTTATTTTTTGTCGTGAAACTAAATCGTAGTTTTTTTTTATATACAGATTGTTTAAAATGTATATTGGTAATGTGAAGATGTGATATTTTTCACCTAAGAAAATAATTGCGTTGCATAACGATAGTTATAATTTTTTTTCTAATATAGTCAAGCCAGTTATTTCTGAGGATGTGATGTATTTGTATATGTCTGATGGTACAGAAAAACATTAGCAGTACTAATATATTATATACTAATTAGGAATGACAATTCTAAATTTTATAATTTATTTTGTGTGTAAATGAGACAACATTAAGCAAACTGCAACTTTTATTACATTTTTGAAAAGTGACAGCTGTAAAAAGTACCTAATACAATATTTATCATCAAAATGGATAGCATGGTACTTCCTAAGTACCGTTTTTGAAGATCGAATTTTAATTTATCAAGCGGCCAATAAAAACAAAATATAATATAATGCAAATAGCTATTAAATTACAGGAATAACGAACTCATGAATGAAATTTTTTACAATTTTATATGTAAAGACCATTTATTAAACTACACTGTAGTAGGTACTTCCCCCCCTAGAGTAGCCCTATTTGGGCGGTACAATCTGTTTTACACATCTATAGCCGGGCTCTGGATTCGAACAGGAAGTCCTGTTACGCCCTACCTCCTCTGTTTACCAATTTCCGTCCCCGAACTGTTTACGGACATGTGATGACTGAGATATGTACTAAACTAGGATTTTTAGGCGTAATTAACATTACTATGGTATTAAATATATAAATATTTGAAGTTCGTACTTTGCAGATATTGAAAAAAAATTTTCTTTTCAAAAAAAAAAAAAATCAAAGAATAAATTTCGTTTATTCAGTTTAGGCATATAAACAGCACTTATGAATGTCACAGTTTTACAATTACAGTTGTCAATAAAATATTATAATTTATAATAAATTTAATAGTAAACAAATCATTTCAAAATGATTCTTTCGCTGGTTCGGTAGTTAGATCTACAGAGAAGAGACCAGCAAGAAACTCAGGTAGATTATCGTTATACATTATTTTGTTTAAAGTATTTATCATTATATTATTATCATATCTATTAAAACCGATGTAGATTTGAAAAATTGAATGCCTTGAAAGGGAATGGTGTCGTGGGTTCAAGTTCGCAGATCGAACTGGACTTTTACCAAATTAAAACGGAAATAGTTTTATTTTGGAATTTTTGTCGGATTTTTCACGTTAGACTGCACTTTCTATGATTATTATGATAGATTTTTTAATACTTAAAATCTTATAGTGTCAATCTAATCTAATTGTAGCTTCCCGATTGGTTCATCATCGTCATCATTAGCCTGCGGCAGTTGATGAAGATATGACAGAAAAAATATGTAAGAATTTTAACAAATATATTTTTAGTTAAATTGAAAAGTAATTGTCGTTACTCGTTACACAAAACAATTTGGGTACACTTCGAATGAGGCTTCAAAACAATTTCTATCGGTTAGTAACGGTGTATTTGACACAGCAAACTTGCGCCCACATAAATTGACATCCTTTTTGTGAATCATACATACATAGAAATTCGAAAACTCATTTATACATCTATTATACTATATTACAAAGGTGAAAAATTGGTTTAGGAGGGGAAGACCTAGGCGCGCATACCTGGACGAAATCGGGGAAGTTTAAGAGAAAGGGCAGGTCAGGAGTACCGTAAATCGGCGAGCATGCATGAAGAAGGTAATGAGAGTGGAATGAAAATGGAGATCCATGATCTGCCTACCACTATGGGAAACAGGCGTGATTTTATGTATGTATGTATGTATGAATAAATCTGTGATAGTTCCCGGTAGCCTAGTAGTATGGGTAATGGACTGCTGAGACGAGGTTTCGAGGTTTCACTATGGCACACACGAATGATTTATCGATGCTTTTCGAAGTTATATGTGTATTTATCGCAGGTTTGTAAGTGCCCGGTTAATGGCAATAGGCTCGCCACCTATTACATTGGGACCTAAACATAAACTGGTGAAATGTGGGTACTAGCCCTCACCTCTGCCTACCCCTTCGGGGATATAGGCGTGAGTCTATGAGTTTATGTATGTAGTCAATACAATTACTGTGTCGAACGGGTCTTAATGTGGTCTTCAAAGTCAAGTAAAACTTAAACTAACTTGCCTAAAACTTATTTAGGCAAATTAGTAAGGTTTTCAGTTAACATTTTTCCTTTTCGTGAAGTTCACACCAGTAAACATTTTATGAAGTAAATAGTTATTTCCTTTGCAGTCTGTTTTAACTTCTCTTGGCCCTTTCTGAGTGTCACAATTTTGTTAATTCAACCTAAGTGGTATACAGTCTATTTTAATTTCTCTCGGCGCTTTCGAAGTGCCATATTTTTTTTTTGTTAACTAAGTGGTCGTGATTGCATACTTGTATACTTGTTAGATGTATGTTAAGGGCCAATGTATTGTACTTTGAAGCCGTAATGGTACTATGACCTAATTTATCAATTCTACGAAACGATTCGTGCTTGGCTTGCCTTGTATCAGTATGACGTAAACGAATAGGTTTTTGTATGGACATACAAGATTTACTTGCAGTTTTGTTCGTGGCTTCGTTCGGATTTAGAGATAGGGTGTATAGGGCCCCTGCCCCTCATCTTTCCTAACTATCAGCCTGTTGCATATGCCTCTTCCAGGATCTGCCGGATTTTGATAGATGACATTTCGGACATTACTGGATTCAAGTATTTTGGAACTAGAACGTTTTGAGGAAAATACATAACCTTTAGTTGTTACAAAATGCATGCTTAATCTATTTCCATTATTCATATGCGTTCAGGAAAACCTATTTTTCAACATAAAGATACCACAATATTCTTTGCCAGTCGTTACGGGTAGTTGGAGCCCTCAAAAGTCCGACTAGTCTAACTACAGAACTTCGATATCGTCACGTCATGTCAATTCAATTATGGAGGTCGGATAGCAGTCGCTTTACGGAAAATATTGCAGTTCAGCCGCACCTTAGTTAGACTAGAAAGCCGACCCCAACTGAATTGGAAATAGGCTCAGAGAATTGATGATCAAAATACTTTTGTTTATAGAGACTGCGTAAACATTTGTGTTTTTAATTTACCAGATAAGTATGTATATATTTACCAAAAAAATAGATATTATCTGTCTCAAAATACCCGTTGCTCTGTAAAGTATGTGTCATGAAGATTAACTTATCATTCTATATTTAGACTAAAACATGTGTATTCTGAAAGACATTGTTAATTATAATAATACATTGTTATCAGCCACTAGTTTCCATGTAAGTTTTCATATTATTATCAGTTATATCATGTGTAAAGTTAATAAATTAAACTAACAAAGTTGATAATTTCTGAAACTAACGAGTTTAATTGTGCAGTTATTAATATTATACTAGGTAATAATAAAATATGTTTATTTTGTCATAAATTTACATCATTAGAATACACAATATATTACAAATTTAATACGAATAGAATAACCCACCCCTGATCGCCCCTGGTGCAAATGTGCCCATGACACTTTGTTTTTATTTATGGCACGTCAATTTAACTTCACCTCACCTGATGTTAAGCTGAAGACAAAGTCTCATGAAAGACCATTGCAAACACTTTCAGTGTTACAATGGTGGCGCTCAACTTGGCGGCCTCATCAGATGCTTTTTCACGCCCCGCTTAAAGGACCCGGGACTGTAGGAAGAAGGAAACACGTGCGCCGGCAAGGAATTCCAGGACTTAATGGTACGGCAGAGAAAAGACTCACCGAACCGCTTGGTTCTTGATGGAATATTCTGTACCGTATGCGAGTGACACCTAAGCCCTGCACTTGTTGTCCTGTGTAGGAAAGGGGAGGTTGGGATTAATTGGAAGAGCTCATCTGCCGCGTTTCCACGCTGTATTCCGATGGCCAGCCTCTGCATCAGGAACGATCCGGTTTAATTGATGAACGAACGAGTTTAATTGTGAGAACTTTTTTTTCTTTTTATCTAGGACACGTAAATTTGACTTCACCTCGCTTGATGGTAGGCTAATTGATTGATAGACAGCTTCCCTATCCCTTAGTCGGATTCTACCGACAGCCACGGGAAAAGATTTCTTTCTTTTTCTTTTTTCTATTTCAGTAAATCTACTATATAAAAATAAGTCGGGTTTTCCTTCCTGACGCTATAACTCCAGAACGCACGAACCGATTTCCACGGTTTTGCATTCGTTGGAAAGGTCTTGGGCTCCGTGAAGTTTATAGCAAAGAAAATTCAGGAAAAATTTCAACAGAATAGCGGGAAAATCATTTTTCACGTGGCGAAACGGAGTTCGCAGGGTTTGCTAGTTCAGTATATAAATGAAAGTGAGCTAATGACCTGATGTCATTATAATGTGACGTCATTAAAGAGTACATAGAACAATCATTAAATACAATAATTAAGTAATTACATAGTAACGTCGTTAAGCTGCATCTACTATCTCCATGGGTGATAAGAGTCTTTAGGAATTTGTCCGACCGTAAGCGTTGAGCGAGCTAAGCTACTTGAAATGAGATAGCGAATATGTAGCTATGATAGTTTTGAAGCTGGACTATATGCTACTACAAACACACACCAAAGCAGCATGCATATACATATGTTCGCAGTAGGTGTAGGTAGGCAGAGGTGTTAAACACCCACATTTCGCTAACTATGATTTTTGGTCCCACGTAACAGGGGGCGAGACTATTACCGTAAATCGAGTACTTTGTAAAAATGGGTATGCCGAAAATAAATTCCTAACCAAAAATGTTGCAGATAAATAAATTACGAAAAAAAAATTTTGACCTGATTCCTTGTTATGCTGTGTAAATTGCAAGGAAATTAATTACGTGCTTAGCCGTGTTTAATTTTTATAACATAAATAATGTATATACACTAGATTAAGGCATTACTAACAAAATTATATGGATCAACTATTACATAACATTAATATAAACTCACGCCTATATCCCCGAAGGGGTGTCGGTAAAGGTGCTAGCACATTTCGCCAGTTTAAGTTTACGTCCCAATGTAATAGGTGGCGAACCTATTGCCATTAAGTGGACACTTATAAAACCTGTGATAAATACACACATAACAAAGCATCGAAAAGTCATTGGTGTGTGCCATGGTAAAACCTGGGATCAACTGTAGTCCCAAATAATTCTTTTAAATCGTTTTTTTTTTTAAATAAAGCGAGTAAATGAGCTATCAATGCGACAAACGCCTTATACCATCCAGTCATCATCCTAAGCATCATATTCTAAACAAATACCAGTGACGAACACAGTCATAATGACAGTTAGAATGACCAAGCATCATTGTGAATATATAATAATTATCTAAGTACAATTATATCGTCTAGTCGATATGTTATAACCACAATAATTACAGAAAGATTGCTGTATCATCTACATAACCTTTTCAGGAGTGACGTCAGAATTTAAGAAACAATTTTAATAAGATTATTAGTAACTAGCTGACCCGCGCAACTTCGTCTGCGTCACCCCGTTTTTGCAACATTTTTCATTCCTCGTCCGCACCTGTTAGTCGTAGCATGATGTTATATACATATAAACCTTCCTCTTTAACCATTCTATCTATTAAAACAAACCGCATCAAAATCCGTTGCGTAGTTCTAAAGATTTAAGCATACAAAGGGACAAGAAAAATAGGAACAGAGAATGCGACTTTATTTTATACTATGTAGTGATATCCAAGTTCAGCCGCATCACAGTTAGACTGGAAAGCCGATCCCAACTGCGTTGGGAAAAAGTTCAGGGAATGATGATATTAGTAATACTTCATATCTGTGCATCTGATGAGGAAGTCAAGCTGAGTTCTGCGACTGAGAGTTCAGTATAGGGACTGCTGAGACCTCAACTCAGCAGTCCATTACCCATACCACTAGGCTACTAGGTTACATAGGATAAAGATGATTTAATTGTTTGTAGCCGCGGTAGCCTAGTGGTACGGGTAATGGACTGCTGAGACGAGGTCTCGGGTTCGATCCCAGGTTTTACCATGGCACACAAAAATGACTCGATGCTTTTCGAAGTTATGTGTGTATTTATCGCAGGTTTATAAGTGCCCGGTTAATGGCAATAGGCTCGCCACCTATTACATTGGGACCTAAATATAAACTGGGACACCGAGACACCTTCGGGGATATAGGCGTGATATTATATAATATAATAATAATAATTGTTTGTTTGTATTGACTAGGCTCCAAAACTACTGGACCGATTTAAAAAACTATTTTATCACAGTATTTTGTGAGTGGCATATACTATCATTATGCTACTATCCAAAGGAGCGGAGTAGTAACCATAAATAACAATTATTTCGGTAGATTACTGTTTTAATTTTCTTTCTGATATGCTAAATAGTGATGGGAGATATGTATCGATATTATTTAGTATCGATAAAACACTATGCGGTACAAGGATATTTTGTATCGATATATTACCATCTCTTTAAAATATTGTATGTTAATCACTCAAGATGTGACAACATTTTTTATACCATTTAGGTGGCAGACAAGCACGACGAGAAGACTAATAAGGGATTCTCGGTTTTCCAACTGACAACACAATACCTCTCCGGTGAGCTCTGGCTACCCTACTCACCGCCGGAAACACAACACAAGGTTATTATTAGCCGTGATATTCTGTACATAATATTAATTTTTTACACCAAATTGTCAATATTACCTTAAAGGCTGATAAATTTAAAAGCCATTATCTGCTTTTTAGGGATAACGACTTTTTCATGGACTATTGCCAGTTCTTAGTACCTAATACCTAAATACTTATCTCAAAATTCCTGAAAACGTTCAACAATTTTTATATCAAGAGTCAGCACACTACCATACAAAAAACCATTGCGTTAAAACAATAAAATTATAATTGAAACCCAAGAGAATCTAAACAAAGACAATTGCGCATTGCGCTTGCGCACCTAAAGCATTAATAATTTACATTAAATTGCTTTGCATATGCAATAGATCGTTCAATTAACATTAATGTAAAAAAACAATGATACTATGTACTTATAATGGCTGGCACACGCGCTATGGGAGAATGATATGGATAAAACTGAACTAATAAAATACCAGCTGTTTTATTCTATTAATATTATAAATGAAAACGTTTTATTGACTACTAGCTATCCCGCCAACTTCGTCTGCGTCATCCCGTATTTGCAACATTTTTCATCTCCTCTTTAACCATTCTATCTATAAAAACAAACCGCATCAAAATCCGTTGCGTAGTTTTAAAGATTTAAGCATACAAAGGGACATAGGGACAGAGAATGCGGCTTTATTTTATACTATGTAGTGATTATTTAACCAGAGTTGAATAAATATGGTTCAAAACCATTACTATTAGCCATATTATGGTATAAAAAAATTGCCGAGCCGTATTTTTTTAATGCCAATATGTTCTGTACCAGTAGTAGTACTACCAATGGTCTTCGGCTTCCCGAAGGGGGTCATCTGGAAAGTAAGGACCCCGGGTCTGCCGGGGTGAGGGGGATATGATCGCTACTATATCACCTCCGGCAACTAAAGACCCAAAGACGTGCTTTTTAATCGGTTTGAATCCGACATAACCTCTCATCGGCTCCGGAGGCATTGGTATCCGTGGGGATTTTGCGCACGGAAAAGAAAAGTACAAAAAGGGGGCCTTCGGCTTCGTAAGTGGTCTCCTTACACCCTGTACAAAAATGCTGCACAGATATTGTATCTCGTTGAACGACAAAGTTCCAAATCCGATTCCTATGCTGAATAATTAAGATGGAAATAATATTCCTCCACTACATAATTGTACCAGGAGTGGGATGTAAAAGACAATAACCCGAGGGGTTACTGTCACTTTATCATCTTGGCTGTGTACACCGAGTATACAATGCGTCGTGATACGATTTGCGCCGCAGACATACTACGACACTTAAGATAAAGATGGTGCTATTTAAAGAGTTACTGTTAGATGCATTTATACGTTTTGAATTGGAATACTAAAATTCTCGAAATATAACGTGGGTCTATAGAAATATGGTCCATTATTCAGTGTAGGGAAAAAATATTATAATCTGGTTGTAGCTTCACTTCAAAAATCCAGGGTATCTTTGTCACCTCCCCATGACCGGGTACTAGACGGGGACACCGTGGTCCTTACACCCGACGGGGGTCATCTTGAAAGAGACGGCCCCGGGCCTGCCGGGGTGCGAGGGATATGTTGACTACTATCTCACCTCCGGCAACTAAAGATCCAAAGATGACGTGCGTTTTGGTCGGTTCGAGTCCGACATAATCTCTCCAAGGGCATCTTTGTCAGGTCTTCGGTCATATAAGACGGCTTGACGTATAATTCTTTGAGTATATTCCTCATAACATCACGAGACAGCGTTGTTGTTCTGAACATTCTTCATTACCAGCCAACGAATAATATTATTATTACATCATACTAATGATATGACTAGAACATTATCTATCACCTAGTTATATAAGAAGCTGCGTAGATATCTCTATATTAAAACAGTGGTTACACCAATATTTTAAGTAATTTAGTACAACGCAAACGCATTTTCACTACATACTCGTAGTATAAAAAAGTCGAGTTTTCTGTCCCTATTTATCATGTCCTTATGTCCCTTTGTGTGCTTAGATCTTTTAAACTAAGCAACGGATTTTAATGCGGTTTTTCTAATAGATAGAATGGTTAAAAGAGGAAGGTTTATATGTATATAACATCATGCTACGACCAACAGGTGCGGAGCAGGAATGAAAAATGTTGCAAAAACGGGGTGACGCAGACGAAGTTGTGCGGGTCAACTAGTACTTCATAACTAACACTTATAAAGTCCAAAACCATATTTGAAAGAGATAAAGATAACAGAAATAGTAAATAATAACAAAGCTTACAAACTGTGTAACAAATATACCATCTCCTACTGACCTTAGACCTTAGAGATAAAACTTTGTAATCATATAATAAGGTACGCAAATATCTGTCTCGACTGGGTATCAACGTCTGTGGTTATAGTCTGAAAATAACATTGAATGGTCTTATCTTTATGCGGTCATAGCGACACTGTAGTCGTAACTAGGTGAGGGAAAGTTTTACTGGATATTGTCAATTTTTCCACTGTATCTTTAGATTGTTTTTTAATTTATGGCACGTCAATTTGACTTCATTTCGCCTGATGTTAAGCTGAAGGCAAAGTCTCATGAAAGAGGGTCACACTATTGCAAACACGTTCAGTGCTGCAATGGTGGCGCTCAGCTTGACGGCCTCAAGGACCCAGGACTGTAGGAAGAAGGAAACACGTGCGCCGGTAAGGAATTCCAGGACTTAATGGTGAGGTAGCGAAAAGACTCATTGAACCGTTTGGTTCTTGATGGAATATTCTGCAAAGTATGCGGGTGTCATCTAAGCCCTGCACGTGTTGTCCTGTATAGGAAAGGGAAGGGAGGTGAAGGTTTGACAATATTACACGAAGCTAAAGACAGGACAGGACTCAAGAAATTTGTCGTCGTAAGGGATGCCCATAATGTGAAATGGAGAAGAAAAAACGGAATCAGAGTTCCAAGGCAAAGGCCTCAGATAAAATCAAGACCCAACGCTAAAATCTGATGTTTTTTGATGAAGAGTCGGCTGCAGACACGGCTACAAACGAGAAACTATTATAAGACTTGGTAGAGATATCTAAATTTGGTAAAAATAAATAATGATTTCAGAATTTCGAATTACTTCCAGATGGCAATCTTTTAAGGAAGTACCAAAACACCAATCACATTTCTTTAAGTGTAAACCAACAACCTTGAAGCACTGCATAATAGTTAATCAATTTAAGTATAATACTGATAATTGTGGAAATTGTTATATTTAGCGATAAGAATGTTTTGTCTTTGACAGACGTTACTCAGAGCGTGTGATAGATAGTAAATGGCTGACATTATGAAGCAAAATCGTGATAGACACTAAAATATTGTGTAAGTTTTGCATAGCTAGTTCGCTAGACGACAAAACTATGAAGCAACTATAGATAAGTAATCTAAGTTATCGTATAACTGTTATAGTTTTCATCGGACTCTGTGTTGAATTTGCGTGTAGGCTTATTGAAGTTCAATGGAAGTTTTACCAATATTGGTATTGGCCAGAAATCGATTACGCCACAGGATAAATGAAAAATGTCTGAATATTATAAGAATGATATGTTCTTAAGTCAAACTAGAAGAGTTCTAATATTTTTTGACCTTAATTACAGTGATATTACTGCTTCAATTAGCTGACAAGCTGGCAACGTTCTTTAAGTTACTAGCTAAATGAATAAAGTGGATAACTAGGAAAGATTTAACATGGAAGGACCAGATGCTATGGTCTATCAAAAGTCATGTTTGTGAGGTGTTTTGTATCTACTGTTTTATAATTAAATACGTCTTGAAAACTGTTTAATTCAATGAACGTAACAGCTGTTATTTAGAAAACCCCTATTTGCACAAGTAGTGCTATATGCAAAGCAAGTATGTAATTTCCATACATTTTAAACTATGCCAAGGTGATCATTCGCGCCAACTTCAAAAGGTTTTAATGTGTTTATCCAACCTGAGTTAACTGTAGTTGGCAGATTGTACGTAATCCTTAAATTAGTTGGACTATCAGTGAACATTGTAAGCGATTTTACACGTCACCTTCACCGCTAAAGAGACATAGGCCAAACTGTGAGGGATAACATAAGCAATGATGAAAATTCCTACTCAAAATTGGTGTACGCTACAGCTGTGGATTTATCATCATTCTCTGAACCTTTTCCCAACTCAGTTGGGATCGGCTTTCCAGTGTAACTGTGATGCGGTTGAACTTCGATATTTTCCTCCACCACCAATGGTCCAATGACCCATGGCGGTTTTCGAAGTTCCAAGTTAGACTGGTTGGACTTTTGAGGACTCCAACTACCCTTAACGACTGCCATAGATGTTCGCATGGTAACCGGGACCGACAGCTTAATGCTCTCAGAGGATTTATATTCTATTAAAAATGCAACCCATAAGAAGCTTGATTCCAAAACATTATGTTGATTAAAAACTCTTGAAATAGTTAAGCTAAAAACTGTTCCATATTTGACTAATGTTTCGACTGGCTTGGTAACACTGACACGTATTTATAAAGTTACCAATTTATGAGTGTTACCCTAATTTTCGGGACTTTGGGTGTCGGTACAACCTCATGTTCTTTGTCGTCTCATAGACAGATTCTTTGCTTGTAACTGTAGTCTATTGCTGGACTTAGACCTCTCCCAAAGTGATCCATAGCTTAAGGCTTTTCACCTTCCACCTCTTTTCTGCTTTTTCAGACCAGTTCGTCACAGAAGTATATCTTAAAAAAACTAACTATGCTTACAAAATCTGCTCTCCAAATGTTAGATCAAAAAGTATGTTGTATTAACAATAAATTTTAAAGAGTGTATCCGAATGTTCCGAATGACTTTGGTTCCTTGAACTTCCGCCTCCGAACAATGGCGGTAATATCTTACATTACAGACAAAGTCGACGATAAATTTGCTTACAATGAGAATGTTAGTATGTACTTCTGTATTTATGAGGTGCATCCGTTACTTCGCAATGACTAACAGTATTAAAATTATTCATTTAAAAAACATGTTGTTGAGTCGAATTTGTAAATTAAAAATGGTACAGTATTCCGGTAAATAGTGAAGTGGCTTCTCGATAATTATGTATCGTAAAGTAGGTCGAATAGTAAAAGTAATAGTTGTTTTTTTAAAGACAACAAAATAAATAGGCTGTGAAAAAAAAATTCGAGTATTTCTTTAGGTATTCGGTAACTATTAGATAGGATAAATAATTTGCTGTAGCAGTCAATATTTACTTGTAGCTAATACTCTTGATGTAGCTCTAGTAACTCTGCTCTGCTCAGCAAAGGAGCTAATTCAGATGCAGATAGTATTGCAATAAAGTACAGATATTTAAATACATTGAATAGTTACGATTCAGTAATTAATTATCAGGTTTGACAAGGTTTTAACAATAACTTCTCAAATTACCAGAGAAGTCAAACGTTTCTATATTTTATTAATCAATTTATTACTACCTCTTGTTAATTTATTCATTTTTTTTAGTGGCGTAGAATATTTTTAGGACTATTCTAATAATGATCTTATTTTAGAAAAAATAGAATGTTAAGGGTATTATATAATCATTTATACTAATATTATTATTATTTAATCATTTATACTAATGTCAGTGTTGAAATAAAAATGACAATAATTGTATTTAACTTGAGTAATCGCAGTTGTTTAGTTGAATTTAGAATGGGCTTTGTTAATATCTTCCCAAAAGGTTATACAAATAAAAATTACGTATAAATGTCATGGAAAGTTCCTAATGAAATCATAGAGACGTTATGTTTTTTTTTTCAATGGAATAGAGTAGAAAGTATAGGAGCAGTGTCGTCTATACACACGCGAGCATTGTGTGAAAGTGAATTTTTTGATGCAGCCGCACGCCATCTTGTTCCCCGTTGCGTTCCAAATTTATGGTTTAAATAGCGGCCCGTCTTGCGGCTTTGCATGAGATAAGATTTTTTCTGTTTTATAACATTCGTCAAAATCGGGCCATCAGTTTCTGAGATAATGAAGTACAACCGAAAAACAGATGAATAAATGTTAGATTTTTTTAACCGTAGGTATACATCATACATACAATTCGTAGATCACACATGCTAATCAGTAAATAATAAACTGAAAGATATGAATCTTTATATGCCATAGGATGTCCTCAGATGAATAATATTATATTGTGTTGTCTCTGTCAAAATACTAATATAATCATAATATTGACTTTTTAAATGATATTAACATAATCGTAAATAAATTAAACAAACCATTAAACCATTTTCAAATCATTATGTAATTAACATCACGACACATAACTAGAGCTCAAGAAAATGATAAGAAACAGTGTAGGTATGTCATCTATTCAAAAATTCTAGTTAGTAAATTCTAGTATTTATTAAAATTAAAATTTATAGGTCTATAATAAGATAAGATAAAGACAACGGTAGCCTAGTGGTATGGGTAATGGACTGCTGAGACGAGGACTCGGGTTCGATCCCAGGTTTCACCATGGCACACACCATTTCGATGCTTTTCGAAGTTATGTGTGTATTTATCCCAGGTTTATAAGTGCCCGGTTAATGGCAATAGGCTGGTCACCTTTTACATTGGGACCTAAACATAAACTGGCGAAATGTGGGTGCTAGCACCTCTGCCTACCCCTTTGGGGATATAGGCGTGAGTTTATAAAAAAAAAGATTTCTTAATAGTTCTTGGCATTATGTCAGCTTAAGTTCATATGCCTAGAAAATTAGTAAGTAGACGTGTTCCGATTGTAATGGCCAGATGGTCAATTAGTTTTACTAACTTGTTACGAGCGTAAGTAATTATAATTATATTATATAAGCGTTAGCACGAAACTGGCACATAATCTGAGAATTAATTTCACTAGATATACTACAAGTTATTAAATCATTACAACTTATTTCGTCATGTCACTCGTTACCTGTTGTGAACAAAGAAATCCCCATTGGGAATCGATCGGCGTTCATATAAAGTAGAAAAATTCGTTGTTTTACAATATTACCGTGAATTATTAATTTATAAATGATCCAAGCTAATGACAAGCACAATTATCGCTTACAGAGAGCGGTGAGAACGAACGCTTCACAGAAAATGGAAGAATACAGAAATATTACACCTTTGTTTACTCTTTAAGATTAATTATTCGAGTTGTTTGTGCGGTTTTCTTTAAACGCACCCAAACGCCAGGATTATCCCTCACATCTTAAAACTAGAACTTAAAAGAAACTCCTGTGTGGGTAGTTGATAGGGTTATCGCTTAACTACAGACCAGCCATATGGCAGTTAGGCGTCTTAGATATACATATGACACCAATACATCGTCGCGCTTGAGTACTTCTAAAGATTTATTGTTATTTCATTGCTACACATTTGTCTAACCTATTGAAAAAAAAATGTCATGATCCAGTCATTTAATAAATTAAACGGTCAAAAACAATTAGGCACATAAAATTACTTTTGATACTGATTCAGGAATAAAACGTTACTAAAATATCTACACCAATTTGAAATTCAAATTATTAGATACCTCCTACCTACTAATCTAATTATATTACACCAATTTTGGTAATGCCAGATAATTATGGAACAAAGGAAGCGTCAAACCATCGACATGCGCATATCGATATACTGAACATCACTAACGGAACAGGGTCCGAAACATACCTGCCCAAGACTTGTTTATAAAAAAAAGAAACAAAATGGCCCTTGCTAGTTGCTATACAAAGCTAACAGCTGATTCTAACATTGATATTTTTATAATTTTCTCATATAAAAGTTATTTAAAATATAATATACGACTCATATCTATGTCTGTAATGGTATTCGTGAACTTATTTACGCAATAGAACTATGTACAGATAACTCTGACGATTTGAAAATTCACTTTCCACGCTTGAAATACAGTTACGCACAGCACACCATAACTGATTAGGATTATAGCAACAGCACTGAACCACTACATGTCAATTAACTTTCTCAAGAACATGATTACGATAGCCCGTTTATTAATAACAAAACAGGAAAAAAACTATCAAACATATGTTACAACATTTAAAATAGAATTACCTTATGAAGCAGCAAACAATTCCGTTTTTCTCCACTTCAAAACACCTGGGCTATAATATAACACTCCGGTGATCGTTTCTTTTTCTCTTAAAATACATTATTACACTGTTTAATCAATGTCCGGACGCGAAAACGCAGTCCAAATTTGAGATTTTATTCACCAAGTCGGTTTTCGCAAGAGCGAGCGTCTAATATCCGCTCGCAGCACAAACACACTAAAATGTCAGCTGGGCTAAGCCTGTTCCCATTGGTAAATCGATTCAGAATCTGTGTAGCACACAGTTAATTTGTATTTGCTTCTCGCTCTATCCAACGACCTCTCGCTCATAGTGTGACGACCTTGATAAGATTTTTGGATAATTCCTTCATTATTTTGTTATTTTTCTTCATGAAACATTCATTTCTACATGACTTTTACAAGAATAACATAGATTTTTTGTGATTTGTTCAGGGATTTGGCCATATTCGATCATATGGGAAACAAAGCAATGTGTCAACAAGTATGTGTATGTGTGTATGCGTACAAAGAAAACATATTGATACTGTGAAACTGGTTGTGATTGGCCACTGCACAGCTGTTTTTGACACGTATCAATGCCTAAGAAGTTTATACAAACAACAACAGATGGTAGCACATTCTTACTAACACCAATACAAACAAAGGTTTAATTCTTCTTTTTTATATTGATTAACTCATTTAAAAATAAAATATAGTAACTTAGATGTTCAGTTTTAGCATCTAAGTGCTGGTAAGAGGATTTTCAATTAAAGGTTAGTATTTTGAGCTCTGTTAAGTGATGGAGATAGTTCTTAACTTGACAATGTATATCGTAACCATAGCAACCAAATATTATTGAACTTGAGTATAACCCCTCTAAATTTAAAAGTATATTAAAATTTTGTAATCTTCGTGCACAATAGGTATATTATTATTTGTCAATTTCAGTATTTTGAAGTTGGTTGCATAACTATTATTTTGAGAGGTTATTTTTATTTACTAGCAAGCAGTACAGTAATATAAAAATGGATTCTCTTGATTTATTAGCTCGAGAAGATGAATTCAAAAAGCTAAATAAACAATTGGAGAAGAAAACCGAGAGTCTAATGAAACAAATAGAACAAGCGATGGTATGCTTCCATATTTCTATCTCGCTAGACTGACGGCAATAGGCTCCCCTACATTTAGCCTACCTATATGCCCTACTCCTATTTATTATGCTATTCTACAATATACTGTATGTGTGCCAAATTCCATTTCATAGCCCAGTTTCCACTCCCCTAGCCTTTTGATTAACTTTTTTGGCGAGTTTGGCTGCACTTCCCTTCTACGTTAATAGGTGTAATGGCAGTCACTGCCATAAAAGAAATAGTAACCAAATTCTGGGTACGAGGAGAGTAGTATCTAGGATCTAATGCATACGTTTTGGATACAACTGGAACTGCAACTTTCTTATGCTCTTCAAGAAGGGCATTAGAAGGTGCCTACCGGGTAAACAGCATGAGTGAAACGCAAACTGGTGTTGCAAATGTCCATAGGTCACGGTGACCGCTTTCCTTCAAGTGGGCCATAGGCGGCTGGTCTGCCACCTAAGCAGTATAAAAAGTAACTAGTGTGTTCATCAATCAATCAATTGGCCTATTGCAGTCCATAGTTGGACTTAGGCCTCTCCCGATGTTGGAATGCTTTGATCTACTGTTTCTACGCTGACCAGATAGACAGAATTATATTTCAGGTTTTCCTTCACTTGTAGCGATATCCTTGAAGTATTTTTCAAATAGTCACCTCTTCCGAAATCCTTAAAATTTGATGGGGCAGTGATACGAGTATTCTTTCTCCGTTACCACTCAATCTGCAGCCTGTGAAGTCCCCAGTTGCGTTTCTGGGCAGAGTTAGGCTGGCTACTCTAGCCAGTAACTATGCACACACAATGACCCAAAAAGGGAGGTTAAGTGGGACAAAGGAGTCCCATTCCCATTCCCTTCTCCATCACCACATGAGGTAGTGATAAATTAAACCACAGGTCTTAGTATGACTCTATATATCAATATCCCATTTCCATTCTTGTTACATGGAAAAGTGGTCATTCTATATAATATTAGTCACTATTATTTAACATAATGATTCTAATATGACTCAACTTTACAGCAAAAACAAGACATATTCTCGGAATTTTCACCTAGTTTAACACTGTCACCTATACACACTGCAAAGAAGCACAATTGCAGCACACACACAACTGTCACACCACAACAGACACCGCAGAAGACACAAAAAAAGAATAGTCCAGAAAACAGAAGTAATAATTCAAAATTTGAAAATAGAAGCAATAATAGTAATAGAAGTAGCGCAACAACTAAAAATACTAGTGGTAGATGTGGTACAGAATTTGAAAATGGAACTGATAGAAGTAAAAAATCTGAAAATGGAAGTCATAGTAGTAGAGAATTTGAAAATGGAGTTGATGGTGCTAGCAGTAGCAATGTTAGCAGTGATGAGAATTGTAAAGAACAGAATAGAAGTAGGGTAGTGTGCGTTTGTTGTGCCAATGGAACTTACAATGAAGAACAGGATTTTCTGTATGCGTTTGTGACTGTTAATGTTAAGAATAAGGTATTACCGCAGTCGTTTTTAAAAGGTAAACTATAAGTAATATTATGGGATTATAAAAAATGTGTAATGACCGTCTAGCTAAACGCCACCATTGTAACACTGCATTGCATGTTATTAATGGTTACCCTCTTGCGTGACTTCGCCTTCAGCTTACCATTAGGCTAGGTGAAGTCCAAAATCCAATGAAGTCCAATCCTGGTACAAAACATATTGGCATTAAAAATTACGGCAACGCAATGTTTTTTCTTTTTTAATTATACCGCTTAGCTTGCGTTTTTCATGAAAAACACATGAACTCGCAAGATGGCGTCACATTTATTTTGCAGTGACGTTTATTTTATTAAATTCTCGTTTCATTTAGCTTATAAATAATACGAAAAACAGAAACAAAAAATAAATTGCTTGCTGTAATTTATTTTTAATGCCAATATGTTCTGTACCATGAGTACTACCAGGGGCCTTTGGCTTCGGGAGTGTTCCCCTTACACCCTGTATCAAAAAAATAAGAAGGATGACAGTCATAAAATGAATATTATGTCTTATAGTTGATAAGCTACCTAAATCTATGAATTTATTTGCAGACAGACCAACCGTGGAGAGCGTGTGTAAATTCCTGTCTTCTAAAGTAAAGCTCATGCAGGAGCAGATGGACAAAATACAAAGCACATTGGATAAAAAGGTAATTAGATTTCAAAAGGTAGCTATTAAGCTGTTTGACCTGGTCCAATCTGAGCCTGAAGATCGTTGATGACCTCATACAGACACCTTATTTTTTTCATTTATGACACGCAATGGCACGCCAATTTGACTTCACCTCGCCTGATGGTAAACTGAAGGCAAAGTCTCAGGAAAGAGGTCACCGTTACAAACACGTATGTTACAATGGTGGCGCTCAGATTGACGGCCTAATCAGATGCTTTTTCACGCTCCGCTTAAAGGACCCGGGACTGTAGGAAGAAGAAAACACGTGCGCCGGCACGGAATTCCAAGACTTAATGGTGCGGCAGTGGAAAGACTCACCGAACCGCTTGGTTCTTGATGGAATACTCGTATTCTGCACATTAACTACCGATTATTTTCGATTTCCAAAATTACGATTTGGTAATTTTTTTTACTACCAAGGAGTATTACCTTTGGTTTCTGGAATGTTTCCCTTACACCCTGTATAGGTTTATTTCTTTCTTGGCCTAACCTTTGTGAAGGTCTATTACAAGGATAATTATGATAATCAAGTATCCCTTCCTACCTTATTCTTCTTCTCCCCCCTATAGCCCGTGAAACATGATCTAAAGACCTCTTATCATCATTCTCTGAACCTTTTCCCAACTCAGTTGGGGTCGGCTTTCCAGTCTAACTGTGATGCGGCTGAACTTCGATATTTTCCGTGAAGCGACTTCCATCTGACCTCCAAAACCAATAGTCCACTGACCAATAGCGATATCTAAAGACCTCTTATATTGTCAGTATTTTCTAGCTATATAAAAGAAACATGCAATGTCAATTTGTGTATCCCAGGCATCACAATGTAACTCCCACCTGACTCATCTCGCAGAGTTAGAGAGTGAGAGGATGAGTCTACTCAACAAGTGCAACAATATGAAAGCCAGCACAGCGGATATGAGAGCCAAGTATATGGCTCTACAGCACAGACTTGAGGTAAGTTATTCTTATCACGTTTTTTTTAATTTATGGAACGCGGTAGACTATTGGTATGGGCAATGGACTGCTCAGACGAGGTCTCGGGTTCGATCTCAGGTTACCATGCCACATACCAATGACTATTCGATGCTTTTCGAAGTTATGTGTGTATTTATCGCAGGTTTATAAGTGACCAGTTAATGGCAATAGGCTCGCCAACTATTACATTGGGACCTAAACATAAACTGGCGAAATGTGGGTGCAAGCACTTTTGCTATAGGCGTGAGTTTATGCTATGTTATGTTATGTAATTTGACTTCACCACGCCTGATGGTAACCTGAAGGCAAAGTCTCTAGAAAGAGGGTCATCACAAACACGTACAGTACTACAATGGTGGCGCTCAGCTTGACGGCCTCATCAGATGAATTTTACTTCACAGGAGAAAGAAAGGCTATACATAGAACAGCGCAGTCTGTCCGACAAGTTGTCCTGCGAAGTGAAACAGCTTCGAACCAAGACTGGTTCGTTGGAAGCTAAGTGTGCTACTCAACAAGACACTGTGGACCATCTAACGCAGCAGTTAGACTCGGTCAAGAGAGCTGAAAAGGTAAGCGGGTATCTGCACTTGTATATCTCTATATGGGGTTGCCCAATGACTGTTTTATTTATATACTAGCTGACCCGCGCAACTTCGTCTGCGTCACCCCGTTTTTGCAACATTTTTCATTCCTGCTCCGCACCTGTTGGTCGTAGTATGATGTTATATACCGGAAAATCCGCATCAAAATCCGTTGCGTAGTTTAAAAGATTTAAGCGTACAAAGGGACGTAACGACAGAGAACGCGACTTTGTTTTATACTATGTAGTGATGATTTGGCGGTAGTGAACGCGACTGCTACGCAGGAGGCGTGGGATTCGATTCCTGCTCAATGCAAATATTTGTGTTCTATTCATAATCTGTATGTATTTACAAAAAAAATAATTCTAAGTATGTTTATACGCATTCTAGAACCCATAATACAAGCTAGTTAAACTATACTTACCATGGGTCTAAGTGGCGTTGTGTAGATTGTCCTAGAATATTTATTTATTTATCTGTTTATAAGATACTAACTGTAGCCTCCGTGGCGTGGCGGTTGCCATACAGTTGTAGTTGAGCCCTCAAAAGCCCAACCAGTCTAACTTGGAACTTCGACATCGCCATTAGTCATTAAACCATTGTTTGACCATTAAACCATCAGATGGCAGTCGCTTCACGGAAAATATCGAAGTTTAGCCCCCATCTTAATTAGACTAGAAAGCCGACCCCAACTGAGTTGGGAAAAGGTTCAGAGAATGATGATGAACTGTAGTCAAGGGCTCCGCCTGCGTTTCTTTCAGGAGTTCCGCGACTCGACGCGTGCACTGTCAACTTCCCACCAGAGCGCCATCTCTAAGTTGGAAGCGCAACTAAAAGCTCAAGTTCACCGAATGGAAAAACAGATGGCGTTGATCGACAATTTGCGACGCCAAAACGTATTGTTAGGCACAGGTAATAGTTTTAACACTATATCTTCCACTAGCTGTCCCGACAAACGTTGTTTTGCCTTATAAATGTTGAGGGTGAACAACCCTTATCACTAAGGGGTATGAAAAATAGATGTTGGCCGATTCTCAGACCTACTCAATATGCTCACGAAATTTCGTGAGAATCGGTCAAGCCGTTTCGGAGGAGTATGGCAACGAAAACTGTGACACGAGAATTTTATATATTAGATTACATGTCCATCTTATGGGGTACAATGAGTCCAACAAGGGGCCTATGGGATACAGGCCGAGGGATGAGACTAGGTACAGGCTTTTCTTCTCGAAGTTAAGAGGTAATACGGCTGTCGCTTCCATAGGGAAGCTGACCTTCCCGGACTAAAGGGTAAAACTTTGGTTACTACAGGGGTTGGCGTTTAATGATAAGTATGAGAACTTCAATATCGCGATGTAGGTTCAAGAGTTACGTAGTAATTCGACTTGTTTTCGCTAGATGGCGTTGATTACATGTTATATGTCGCACTATGATTAGTTTCTTATATCACAGATGCAGCCATTAAGGGTCTTGAGAGCGAATACAGTAAATATTTGGAGAAGGACTTCTGAAGACTGATAGTAGACCAGCTACTCAAGTTCCTAAGAGGCAGGCAGAGGTGTATTTGCACTCGCTTTTCGTCAATTATGATTTACCTACCACGTCACAGCGGGCGAGTTGCCGTCAAATGGGTTATTTGTCATAAGAGAGTAGCCCTATGCCTTAGTCGCCTTCGACGACACCCGCGGGAAGAGATGGGGAAAAAAATACGGGAAAACTTCTATGAGAAGAAATATTACTACTTTACTGAAGGTGGTATGAAGTGATCATTTTGGGACTGAATCGACCAAAACCGCTACATTAGACATAAGTATTATAATTATATATTTATTGAAAAAAAACATGTAACTAAAGATATGAGAATTATATATTTTCTTATTATATTCTTCAATTCAACTGTAGTTTTATTTTCTAAACAATTTATCAACACTAATAATAAAACAAAATTTTATTTGTGTGTGTATGTTTGTAATCAATAAACTCAAAAACTACTGTGCCGA
Source organism: Pelosia muscerda (assembly GCA_963691645.1). Lineage (NCBI taxonomy): Eukaryota > Metazoa > Arthropoda > Insecta > Lepidoptera > Erebidae > Pelosia > Pelosia muscerda. The sequence continues at coordinate 724,485 of OY829126.1, read as the reverse complement.
TTTCAAAAATTCTTACACCATTGGGAAGCTTAATTTACCCTGAGTAACATGGGTTATACATCACTGCGCCCAACGACTGCGGGCAACAGTTAGTCTAAATATAAAATAAATAAAAAATATAAATACCTATTGGTTGGATCTGACAGAAATTAAATTAAATTCTTGTTTTTTGACATAACATACCATAAACTCACACTTATAAGGGGTGGGCAGAGGTGCTGCCGCGAGCCTATTACCATTAACCGGCACTTATAAACCTGCCTTAAATACACACATAACTTCGATAAGCATCGAAAAGACATTGGTGTGTGCCTTGGTAAAACCTGAGATCTAACGCGAGACCTCGTCTCATGTAGTCCATTACCTATACCACTAGGCTACCGCGGTTATATTGATTGATATATTGAATAAAGAAATACTCTTCCCAAAATTGCACTATTTTTATTGGTATTATCCATTAAGTAAATTATGTAAAACTATGGACATATATCCCTATATCATAGTTCAGCCCTCTGCCCCTCTCGCTCTTCATGCGAAGGTTGACATAAGAGTACCCGACGCCTCCGGCCGTGATGTTCATGGAAGCCTTGCTGTGAAGCGTATCGAGGGCTTGGATTCCCTGGAATAGAAATTCAAAATGACTCAAAGATTGGTAAGGACTACTTTTCAAGTGATACATTCCTAGCAGTCTTTTATTTCTTTTTCGTGGTGGAATGCATTTACGCACTTGGCTCACCCCCCGCGGGGGCAAGTGGCTCGCTTCGTGTGGGACTCCTAACCTCGAAACGGAGGCCAAACTACCCACTAAACCACCATGGTGTTCCTCCTTCGCCTAATCCGAGCCGCGGAATAGAATGCTCACCGCGACTCGGCTAGGGACGCCCTATTGGGCTCTCCTTTTGGGGCCCCACCATCTGGATAGAGTGATCCAGATGATGGGGCCAGGTCTCCTCTTACGAATGCACAACGGAACACAGAGGGGCGCATTCCGCCACATTAGCATGGGACGGTGGATCCCCCGACCCATCGCCCGTGGCTTCGCTCATTCGGGGACGCGGGCGAATCGTGCTCGCCGGGGGCCTGCGGAGCCCAGCTTGCTCCCGCAGAGCCTCTCTCTTTGCCGCCATCACCTCGCTTGATCAGTCTATTCTATTCTACCAAACGATTGCCACTTATGCATTTTGGAGTTACGAATAGTTGGAGTATGCTAAAAATCTAACAACATAGTCAAACAGTAGAACTTCGATTCTAAAAACCAATTAGGTGACAGGCAAGCCACGTGGTTGGATGGAAAGTGATAACTGTGGCCTATGGACATTTTGTCACACCAGGGGCGTCACACCCATGATCATGCAGAGAGGAGGAGGTAGGGGAACGGGTGAAGAGAGTTTCTATCCTGTCAGTGCAGAAAACAAAACAGTTTCTCGATCTTCCCACTGACAATACAAAACTTCTCCAGTGAGCTCTGGCAACCCTACTCACCGAGATCACAAGTCACAACACAAGGTTATTATTAGCTGCGATATCACCAGTGCGTTGTAGAGGTCAGTTGGCAGTCGTTTTACGGATAATAACCAAGTTTTTCTCAAACATAACATATCATAAACTTACGCCTTTATCCCCGAAGGGGTAAGTAGAGGCGCTAGGACCCACATTTCGCCAGTTTATGTTTAGGTCCCAATGTAATAGGTGGCAAGCCTATTGCCATGAACCGCGCACTTATAAACCTGCGATAAACTTCGACAATCATCGAAAAGTCATTGGTGTGTGCCATGGTAAACTTGGGATCAAACTCGAGACCTCGTCTCAGCAGTCCATTACCCATACCACTAGGCTACCGCGGTATTTTTATTATATATTATATTATATTACGGATAATAACCAAGATTTTTACTTTTGAATTGCTGGAAAAAGGACTGGATAATGATTTAATGACAAAAATAAACTAAAATCCTTCCATACCTGTATCACTCTGTTATCCGGCTGTGAATAAAAGTAATATTTGACACGTTTTATAAAAGGTATAGCTCTATACGTCGCCATGGTGTGGTTGGCCAAGATCACTCTATTAGATACATTTCCCACTATCATGTGGTCACACTGCACGGTTATGGCGGCCGCAAGACATAGCACCACAAGTAGTTTCATGTTTTTAGCGTTAATTAATTCAAGTTTATTACTAGTGTAGTCACTGCTTGAAAGACTTTGAGATAATGAACGTGAGGTCAGTATGTTATCTAGTGATTTGTTTGTTTAATGTAGGTATGTATGCTGTGGTTAAAGTAGGAAATTATGATGGATGGAATTTGGAAACATTTTTTTTTCTGACAGTCGCAGACAAGCACGCGGCCCACCTGATGGTAAGTGGTTACCGTGGCCTATGGGCGAGTGTAACACCGGAGGAATAACACTCGTGCCGCAACCCCTGTAAGAACAGAGACATTCTGTGTCGTCAGCGCAAAAGATGTAGGATAAGCCTTTGGTTTTCCCAGGGACAACACAAAACCTCTCTAGTGCGCTCTGGCTACCCTACTCACCACCGAAAACACAACACAAGGTTATTAAACGGCGATATTCTGTAGGGTGGAGGTACTTACCCAGTCGGACTGCTCGATTGGGACGGATATACCGTCGTGTCCTACCTCCTCTATTTAGCGGATATACTAAGTTCCTCCCGGACTGGTCCACTGCTAAGTTCCACTAAAGGGTCCCTCAGTATCGTAGTACTACCAGTAGCACTACAGGTAATGTTAGGTGCCCATGGTCCTACTGGTAGAACGGCCAAAAGAATGGTCCGTGGTCCTCCTAGTAAGACCAAGTAGTAGGACCACGGACAGCAAATGAAAAATCTGAAGATTTCTTTATAAGAATGGGTATTGTATCCTATGAGCGTGTGTAACGCTAGGAGATTCACATTCTACTATCCAATACGAATATGAGGAGGCCGAATGACTTCTGTAAGACTAAGTGTGAATTGCGCAGTTCATGGGGCACTATGGGCGAAAGGCGGCGTGGGAGCAGGGAACACGGGTCTCGAGATATCGAGGTCGTAAAATTCTAGCTCTGCCAGGCCGTAATGGCTGAGTAGAAGTGTTCCGTCGGGCAATGGTATGGGAGGCGCAGAGGCGGAAAGAAAGAAAGAAAGAAAGAATTTATTTGCTCATAGACATGGTACAATAGGTAGATCTTAAAATTATATTACAGCACAACATGTTTAGCCACAGTATGTGGCATGCAAATTTCGGATGTGTTATAACACAATAAAAAAAAAAACACAGTCATATGGCGGGTCCACATAGTGGCTTTTGGAGGGCCTTCCTAAGGAGTGAGCCCTTGGCACGTGCCCCGAGTTATGGCAAAGGGCTATCATATGACAAAGACGGTATTTAACCCTACCCAAGTACTTTTTTCGCATCGGTTATGTATCACGGATTAACGAGGTAGGTAATTGTTAGATACTTCTAATATTTGTACATGTCTGCAACATGTGTTTCTGACTACAAAATATTAGAACATCACCACGTCATCACCAAACAACGCAGTTAAATACATACACAAGCGACTGTTAATCTTATTCTTTTATATTATGAATCATTATTATTTATCACTGTAGATAAATAATAATATGAATCCGGATGAAATAATCTGTTGAAGAACGGACAGATTTTGTCATGCTGTATTTTGTTAAGTTAACCTTCTCATACGTGCATTAATTAGATTTAGATTTATTTAGATTTTCTATGGGTAACCGGACTATGTAACAAAATCAATTATCCATAACCCAGTTAACTGTAAGTACCTATCATGGATATTTTTTACCCATAGTCCGGTTGACCGGACAATTTAACCATACTACGGAGGATAGTAGAAAATAATGGACCATAATAATATCTCTCGGTCTATGAGGCTCTTTTTTTTTAGAAAAGAATATTAGCAACCGAAGTTACTAATATTCCCTTTAACCCCTCCAGCTAAGCTTAATGGCTTGTGTTAGGAATGGGTTCACGTCGGTAGTGTAATGGCCAGGATTCGAACCCGGGGCCTCTCGATCGTAAGGCCGACTCCTTAACCACTAAGCTACCGACGCTTCCGAAGTATACCTTCAATAGAGAATCGAAGGCTATTGAAACTAGCCTACGCGTTAGTCAAGTTCCAATTACATAGAATGAAAGTGTCATTTAATGGTCTATAAGTAACTATAGAATGAATGATTTTGGTAGTTTACCTCGCTCAAAGAATTGGTATCGCCATTCAGCGTGGTTATGCCCCCAGCCTTCTGGGAACGGTTCCGGTAGAGATCGATGGGGAGGAATATTTCGATGCCAAAAGTTGCAGTCTCTCTACTTTTTGTGTTTTATTTTTGTATACAAACCTACAACTTATTATAATTAGTATAGGTTTGTATATATTTTGTAAATAGATATTAGGTAATATTTTATTAATAGCATAAGTTATTTGAAAATATTATATAAATATATTAATAGCAATAAAGTGAAGTATATTTTTGGCATTTGTACTTCTTCCTCGCTTCTTCTTCTGTCGAATCGACGTCATTTTGGAGTTGCTATCGTGGTGTAGTAATTTGTTTCACGGCATCGCCGCTACTCACGGAGAGGGCCCGAGTATAGGTTTCGCTCTACGGGTAGACTTACTACGTCTTCCTCTGTATAAAAGTGTTACTCAGAGACGAAAGTGAAAATTTTGGATACAGCCGGAATTGGTGATCGAATGAAACTAAAACTGCAACATTTTCGGCAAACCCATTTTTTTTCAAAGTGCCCGATATATATCGCCGCCACGATAGGCTCGCTCCTATTACGTGGGACCGAAAATCATAGTTGGCGAAATGTGGGTGTTTAATGCACCTCTCCCTACCCTTTCAAGGATTACGGGTGTGAGCATATGTATGTATGTATGAAACTAAAGGTCTGACAGACCTAGCCGTGAGTGTACGAGGGTTAACATCGTAGATACATTTATTATTATATTATAATTATATTGATGGCGTATGTTCACAGATTCTTGGTATCTGAGTTTATTTAAGATAGTTTGTTTATCTCCATTGACAAGTTATGCCTACTTAGTGCCAAGGTTTCATAAGATATCTACTTAATCATTATAAAATAATTGTAAAGTAACTGTATCTGCGCATTGTAACATAACATAAACTCACGCCTATATCCACGAAGGGGTAGGCAGAGCTAGCACCCAGAGATAGAGGCGTGAGTTTATATTTCAGATGTGTATGTTTGTCTGTTTTTTCGCAAACACTACCAAACTGTATTTGACGTCGTTTATTTATCTGAAAAGCCTTGGTCAAACCATGATGCATCTTAATCGGTTGATCAAAGACAAGAATTATCACAAATAAACTTCTTATAACGACAGAGAAGAATAAATAAAACGACAAAAAAACTTAAAATTGACACGAGCATTTGACACAAACGAGAAACAAAAAAGTATCGTGGTGATAAAAGTTGTTTTATGTATATTATATTTGTTAGAACATAGATATATTAAATGGTATCATGCGAACAGCGGGTTTTTTAATCAATAGCCAATGTTATTTATCAATTTTTTATGGTAAGTCCGTTTTATATATTCTATAAGTGATGACAAACTTATTGATCGATAGTCGGGGAGTTCTTTCATCTGCACTATCTAAAACAAGCAAAAAAACCAGTACAAGTAATCAACCTATGGCCCGCTTGAGCTTTGTGACCAGGTGGTTTAAAATCTGTTTGACAGACTGGAACAAACAGACTATGGAACAGATTGCAAACAGAATTTGAAGGGTTGGGAGCACTAGCGCAAATTCGGAGAGGCCTATGTTCAGCAGTGAATAGCCTAAGCTAATTATTTGGTATACAATACTCTTCATAACTTTAAATTGCCTGGCATTTCGACAACGTCATCCCGACCGTTTAAAGTATCATGGAAAGCGAAAGTTTTAGACTTAGTAATTGATGGATGTTTTAAAATATATTATTGGTTGATTGGTCTCAGTGTACCACGGTAGCCTAGTGGTATGGGTAATGGACTGCTGAGACGAGGTCTCGGGCTCGATCCCAGGTTTTACCATGGCACACACCTATGTATTTTCTTGAAGTTGCTTATTGCTTTTTGAAGTTATGTGTGTATTTATCGCAGGTTTATAAGTATCCTGTTAATGGCAATAGGTTCGCCACCTATTACATTGGGTCCTAAAAATAAACTGGCGAAATGTGGGTGCTAGCATGTCCACCAAAAACCTTAAAACGCTGTAATTAATACATTATCATTTGCAACAGCAGCTAAAGTTAAAAAAAAAACTAACTTGTCTTCACCTAAATGTCAATCATGGTGGCCTTGAAGCTTTCACTTTGAATCAGTTAGTCCTTGCCTTATAGATTCGTTCGTCTTGTCTTTATAGGCAAAACTACTATCTGACTTAACTCCGAAAGAAAAGTCTATCCGCCAATCATAGCTGTGCATATTGACTTGAGCCCCACAAGACGCGGTCTCCTAAGGCGACAATACTGATAAGAAAAATTGCAAAACGACTACATCACTCGACCCCAATCCATATATCTCTACCAATGGTAAATGATGATGACAATGATGATAATGATGATGACTATAATCTAACTGATGAATACAAAAAAGCTGTGTTCTGTTAAAACGATACTAGACTTTAAAATGTCTCTCAGTTTTGAACCAACTAATGTAAATCTTTTCTTTTCAGTTTATTATTTCTGATGGTACTTAGCAATAGCCATACTATATCTAAAAGTGTTGACACTGACGACGAAATAGATGAGGTGTCAGATAGGATAAATGATTTAGGCGACACCAGGCACCACAGGATCAGACGAGACAGGATACAGCAGAAGTACAGGATACACGAGACACCTACGAGTCATCTTGATGCAGTTACGGGGGTAGACATCTCAAAATCAGCAAAAAATTCTGCCAGCGTTTACTCAGATATAATCACTTTCAATGCTAGCACAGCAAGCGTAAAACATAGGTCACGCAAAAGGAAAATTGGTGGCCTCTGGAGGAAGTTTAGAGGTAAATACAAAGTTAGCACCACTAGTGAGAATGTGCAGAAGAGACATGTGGACAAAACCGCCAAACATAGGTGGTGGAAACGGAGACAGGAACATCTATATATTAATCCCGAAAACAGAAGAAAAAATATGAGATCTTTTATTTTTCTACATCCTGAAATTTCTTCTGCGGAAGACGCCGTGGCTATAAACATGCCTGTAAATAAGAAAGATAATAATGTTAAATTTGTTTATACACCCTATATTATGTATGCTACAGAGTTAACGCCCGAATTGGTATCAATGATGGATAAAAAAATCAATCACAAAACCACTGAAAACATGGTTAGTGCTATTGCGAAAATGAATACGCAAATAAATCGTTTGAAAAAAATTTATGGCGTTCATAAAACTGATGCCACAAGTACTACAGCCACTATGACTACCTACGATTACCCTGGTACGGCTGAAATTGAAGAACTACTCACGGGCATCAAGATGAAAGCTATTCAAACGGTGATAGATAGCGGTCCATCTATGGTTAACGTTATTTCAAACACTGTTACAGAAGCCACTTTTGGAGTAGGTCCTTACAACTATCGAGCACCAGTAAGTCAAAGATTTGCTGTTAGCACTTTGAATATTGATAATATTTTCAATAATGAACTAAGTGGAAATTCTAGACTGCACAACTTAGTTGCAAGGTCGGTCACCGCCGAGCCGTCGGTATCTGTATCTACCATTGAAGAAATGTTACAAAAAGAGATCAAAAATATTTATCATAAAATGAAGGGTCAAGTAGCCAAGGAACTGCCAAAGCTCAAACAAACTTTCAGTACAAACGCACATACAAAAAGGACTACGACAACAACAACAATGTTACCAATACCAATGCCATTAATTCCATCATCAACATCAACCCCAGGTTTTGAGACAACACTAACACCAACACCGATGTCAACAACAACGCCACTAACAACAACGCCACCAACAACAACAACTTCTTCAACAACTACTTCAACAACACCGATAACTGCAACTACAACGGTAGCAACTAATGGTATGACCCGTATTTTGTCTGCGTCTATTGACCAAAAACCTACTACAAAATTCACAATACCAAGACCAAAGTCCATATCCCATTTACATTTCAAGACAAGTACAAAACCACCACGAGCTCATCTGGACAAGGCTGTTGAGGAAGATGAAGCGCTTTCTGATTTGAGAATTGCGAGAAATTGTACTCCAAATGCAAATAAGACACTTAACGCAGAATCAAGTCAAAGTGCGGATGATTCTAATATGTTGAATTTCTACGAACAAGTGCTTGATAAAGTTCAAGAAGACAACAATTTGAAAGTGGCGGTCACATCGAATATACAGAAAGGAGACCGTTACAGATTATCTAAAAGGAATCCCGAAACACTAACGGATATTGAACTTCATGAAACAGTGCAGAAACTGTATAACGATGGAATAATAATACCTGATTATGAATATATTAAATCTATGTCTACCCCAGGTATGGATGACGATGAAAAAGAACATGAAACAAAGTCTAGTAAAAGTTACGAGGATTTAAGCAAAAAGATTGCATACGATGATTTTGTGAATGGTTACAAACATTACCTTAAATTCCAACAAGAAAAAGCTAAGGCAGATAATTTCTCTGCTATGGTCAAATATCAAGCTCACAGACATCATAACGTTGATGACATAGGGAAATATATACTGGACAAGATACCGCAGCTACCTCAAGAACACACGGCTGACGGTAATAGGTTCAGAAGATTCTTTGAGGATGCAGATATAGAGGATCAAGAAGTATCAACAAAAACTGATGACTCTTGGTTTAAGAAGCATTTCTACATATTCCTCGACTATGGCCCACCGAAAAAGTTTCATACCTCGCAAATAGTGGCTCTTAAATCGCCGACAGTCGATATAGGGCTACATTCCACTGAAACTATTAATTATAAACCAAATTCTAGTCGCAGTGATCTATTCGTCATGCGTGAATCGGAAAGTAAATCTATATCCGATAAAGGATCTAAAGCTCCTGTCAGTTTAGACGATCTAACAAGATCATTGGATACATTCAAAAGTACTATTACAAAGGGTATTAACGGTATGTGCATATATTTATTTTCTTGATAAGTTTTCTGCCTGTTTGTTAGAGGTTGTTGCATTATAAAATCATCATTATTATCATCACACATTGTTTGTTATATATTGTAGTCCAGGGTTCTGGGGTGCCGGGCCCGCCATGAACGGTGGCGACTCGGGCGTAGGAGGTCTCATAATGACGTAACTATATTCAACGGGAACAGTTGCCCTGTAGGCCTAAGTTCCTATAGGTAATATGCCGGTATATTTGGGCTATCGAATGGTAATAGAACTAGAATTTGTTCCGTATTATTTTCAGAATAAATGATGGTTGAAACCAAACCTCCAGCCAGCGGGATTTTTTTTTGTTATGAATTTGATCACGCTGAAATGTAGTTCTATAATTAGGGCTATGCTATGTGAACACATAAAAGCCAAAACAGACATGGGTTTCATTCATGATATACAGAAAATACACGTTAGAATAAAATTAAAAAAAAAAAAAATAATCTCCATTCAGCGGAAAAAAAATTATTTAAGTCGAAATCAATATTGAAATGCAAATCATTAATTAGTGCTATTCCTTTACTTACACTTTTCGAACTTGCTTTTGTATTATAGCAGACTACAACTTTATAATATAATAATATAATATAGTCAGTTAAACGGCGGCGGCTTATTCCCAGACATCCAAAACCCATTGTTCTCGAAAAATAAACTTTCATACATTAGTTCCCACTACTTCCACGACAACTAAAATGAAAATATTAAATATTATTTTTTTTCCCACGACATCCATACACAGGTTTTTATGCATGGTCAGGAAGAAAATCGGGAAGAAAAAGATTTAAGAACTACTTACTTAAATTAATTTAAAGGGTCTCCCTCCGAGAAAAGTTTAAAGAGATAGTCTGTAAGATGTATTACGAGGGCGACATGGTCACTGTCTTATGTGCATCATACAAGATTTAAAAAAAAAAGGCATAACATGAATACCAGGCACAAAAACAATCTTGAAGTCTGTGGTAGTCGACCTCAAAAATTTTGTCATTATATCCAGGGCAACTCCATAACGCTTTTTAACAAGCTCCCTAATGAAATTTAAGTTTAAAATTTACTATTAATTTTTAAATTTACCTTTGGATGAATTTAAAAATGTAGTTAAAAGTAAATTGTGCCAGAAAGGCCATTATAAAATACAAGAGTACCTACTTGGATGATAAACAAGCTTGGTATAATAATGAACTGTTCGCTCAACTATGCTCCTCGAGTATTTTTTTGTATTTAGACTAGGTATACTAAGTAGGTACATGTTTGTAAATCGACCAAAAAAATGCCCGCTGAGTTTCTTGCCGGAGTATTCTCAGGTCGGGGCCGCGTCTCGAATCGGTGGTCCGTTCGTTTGTTTTTGTATTGACGTTTAGTAGGCGCCGATTTGGTGGTCTATACAGAATGAATGATTTTTGACTTCTTGACTTTTTGAGTAATGAAATAAAATGCGTATATATATTATGTATGATTAATCATTTATTAGAAGCAAATATTTACTCTGACTTCAATCACAGTCCAGCCAATCACAGATTATCAAACTTACATAAAATTAAATAGCTACAGTAGGCTGCAACTACTAATATTATGTATTATAAACACACTTGTCATTATTTAACATATACTGTTTTAACATTATTATCAGTCTTGATCAACCTTAAAATAAGTATATTAGAATCTCAGTTTAACTCTTACAAATATTAGGTTTAATAAATCAGCGTAAATAGTTCAGATATGTTTAACTACGATTTGCGTTATAAGTTGTTACGACATCCAATTTTAGTGCTACAATATAATCTAGCTCCAATTTTAATCACAGCCCAGCTAATCACAGATAATCAACCTTATGAAAAACTAAATGAGAAATTATAAAAAATAATACAAACTTACAAATAAGTATAACGATTTAAAATTATCACATATTAGAAATCACAGTTTAATCCTTACAAATATTAAATAATCAGTGTAAATAAAAAATGCTTTACTTAACCTACTTACGACTATAAATTGTATATAATTAAGATCTTGTCTCAGGCACATTTATTAGGTAGTGACTAACTAATCACAGATAGAGTGGCGCACATTGGGAGAGGCCTATGTCCAGCAGTGGACAGTGGTGGGCTAATTGATTTGATGTGAATCACAGAGCAAAAGAAAAGAAAAGAGAAAAAAAAGAATTTTGAAAATTGTTTCTTTCTAACAACTCAGCATTTTGTATTGGTTGAGAGCATCGACGATGCTTATTAACTTTTCTTTATATTTATTGTCAATAATTTTTATTTTTAAATCTTTATTTATGGCTCTTCGGCTTCGATTTGCTTTCGAAGTACGATACTTTTCAAAATACTGAGCTTGTTCCCGAAGTATAAACAATAACTCCTACAATCGAGGTTTCTTTTTTAATTGTCCGTTAAGGCTTTTATGCCATGCTTCAATTAAATTGGTGGTGCGGTGTCGTTCACCTTGACAATTCCAAGTGTTGTAATGTAGAGAAGGATTGTTGAGCCATGTATCTACAAAATAATTGTTGAAATTTGTGATTTTTTCATTTACTGGGCATGTTTCCATAAGTGCTAACCACCCATCTTCAACATCCTCAGTAGGCAAATACGCCAACGCAGCACATGTATCCACATGATCTTTTTCATCCCTTGTTGAGATACCAAGTGCTTTTGATTTTTTCGTCAACGCTTGTCTAAAATGAAAGTTACAGCCTTTAACTGTAATATTAGGTAAACATGTTTTAATAGCGTTAATTGCGCTTTGCTCAAAATCCATAATGGCTTTACGTGGTCGCCAGTCTGGCAAGGTTTGCTTGACCGAAGTAAAAAATATCTCGTACGTTCTCTGCATCTTATTCGGCAATAGAGCGAAAAGCACTGGTACGATATTTGTTTCGTTTTCGCTACTGCCTATGTCCGTGTGCATCGAGTATAGCTGATAAAAAGGTTTCGCGCAGCTTTTAAATGTCCCGTCAAAAAGAAAGACTTCTCTTTCTTGAATTAATCTTCTTGCTTCAATTGATGCAAAAACCAGAATACGTTCTTCCTCATTATAGTCCAATAACAAAAAATCTTCAAATTGGGCGGGGACCTGGACGTCCTTTGTATAACTGAAGCAGGTTTTAGTAACATCAAGATATGCGTTTCTCGATCTATACACTGAGCTTTTAATGCTGTTAAAATTGGGAATATCTTGAACAAAATTGTAACCGTCATCTATATATTTTTTGACCGCATCTTTATAAATTTTTGTTATTGGAACAGGGCTATTTGTAGCTTTCTCTATACATTCTTCTTTGAATGTTTGTGATAGAGTATGGAGCTGCTGCGGTATACAAGTATGCCGATCTTCACGCAGTATCCTTTTCCCTAATATTTTTAATTTCGCACTGCAAGTATTGTTGTGCGTACATGACCACATTTGTGAACCATCTTTCGATTTGTGGTGAAGAGAATGGCGTCGACTCCCTCTTACAAGTATTTTTCCGTTTCCTGAAACAATTACATATAAGCAACACTGAGAATATAGAATAGCTTCGTACACGTGGACCTGTTTCACCCCTTTAGGACTGGAGTTTCGGGAAAGTTAGCGGATGTCTACACCCTATAAGCAACCTGCAAGCCAAATTTCAACCCGATCAGTCCAGTGGTTTGGGCTGTGCATTGATAAATCACTAAGTCAGTCAGTCAGCCTATTGCATATCCCGCACTGTGTCCAAAAACAATACTCCGTCTCGCTCTATTGTGAAACTTCCCGCTCGCGTAATGTTGCTAGCTAAGGTGCGGTTTCCTACTTTTTGGGGTAGTCTTACAATACTTTTTTTTTAATGTGCGCAATATCCCCATAGATAACAGGTTGCCGGAGGTGAGATTATCTGAGACATTTCCCTTGCACCCCGGCCGGTTTTTCTGTAATCCCACCAGCATTTTTATACGTAGGAACAACACAAAACGCCATTTTGAAATTAAAATTAACCTGGTTGAATTAACACGATGACGACGGACGTGTCCGTGTAGTACCCATAAATAAAATTCAAACTACTCCGATTCGGTGTAGTTTTCTTTTTGTTGCTTCAATTTTAAGAACTTTATGATTTTAAGCGCGTTGTAGTTAAAACGAACTAAAGGTATAAAGTTATATGAACTAAAGGCTGATTGATTGATTACTTATGGCTATTACTTTTTGTTTCAAAATTTTAAATAAAGGCCCATGATTTTATGTAGGTAATGAATAAATAAAACATAAAGAACATTATTGTTTGTTTTATAACTTTAACCAAAATGTTGTTTTGCCAAAATATAATTAATTGCTACAAGACCGCACTCCTCAGCAATACGCACTCTTATTCAACTTTATATAGACAACATTCACCGCTTTATCTCGCGTTTTATAATTTTGTTTACACAGTTACACGTAGTACTTTGTTACTTCAACGCCTCCGCAAGAGGGCGCTCTCGTGAGCGCGCCCCAGCCCTGCTAGCAGCGAGCTGCCGACACGCAGAGCACGGCATCCTATTGGCCAGTCGCCCGCGCAATAATATGTGCCGCACGTAGTGGTTACCACTACCAACGATAACATAATATTAACTTCCATTACATCATTACTTTTGGTCTTGTTTTTCAGCTATTATCCTATCTATACCTTCAGAATACACAGCCTCAATATCCATTTAAGTATACCTACTATTTATTGTAATAATTAGTTTTTGAATTGTCAACAATGTTTTTTATTTTTTCCTCTTCATTTACGAACTGATATTTGATCCATTTTTGCTTAAATTTGAACGTGTATTATGTGCTAAAGTATAGTTAAGTACATAGTGAAATTCAGAGTCACTTTATGAGCAAGTTTGTTGATAATTATATTATAAACAGGGAATTACACATTAGAGTAAATTAAATCTAGTTATTACTTTAATAATATGTACATAGTTAAATAATATAAATCGTTTATTCATTGTTTTATCAGTCAAAATATTTATTGATAGGCTTACTTTTGGCTTGCACAAAGCTCGAAGCAATACGGGCTAATGTCCTTTCCTCACAAAATAAGGTAGGTACCTAGCTTTATGACAACTAAATTAAAGTAAACTTGGTACTTACTAGGACCATCAATAACTTCAAATTCTGTTGGTACACTGGGCCCAGCGTCGGCACTGTCTTGTCCATCACTCATTTTCACACACGGCTAACAAGTACGTAACCTGTGACGTAACGTCTCGACACACCCGGGCTAACTGAGGTACTGATAAGAAATTGCATTTTCGTTGTGCAACTGCAAGTGTCTTGCTCACACAATTATTATCTAATGATTGATCGCTCCCGAATTGGGCGTGTTATCGCATGAATTAAACAAGTACAGAAAGTTATTAATTCATTATATATTATTCATTAAATTCATTAAATAAGATCTTTTCAAACAAAAAAGAAAGTCTAAATAAATGGAAGATGATTCTTAGTAAATCGATATTTATTAAAAATTATTAACTAAATCATAAAACCTTGTATGTTGACGGTACTATATATTTCTTGGATGTCCTGAGAATTCTATTTACACAAAAATAAAAGTCGTGGAGGTGGTGGGAATAAATTTGTGGATGTCTGGGAACAACCCAGGCGGCGGCGCAGTGGCGGTAAAAATGTAATTTAAAGTTATAATTTTTATGATTTATATTATTTAAATGATTTATATGATTAGCACTAATTAATGATTTGCATTTCAATATTGTTTTCGACTTAAATAATTTTTTTTCCGCTGAATGGAGATTATTATTTTTTTTTTTAATTTTATTCTAACGTGTATTTTCTGTATTTCATGAATGAAACCCATGTCTGTTTTGGCTTTTATGTGTTCACATAGCGTAGCCCTAATTATAGAACTACATTTCAGCGTGATCAAATTCATAACAAAAAAAAATCCCGCTGGCTGGAGGTTTGGTTTCAACCATCATTTATTCTGAAAATAATACGGAACAAATTCTAGTTCTATTACCATTCGATAGCCCAAATATACCGGCATATTACCTATAGGAACTTAGGCCTACAGGGCAACTGTTCCCGTTGAATATAGTTACGTCTCATAATGACCTTCGTCTTGCCTGACCGCGGGCCTGGGAGTGACGGATAAACTGTCACCCTAGCAGAAGCAGGCCGCGGTGGCGCAAGCACGCCTCCCTCTATCCAGTGGCTAGATGGGGACACCATGATTCCCACATTAGAGGAAGGGAGTCATCTCAAAGAATTATCCCCGAGTCAGCCGAGGTGCGATAGAGATATATCTTGTATTATCCCACCTCCGGCAATCAAAGACCCATAGACGTCGTACGTTTTAGTCGGTTCGAGTCCGACATAATCACCTCCATCGACTTTGGGGAGGTCTGGGGTGTGGAGTGTTATTTCTTCGTCACCACACGGATGTGACTTGATAAATATACATTGAATAACTGTGACCACTTTAAAATAAATCATAATATACTGAATCTCTTGATTTTCTTTGATTGTTGGTACTCAATTTTTTCAATTTTGTTACAAAATATCAGTGACTATGTAATCAATCCATTTAATTTATATAATTTTATCGGCAACAGAGATTGAAACTAGCGAAAAGCGGGCTGAACCAACAACAACCAAATCGGCGGGTATTTTTAGTCCCACGAAGTTTCGTGGCTTGAAAATGTTGAATGTGGCTAACAGTGAACAAGAAAGACAGTCGAATAATAATATAAAAAGTGTAACTAGACAACTCAACGCTACAGTTACACCTTTACCTGATAGATACAAGAGAGCCAATGAAAGTATTGCAGAAGACTTCGCCAAAAAAGATTTAGAAGAGAAATCTTGTACACCAGTCCGAGAAGTGCAGGCTGATGTTGCTCTACTGAGAAAAAATAAAAGCGAAAGCAAATTTGGCTGTGTGGACGTGAATCTAGTTCCAGTACCAACACATGCAGTCAATCTTCACGTAAACACTACCAAAGGTCACAAAAAGAATAAATTCAAAAACTTTTTCAAAAGATTCCACTTTAAGTCTAGGAAATCTAAAAAACATAACAAACGGTCATATCCAAACAGGAATCCTAGATTCAATCCATTTAAAAGTCTAAAGAAAATGTTTAGACCAACTGACGAACCTTCTAAAAGAAAACACTCTAAGAAGAAGAATAAGAGTACTCCTACTTCTGTCCTCCAGACAAAGCTAACTCCTCTAAGCTTTGAAGACGACAAGCTAGGATCACACAAATATACTACAACTATTAAATTGGAGGAACCAAGTGAGTTACAAAGAGAATTTGATAATTTTCAATTGGGTAACTATAACGTGTCCAATAGTGTTAAAACTATGCCTCCTCTTGAGATGACTACAGCGCATTTAGGAAAACCTTTAACAATTCTAATGATGTTGGAAGACGGAAAGAAACACGGATTATTTATGCAGCCAGTGAAGTTTCACAGATCTACGCGTAAGTAGTTACTATTATACACTGTGATACAATTAAGGTTATTTTGCCAAACCACCTCTTCTGCTCCGCACAGTTCAGCAAGAAAGGCTCATGTATTGCGAATCTCTTCGCCAAAATATGTTGATCAATAACTATTAATTTTATTGGTCTAAAAAGACTTGAACACAAGTGCCGTGCTGGGTACTGGAAGAAGAATTATAAACCAATATCTTGTATATCAAAAAAACTTTAATGGTCCTGTCAGATTAGTACAGGAGACAGAACAGTACATTATAGTTTAGAGTCGTATAACTTAAAATGCGCTGTAGTCAAGTTACTTAATAATGATTTATTCCCAACGGACCCCGAGTATTTGTCCCCTCACGGGGTCCAAATTTAGGTGCGTAGCTAAATAAATAAGGAAAGGCGATCGATCTTCGGTTTAGCACCTATGATAGATACTTTTACATTGGGCTCCAAAAGTTCCTGGACACCTGAAGATCTATATTTTTTCACAGCTTAAGTCTAATTTAATCAAAAGAAACATAGATAGCGATAATAAAATAAACTAGATCGATGTATTATTTCTTTATATCAAAATGAGTAAACTCATGCAATGAGTTGCGTAAACTAATATAGATGTATTATCTAGTAGCTTCTAAGACTAGTAGATGTGTAATGGCATCACTTCATACAATTTTAGTTTCTAATTGTCTAGGAATTTATGAGAGTCCTGCTACATAGTATCTGCAACTGCTTAAACACAAAGTTCACATTGAAAGATTATATAACTGAAACTTATATACCTATTTATAACTGCTACAGAATGAATTTCACCAGAATCTAGCATAGAATGTTTTTATACAATAAAATATATTTTCAGGTAAAATGAAATCTCCCAAAAGAAAAACTACAGTTAAAGCAACAAATAAATTTACTACACCCCCATTCAATGATGACAGCGAGGTACTATCAGTCAACGTGAAGACATTAAAACCACTACCTTCAGAAGTCATGAAGGCTTTGACCTCGACTGTCACCAACGAGACGCTACCAGACTTGAATCTAGAAATAGCTAAGTTACAATATGGAGTAACAAAAAACCAACAACCTAAATCATCGGAACAAGCCATGCTATTTATCAAAACTGGTACACGAACCCCTTTAGCCAAGCCTGTAATAGAAGGATTGACATTTAAAAACCAGTTGACCAGAATGGCTAAACTTTCTTTACCGTTTTCGAAGTATTTAGGCAATCGACAGAATTATAATACAAGTGAGTAATATCTGTATTTTTTTTTCTTAAAACAATTAGTAAATTTATTGACGGGCTTTCGAATTCAGCTAATATCTATTTCGCCTTTTCACGAAATAACCGTAATGACAACGAGATACACAACAGTTAGCATACGCACCGCCGCTCTGAGTAAACTGGATCCGTCATATCCAGAAATATGTATATATATATCCTCCATTTGTTTAGATAGTTAACTAAAAGTAATCAACCATGTGGCAACTAAAACACAAATTGTGAAGTATTTTACAATTCGTGAGGTAACTTATTGCAGGTGACGAATTTGTGAACACACGCGATTACCAGATGGCCAATGATTACCTTCAGGAATCAATAAACAAAGATAATTTCTCAGGTTCCACAAAGAGACAAAGTGAAAAAGACTCGAAGAATGTCGACTATTTTAATGATTTGCTGTTGTGGAATAACGATATTCTTAATATGGACAAGGTGCCACAAACGCAATGGAAAGATATTGTCAAGAACGTGGAGAAAGACTTTGGATCGTCAGAATATACCACCCCAAATATGTTAACTATGATGAATGAATTAAAAGAGTTGGGTTTGTCTGTTGACAAGTCACTTAATAAGAGACCCCACCATCCACAAGCCCAACTGGACAAAAATAATGACGATCGTAATTTTGATGACGTCATTAGACACGTAGCTATGAATGATAAAGCTCTATTGAAAGGTAAAAATGTAATCATAAAAGGTGAACAGGGATTTTTTCAATACAATAGACCAAATCCGATGACAATGACGGATACCTTGAATAATCCAACCTCCATGGAGCTATTCCGTGATAGTGATTCCAAATTTGAGCCTAGTACTGTAAAGGCACCTATCGTCTTCACTGTAGGTCCTTCTATAAACTGTACAGTTCAGTGCCCCATTGCTTGGGCTGATGCGCCGCTACCAGACCCACCTCCGCCCTTCGATAAACCATTATCATTTACTCCACCTACACCGCCAGAACAAATGAATTGCTGGTCCCCAGAAAAGCACATATCTATTACCTTTGGTAAGAAACTTGGCAAAGTTACATGGACAGTGCAAAGTCCTATTTCCTGGACTTCGGAGACCCCTCCACCGAAGAAACCGTGCGCTGAAGCTCGTTTATCCAAGTTTGCACGTAAATTCTACATTGGTCCTCCTCTGCAGAAGCCACTTAAGGACGAAGCTTTACGACCAATGAGGTTGTCGACAGAATTTGATGGCATTGTCCAAAATAAAGGCAAACTTAAAAAACTAACAGCATCTAAAAACGATAAATTGAAAAAAGCTGAAAAATCTGCACACGTTGGCGCAAATTCAGAATCTGAAAGAACTAGTGAGTCTAAATCATCAGCGAAGATTGACAAATTGAGTGGTACGTAATCTATACTATTGCTATATAATTGTAAAAAGTTTACTGAACGGATTTCGGTGCGGTTTTTATTGTTTGAATGGGTTTGATCCAACTTAAAATCTAACTTTTGTTTGATTGCAATCGGTTAAGTAGAACCAGAGTTATGATTAGTAATATAGAATTTAAGCTGGACAAATGGCGCTTAGGTTGCGATAACTGACTGTTGCGACATCTATATAAAAACCTATTTATTGTTATAAATGATACAGACCTCGTTTCCGTGATCGACGTCTCTAAATCATTCATTTTTATATATGTAAAAATGTTTGTTGTTGGCGCCTATTTTACTCCTGGGTAGAGAAACAACGTCCTAACATCTGCTTTCCTTCCATCTAAAGCGCATTTCGTTAAATTTTCAGACCAAAGAAAAGAATTGAATGCCAAGGAAACACCAGCACTGATGGTAGACACCACACTACTGTCTTATGACGATGAAGTGGAAACTGTCACGAACGGAATCGACGTGAAGAAGTTGTGTAAGTATATTTGTTATTCAGCATGAAATTAAACGTGAAATACAAATAATGAGATTAGTATGAAACTCAGAAAAGAACATCAAATGGAAGAGAAAAGAAAGAAAGAAAAAGAAACCAGTGGTTGAGTGGAGGGTCCCCCTTACTCCATCAATATGTAATTTTTCTTACTTCTTAGCCCCTAACTTACCGTACAGCCACAGACTGAACATAGCGTTTTCTGCGAAGATGTTAACTTTAGTGTTTATTGCATTTGACTATTTCTATATATCTTACAGCAAGAAACTCGCAGAATCCAACCCAGTCGGGCAAATTCAGTAAATTTAAAGATTCGCAAATGGGTCGCAAACCAGCCGTAAGAATATTATTTTTAAATTTATATTAGACAAGCTGTTTTCCACCTTTAGATTGATAATGACCACTTTCTTAGAATGACCACTTTTCTGAAATTACCACCTTTGATTCCGAAAATGGCTACTTTCTTGAAATTTCTTGTAATACTACTATCTTTGGGGTTTACTAATAAACGAGAGCAACAAAAAAAGAAAACATTATAAAGATAATCTTTAGGCGGCTAGGACCGCGTCCATTTTTTAGCAGTTGCACCAACTTGCAGGTGAGGTTATCTTAACTTTTGCGGCCAACCTGACTGAAAGTGATCACCGTGGCTTATGGAAGTGTGCAACACCGTGTGCGTCACACTCGAGCTGCCGAACCTGTAAAAATCTTCCAAAGACATTCTTGAAGAACCCCATATTGTAGTCTCTTCTATCCTTCCACAATTTGTAAGTTAAAAGCTATCTATATAACCAGATGTTCATGAAAATGTTCATTTCAGGCCAATGTTATTGCAAAAACAAGTAAAAGACCGGTAATGTATTACTCAACACCCTTGCCAATGAAACCATCGGACTTTAATAAGTTTCTTAAGGAGCAGGGAATGGACGTTGAGTCTGTTATATCGCCACTATATGGCCAAACCAGACTGTTTCATTCATGGAGCACCCCCACTAACCTTAAAACAATGAGTTTCAAAAAGACCGCATTACCCAGTCTTAAACATTCAGCGAGTATCAAAATGTCGAATTTATTCTCCAAATATACAACTCAAATGAATAAATTGCGTCACAAACCTGTGAATTCCAATAAAATGAAAGGCAAATCTTTCAAAGCCAAGAATAAAGATATTACTCTTACTGTGAAACCAATACCCAAAAATATAGTCGGTCATAGTCATGGAAACGGTAGTCCTATACAGTCTTCAAACTTACATAAGAGAATCAAGAAATTAAAGCTGTTTAGACAAAGGTTTTATGACATAGAAGCCTCGACGAAACCAAAAGAAGACCCAACGGAGGATAAGTTTTCACCTGAACTGCAAGCAAAATTAGAACATTTACAAGAACCTAAGATAGCAGCTAAAGGTAAAACTAAATCAGATGCTAATCCACCATCTGAAGATAAACTTGATAAATCTAATACAAAATCAATGTTTAGTGTTGTAACTACACCAGTAATTAGTACAGACAATTTCTCTGAACCTAACCTGACCACTACTGCTACAACTAGCAAAAATACTTCGTTAGTGTCAACTTTACAACCTGAACCAGAAGAATCCCTGTCAGATCTTCCATTAGAGTTAAGTGGATCAATAATATTCACAAGTGAAAATCCAGGCAATAATGACGTAGACATAACTATAATAAATTTTGATGATGCCAGTAAAGCGCATGAGAACGATATTCCTTCAGAAGTTGAGAGATCACATCAAAATGATCAACATTTAGAAGACAATCCTGATTATTTGAATGATAATAGACTCAACTACCGCGGGCGAAATGATTTTAAAACAAACTTAGATGAATTAGAAATGGCAGATGACAGTACAGGCACATATGAAGATACGCCATTTACGGATGTGCAGTTTGAGGAACCGATCCACAGATCCACTGCTAAAAAGCCTTTTCTATTTTATTATCTCGACAAATTACAAGGGAACCAAGCCATGATGAACCCAAATAGAATGCAAATAAGCAGTCATCATTATAAATATGATATATATTACAAGAATCCGGATACTCCGCTAGAGAATAAGGGATCAGAAAACATAAGTAAGTATTGGTATTTTTATGACTGAAGAAAATTCAGTAGTTTTTGGTTTTGTTTCTTTAGTGATCATAGATTAAATATAATATCATATCATAGATAATCTGTGGTATTGTAATAACATAAACACACACACAAGTAAATTCTGGGCAGTATTGCCGTATGTAAAATATTTATTAGAAAAAAAGATCTCCAAAATTTGCTTCCTACTGTGAATTTTGTGGTTCTTTTTTCTTTTTTTTACCTTTCTGTGCTACCTAAAATAAACGTATGGGGTGGTAAAAAGGAGGAGTCCTGAGGTGCCAACTACTACTTACAACCCCATCATCGCGTGTGGATAATCCAGCTGCTTTTGGCTTTAAGCCTAAACTTATTAAAACTATTGCGCTACAAATTATTTTTTGAAAATTTTAAGTACATTTCTGTATAACGGTTTAAGAGCACCGTATCTTTGAGATCAATATTTTCCGTGCTCAGCTTGCTCTTATATTCGATAGCGTTTCTAGAGTTTCTTTGATTAATCAGTCATTATCATCATTTTGATTGCTACTTGTTATTTTTTTGTTATCATGAATAGATCAGCAGCAATATCGAGACTTCACTACAGAGCCTGTCATTCCCAGCAGCACAGAGTCAACTACAGCGAATACCAACACCAAAATTATCACAGACAATAGTGAGTGAGTTGCATTCTATATTTAATGAGTGTAAGGGCCCCTTTTCTCGGAGCTCCTTAAATAAGACAAGACCCGCAGGCCTGCTAGTGTTTTCTAAATAACGGACGAGATTCTGGTGCAGACTTTTCATCTCAGAGATGGGAGATAAGGTGGTGTTCCCAGAAAAGACGACATACCAGTTGAACATGATAAAGCAGACTTCAGGTTGCAAAGTGTAAACGATTTGCAACTGGGAAATTATGAGGATGATGATGGAACGCATTAGATGGCTAATACTATAATAAAAATCTATCAAAAACAACAGTCTTCCGTCTTGATCTGCCAAATGTTATAGGACGATATTTTGATATGAATTTTAAAGACTATATTCTGGCATTTTGATATTTAAACGGTATTTTGACTGACGGTATTTTGTTACAAATGTTAGCCTGTATTATGACTAGCGTTTTGACTTATTATACTTATACTTTTGACGGTATTTTCACATTTAGACCAAATTTTGATTTGACCGGACCGACGCACGATATTATTACAAATGTTAAAACTTGTTTTTTGACATTCAGACGGTATTTTGTTAAAACGTTTACTTAACGGTTAAATGTTTAGATATTATAGACAAATGACTGGAATGCGTCCATTTGTCTATATCTAAACATTTTAATTTTTTCACATATATTACTTATTAAATCTCGATATGGGTAAACGGCCCTATTGAGACCCATCAAGGAATCAAATCAATAAACAATATTGTCATATTCAAGTTTATTTCACGGTAGGCTATCTGCTGCATGCGACTGCAGTTGTCGTATGCGGTCGGCTCATTTCTTTATGGATGAAGTCAATAAAATCTTAGAGCCATTACATGCTATCCAATAAACATTAATAAAATTGTTTCCTTTATCAATAACAATATAACAATGGTTGAAACAGCCGATATTAAATACTAAAATAATGTTTTAAGCTTCAACAGAAAGTGGTGTAGTGAAGAAATTGAACAGACGGAGTCATCATTCGAGAAGAAAATGGATAACAATTAAGTCCCAGTACAGATATGTTAGAAATGGTAAGTTTAAAACATTATTGTTTTTTTTTATATACTTACCACTTAGGTGGCAGACAAGCTCACGGCCCACCTGATGGGAAGCGGTCACCGTGGCCTATGGACGTTTGCAACACCAGGGGCGGCACCTTCTAATGCCGTTTTTGAAGAACCCCATATTGTAGTCGCTTGAGAAAATCACGGCATGGAGTTCATTCCACTGCTTGAGCATGCGCGGGATGAAACTGCTTTCATACCGCACAGTGCGCACCGTTTCCGGTCGTAGTGTGTGAGGATGAACTCCCTCACTATGGCGAGCGGTGCGTGTAGGTGCGGTGTAAAAGTAGGTGTGGGCTGTCAAACAATTCTTCTGAACACAAGCCATAATTGTGTATGATGTATATTTGAGATCGATCGAAAAAGTTAATATAAATAATGAGACTAGTTTGAATTTTAGAATTTTTTGAATCCTACAATTTGTATTTATGTGGGTAGTACGTTACTAAGTCGAGGAACCAGCAAGTCAAGCGTAAGGTCGCCATTGCCAGCGAGGTACTCTACCAGCTTTTTAAAACATATACTTAGCTCAAAAATTATAAAAACCATGGTAAATATACGTAACTATTCTATTTGCATTTTAATATTGTTTCCGACTTAAATAAAAAGTTTTCTGCCGAATGGAGATTTTTTCTTAACGTGTTTTATCTGTATTTCATGAATGAAACCCATGTCTGTTTTGGCTTATATGTGTTCACATAGCATAGCCCTAATTGTAGAACTACATTTCAGCGTGATTAAATTCATAACGAAAAAAAATCCCGCTGGCTGGAGGTTTGGTTTCAACCATCATTTATTCTG
The DNA here is from genome assembly GCA_963691645.1 of Pelosia muscerda. Lineage (NCBI taxonomy): Eukaryota > Metazoa > Arthropoda > Insecta > Lepidoptera > Erebidae > Pelosia > Pelosia muscerda. Next base: position 700,000 of record OY829126.1, on the reverse strand, counting down.
AAAATAATACGGAACAAATTCCAGTTCTATACCATTCGATAGCCCAAATATACCGGCATATTACCTATAGGAACTTAGGCCCACAGGGCAACTGTTCCCGTTGAATATAATTAGTTACGTGGTAAATATCCCGGTGAGTGACACACCATTATGGAATCGTGTTAAACTTACAAAGCATAGGTACTTACCTTTGGATTCGCCTGTCGTTTCGACTGGGTTACATTGGCTATGGTCACGGGCTGATTGACTCGCCCAATGATGCGCCCGCCGTCTTCCACACCATAAGGTAAAAAGTTTTTCGTCTACCCGCACATTTTCGATATTTTTTCGTATTATCTTTTCGTGATACACCGTCAGCACTCACCCGTCACACATAGACAGTTATTAACTTTAGACCACTGCAAAAAACTGCAATTTCGACGCAGTTGCGTTATATGCCACCAATCCGCAGTATTTGCCATCTTGCTAATGCTTTTTGAGAAGCTTGTTGATACGCGGTAGTTAGAGATTCAGTAAAAATGTTACTATGGGATGTCCATCCGATTGGTGTTTCGCTTTTCTCCTCAGTGGAGTAGACATCTGACAGTTTGCTTAATAGGAATTCTGTGAGTGTATTGAATGTGAATTGGTGAAGCAATTTGTGAAGTAATTCGTCCCATGGCGGAAATCGACCCGTGTGTTCACGAAAGGCATTTGACATAATGATGTGGTTTTCTGTTTCTAGTTGCCACACCGGCGTACGCCAATTCATATAATGAAAAAGAGGAGAGTCTCAATTTGGGCGAGACTGCAGGGCAGAGGATGAAGAAAGGTTTCTTCGGGTTTAGTCCAAAAATATGTAAGTTGATATAATTACATAATGTACTGTCTCAAAAATCTTACAATGTTACATATCTTTCTACATTTTAGTAGCCACATTTTCTAGAATGTGGATAAAATTTGTATTAGGTACACATGTAGGATAACGAACTGTGCTTAGTTGGGGTCTATGTGGCGCTGTTCGTTGATACAGATTTTAAACGGTTTTTTTTTTATTTTTTATTTTTTTTAATACTACGTAGGTGGCAGACAAGCACACGGCTCACCTGATGGAAAGCGGCCATCGTGGCCTATGAACGTGTGCAACACTAAGGGTGTCACACACGCGCTTCCCACCCTGAAGGGAAAGGGGGAGAGCTGGGAAGGTGTGGGGAGGCTAGGAAGGGGGGAGGGGAAGGAGGGGTATAGTGAGCTCTGGCTACCCTACTTACCGGCGGGAACACAACACGATGGTTATTATGACCGCGGTCTTCTGTAGGGCGGAGGTACTTCCACAGTTGGACAGCTCATTTCGGACGGGAGATACCGTCGTGTCCTACCTCCGTTTATTTAGCTCACCCCGTTTTTTACATACATATTACAGACAGCCTCGGCGGTAGTGAACGCGACTGCTACGCAGGAGGCGTGGGTTCGATCCCCACTCGATGCCAATATTTGTATGCATGAATATGGTTATTTGCACTAGTCTGGTCGTGCCTCGGAGAGCACGGTAAGACGTCGGTCCGGTTGCCAAACACACATCTATGGAAGTTGTTACGAGTAGTTGGAGCCCTCAAAAATCCAACTGGCCTAACTACAAAACCTCGATATCGCCAATTTGGTTGTGGAGGTCCAATGGCAGTCGCTTCACGAAACATATCGAAGTTCAGCCACATCACAGTTAAACTGGAAAGCCGACCCCAACTAATTTGGGAATAGGCTCAGAGAATGATGATGTATGTTGATTGTTTCTTTACATTTCAGTTATTCAAGATAAATTAAAGCGAATGAATACGCCTTCGAAAAAGAACAAGACCACAACAGGTGAATAACAGTATTTATTAATGTAATAGGTAGGTGAGACATCCCCTAGAATGATGTATGGCATATAAAGAACGGCTTTAGGTTTATTCAAAAAGCACTGTGGGAGGTTTTGACCTACTCTTGTCACTCTGACCAGACGGGTTTCAAAATGATTTTGTCTCAAAGTTTTCCTTCTCGTAGGTGGATTCGACCTTGGCAGAAGCAGCAACTCCTCCGCCATAAAGGGGGAGGAGTTGCCGCTTCTGCTGCCCTACGTGAAGGTTTTCTAGCACAACACCTTGAGAATCGGAAGCAGAGGCGCTCATTTGGAGAGGCATATGTCCAGTAGTTGACTAAAATAGGCTAGTTGATTGAATCTCTGAAGACCACATGATTATTTTACCATTAATATTATTCTTCTGGATATTATTTATGCGGGCAAATCCATGTGGTAGGCCTATATTACCGAAGGGGTAGGCAGAGTTTATGTATGTATGTAACAACCAACAAGGCTTTATTTCAAAATCTCTCTTTTCATGCTTCCACATCAAGTCGAAACTACTCACCATGTTCAAAGCCTATATTACTTTTTAGATGGCAAAACCACGAGGAGTCAGTCTACTAGCAAAACGACAACAGAAATTACGCAACTGACCAGCGAGATGACCACTAAACCGACCCCATCACTGTTGGACCTGTGTGAGAAACTCGCCTTTATACATATTAGTTTATTTTTTATAAAGAACTATTTGACCCGCGCAACTTCGTCTGTGTCACCCCGTTTTTGCAACATTTTTCACTTCTGCACCGCACCAGTTGGTTGTAACATGATGTTATGTACATATAAACCTTCTTCTTCAATCACTCATCATTCTCTGAACCTTTTCCCAACACAGTTTGGGTCGGCTTTCCAGTTTAACTGTGATGCGACTGAACTCTCGTCCCTATTGAGCAGTCCGACAGGGGAAGTACCTCCACCCTACAGAATAGTGCAGAGTTCAGTTTGTTTGCTGTCAGTGGGGAGACCAATTTGTGTCCTGCTGACAGCATAGAAAGTCTCTTAACAATCACACGACTACCACCTATTCAAGAATGGCATTAGAGGGATTCCAACAGGGTCGGTAGCACGAGTATGATGCCGCTATCGTTGCAAACATCCATAAGTCATGGTAACCGCTTTCCATCAAGTAGGCCGTGTGCAATGTGCCACACCATGAGCATCTGCCATATCACATTTTTACTATATCTTCTCTTCTATTCTATGACTTACTTAATATGTTTTCCAGATAAACCCATTTATACCAAACCCTACACATTGTACGATACCGAGAAGAAAGATGAAGGGTTCAGCATTCAAATTGGTAATCAAAAGATTATCGACGCCGTTGACAAGGTAACACACAAACATACAGAATATATGATATGAGCATCACGTAGTAGAATAAACACCAAATGTAAAAAATGGAGTGAATTTACTTCCAACCAATCAAGATCATAGACGATCTTGTACAGGAACAAGATGCAAATTCCGCGTCGTCAAAACTGTCTTTACCATGAGGCATTCAAGGCATGTGCCCAGGATCCACCACCTTCTGGGAGGCCCCTCGAAAGAGACGATTTCTCGCACATCAGCTTAAGAAAAATATAAAACCCATTAAGACTCGTCCAATATCCTACGGCCCTAGAAGCCCAAGCCTAATTTAATGCATCATTCCACTCAGGGTTCTCATTTATTTTAACCATACGGGTGTCCCCACAGATACCCCGAAGCGACCAAAACCGCACGACCCTCTTGGGCCACCAGTTGCTATGTGTGAGATAGCCTCTGATATATCCCTCACGCCCAGGCATACCCAGGGCCAGCGAAGGCCCTGTCGTGTGTTTCTCTGGAACCAAAATCCATAAGCTCCAAAGTGTAACCTTTGGAAGCAACTAAGAATTCCCTTGATGATAGTCAGTATAAACTCGTTACAATCTTGCCTTCCTAATCTACAATTGTTCAGAATTTTCAGATTAAATCGATGACGACAGATGATTGGTCAACAGAGACGTACGACATCAAACAGGGCTTATCTGGATTCTGGCACAGGAACCGCTCTGGAGAATATCACCTTTTCACACCGACTAGCGTAAAAGCCTTCGACTATGAAGACAGCTTGGGAAAGAAAGATTCTATGGCCAACGATTCAGAACCGGAGAGGCCTTTATATCTTGAATATCCAGAACAGTTACAGGACGTGGAGCATGATGAGACCGCAGAGCAAACATTAGCGAGCACAATATTTGAACAGTCCATATTCGATAAGTCAATGTATGGGAAAAAGCAATTTGATGCCTCCGTGTTTGAGCAGTCTGTATTTGGGACGAATAAATTAACCAGTAAGGGGAAGAGTGATAAGAACTACTCTAATATCTTAACGGATATTATGTCTTACGATATCACACCAGATGTTAAAGAGAGAGAAGTGGAATACAATGAAGGTGCTTACTTACCAGAACACGTTTCAGTTGATTCTCCTGCTAATACCGGTGATGTAGCCATCGCTACTCAAAATGATAAAGGTTCCACAAAGAAAAATAATTATATATTTGACAGCGCTAGTATTATATACAACAAATCATATCTAAATAGTGAACCAGAGACAAAATTAGTATCTTACAATAGTGAGAAAAAGGAGAAACTGATTGATAAGCCATGGATGCCTATTGTTGGGAATACTTTGAGTGTTCTCTTCAGAAATCCTTTAGAAGGGCACTTAGGGTTTGGTCTCAAACCTGTAGTACAAGTCGGTCAACAATCGATTCCTACTCCAAAACTGGGTCAGGCTGTACAACTGCAGATGCCTACAATGCCCACGCCGATGGAAATAGTGCAAGCACAATTCCAGCAGAGGCAAATGTCGCCAACATTTTGGTCCCAAATGCCGCAGTACCAATACACTTGGCCTCAAATGCAAGCGGCTTCAATGGGCATGCCTCCAATGCAATCGGGTATTAAAGTGTTCACCGGCAACGAGACCTATGGGATATATATGGAGCCTGGCGTTTTCAACTATGATTATGAGGTAAGTAATACATATTTTGTTGTTCTTAAGCAAAAAATAATACACATTTTGTTTTTCGGGATAGAATTAAGGGTATATCAAGGAACTAAAATAACAATTTTGTTCGCGATACTCGAATTTGACGTATCAAGAATCTACAGCTCACAAATTGTAATTAGATGTGCAATTACCTAAGCAACAAGATGGCGGATTCTGCGGATTGATGCAAATTCGAGTTGATAAAGCTCCAGTTTTCTTTCTATACTTCATTTTTTTAGGTAGGTAAGTACTTAACTAAAGGTAAACAATCTTGTGGCGACTTTTTATAAAAACACAAGTTAAACAAATAAACTAGGCTAACTAACTGAATAAATAGTGGTTCGATACCGGTTTTAGTGTTTAAATTTATGCTTAAAAACAAGCAGAAAAGTATTTTTGTACTAAGGTTTTAAGCAAAACATATTATTAAAAATATATCCTAATATTGTTTACGTTTATTTAAGTAGGTACCTAATCAAAAGAATTATTTAATGAAAGAACTTATAGTAGCTTACTATTTTGTTTCTGTACTGATCTTGGAATGTAAATTCAGGACGAATTCAGAAATTCAGTTTCGCATTCGATTTTACCATGGCACACCAATGACTTTTTGATGCTTTTCGAAGTTATGTGTGTATTTATCGCAGGTTTTTATTGGGACCTAAACATAAAATGGCGAAATATGGGTGCTAGCACTAGCTCAGGGATACAGGCGTGAGTTTGTTATGTTATGCTTGAAACAACAAAAAACACAAGACCTTCAAAATATTTAAATATTCAACAGATACTAGTATTATACAAAAATATAAATGTAAATTACAATACTTATCTACTAATAAACTAGTTCTGCCGGCGCGTTAGTGACGCCTCTGGTGTTGCAAGTGTCTATAGGCTTCGGTGTCTGCTTACCAGCAATCGTGCCGTATGTTTGTTTGCCACCTTAGTGGTATGAAAGAAGAAATTATCCATATATATTTGGCGGAAATAAAAATGTATTTGCAGGGATTTCAAAAATTAAGTGTTACTCCCAGTGTCGCAAGCATCCAAGGTCTAAGGTGACCGCTTACCATCAGACGGGTCGTACGTTTATTTGCTACCTTATTGGTATAAAAATAGAAATGATTTTTAATTGGTTGTTAGGTATTTCATATCGCATGTGACTATTAATATCTCCTAGTACAGAAATAACTAATCAAAGAAAGTTTTATAGCTCATTTAATTTTGTTATTGTTTGATCAACTTGAGATAGTTTAATATTTTCCCAATTACTTAATTGGAAACTAATCGGTGAGATTTCTTTCAGCCGGTCGTATCGCTGGGTCGCGATCAATTCTACGTCAACCCAAACATCGGCCGAAATAAAAAGAAAAATGCTAAATCACCAGGACCACTATCGGAAAATAAAATATTCAGAGACACCGCTATGAACGAATATCCTGAAAATTTGCTGAAAACCTACACAAGTCAAAATCCTAACACTATACCACAAAATACATTTACAATGTGTATGAAGACTGATAAAAAGGACTTCCAAGATCATAATCCTTATAGTAGTACCAGTAAATATAATACTGTAGAAGATCAGGATAATAAAACAACTTTGTATACGAAACAACATTATAAAAAACGAGATATTCAAAGTCAAGATACATATACCGCTAAAGATGTAGCAGCCTTGGAAGTAATTGTAGACTTGATGAAGAATACTCTAGGTTATGAAGAAAAAGATTTGGGAAGTGCAAACGGTAATAACCTAATCCAATCTATGAAGTCTATACATCAAGGTCACGATGCCACTAATGCCATTCAAGTTCATATTGCAATCCCGTATGATGTACAAAACTCGAAAAAGAGATCACCATTTGAACAAATGCGAGTCAGAAAAGTATTCTCGGCAAAAATGTCAACTCCAGTAGACTTGGAGTACCAAGTTCATTCCTTTGAGGGTTCTTTTCAAGCGCCCACCACGGTTTCCTCTACAGCTGAGGATGGGTTATCTCCAGGAATGTATCTACTAATCGATAGACCAAAAAATGGATATGCATTGAAACCGATGAAAACACATATCGATTTTACAGAAATAAAATCACGTCAGGCTGGGAACTTGTCTCCGATGGACTTCAAGGGAGAGACGACGTTGCGGGATCATACTATGAAGAATGTTGCCAAAGTAACCTTGAGCAAGAATTTCATTTCTGCCGTCAATAAACAATTAGTTGAGTTATATGAAAATCTTACAAAAGTAACTCCTGATGAGACACGCATGAGAATGAAACGAGGTGTAACTTCCAAAGTTACGCCATGTGGGATTAAGATGAAACCCAGCAACACAAACAAAAAAGCCTCTTATAGTATTAGAAGGGGTATAGATTGGACAGCGGTCAAAAAGTTTTTCGGTAACGAAAGAGTTTGTAATTGTAAATGCCAGGCAAATAAACCCATGTGCAGGGCTTGTGCGGCTAGTGACGCAGTCATAGAGGAACTCACTTTTGAATTTGATAACCTTGGGAAATATATGAAAGATCATTGTACAGAAATTCAAACCTACTTTTGGATGAATCCTAGTGGAGGCCTGAAACTACGAGATGCTGTCGATAGAATTGATGCAAATTTACGAGATTATTATAAACGAAGTAAAGGAAAATGTGAAGGAAGAACTTGTGAGGCACTGGGCGGTCACATTGAGAAGAAAAGGTTCCTAAAAAAAACAAAAGTTGTCCATAACGGTCCCGTGAAAGTTTTCATTGATAATTTGTTATCTGCTAGTGATGATCTAGATACATTTCTAAATATGAAGACTTGTTATAACGAGAAACTTACAGAAGGAGGCGAAAAACTGATGAATAATATAAATACTTGTATCTCACAAAAAGCGTTTGACAAACGCTCAGATATGGATGTTACAGAAAAGAAATTTGTTAAGAATGTATATTCACTTGATAATATTAATGTTAATATTATTTGCAATCCTGAAATATCTTCGTCTTCTACAGAGCCTTTTGAAACATCAAGTGCGCATAGCTCGATTTCTTTGACTAGTCCCAAACTGGAGCACACTCTTTCATCAGCTAATCTTTTTGATTTTGAGTTTGATAACTTTAAAACTCCAATGAAACGCAAGGGATTAAAGCGTTTTTTCTTAAAAAGAAATTATAAAAAAGACAAACTGCTTACATACTTACCCACAGAAATGACGAAAGCATTCAAAATGCCATTTAAGCGTGAAGCTGAAACACCTCTAGTTGCGGATACTGGAGGTACTTTTTGGTTACAGTATTTCAGAGCTGCAACAATAAGTGGTTCTCAAAATATCATACAGCCAGTGATAGAAAATGAATCAAGACTAGGTGTTGCAGTGCAAAAAAATCCAAATACGACCAGTGGCAAAGCAATCGACGTCACACACAACCCTAGGAACAATTATCTAACTTTGAACAAGGAAAGAAAACTTCAAACGACTACACTGAAACAAACAACTACAGAACCTTCAGATTTCTCACAAAACTTTATTCAAATATTAAATCTCTTTGAAAAATTGCAAGACAATAAAAATAATAGGAACTTTGATATATTTTCAAATGATATAGAGGGGAAACAGGAGTCTGATACGAAATCTATGTTACCTTCTACCAGATTGGAGGGAAAGCCTACAAAGTTTACTCAAAGAATCAGCAGTACAAGTGCTTCCTCTAAATCCACACAAAGACCAACTGATCCTCTTGGTAGCCTTCCATCTTTTGTTACTAAGATATCAGCACGAAGTACCACTCCAACTACACTAGTACCTAGTACAAGATCTTTGAATACCAAGTCTTCCAACACTATATTATCAGCTAAGACATCTTCAAAAATTATCCCTCCAGCTTCGCCTTCTTCAGATACCGTACATGAAAATAATATATCTTCAGAAATGATATCTACAGACACTATATATTCAGATACAGTATCTATTGATACCACAACGGACTCTGTATATAAGGATTCTATATTTTCAGACACTATACCACCACCATATAACGCACTGTCTGAGGTGGTACCGACAGATTCTGATAAAATGTCTGATTTCAAACCTTCAAATACATTATCTCAAGACACCGAGTTTATGTATCCCATATCTGGAAGTACTACAGATACTATATCTTTAGATGATGTATCATTAAATGCAATTACACCATACAGTACAACTTTTAAAGAAGGAATCTCTCTAAACAACAAACTGAGTGTATTAGAAGAAAGTATATCGAAAAAAAATAAAGCTTTTCCAAAAACATCTTTTGACTTCGTGTTCAACTTTAACAAAAATATTACAACAAGACCTTTCATAAATTCAGAAATACAAGAAATTGAAAATATATTGTCAGAAAAGAGAAATACGTTTATACCATCACCACCTTCAACTACTTCAAAAAGACATAGGTATAAACCATTTTTCACGATAGGAACCAAAGATCCCGACCCAATAACTCAACAAACAGATAAATATTATAAAACATTGGGGGTTGCCGCAGCTCAAACAACAAGTACAGAGAATAACTCAGAGACTGTACTTTTAAGTACGGACAAGATAATAGAACCTCTTGAACTGGACCAGAAATTTACAGAGCCAACAGAGAAGACTACCGCAGAATCACCGGTGACATTCACTACAAGACCAACCAGTACAACCACTAAGAAGGCACCACGAAAAACAGGCATTGTTAAACAAGGTTTTTTACAAAGAATCACATCAGCAACAAAATTTTTAGGTTTGACCAACAATTTTTACATACTCAGAAAGGCAAATACCAGTCTTGGGAAGCCCGATGTAATAATAGACCAAAGTACAACATCATCTAAGTTATCCAGTAGTCCTGTTGCACAATTCGATGATTTCAGTATGAAATCGACGTATGGAAGGCCAACTGTAGTTATTATAAATGATTATGATCGATTTGCTGATGGTCCACAGCTTGATAAAAATTCGGAGACGTACAAAAATTTGCTTCTATCCATAATTCAATATGAGACAAATAATTTGAACAATGAATGGCAGAAAATAGCTTACGGAAATGAGAAGAATTATGATAACAAGCGAAGCGTGACGAAGCCAAGCGGTACTTCTTGGTAAGCAGTTAATTGTCTATAGTAATATAACATATCTGATAATCTTCCGATCAAAAAAGCACACAAACTTGGTCATTGTTTATCGATAAAATATTTGTACGTCAGTACACTAGTATGTATACGAATGTGACGAACATGAGAGGTCTATGTCTAGGCGTGGACAACAATAAACTACAATATCTGCTTTATCTAAGAAGCTAAAAGTGTAGAATTATTTTAAAATTCAATGCAAATGATGAATATTAATAAAATAAAGATACAACATACAATATATTACAACAATAATCCTAAAAATTTCAGGAAATCAACTCTATCAACCAATGCCATCGAAGAACCTGTAAGTAAAAATGCATATCAGACAGTTATAATTTATCCATCAATTAGCTGAAACTGCATATGGCAATTTTCATAGGAAGAAGAGGCTCCGGAACAGCCCAAGAAGAAAGGTCTACTTCTCAAGCTCGCCAGGAGGATGGGCCTGAACGTCGTGTCTGCCAAGAAGAAGGTAATATCTTACATCTATCCAACCATACAATGGTGATTTCTTGTACAGATAACCAGCGGAATAGAAACAGCGTGCTTCTAGTTTGATAACACTTAGGTTTCCTTCAGTCCTACGACGAAATTAAGGTCTTTTCAAAGTGCCGGCTAATAATAACCTTGTGTTTTGTTTTTGGCGATGAGTTGGTAGAGTCAGAGCTCACTGGAGACTTTTGTGCTGTCGGTGGGAAGACTAACTTGTCTCCTGCGCTGGCGGAACAAAAGATCGCTTAATCTTCACCCTCACTACCTCTTCAAAAAAACAGGTTTTATAGAGTCGGCAGCACGGGTGTGACTCTTCGGGTGTTGCAAACGTACTGTATAGGCTATGGTAGCTATTTGCCATCAGATGGGCCAAGTGCTCGTCTGCCAAATAAGTGTAAAAATGGATGTCTAGTAACGTATATTGTCCAAAGGCAGCCCACTCACCATCTAACTTCTCCTACTCCTCGAACCACTCATTCGAAGCGCTAAACGAAAGAATGGCAGATCGGCGGCAAACAACCGTCGCAGCACTCCACGCTCAAGAGAACAAAGTATCAAGAATAAATTCGAAGCAGAGAACGGTCAAGCGCTTGAAACAGAAGGCTACTAAAACTGCAGGTACTGTCACTAAATCATAATATTGTCAAAATTTAAAGCTATCTAGCAGAACTAACCACTCTATGTGTAACATTTAGCCTAAAGCCGTGTCTACATTTACTTAACATTTTACCGTGACCGTGTCAGAAGTGCTTGTCCGTCGCGTATTCAGCTGCGTGATAGCTGAGCTTGAATGAAACTATCGATCGACTGGTGGCCGTGTCAGCACAACTAGTTTGTATGCCCATGTGCCACCTGTCCGGTCCGCTGTTCATATCATTCCCAAAAGTAACGCCCGTCCTTTGTTTCAAGAGGCCAGTCAAGTCTATCCTCCAAGCCATACGGTATGTGACCTGCAAGCGACCTACAACCACGTCACACAGCGGTGTCAAGAACTCGAAGAGGGTATCTTCGAAGCGTACGTGAAGGATGTCCCTTGCCACGTGTACAAAAGACTACAAAAGAACTTCTTAATTACTCACAAAACTAGGATTCCTAAATGGGATTGGATCCGGAATAAAAGGTCTTCCACACGTTTCGATAAGCACAAGAATACTGATGAAAATATAGCTCGATATTGTGATAAGTACGAGACTTTTGTGATGGACGGTGATGGGATCTACAGGATATTGGAGAGAAAGAAAAGGGATACTAGTTGGTCGATAAACCATCAATTGAGAAGTTTACTACCACTGAAACCTGCGAAGGTATGTTATAAATGTTTTGAATCATTAACATTTTTTTGTGCTGATAGGGGAATTACTAAATTGCTTTTTGCACGTCGACTGAATGAGTACTGAATCAGAACCTCTTATTATGTTAGTATAGTAGGCATGGTAAGAGGTCAGGAAGACTAGGATTGGCATAATATACTGACTGAATTCATGAAGTCATCATTAGTTTTACGTAAATCCCAGTCGCGTAGGTAGGTACTGGCCATACAGAAGCTGATTAAACTCAAGGCATTGAAAAAGGCAGGTTAAACTCATGAAATGTGTTAGGACAGAAAGGTCCCTTACATGGTTCTAAATGAGATGAATGGTCACAACCCTGGGCATTTTAAAATTTATGGATAAATTCCAGAGCGAGTTATACGTCATGGCAGGTGACTTCGTGACCTTGGACTGTCCCCGGCAGCCGCAGCGGTCGCCCTACTCCCAGTACACCTGGGGGGCAGACCCCAAGGATTTGCTGGATTGTGACAATGTACACGTGGATGGGTTCACGCTGGTGATCAGGAAGGCGGGACCTAGGAACGCGGGCAGATATAGTTGTAGTGTGGTAAGTACGATATGTGGTATGTTTTAGCTGGAAACTGAGTCTGAATGATGTCGTGGAAGTCAGAATAATATTGACCCGACATAATCAAAAAGCATCTAATGAGGCCGTCAAACTTAGCGCCACCATTGTTACACTTTACGTGTTTGAAATGGTGGAGACTTTGCTTTGAGCTTACCATCAGGCGGGGTGAAGTCAAATTGACGTGTCGTGTAAAAAATCGGCTTTGGCGGAGGTAGTATCGGAGGGATTTTGCGCACGATAAAAAAACAGGGCCCCGGTTGTAAATACTAAGTAATTGTTAACCATTATCAAACAACACAGATTACGAAATGGTATTGAATTTTAAACTTCAGTCCTATGCTGTTAGTCCATAATTAAGTTTTTTTCTCATTTAATTTTAAGCTTTCAATCTATGGCGATAACGACGAAAAATTTATGGCAATTTTGTAACATTAGTTGGTGACTGTGCTAAACATATAGTAATATCGGGGCCCAGGCTTTCCGTTTAAGATCTCGTTTATTTTTCGCGCAACTTATTATAGTTAAACTTTCCACGATGGGACTTGATCTAGCGGTCTGTCCATTATTGGGAGGAATACTTAACCAACTGAACTACCTGGATACGACCTGGATGCTAGAAATTCTTCTAAACTTATTGCATAAAACATTCTATTCAATTTTGCTCATCTGCTTTGAGTTTTTCGTAGACTGCAAGTTACAAAAGCCTAATTTCTTATAAAGGTTTAACATTCGAGTTTTATTGCAGGATGACGTGGTGCGCAGGAGCACAAAAGTGTCCGTGATGGCGTTGCCGGTGGTCGACGTAGTGTTTCTACCGACGTACAGAACTCAGGAGGAGTGCAACTATGATGTAAGTAGTGTTAACCTACGAGCGTTTATACATTACTAGCTGACCCGCGCAACTTCGTCTGCGTCACCCCGTTTTTGCAACATTTTTCATTCCTGCTCCGCACCTGTTGGTCGTAGCGTGATGTTCTATCTATTAAAACCGCATCAAAATCCGTTGCGTAGTTCTAAAGATTTAAGCATACAAAGGGACAAGAAAAATAGGGACAGAGAACGCGACTTTATTTTATACTATGTAGTGATGATATTGTAATTATTTAGGTTAACTAGTTATGTCTATATAGGAAAAGATAAAAAAAAATGTTATAGATGTTAAATTCTGTGTCGCTGGGCGACTGATGAATGAAGACTGTGTGCGGTTTAAGTCGGCTCATAAAGAAAGTGGTTGAGGTCAATTTCCAGGGTAATTCTGCACAACAAAAGAAGATTAAATAGAAGATTCTGAACCAATAAATAATAATAAATAGCGTAGTAAGCCTTCCCGAAAAGCAAAACCTACGCTCGGGCCCTCTCCGTGAGAAAGAAAGAAAAAAGAAATTGCTACATCACGATAGCAAAAATTCGTCAATTTGAGAGAAGAAGAATACTTTTTGGGATGTTACAGGATCTGAAAGCGATTCAACAGCTGGGTCGCGAGATGTCCAAAGCGGCGAGATGTGGCAGCGTGTGTTCCATTCGGATAGACGAGCCAATGTGCCAGCGGGACACGGTAAGAAGACCAGCCATTTTAGAACCTATGAGGACACCTATGCTTTTTAAATGACTCAAACGCTAATCCCTGTAGCGTGGTTCATAGTTCAATGTTTCTGGAGCCTGTCTTACATTCGAGAGGTTTAGGCTTCGATGCAAATTCGGTACAATACCGTGTCCTTGTGAACTCACTCCTAATACAAGGTACTTAGCTTAGTTAAATGATCTTGCAGGCAGGACGATGGAACGGACGACGTGTTTGTAATGGTGACCCTCGTTCCTCAGACTTTGCCTTGAGCTTACTATCAGGCGGGGTGAAGTCAAATTGACGTATCCTAAATAAAAAAATCGGATGAGGTCACCTCACGCTGTCCCCGCGCTCATCCTGCCTCACCATCACGCAGGCAATACCTAAGTTATATGGTCGACCTAGTAATCCTAATTCCATTCCAGTAGCTACTCTTCACCTTGCTGCATGGTTCCAGGTTGCAAATCGATCCCTGATCAGGTCCACGGCGGTACTGACGATGTCTCCTCGCCGTGTCAAGTGCAGCGTGCAGTGCAGGAGAGACTTGTTCTCGTCCATGCTCCGTCTAGCTATCGCCAATATCCCCTCTGTGGTCAACAATAGAGGTCAGTCTACAGAACAGAAAAAAATATTGATACAACTGTTCAAACTCACATATACCTGTTAATAATAATACGTTGCGTTATTATTATTATATACCTATATAAATACTTTTAATGCCAAATTACCCTAAATCATATATAGATGATTAAAGATGTTGATAAAACCCATATAAGTTTAATGTGACTTAAAAACTCGCGTGTTTTCAGTGGTGCTGTCCAAAGATGGCGTCAACGAGACGCTCAGACCGTGGGACCGCGTCGGGAGAAGTACGATTACCCACACACTGCGAAAGAAAGGTAAGTATGTACACAAGAAGACTAAAAGATATACCAACGAATCTATGAAATGATTTAAATAACTAACTAACTAACAAACTAACAACTTAACTATTTACTTATGGAACTGTGGAAGTACATCAAAGTCAATTTAGCACAATTTAGTGACATTAAAGGAGTCACTTCCGCGCCTTCCTTTAGTTAACAGAATAGTTGACCCTCAGAAGCAGTTCACCAGATTCGCAATTTACCAGATTCGTAATTTACCAGATTCTCGATTCACCAGATTCTCAATTCACCAGAAGTACAACCAATAACAACAATCGTTAAGCTTATAGTAGGTACTATATTTACAACTAAGCCACTTTAAAAAAATTATTGGAAACAAAAAATTAGAGGAGGTAGGACACAACGGTATATCCGTCCCAATCGAGCAGTCTGACTGGGCCTCCGCCTTACAGAAGACCGCGGTCATAATAACCATCGTGTTGTGTTCTCGCCGGTAAGTAGGGTAGCCAGTGCTCACTATACCCCTCCTTCCCCTCCCCTTCCTAGCCTCCCCACCCCTTCCCAGCTCTCCCCCTTCCCTTTCCCTTCAGGGTGGGCAGCGCGTGTGTGACACCCTTAGTGTTGCACACGTTCATAGGCCACGGTGGCCGCTTTCCATCAGGTGGGCCGTGTGCTTGTCTGCCACCTACGTAGTATAAAAAAAAATAATAATTCAAAGGCTATTTAACACTTCAAAGAAGCCAGGTGCATAATGCAATCAATGACACTAGTCCGGTCATTTTAGACAATTGAAATAAAGAAAATTCCGACAGAGCCAAATTTTCGTAGAGACCTTAGGTTTACCATAAGGAATAAAGTGTCAAAAGTCCCCATCAATCCCATGTGAGCTTCGGGACTTATTCGGGGCCCAAGGTCAGAATTTTAGGTTTTTTGGATTTTTCTCGAAAACGGTAAGTTTTATCGAAAAAGTACCCAGAGCAAAGTTGTAGATCTTAAAATTCTCTATAAAAATGGTCCCAATGGTTTTTCTCTAAGACCCACTATTTCCCAGATATTGCGCTTGTAAGAATCACGTTCTACATAATATGCACACATTTCCACACCACCTGTGAGGTAGTGTACTCGGTGCGTTTTTTTTAACGTGGTATCCTCGGTAGGCCTATTCCACGAACCTTTATGACGTTATTTTCAGGAACAATAATTATTTAATAGTATAAAGATTATTGATATGGGTTACTGAGTTTAACTGTCGTTGTAACTTCTTTAAAAATAAATCTTCCTCTCTTGTATTTAATTGAACATTTGAGCAAGAGACACCTTGGCAATTGGTACACGCTGGAGAACACTGCAACCCTACTTTTTTACAGCCATATTTGGCACTACAACCTTTCTTGCAATTGCAAAAAATAGTGTTAAGAAGTTTTTCTGGAGCAGGGGACAGTAAAGTTCGAATCGGTTCCAAAGTATTATTTATCAATTTCCAACCCCAGTCTTCAGGGTTCAGTTCATTGCCTTGCCATGGCTGAACTTGATAGTATACTCGAAACAAATGTTGAGTAGCAGATGCCGATATTGGAGGAAGACAAGATAGCTGTAGGTACTTGCTTTTTGTTTCGTGTATTTTTTACAAATGTTAAATATCTGTACGTATCTATGCAATCAATTTTTTTTTTGTTTGACTGCGCAAAAGTATTTACAGAAATTAATTCTTCACCTCAAATACTAATTACTAAAGGAATTCGGTTTCTTCTTGCGGTTTATGGAGCTCAAAAAAAAATTGATTGCACAGATACGTACAGATATTTAACATTTGTAAAAAATACACGAAACAAAAAGCAAGTACCTACAGCTATCTTGTCTTCCTCCAACATTGGCATCTGCTACTCAACATTTGTTTCGAGTATACTATCAAGTTCAGACATGGCAAGGCAATGAACTGAACCCTAAAGACTGGGGTTGGAAATTGATAAATAATACTTTGGAACCGATTCGAACTTTACTGCCCCCTGCTCCAGAAAAACTTCTTAACACTATTTTTTGCAATTGCAAGAAAGGTTGTAGTGCCAAATGTGGCTGTAAAAAAGTAGGGTTGCAGTGTTCTCCAGCGTGTACCAATTGCCAAGGTGTCTCTTGCTCAAATGTTCAATTAAATACAAGAGAGGAAGATTTATTTTTAAAAAAGTTACAACGACAGTTAAACTCAGTAACCCATATCAATAATCTTCATACTATTAACACGTTCCGGGACACTCGGCTTTTGGCAAAGTTTTAAATATGACACCATAAATTCCCATACATTTTATCATACCGTCTATAAACGTACTACCATATTACGTATTCTTGTAATTTTTTGAAACAACAATACCGGCCATAGACGGTAACGCCTGAGGGAGGAACGTCATACTATTACTAACAATGGCAATGTAATATGACAGTGCGGCTACAGACGGTACCGTCTATAGGCGGTCTGTCGTTTTACATACATATGAAAAGGCTTATTATAACGGACCGTCTACAGGCGCTAGCGCCTGTGGACGATATGTCATAATTAAGTTTGGTTTTATGTATCCTAAGGCAATAACAGCGTTAGGCGGCACCGCCTTTAGACGTATTGCCATTCCACATAGACCGGTTGATAACCTTATTGACAATACGGAGATAGGCTTACCGCCTAGAGGAGGTTTCTCATGATATAGGTATTTCTGAAATTGTTATATGACACTGACGTTATAGCCATAATGTACCTACTTAAGTTTTCTTATAATACCACCTACACTAAACGGGTAAGAAAATAATAAACACAGCTAAATCAATCTTTTGTTTTAATCATCTTTAACAGTAGTCTTTAGTTTTCTTTCATTTAGATCCTTTAACTTATTTTAAATTAAGTAACATTTTTTTAAAAGGTAAAGTTATTTAACTTTTACCTTATAAAAATACATGAAATAAAGTAAATTCAAAACTTAAAATCGGATAGTTGAAGTTAAAAAATTATTGCCGATCAGAATTAGAAATATTATGACAGGTTTCAAAGCATTCTGGACAAAGTGGAGGAGATTTGGGGCACCCGCTGCATCGGTAGCTTGTCTCTCTTCTCCATTTTGGTTCCTGACTAAGGCAAACTCTACAGTTTAGAAAAGAATACTTCTTTTTGGATTTTTTTTTATGGCACGTCAATTTGACTTTTCCTCGCCTGATGTTAAGCTGAAGGCAAAGTCTCATGAAAGAAGGGTCACCATTGCAAACATGTTCAGTGCTACAATGGTGGCGCTCAGCTTGACGGCCTCATCAGATGCTTTTTCACGCCCCGCTTAAAGGACCCGGGTCTGTAGGAAGAAGGAAACACGTGCGCCGGCAAGGAATTCCAGGACTTAATGGTGCGGCAGAGAACAGACTCACCGAAACGCTTGGTTCTTGATGGAATATTCTGTACCGTATGCGAGTGATATCTAAACCCTGCACGTGTTGTCCTGTGTAGGAAAGGGGAGGATGGGATTAATTAGAAGAGCTCATCAGAACATTCACCATGGTAGAGACGGTAAAATACTGCCAGGAACGCAACATCTCTACGCATCTGCAAAGGCTCGAGGGTATTTGTGACCTCATGACTCCCAACCCAATAATGCGGACCGCACGTCGCTGCAACCTGACGAGAGCATCTAATAAGTACTTTGCGGAGCCATCCCAGAGATGCGAGCAGTATTCCACGCAGGAGCGAATTTGTGTCTTATAAAGAAGACACCGCTGCTCCGGCGTGAAAAAACGTCTTACCCTGTTCAAAACTCCGAGTTTACGCGAAGCTGTTTTGATGATGCTCTCGATATAGTTTTTGGTGTTCAGTTTGCAGCGCACGTCCATACCGAGTATATTGAGGTTATCCTGTAATGGCAGTGGTGTGCTCTGAAGAGTGGGAAGAGGAAGGAAAGGAAATGTCTTTGCTGTAAACGCGCATGCCTGCGTCTTCTTGGCATTGAACTCAACCAGGTTCTCAGATCCCCATTGGTCAAGCCCAGTGACCAGAAGTCGCCTTTTTTCCGCTATATCAGATTGCTTATCCATAGTAACTCCCGTGTACAGTGCTATCGTCTGCATAGCAGTGGATGTTGCCGGTGGACAGCATGTCATTGATATGCAGAAGAAAGGCGCTGTAATGCGAATTGGCCAATGACCACCGTCCATTGTCGACATCGAGGTGCTTTGTTCAGGTTCAAGAGCTCTTGGTGGATACCTCTTCCATATGTCAACAGAGACAAGTTCTTTCCCAACAACATCATCACTAAGTTTCATTAAACTTCACTACTGTCGTCATCACCATCTGGGATATAATTTGTATCGGAGCCGAGCTCACCATCTACATCACTGTAAGGGTCGTGGTGGCTTTCGTTCAAGTCGTCTTCGACAGCAAATAGTTTAGACGCCATCTGTAAAACAATATTATGCAAGTATCCACTATAGAATCAGTTAATTCCGAACAAAAATGTTAGGTAAATAGCATTTGAACAGTATGTTTATGTTTAGTAATTTATTACTTATACGACGGAAAAACAGTACTAATGTATAATACTATACACATATTATTCGAATTAAGTTAGGTTAATAAGTAAAATAAGCTTTATTTACCTTTTTTTTGCTGCCAAAAATGTCAAACCAAACCCAGCGAAGCAACGACCTCGCGGCGTGGCACACGCTGTGACACTAAATTATGAACGCGTTGTATCTTGTACGGTAGGTCTACGGCTGTCGACGGTGTGTACATATTGTTTTGGTACATGAGCTCTTGTATGAGTGTGTTGAAAAAGAACTCGACAAGAGTTTACTGTGTCACATACGAACGATCGAAGTCGCGTGATGTGACACTAAACCACGTGCTTCCTAGATATGTTATGGGAAAGCTACGACTATCGACGGTTCGCCAAATATAATGAAATGAAGTTCACCGCTCTTAGCCGTACTGTCACGTAGCGAGATACCGAGGTAGCGTCGACAAGCGGTCTGTCCCGGAATGTGTTAAATAATTATTGTTCCTGAAAATAACGTCACAAAGGTTCGTGGAATAGGCCTACCGAGGATACCACGTTAAAAAAAACGCACCGAGTACACTACCTCACAGGTGGTGTGGAAATGTGTGCATATTATGTAGAACGTGATTCTTACAAGCGCAATATCTGGGAAATAGTGGGTCTTAGAGAAAAACCATTGGGACCATTTTTATAGAGAATTTTAAGATCTACAACTTTGCTCTGGGTACTTTTTCGATAAAACTTACCGTTTTCGAGAAAAATCCAAAAAACATAAAATTTTGACCTTGGGCCCCGAATAAGTCCCGAAGCTCACGTGGGACTGATGGGGACTTTTGACACTTTATTCCTTGTGGTAAACCTAAGGTCTCTACGAAAATTTGGCTCTGTCGGAATTTTCTTTATTTGATCACTATTTTTATGTCTAAAATGACCGGACTACACTAATCTTTCCATTTTGGCAATCAGTTATAATGCCATAAATTTTTTCATTTTTTTGCTACCTGGCATGCCTTTTAAGTTCTGTCGTTTATACATTTTCCGGCAATTTTGAATTTGGAACTGTTCTATATTCAAATGTGTATACATTTTGAATCTTAAAACAGTTGAAAGTATTAGGATTAATGCTATTGTTTAATCACAGTGTCGATTGGAATCTGTCAGGTCAAGTACGAAAATGAATCTTTGTAAGGAAAATGTTCTTGCAATATTTTTTTACAACTTTAAAAGAGGCCTGACACGGCTTCACTGTTATGGAGAGCTTACATCTGTGTTCAGTAATTAAACCCTATGTCTGCAGACTGTCGAACGCTGGTATTTAGAGTTCCAGCGTGGAAATACTAGTGTTAGTGACAAATCTCGTGATGGACGCCAAAAATCCGCCTTCACTGAAGATAACATCATTGCTGTGAGACAGCTATTTCTCGAAGATCGTCATGTGACATATCTAGAGATAGAGGCTCTATTAGGCATTTCAGGGACAACCATTCAGAAGATCTTGCATGAAGCACTTGGTGTGAGAAAGCTAGTTTGCCGTTGGATACCGCACCTGCTTTCTGAGGATCACAAGGCGGCCCGTGTCAGATAGTGTAAAAAAACTCTGCAAAGGTTTAACCGAGGAGAGTCAAACCACGTCTACGACATCATCAGTGGTGACGGATCTTGGATCTATGCATACGATCCTGACTCCAAACAATAATCTACAATCTGGGTCTTTCAAAACGAGCCAAAGCCGACTAAAGTTGTTCGCTCTCGAAGCACTTCAAAGAAAATGGTGGCCACGTTCGTAGGAAAAACCGGTCACGTTGCAACTATTGCACTTGAAGATCTTAGGATGGTTAACGCAGAGTGGTATATCACAGTTTGTTTACTACAAGTCATCGCCGAACTTCGAAAATCGAACTCAAAGCGACGCATCATCCTTCACCACGACAACGCGAGCTCACACAGCGCTCGTCAAACGATTGAGTATTTGAAGCAGGAAAAAGTAGAATTACTTGACCATCTTCCATACAGTCCTGACCTAAGTCCTAACGATTTTTTTACGTTTCCTAAAATTAAGAAAATTCTTCGTGGTCAAAGGTTCCAGTCCGGTGAAGAAGCAGTCGCCGCTTTCAAGCCAGCCATATTGAACACCCTCACTTTAGAGTGGAATAAATGTTATAAGAACTGGTTTGAGTGAATGGAAAAGTGTATTAATCTACGTGGTGAATACTTTGAAAAACAATAAATAGTGCTTTGAAGTCCTAGTGGCGTTTTTTTCTACAAACGACAAAACTTAAAAGGCATGCCTCGTAGAATTTATTTCTTTCTTTGTCTTTATAATGTAATGAATTTTTCAAAATTTTTATCTCCTGCACTTCTGCTTCTTTTTTTTTAATATTTATATGAATTTTAACAAATATGGTTTACACACCGCTATGTAATTTCTGTTTGATAGTACAAAATCTGGTCGGTTGCGAATCTGGTGAATCGAGAATCTGGTAAATTACGAATCTGGTAAATTGCGAATCTGGTGAACTGCTTCTGAGGGATAGTTGATATGGCTCCCATGATAAACTTATCCCAGGATAAACTTAAAGGTAGTTATATGAATATAGTTCCAAGTACAATGCTGGCTTTATAAAAGAACATTTTTGCCATCCAGATTCGAGCGGCCATTTTGAGTATCACAAGTTGTCGTCAGCGGCGGAGCCCGGCCAGCTGAACGTCGTCACCATCTGCCATCCAGGGTTCTACCTGCTTGAGGACCTGCACATATGTGGTAATTATATCTAAGTTATGAATGAACTCACAAGATAACTTTTTTTTTAATCGATCGCAAAATCCCGACGGATACCACCTCCACCAAAACCGATGGAGGTGATTATGTCGGACTCGAACCGACCAAAACGCACGCCGTCCATTGGTCCTCGATTGCCGGAGGTGAGATTATACAAGACATATCTCTCGCACCCCGGCAGACCCGGGGACATCTCTGTTGAAATGACCCTCTTTCCTCAATGTGGGGACCATGGTGTCCCCACCTAGCCCCTGGGAACTCACAAGATAACCTCAGCTGCAAGCTCTTCTCGTATAAACCGATATGTGCCATATTGAAAGGAGTAGTAGGCTCGAATGATGGTGATACCTATACTTAACAAAGAATAACGAAGTATAGGAAAATAATAAAAATCATGTTTGTTTTATTTTATTTATTAGGCACATCAACAGATTATGTATGTTACATTTCAAACTTAAATAACAGGTTTTATGGACTTATATCTAGTACATAACCCAATTACAGATATGCACATCGATATCACATGCGATCGTAAGCCTAAGTACATGGCATCATCATCATCATCATCATCATCATCATCATCATCATCATCGTCATCATCATCGTCATCATCATCGTCATCATTATCGTCATCATCATCATCATCATCGTCATCATTATCGTCATCATCATCATCATCATCGTCATCATCATCGTCATCATTATCATCATCATCATCATCGTCATCATTATCGTCATCATCATCATCATCATCATCATCATCATCATCATCATCATCATCATCATCATCATCTTTGTCACTAATCCGCTAGAAGTGATAAATGGGAAATTAAGCTACTTCGGTAGCTAAGATAATATTAATTACTATGATAGTTTAAATACCTACATATACCCCTGCAGCATTACAGCATTAGGTAATTAGGACCTTACCTACCCACGCGTATAGCCCTTACCCAGTTTTCGTCACACAGCGCCCTGCCCGGCTAACACGAGTGCGGTACGTGGCGCCAACCGCTGTTCGCCGTGTGCGGCGGGCTCGTGGGCCGCGTCGGGGGCTGCCGAATGCCGCAGCATCGCCAAACGACTTCGCAGGTATGATGTACGTATTGCTTACACCAGAAGACTATCGGAGTAGACTGTCGCCCTAGGCTATCACAGTAGACTGTTGGAGTAGACTCACTGAATTGAGTAGACTCAATGTAGCTATTATAATAGTAGAGAACTCTAGTAGACCACTCTTTCTATTAGTTATATCACACATTACAGTAGACTACATTAGTACTTTTGGTCTGATACTCTCCAAAACGTTAATTGGTACAGCTTGTGCGGCTAAGCACGTAATTAATTTCCTTGCGATTTACACCGCATAGCAAGAAATTAGGTCTAAAAAGGTTTTTACATTTTCGGTTAGTAATTTTTTTTTTGACATACCCGTTTTCTTTTGCGAAGTCGCTAATTGGTGGCACTAGGCTCGCCCCTTATTACGTGGGACCGAAAATCATAGTTGGCGAAATGTGGGTGTTCATCTCTGCCTGCAGCGATTACGGGCGTAAGCATATGAAATGAAATGAAATGAAATGAAATGAAATATATTTATTTGCAGAAATATGGTAGGTACAGGTAGTTCTTAAATTCAGTGTTAGATCACATATTTCGTCAGTCCATGTTCTGACCTGCAAAATTCTTATGTAAGTTGGATATGTCAATTAAATCAATGTGTATATATATTAGAAATCGGTTAAACAATATCCATCTCATACATTTAAAATCTCTAAATTATCATTAAAATTTATGTTAGTAGAATTAATCAAATATAAATTATTATTAAACATCAAATACAATAGGTATACAAAGTTATCAATGAAGCAGTTTCCACACAAATAAGATTAAATTCATTGAATCGTCATGTCAATCAAAATAGTTATTGAAAAGTGATAAAATTACAATGTCCACACAAATAATATTAAAATCATTTATCCTCCGTTACCTTACATTTAAGAATTCATTCAATGAATAGAACATTTTATCCAACAACCACAGTTTCAAATTCTTTTTAAATTTTGTTGTTGGCAATTCTCTTATAGAGGATGGCACCTTATTAAATATTTTGATACACATGGCGTAGCAATTTTTATAGAAGAGTGCAGTTCTAGGCACAAAATCGAGAACCAATCTGTCGCTATCTCGAGTGTTACGTGGATACATATCCTTTGCCGTCTTGAAAAGTTTAGGGTTATTTCTAACAAATACACAAACTTCAAAAATGTACATACAGGGCAATGGCAATATATTAAATTTTTTAAAGTAAGGTACGCATGATTTATAGGGAGGAATACCTGCCATAGCTCGAATGCATCTCTTCTGTGCTAAAAATGCTCTAAAGGTATTTGTCGAATTTCCCCACAGCAATAAACCATATCTCAGTATTGAGCTGACGTGACCATGGTACGCGAGAAGTACTGTCTGTTGGGTTGAAATTTTTCTCAGCCGGTTTAGTACGTAAATAAAACTATTAACTTTTTTACAGACTGACTCAACCTGTATCTTCCAATTGCAGTATTTATCCAATGTAATACCTAAAAATTTTGCACAATCTGTTTCCTTAATGTTGGTATCATCATACTTTATATCTTTAGGTTCTAGTTTTGTACCTTTGGTTTGAAATTGTATGTAGTTCGTTTTTGTAAGATTAGCTTTAAGATTATTTTTACCTAACCATTCCATTACAGATACGACTGTGTTATTAATTTCAATATTAAAGTCAAAGCTTAATGTATTATTGGATGTCAAAATGAGAGAAATGTCGTCAGCAAATAATATACATTTATGATTCGTTATGTCAGGCAGATCATTAATATAAATTAGAAACAATAGAGGTCCCAGAACACTCCCCTGAGGTACACCACGCTCATTCATCAGAAATGTCGATCTCTCCCTTGTGATTACTTTGTTATCTTCATTTTTTAATATGTCCACGCATTGTTCTCGGTTACTAAGATAACTATTAATCCATGAAAGTGCTGGTCCGCGAATCCCATAATTATCTAGCTTTTCTAATAGTGTTTTATGTGGCACAAAATCAAAAGCCTTTGTCATGTCAAAAAAGATAACTATTGTAGGTTTCTTACGGTCAATATTTTCTAGTACATTGTGAACCAAGTCAAACGCTGCAAGTGTTGTCGAGTTACCTTTCTGAAAACCGTTTTGCTCTCTTTTAATTATCTTATATTTATTAAGGTACCCTGTCAGTCTCTTATGCATCGCTTTTTCGAATACCTTAGATAGGATAGGTATTAGTGTAATAGGTCTGTAGTTACCGAGATCGGACCTATCTCCTTTCTTGTAAAGCGGCTTAACTACTGACTTCTTAAGTCGTTCAGGAAAAATACCTGTTTCAAAGGACAGATTAATTAGATAAGTCAGTACTGGCACTAATTCATTGACACATTGTTTCAATACATGGGTGGTAATCTCATCCACACCGACAGAGCTTGTATTATTTAGTGATAGAATAATATTTTTAGTGTCAACAAAGTCGAATGGTTGAAGAAAAATGCTATTCAGTACCTTTGTTTTATTTGTGTTGACAAGGCTATTATCATTTCCCGCCGTTGATTCTACAAAATATTTGTTGAATTGATTTGCTATGTCCTTTGGCGACGCGATTATACCATCATCTGCTCTTATTTCTGATATAGGGTGTTGTGAGATATTTCCACTACTATCCTCTTTTATAATTTGCCAAGCACTTCGGCATATATTCTTTGAATTTTGCAGTGTGTTTCTGTTGTAAAGTTTTTGTGAGGTATCCATACACCTTCTTAGAATTTTAGAGTAATTTTGATATTTATATTTACTTTCTTTGCTTTTTTGCGTATAAAATTGATAACGAAGTTGTCGCTTTGTTCTTAAGCTATTTCGTAAGCCCTTGGTTATCCACCTAACATCTCGTTTTTTTGTTTTACTTATTTTTTGAGATATAGGAAAGCAAAGGTTGTAGAACTGACGATACTGAGAAATATATTTATGTATGTACGTATCACAGTTACAATAAAGTGACACAGTAAGTAGAGTAGGCATTGTCTATGGTTGCTGGAATACTCCTACAAGTACCTACTGTCTATCGCAGTAGAGTATGTGATGATTTTAAAATTATTTTCATGTAGCAACAAAATCTTGTGTACCTACCACGGGCAATATTCAACTAATTTTGTTTTTAATTTATTTTTGTCTTACCGCGGTAGCCTATGTTGGGTAATGGACTGCTGAGACTGTTTCGAGTTCGATCCCAGGTTTTACCATGGCACACACCAATGACTTTTCGATGCTTTTCGAAGTTATGTGTGTATTTATCGAAGGTTTATAAGTGCCCGGTTAATAGCAATAGGCTCGCCACCTAAATATAAACTGGCGAAATGTGGGTGCTAGCACCTCTCCCTACTTCTTCGGGGATGTAGACGTGAGTTTATGTTATGTTACGATATTTTTGTCTAAGGCACGTCAAGTCCCCACGTGACCCACAAAATGTTCAACTATTTTTATGAAGTCATCTGAAAAATCCAATAATCTGATTTTTTTCTTCGACAGTGGTGGTGGTATCCCCCCTGTGGGTACGTCCTGGCGTTCGTGGGTCTGGTGTGCGCTTGCAGCGTGTGTGTGCTGCTGGCGCTGGTAGTGCACCTGGGGTCGAGGGGCGCCGAGGGCTGTCCGTGCGGGAGGACCAGCTCGGCGTGCCTCGAGAGGACTGGTGAGTGAGGATTGATGTTGGATTCTATTTTCGATCGATTCAAAGTGAAGATCAAAAGATATTTTTTTTTGATTTTTTTTTGTTATAAAGAATAACGCAATTATGAATATTCGCTCTAACCCCTCCAGCTAAGCTCCATGACTCGTGTTACGAGTGGGTCCACGTCAGTAGTGTAATTCGAACACGGGACTTCGCGATCGTAAGGCCGACTCCATACCCATTAAGCCTCCAACGCTTTTCGCACGCAAAATAAATGATTATTGACTTGTGATGATAACGGTGTTAATGGTAATGACTTTGTTATTGATGAAGATGATGAAGATCACAATCTGTGATGTTACAATGATGATAATAATTACAATAATGAATTTTAATAATAATCATGATGGTATGCATGACGGTGATATCAAATCAATGATGATGAGGGTGATGGCGAAAATTAAAACAACTTTTAGGAAAACATATAATTGATCATTGCTTCTAACGAATCCTACTTATATCCTGTTCCAAATAAATCTTTGTGAAGCGCTGTTGACTTCTCATCTAGTAAAACGACCTAAAATAGTTTGATAATTTCGGAGATATAAATACCTTCGCCAAAAAAACAGACTGCTTAGCTAAATCTTCAGGTTCTTATTTTTTCAGAATAATTGTTTTCGTGAATGATTGATTGATTGATTACAGCTACAACGAAACCCCGTGTGATGGCTGGCTACATGCACTCCACCCAAGCGCGCCCGCTGTCTCCCTCGCGAGTGATCCTCGCGCGGTTCTTCAAACAGTCCCTCCCTTCGTCAAGAGGAACAGTTGTTGGTAAGATTTGTTTTTGATACTTTTTAAGTAGTCCCTTCTTTTTATACGTGTGTTGTGAGTGTACAATATTCTGGCACTTTGCAAGTGCCATGATCACAACTCAACGTACTTACTGGCAGTTAGCGGTGAATAGATTAATAAATTATATCGATCTACCCTCTTTCATAATTATTTGTGATGCACATCCTTTACCACTGGTTTCATGACACAATAAGTTATCCTTAGGGTAAAAAAGTGTGCGAGTGACATACGTAGATATCTTTCTACAAAACCCAGGCTTGAAAATGTGTCAGAATAAGTATACGAACCATAAACGTAACAGTTTTGACAAAAGTTCATATTCCACTGCTATCTATTTCTCTATACTTAAAAGTTAATCACTGCCACTGACATTTTAAATCCAGTAAATAAATATTCTAGGACAATCTACACAACGCCACCTAGACCCAATGCATAGTTTAACCAGCTTGTATTATGGGTTCTAGAATGCGGATAAACATATTATAATAGATAGAAACACCCAGACCAATGCAAATATTCATATTCATGTACACAAATATTTGCATTGAGCGGGAATCGAACCCACGCCTCCTGCGTAGCAGTCGCTTTCTCTACCGCCACACCACGGAGGTCGTCAAATGAGTAACTCGGTAATTTAGTCTGTTACAAGTTATAGTCTACTTAACTGAAGCTAGTAATATGAATTGTCTTATGGTTACAAACTTGATTACGTTCACGGTACACTACACTAACAGTACTTTACTCCATGGATTCTGTGAAACTTTTACAGATTCGCAAGAGACCAGGTTCGAGCTGTGGAAGGAGAAGAACATACCGCCGGTACTGCCGGCCATCGACTTCGACATCGACACGAGCTGATAGCTAGGTATACCAAGTGCCAGTTCGTTCAGCAATACGATAAATAGAGAAGGTACTCTTGAAACGATGAATATACTAACAAATACTTACCGTCAAGCGGGGTGAGTAAGGATAAAATGGTCAGCTAAATTCTGTAGTTAATTTCTTTCAGACGAAACCTTGGACTAGTTCATCGTAATAACAAAATCATCAAATAGGTATCTGATAACAGGCTTATTTGAAATCTAGACAAATAAATTATTTTAAATATTCCATTGACCATTTTATCCCTTTTCACCCCTGCATCCCTATTCATCCCGTTTTACTGTATCTTTTAGTGAGAGAAGGAAGTGACCCACTAAATTAAATTCCCTTCGTAGACTTGGCTCCCCAGGGGGAAACAAGGTAACTTTGACTGTGGCTTTTGTTCTTTTCCCTTCGTAGAGTTGGCTCCCCTGGGGGAGACCAGGACCCTTCGTAGACTTGACTCACCCGGTGGAGACCAGGTCCCTTCGTAGACTTGGCTCCCCGTTTGCTTGTGGCTTCGGCTCCCCCGGACGGTGGAGACAAGGCACCTTTAATTTTTTCTAATTTTATAGCCCTCATCCATTGATATATACAAAAAATCTTAGATATATTATACAGTCTCGAACAAAAGTAGCATTCGAATCTGTATGAATATTATGTTATAAACATATTTTTTTCAAATTCAACCTTACTAACATGACTTAAAGCTCTTTTTACGAAGCAGTGTACAAAGTGCGTGTATGAACACGAGCGATGCGAGACTATTGAAAATGAGCGCTCAATTTCGTATTGAGCGCTCATTTTATGCGGACAATTTTGACACCCTGACTGTGCATCTTGGGTTTTTTGTATATCAATGCTCTTATCAATTGTCATTTCAGCCTAAGACGTCAACTACAGCTCATAGATCTCATCAGCGTCCAACCGGATTGAGGGGTTTAGACCGCGTCCTTGCCACGCTGGTCCAGCGCGGTTGGTCGGTAGAAGACACAGCGGGATGGTGAGTTTACCTTGGGTCTTGAAGATGGAGGTAGACACCCCTTACCCTCCAATTAGCCCTACATGTTATCATTAATGTTACTGTTGAATGTGGCTAACCAATCCCCCAACATTAATTAAATTGTGTGGTTTATTTTGGTAGATAGTCTTTTAGAAAACTAATCGGTCTATCGCTTTCACACTTTTCTTAACTGTCTTTCAAGCAAGAAGTCACGAAGACATTCCGTTGTAGTACTTTTGTGGTGTTAAATTGAAACCAAATTATGTCGCCATAGTTAAATTTAAAAATTTGAGCAAATATAATTTATATTATGCAATGTAGGTACACTTTCGGCAGGAATAGGTAGGTAGACGTTTCGGAAATTGGTTATTCCCTATAATTAAAAGATTGTTAATTTCATGTGTCTATTATGAAATTAAGAATAGTCCGAGTGGTACTATGTCTGTTCTTTTTTTAACTTATTTAATAGTGTTTAATGTTTTCCTTAACTATTAATAAGAATTTGACTACAATAATGACGTCATATTTTGTCATTTCAAAGTTGCCATAGAACTTAATGTTTTGGCATAAATTACAACTACTCTATAATTTATTTATGGTTTTAATTGCAATTTGTACTTGAGTTGTACCGAATTTGTTCGAAATTTGTCAATTTTATACAGAATTTATTCGAATTGGAGCCATGTTAGCCGATTTTGTGCCAATCGACTTTTCTTAGGTAGTTTATGATGTTTCATACAGTATTTATGTATTTAAGTGAATTGTTAATACTTTTAGATATAGTTTACGTAAGAGCGCCTATTATGTTAGCTATGACTATTTTATAAGAATTATTTTGTCCATACTTTTGCTCCATTGTACTTATTAAATTAATAAACAAAGTTCAGTACATTTTCTTCAGATTTATGTTTTATTTCACATATCTGTGTAGTCTGATAGATGATAAATTCTGTAGCCAAGGTATAAAGGAAAATAAAACGCAAAATTAGCAAAATGAATGGCACATTTATATTTAATTAATATTATTCATTTTTATAATTAGACCTTTCTTGTAGTTATATTTTAATCTATGCATTTGAACAGAGAAAGAAAAAATAACCAAATGCTCTATGATACAGGCTGCTGGGGTTGCCATTGATAAAAACAAAAATAAAAACAACAAAAAAGCCTCTTTTTGTACATAATCTCCAGGATAGTTACATTACAGACTGTAATTGGACCATTGACCATTCATAAACAATAATCTGAGCATCATATTGCGAATAAATTACTGACGAACGCGTACAAATTAAAAAAAATCTTAAAATAGACCTACACAGTACGCATAGACAACAAAATATAGATAATTAATAATAAAAAACTTATGTAACTCTAAATGGAAGAGGATCAACTAAACTAACTCAAAGATGGATAGACTTACAACTAAATACAATACTAAAAAGATATTTTGAACTATGAAGATCATTATTCAATTCAAGAATTAATATTTTGTGTCTGTACCCCATTGAAATATACAACTACCGTCATTTTATAGTTCTGCAGACTCAGCATGGCGGACATCGACAAAGTTGTGATATATCTTCGATTAATGCAAGCGCTGAAAACATGTTTCACATGATCAAAATGTCATACATAGACATATCTCATCGACTTTATTAGTCAATGAAAAGCGAAGAGATATGACTACACCACCATGCTAAAGATGCAGGAGTTAATATCCTTTGTCATGGGATACCAATTGCTTTGATTTCATAATAAAATCATTGATACAGTACATAATTACGTTAGGCCAATTTCTTCAACAGATAGGTATAAATTTATTTTACAGCTATTTTATTGTAATTTTGTTAAATTAAATTAATTAATTAAATTTTCGGATCTATAATAACCCCCGCTCTGTCATTCATATTTATCACAATAACACATTTGACAGCATTGACAAAAGCGGGAAATTACATTTGTATGTATGTCATGAATGTCAAATATAATATATGGCCATGTTTTAGATATTTTCGATTGTAAATCTCGAATTAGATAGAATAATAAATGAAGAGATAATATTGATTGTAATTTGAAATGCATATTCAATTCTGTATCGTAAATATTACAAATTGTAATAAAACTAACAATTTTACTAACGATTTTTGTATTAGTGCATAGAACTTTTCAGTAATGGGTTTTAAAAGAGCGACGTGCAATAGGTAAAGTCTTATTATGAATAGTACTAAAAAAATAGTTTATTGAAACACTTAAAATATTAATAAAATAGTACTACCTTCAATTAGTTATAACAAACCTTTACCCATAGCCCCAATCGCAAGAATTCAGAATCAATCTCGACATTTTTTTTTATTGGTAGTGCTTGTGCGGCTAAGCACGAAATTAATTTCCTTGTGTAAATTTTTTCGAAATAAATTTTAGCTGCTACATTTTAGGTTAGGAATTTATTTTCGGCATACCCGTTTTTAGACGAAGTGCCCGATTGGCGGCAATTGGCTCGCCCCCTATTACGTGGGACCAAAAATCATAGTTGGTGAAAACTGTGTGTTTAATACACCTCTACCTTCGGGTATTACGGGCGTGAGAATATGCACGTATGTATTTTCTTACTAAATTAGGCAAAATTGCCCATATCACTCTAGGGCTGAACTATCTCATAGAAGGATTGAATGCTCATTGCCACTCATGACAAAGCTTACCAACGAGATGAGTCTAGACAAGATTTAATAGGTTCACAGAGATAGCGAGACATTATACTTGAACCGTCTTTAGTATGGCAGTTTTTTGTGATTCACAAGCGAAATATGTGTGATGTTGCAAAAAAAAATACTATTTCTGTTATTACAATAGAGGGAAGACAATTGGAAGTGATACGTAGACGATATTTTAATTTTTCTTTATATAGGACACGTCAATATTATTTCATTTCGGCTGAAGGCAAAGTCTCAGGAAAGAGGTTCATCATTACAGACACCATCAATGTTACAATAGTGATGTTCAGCTTGACAGCCTCATTATATGCTTTTTCATGCCCTGCTTAAAGGACCCGGGATTGTAGGGAGAAGGAAGCCGGCCATCGCCAGGATAGGACATCGTTTGGAGAAGTAATATACATCTCTCAATGTTATATATACAATCAATATTACCTCCAATATGTATGTAACGTGTTCTGATTCATAAGGGCAAATCAACCTTAAATCTATATAATACAGAGTACAATTTAGGACTAACAAAAAAATTATAGTTTCTGCGGGTAGTTCAACAGAAACATTGCAATATTTATACAATTTAAAATCCCGAATTTTTAAATTGTATAAAAATTGATATGAAACTATTGTGTTATTTGAATTATTGGTTATGCCCTGAATTAGGTTTATTTGGCTCATTTTTTGTATAATTAAAATCAAGCTACCCGCACATTGAAATTTAAATAATTCATGCAAAATTGTCAATGCAGTAAATCATTTCTTTTGATTTGAAAATGCTTTGGCTTTGAATATTGCCCGTTCTTTAGGGAACTACGGAAGAAATATAATAAATGTAAGTAAAAAATTCGGGTAAAAAGACAATCCAATGGCATTATTTTCGATTTTTAAGAATTGAAATAACTTTACGTATTTTATTTTCATCATTAATTCTCAATTTAGGAGAATTGTTATTATATATGTTCAGTTTTATTTATTGTAATTCATTCACCATAAAAACATTATCTACCTTAGCGCGGTTAAAATATCTGATTTGAACCCATGACTTCAGGCCAACCAATAATTCCACTAATCCCCGCCGAATCGAACCGGCTAAAGATACTGTACTAATTGTTAAAGATAACTGCAGTACATATCATAACCGATTCACAAATAAATTGAATACAAGGTGTGAGAATGTCGATATATCAACTGCACAACATTTCCGTCCAATGCAAAATTTGTTCAACGTGTGCAATAATTGATAAATTATTTGAAAATCCACACGAAATTTATTACATTTCATTAATAAACATATAAAAATAATGTATTTTTTAGAGATTGAGTTTTTAATCGTACAAATACAATGAAATATAATGAAAACAAATGCTAAATTTAAATTAAAAACTAGATATTAATGAAATTTTGAGGTTTATTTATATATGCTAACTTTATGAAATGGATTTAAATTAGAAAAAGTAAATGTTTAGACGGAATTTGAACCCGCGATCATTCTTTTATAGAGAGAATACTCTGAGAACTTGAGCTACGCAACCTAAGACGTGAAGAAGTATTTCGAATACTCTATACATGGACTAGTATCTCAAGTGGTCCTGTTCTCCCTTTATGAGACTGGTCGTGGGTTCAAATCCCGTCTAAGCATTAAATTTTTCCAATTTTAGATACATTTAAAAACTAGAAACAAAGAATAAGCATTGCTTTACAATGTGGCAATGTTGCCAGCCTTTTGAGAATGTTAACAGTCGCTGACGATACGAAGGATTTTCACGATGCTTTATATATAGATATTATATATTTTAAATCATGGAAAATTAAATTTAATAAAATTTAAACGTGATAATGGTATTATTGCCTGTCATTTCGATCAGGTTAAAAATGTGGGAAGTAAGTTTTATATATCAACGTATCCACACCTTGTACAAAATTGACAGAATAAATTTAGACTACACTGCGGTTTTGAACCGCAGAATTTCAAACCGCGGCGGTTTTGAACCAATAAATAATCATAGCTACAAACATTTTAAGTGTCTATAGACTTCATCGTAAGATGAAGCTATGAGTTTGAAGATAGTTCAAAACCGCCGCGGTTTGAAATGATTAAACTGGGATATATCTCGAATATTAGGCCTGAATACATATTAGGTCATATGAAAGATTTTTCCGTCACAAAACATACAATTTGGTATATTTTAGTTACTGATTTACAATTAAAAAGTAAATAAATGGAGGACGAAAGCCCTTAAGCTGCGCCTCTGTCATACAATTACACTTGATATGGTATAAGATGAACAATTGTTCATATTCTTCTAAACTTTTTACCCAACTGCCAAAGAAGGGTTATGTTTTTTATCCACATGACTGTGTTGAGCGGTCAATATTTTTGTATATACATATTTTAAAAGTCCATTTTAAGATTGTGTAGACTTGCGACTATTATACAATATATATGTAATAAATATAATTAATAAAACATTCAAAAGAACCAGTCGCACGTACAAATTTACGAATAAAATGCGACTATCTGCTGCGACAAATCGCAAGTCTACACAATCGAAAGTTATATAATTCTCAAATAATATCAATTTTCGGGGAAAAATGGGAATTATAATTAAAATAGGGAAGAAATAAAATTAAATCTTACACAAAATAATGTATAAGTACTTTATAATCATGATCTTGAGGCGATAGCTACCGATTAAACTAAAAAAAACGTATAAAATAATACTACGTGTACCGTAGAACTGTCAATACGTTACAAGTGTACAGAGAGCGTTGAATTCTCCGTCTCTGTCCCACACCTTATTATCAACACTGAAAAGAGACAAGTTTAGCCCACGTAAGTGAGCCATTACAAAAAGAAAGTTGTATAGAAGTAAAAAAATATGTGGAATATCCATATCAATCTTTCGTAACGTCACGATAGAAACTTATGGATATTCTAATATCTTTTTTTAGAAGTTTGTACTAAATATATTATTGCTCAGATGTGATCATTATAACTGATTAACTACAAAAATAAGTTTCTTGTAAGATGGATAAGAGAAGGGAGGATTAAACGCCCTCTGCGCACTTGTAAATCTTGACATTTTAATGTCACTGGAGTTACCGTACAAAAGTGTAACTTAAGTACAAATTAAGTTAGCAGCCAAGAGTCTCTTTAATTCTTTTTTCCTGTAAATTTGTATATTTTTACACTTCTATATAACAATAAGTACTAACATCACTAAGTACTTTTACAATCTGCCAAAACAAACAAAAAAAAATATTACAAATTTACAGCAAAAAAAAGAATATAAACACCACTGTTCTCGAGAACGTACCACTAAACAATAAACACCATTTTATTGTCAAGCTTTTTTAAAAAAAAGTACAAAGCGATAGAGCGGTGTCCACTATGGCAGCGAGAAAAAAAACCGTAAGATAAAAGAAAAACCGTAATTAAAAATATCTTTTTCTCATTCTTATCTATGATATACCTATACATACGCTAGTTAATATTTTACATGGATTCTTGTCTTTGGGTTAAGACATCAAAAAAAAGTATTTTTCTTTTTTTATTCCCGCGTCGATTCTATACCGATATAAAACTATGTACTATACTCTAGTAATATACACACTTATACACTAAAAAGTCCGAAATATATGTCACTACGCACTGCTTTTAAAGTCCGAAATTTAAAGTTCGATAAATAAATTCTTTGGATTTTTTTTTAATTATAGTGTTGTGCTTGGTGCGGCTATGTCAGATGGCGACGGTAGTACCCACGATGTAAGGCGGACCCTGCGTCCCAGGGCATCAATGGGCAAGACCGGTGGTTGTGATGACTGTACTATAACATCATATATGGCGAATACATAATAAGTTGTCATGTATATAAAAAAGAGAAAATATAATATTTTGGAAGAAATATTAGAAAAATAGTAATAAAAATTAACTATATAAAGAATACGTAATAGATTAAGAGTATTTTAACTCACAAAATATTATATTTAAACATTT
Organism: Pelosia muscerda; assembly: GCA_963691645.1. Taxonomy (NCBI): domain Eukaryota; kingdom Metazoa; phylum Arthropoda; class Insecta; order Lepidoptera; family Erebidae; genus Pelosia; species Pelosia muscerda. The sequence continues at coordinate 663,669 of OY829126.1, read as the reverse complement.
TCACTATAAATTTGTTTTCTAAAAATCGGAACGATTTCAATTTTAGTATATTTAAATGTTTGCATAGTCACCCGAAATTACAGAAATTTAAAAAAATACTACGCATTCATTTAAAGACACTAATATTAAAAATAAAATGGACAACAAAACATCAATAATCATTAATTAATGATTATAATAGAGAGCCAAAAAAACGTAAAAAAAAACCGTCAAACCGGTATTCAACGCACCAACCACTAGTCACTGGTATGTCCATGTTATGCAAATCGGCTTAAGTGTGTACTTATAATAAAAACTTATAATTAAGTAAAATATTACTTTTTATGGCATTTCCCTACCGGGGAAGTCAGAGTCCCACTCTCCCGTTCAACGGGGTAAAAAATTACAAAGAACAAAAATAAAATGCAATATTTTTTTTCTGTTGATGTGTAGAAGAGTAATTTTTGTATACATATACAGTAACATACATAATAATTGTATATTATACAAATTGTTATCATAATCATTTACAACCATCTCATTATTCCATTACTGGGTATAAAAAATGTATACTCAGTCATAGAATTTTTCTAATTCATGAATATTTTTTCATGCAAAATTGATATGCATGCTATATTATAATCACTTTAGTCATTATTAAAAATCAACCATATTTATAATTAATTAATTCATTATTATAACAGATTGTATAATATACAAACAATCAAAATTCTGACATAATGTATAATATCGTATCAGTTACGATATTTTATGTACAATGTATATCGAAAATATACCAAAAATACAATCAATGCATTTTGAAAATCTACCAAAATTAATAAAATGTAACAAAGTAATTACTCTTCTACACATCATCCGTTAAAATACTAAAAAACTAATGACATGTGATCAGTTTTAGTGTTACATAGTGTAACCGTTACACTGTAGTGTGTGTATGTTTGTGTGTGTGTGTGTGTGTCGCAGTGCGTGTGTGAGGGGGGGGCTAGCGCTCGTGTCGCTATTGGGGGGGCGCGCCCGAGGGGGGCTGGCCCGGCAGCTGGCCCATGCCCTGTGGACAGAAACCTCTGTTAGTAATCGGTAATGCCCTTGAGGTGAGCTTCCTGCAGGCGCCATTATATCTGTGGGCCCTATATACCCAAAATCAGGAATAATAAGGTTAAGACGGCATGCTCAATTGGAGACTTGAACAACTATATCAGTAGTTGGACAACTCAGGGAGGTCAGATGGCATTCACGTCCAATATAGTCAAAGACACATCGTAAGTGGATCCCGCATACCGCGGTGAAGGCCTCGAATCGAGACTGCCGTGAGGGTGATGATGATGATCACGGAGTAAGAAATTTGATATTAAAGTACCAAATATTTGCTTAACTTTGCCGTAAGTTAGTCAATGTTAGAAAAGTCCGTGTCGCAATAAAACATTCAGCGCCATCTAGCGAAAATATACAAAACTAATTCAGAACTTCTAAAACTGCATCGCGCTATGAAAGTTTTCCCGGTTGCATCTAAAGCTTGGAAAAGAAACCCTAGATCCATCTATTACTCGTTTTAATTTGACATGAGTGCCAGTCTCTGATCTCTTACGAGAGCAAACCCAGCGTCAAAGTCAGCCGCCTATATCTTGACCCTAAGTAGCCGAAGTAGCATCGCGTGCTATCTTCAAAACACACATTCTCTGAAACCTTTTCCCAACTCAGTTGGGGTCGGCTTTTCCAGTCTAACTGTGATGCGGCTGAACTTCGATATTTTACGTGAAGCGACTGCCATCTGACCTCCACAACCAATGGTCCAATGACCAATGGCGATATCAAAGTTCCAAGTAAGGCTGATTGGACTTTTGAGGGCTCCAACTACCCGTAACGACTGCCATAGATGTTTGTATGGCAACCGGGACCGACGGCTTAACGTGCTCTCTGAGGCACGACCAGACCAGTGCAAACAGCCATATTCAAGCATACAACTTTTTGCACTGAGCGGGGATCGAACCCACGCCCCGTGTGTAGCAGTCGCGTGCACTACCGCTACGCCACGGAGGCTATCTGCTATCTTCAAAAGACACCCACAAATATATAGAGCATTTCTGTGATGTCACTGATCGACTCTGCCTACACTACTGACCGGCATGGGTTGGTAGTGCTGTAAGGGCGCGGGCAGCAGCTTGGGCGCCTCCTCCGCCTTCTCCTCCTCGCGACGCTTCAAACACGCCGCTTTAGGGTTTAAGTTCCTTTCTGTAACAAACATACAAAATTTTCGTTTAATGTGTGGTCCCGGGTGAAGTAAAATAACGTTAACAGTAGCCTTAGCACGAAATACTATCGAATTCGTAATGTAAAGGTATCGACAGAACGGAGCATTGCGATTGGCGGGCTACACACGCACACAGGTTCACAAGAGGCAGACTGCCGATCACAAGGCTCTGTTCTCTCGAAACTTTTACATTACGAATTTGATAGGAGTTCATGCTAGTGCTACGGATATAGGAGAGTTGCACTATTAATATTAGCGACTGTCTGTCTGTCTGTATGGTCGAACAGATAATGAACAGTTTCAGAGAGCAAACACAGAGAGGAGGCGGCTTGAATAATTATGCGCTGTGACTGTCAATTAGGTTCTGATGTCATGATACGTTCGTCCTGTGCACAACTATCTGATCATCAGTGTGTTCAAATATTATCAGCACCTGTCCCTATTACCGCGATAGCCTAGTGGTATGGGTAATGGACTGCTGAGACGAGGTCTCGGGTTCGATCCCAGGTTTGCCATGGCACACACCAATTACTTTTAGATACTTTTCGAAGTTATGCGTGTATTTATCGCAGGTTTATAAGTGCCCGGTTAATGGCAATAGGCTCGCCCCTTATTACATTGGGACCTAAACATAAACTGGCGAAATGTGGGTGCTAGCACCTCTGCCTACCTCTTCGGGGATATAGGCGTGAGTTTATGAGATGTCAATATTACGTGGGACCGAAGTCATCTTAATATCATTATACCAACCCAAACATATTGAAAATCTAATCCCAACACCTGCTCCTCTCTGCATATGCTTTGGTTGTTCTCTTGTAATGGATTTCTTTTAAACTATGTAAATCAAATATTTAATGGTAAAATATGTTTTTGGTACCCAAATGGTAAATCTATTACCAAATATATGGTATCACTACATAGTATAAAATAAAGTCGCGTTCTCTGTCCCTATGTCCCTTTGTATGCTTAAATCTTTAAAACTACTCAACGGATGTCGATGCGGTTTTTTTTTATTAGATAGAGAGTGATTAAAGAGGAAGGTTTATATGCATATAACATCATGCTAGAATCAACAGGTGCGGATCAGAAGTAAAAAATGTTGCAAAAACGGGGTGACGCAGACGAAGTTGCGCGGGTCAGCTAGTAGTACTATAATTAAGTGGTTACCTCTAACTTGTTGCTCCAAGGTCATGATGACCTCGACAGCCATGTTCAGTATACCAAGCTTGGTCTGCGGCTTGTCGCTCTTGAGATGCGTCATGCACATCCGCCCTAACTCCTTCAGCGCTTCGTTTATGTCGCGTATTCTTATCCTGGTTGAGCAAATTTACAAATTAGATGGATTATAATCACCAAAATTAGTAATTACAAATTATTTTTTTAAACTTATCTTGGTCAATATGACTACAGAAAAGAGTATTGGGTTGGGATTATAAATTGGTACAAAATACATAGTTCTACATTTTGACGTGTATTTAAAATAGGGTACGACAAAAAAAGTTCATTATTCGTTTACAGAAAGCCGATCATATAAAAAAAGTTGGTTATGAAGAAAAAGTCAACAAATATCTTAGACTTCTGATTATGACATTTCATATATGACTATGAAGTCATAGTCTTAATTTTGATTTTTTCAAAAGGTACATAGATAAAATCCGAATTAATAAATGAATTAAAAAATATACAAATTTATATTAATTTACAATCGTTTTTATCTCGTAAAATTAACTTTGAGAGAAACTAAACAGGTAATCCGTCATTTATTTAATCCGGAATGATAACGGCGTGAATAAACGTATATTGATAAAACAAATATCTATAGCAACATACCTAATTTGTATCAATTTATAATACCCAATTCCTATTTCATACATTTTTTTACATATCACAGTATAATAAATATATTCATTATTCAATTAAACACGGGTCACAGTGTGCACCAATCTGGAATTAAATGTTATCAAATGCTATTACAGAATTGATTTAATTGATCAACATATTTATAACAATACACAGTGAAGGTTTCAAAGGTTCATTAACATTAAACACACAACGATAACAACTGTCTAGATTGGCTTGGAAAGACCTTGCCTTTAGATTCGCAGATTCTATTCAGTAGCCTCAGCACGAAATACTATCGAATTCGTAATGAAAGGTATCGACAGAACGGAGCATTGCGATTGGCGGGCTACACACGCACACAGGTTCACAAGAGGCAGACTGCCAATCACAATGCCCCGTTCTTTCGAAACCTGTTCCGTGCTACAGTACAGTTTACAGAACGAGAGATTTGAACTCAATTAGACAGAAATTAGGTATGATTTTTCAAAATTAAACTAACGCATACGTTTTCTTGATATTATTTTATGAAACCATATGAATCACCTATAGTTTGATACGTTTACAATCATTTTAAACGATAGTTATTCATTTACAATTATTGCAAGCGATAGTTTGATTCGTTTACAATTATTGTAAACGAATGAAACTATAGATGATTCTGATGGTTTAATAAAACAACACCTACCTTCGTTTGATTTTGAAAAAACTATACGTAAGTTCTTTCTAATTGAGTTCAATTTATGTGTCTTGTAAATTTTGAAATATAAATATAATAAGTATGGGCTTAGCACCTGTCCCAGAAGTTATTAAGGACAACTTAGGATAATCCTGGATATCAGAAAAACTAGTCTAAAAATCACAGTTTATAGACATTTAAAGAGAAATTACAACACAGTTGTCACCTATTTCTTCAATCAACGTCTCTCATCATCGACCAAAAATTGTACTATATCTATCTTCTTCCTTCTCTATCTCTGTCAACTCCTCGGAACTCTTACCTCTCCCTCGCGTTATTGGCCTGCCGCCGCTCCTTCTCCCTCACAGCCTTCGCCTGTGGGTCCGTCTCGTCGTCACCCTCGTCAGCTGATGAGCAACTAACACCCAACATTGATCCGTTAGCACTTATGCTTACGACCTATGTATACTGTGTTTTGATTGGAAACTCTTACTTTAGTCAAGGTTATTTTTTTAAATTTAACTGAATGCGTTTAATACAGAACTGTGTTAGATCCTCTCCCAGCTATTCACTTTCTAAAAGTCAATAAAATTTTTAGTGAGGTGACTTGAGGGGAGTCATCTGTGGCCTTTGGTCAGTCTGGATATAAGGCAATACCTTATGGCCACATTATGCCCCGTCATTTTGAAGACCCGAGAGGGATAGAGTTCGACACCGGTCGGTTGTTGTAATTTCTGCACGAAGATAGGACTGTTTTTTTATGGCACGTCAATTTGACTTCACCTCGCCTGATGTTAAGCTGAAGGCAGTCTCATGAAAGAGGGTCACCATTGCAAACCCGTTCTGTGCTACAATGGTGGCGCTCAGCTTGACGGCCTCATCAGATGCTTTTTCACGCCCCGCTTAAAGGAGCCGGGACTGTAGGAAGAAGTACGGCAGAGAAAAGACTCACCGAACCGCTTGGTTCTTGATGGAACATTCTGTACCGTATGCGAGTGACACCTCGTGTGTAGGATGTGAAGACCTATGTATAATTATAAGGTCAGTCAGCAGCACGAGTGGGATGCCCCTAGAGTTAGAAACGTCTATAGGCTACGATAACCACTTTCCAACATGTGGGTCGTATATTTCGCCGCCATGTAAGTGGTATAAAAATAGTCTTGTAACATTTTGCCAGTACACTTATTACCTTCTTCCTACAGTCCCGGGTTCTTTAATTGGGGCGTGAAAAAGCATCTGACAAAGCCGTCAAGTTAGGGCCCGCCATTCCAGGGACTGTATCTATAATGGCAGACACTATTCTTTGGACGGCATCCCAAGCTTACGAGTGCAGTGAATTGACAACCCAAATATAAAATAAAAACCGCGGTAGCCTAGTGGTATGGGTAATGGACTGCTGAGACGAGGTCTCGGCATCGATCCCAGGTTTACCATGGCACACACCAATGACTGCGATGCTTTTCGAAGTTACGTGTGTTTTTATCGCAAGTTTATAAGTGCCCGGTTAATGGCAATAGGCTCGTCACCTATTACATTGAGACCTAAATATAAAATTGGCGAAATGTGGGTGCTAGCACCTCTGCCTACCCCTTCGGGGATATAGGCGTGATTTTATAAAAAAAATATATATATAAAATAGGCTTGCAATGAAAAGGTTTAATCTTAGTCTATAATAGTGAGGCTACTATTGTCTATTGTATTGAGACTCCTTTTTCCGCACCTACCCTTTTTGGGCCATTGTGCAGGGTTACTGGTTAGAGCAGCCAGCCCAGCTCCGCCCAAAAACGCATAAGCTTAGAGAGCCTACACAAAAGTAATCATCACTACATAGTATAAAATAAAGTCGCGTTTTCTGTCCCTATTTTTCTTGTCCCTTTGTATGCTTAAATCTTTAAAACAACGCAACGGATTTAGATGCGGTTTGTTTTAATAGATAAATTGGTTAAAGAGGAAGGTTTATATGTATATAACATCATGCTACGACCAACAGGTGCGGAGCAGGAATGAAAAATGTTGCAAAAACGGGGTGACGCAGACGAAGTTGCGCGGGTCAGCTAGTTCTTAATAATACACTTGATGACGTAAGAGTTTGCAATCAAACGTGTACAACACAGATGGGATCTGAAGACGGTTCCAAAATGTGTAAATGATATATTTACCTCCACGAAGGCAGCGCATGAGAGAGAGAACTGCCGAGCTCCTAACTAGCAAGGATGATGATAATATACTACTAGAATCCGAGGTAACATATTTTCAAAGACTTTACCCTTAGAAACATTGAAAGATAAGTAGTTTTGATATTTTTACAGGGTGAATGATTAATATTGAAATTTACTTGTGAACCAAAAGCACTATCAGATTAATCAGATCTGCGAACGGCTTTAATATGTCTCTGTCTACCCCTAACTGAATATTCAAGCGTGATTATAAATGATTATACAATCATATTATGAGTCCACCGGGAAAACTGAGTTTTAATACATGTATGAAACAAATTGATGATGTTTTGAATTAAGGACGGGTTAGAAGCAAAGGCAAAGATCGACTGTATGTATGTAAGTATGTAAAAGCATCGGAAACCAGGAAGCTTGTATGAAAGGTTTAATAACAATTGAGTAAGCGTCTTAGATGTACAATGGGCTCCAAAAGTTCTTGGACACCTTAAGATCTATAATCCTTTGACAGCCTAAGTGTAATTTAATCAAAAGTAACAAAGATAGGGTTAATAGAATAAACTAGAACGATGTCTTGTTTCTTTATAAGAAAATAAGTAAACTCATACAAGTAGTATTCTTCCGTCCTAATTACGGAGGAACTGGGGAAGTATCTCCGCCCTATATAATACCGCGGCTAATAATAACCTTGTGTTGTGTTTGCTTTGTGAGCTCACTGGAAAGGTTTTGTGTTTTCAGTGGGAAGACCTAAAAACCCTTCTTTTTCTTCTACACTGACAGCACAAAGACTATCTTAACCAGAAGGTTATTATGACAATTGTTTAATGAATTTTAAATGACTAGTCAGTCATGAATTTTAATTCATCTTTATAATTGAGAAATAAATGAAATATGGTTAGGTTTCATTAGCTTTGTATGACTTTTTAAGCAGTGATAAGTGATGAAGTTAGATGTATGAATATTAGGTGTGCATATGAGTAGGAGTGGATGTGGGTTTTCAATTATTTCTTGTTTTTTTACCAATTAATTATAATTATTTAAATAAATTAATTTTCTTAAGTGATAATACTGTTATGTTTGATTATACACTCCTAGTTATATGCACTCAAGTTGAATAAATACCTTTGCAGTTAGTTGACAAAATGATAATGACAACACACACGCTCCTATACGCCTAACGCCATCTAGCGCAGACGGCAGAAACAACATCTTACATCACGCTAAAGATATTATACAATTTCCTGATTAACTTCTACTTAACGGGATTCTTCATTTTTAGGAGAGATAAGTGTACCAGTACTCCAGTAAGGCTAATTTGCTCATACGTGTCGCTTATGCGGTATACCGCATATGACAGTCGTAATTTAGGCGAAATTTACCTCAGTTCATAGTATTTTTACTAAACATATTGGTGCTCACGTATGTTAGCACATACCTGAGCGCGAATAAGGCAGCGGCGGCCTAAGACTAATGTACATATAAACTTTAGTAAAAGACCGCGTTAGCCTAGTGGTATGGGTAGTGGACTGCTGAGACGAGGTCTCGGGTTCGATCCCAGGTTTCACCATGGCACACACCAATGACCAATTTTCGATGCTTTTCGAAGTTATGTGTGTATTTATCACAGGTTTATAAGTGCCCGGTTAATGGCAATAGGCTCGCCACCTATTACATTGGGACCTAAATAAAAAACTGGTGAAATGTGGGTGCCAGCACTTCTGCCTAGCCCTTCGGGGATATAGGCGTGATTACTAAAAAAAATTACATCCTACACAACTGTGTAATTCTTATCAATAAAATTGTATTTAACAACCTATAATGTTAATAAAGCCAATTAAAATACAGCAGCCATTTTGAAATCATCGTCACTTACCTTATACCTACAAGGAACACACAATAATGGTTTTTATATTAATACAGATAGAGTACAAAATGCTTTGAATAGACACTTTCGACACACTGTGACCCGTGTTAGCAATGATGAGGCTGAAATAGTAAGATATGTTAGTATGGTAATATATACTGTGATATGTGCAATCTTTACCGTGGTCAACAATATTACACCTGTTTTTTTAAGTCGGTTAAAACCATATGTACAGAAGAGATTACTAAATAACGTGAATGGTCAACGACGGAAGCTTACAACAGTAGCCTAAGCACGAAATACTATCGAATTCGTAATGTAAAGGTATCGACAGAACGGAGCATTGCGATTGGCTGGCTACTCACGTACACAGGTTCACAAGAGGCAGACTGCCAATCACAATGCTCCGTTCTCTCAAAAACTTTACATTACGAATTCGATAGGAGTTCATGCTAGTGCTACAGGCTTCGAACGAGAAGTTGCCGGTTCGACTCCTGACCGATGACACTACTGACGCGAGTATATATTTAAGTAATTTAGCATAGATTAGTTAAGGGGAATATTACAAATTTAGGTTATTATATTTTCTGTAAAAAAAAGTAAACAGTCTATAAAAAAGGAGAAAAATTGTCGACCACGATAAAAAAAGAGAATGCATAAAATGTATAATTACAAAAAGACAATATAATAATGGATAAATAAAATATAAGTCATTTTGTACAATAAATTACACTAGAGATTATGAAAATAATTAACTAAGTTTAATTTGAGTTTGAAGATGACTGATGTCAGTTTTAATTATCAATATTTAATTTCAGTTTTAGAATTTACCCAGCAAACACAGAGAGGGGGCGGTGTAATTAAATGTACACTGTCAGACCTACCGTGACGTCATCACAAGGAGCGTGGCCTTAGTGAAATGTAGTAAGGCCACTCACTGTACATACAATTATTTACATGTACCTACAATGGTTTCTTTTTGTTGTAATTCTATTTTTTGGTGTATATTAAAGAGTTATCTATCTATCTTTTTTTTTATACTACCTAGGTGGCAGACAAGCACACGGCCCACCTGATGGAAAGCGGCCACCGTGGCCTATGAACGTGTGCAACACTAAGGGTGTCACATCTATAGGCTATCTCTAGGCGATCTATAGGCGAATTTCCTGTGCACTGCTTAGTCTCAGTATCTTTAAATATAACTCTACTTGTTACTAGATGGCGACACTTTGTATCTGAGTTGTGTGTGTAGAAGATAGTGTAATAAATTATACTAGCATTAAACCATATTAATTTCAAAATTGTCAATTAGGTGTATACAATAGTAACAAATTACCGGTTGACAAAAATTTCAATATAAATAATGAGTAAATTGGGTTTAATTTGGTATTTAGAATAAAAGCATTAAACGTAGTATTAAACTTGATATAAAAAAAATTACTTATTTTGCTATTGAAAAAAATAAGTGAGTAAGATCTAACCCCTTTTGACCGAACCCTATCACACGTCCTTTCATAGGAAAACCCCTTTAATGTTATCGAATCATACTAAATTGATTTTGACAATGACAACACTTTTTTTTTTATCGTGCGCAAAATCCCCACGGATACCACCTCCACCAAAACCGATGGAGGTGATTATGTCGGACTCGAACCGACCAAAACGCACGCCATGGGTCCTTGATTGCCGGAGGTGAGATTATACAAGACATATCTCTCGCACCCCGGCAGACCCGGGGACATCTCTGTTGAGATGACCCTCTTCCCGCAATGTGGGGACCATGGTGTCCCCATCTAGCCCCTGGGTATGGGGTGGGACAGTGACAACACTGTAGTTCCGATTGTAGCTATTACCTATACAAAACCTCATCTCTGTGTTTGCTATATAGTTTATAACCCTGACATCTCCCATCTCGCTCCCTCCTGTGGCCGGTATACCGCACCTCTCTCTAACATTGTTGGCCTGTCGCCGCTCTCTCTCTCGCGCCGCCTTCGTGTCGGGGTCCAGCTCGTCCTCGTCGGCGGACGAACAACTATATACCACACATTTCAAAAATGATATGCTCACGGTGAATATATCACGGCTATCACTTGGAGGTGATAGGCGTGATATGATCATGGGATTAATATGTTAAGTTTATTTTATCAATGGGCCTTGTATCAGTAGTCCGATTGAATAGTTCGATGATCGAACTACTGAGAGTTTTTCAGCTCAGTAGTCCGATGATGCAAATGATTTTAAATCATCGGACTACTGAGACTTTTAGTCCGATTCGACATTCCGAAATAAGAAATGAATGGAGTAGCATTAATATTACACTTGTATAGTGTGTGTGAACGTGATAAATATGATCAGTTTGATAAGTGATATGTTCACTGTGATAAAGTGATATGATTACTGTTATAAACTGATATTTATAAAGTGAAAAATTGTTATGATCACTGTATGAGATGATTGTGTTGATTGTGAGGAATGAGATATGTATAGTGTGATAAAATGATGTTTTTAGTGATGAAATGATAATAATCACTGTAATATATTTAGTGTGATGAACTTTATGAGATGATTATGTTCACTATGATATTTTTACCATGATGACCAATGTTTATAATGAACGTGTTATGTACAGTGTGATAAAGGGTTATTATCACTCTGATAAACTATCAGTTCACAATGATGAGATGATTATATTCACTGTGATAAAGTGATATTTTTACCTATAAATGGCTTCTAATATTTGTGTGATTACATGTATGATTTTAGATTGACATGGTCATTTACACATTCACTGTTAAATTCATCGGGATCAGTACACCGTGATCATGGCGCTTGCAACAGTGCCGAAATATCGATTATTCAACAAAATAAACAAACATGGTAAATATCCCGATGAATTGAACAGTGAATGTGTGTGATTACATGTATAGGTGTGTGTACTGTGTGTGTGTCGTATGTACAGTGTACAGTAACAAGGAAAGTGACTCACTATCTCCGCGAGCGCTTGGAGCTGGGCGCCTTGTTGGCGAGCGCGTCGGCGGAGCCCGACGAGGACGGCTTGGAGTCCAGCCCTGAGTCCGGGGGCTCTTTGCGCTTTTCTGGAAAGACACATCATATAAATATACTCGGTATTTGAAGGCATCAGGATCTTTTTGGCTTAAACCAATCTCATTTAAGAGCCGGCGAACATTTTGAGAATGTACCTAGGTGAATAGAAAGCGCGTGAGGGTCAAAGCGCATTGATTAACCAATCATATCCATTTCACGAACTTGAACGACTCGTGTCATTGGTTTATTGATTCTTTGACTGACTCATCTCTGCATGGATACTATACAATGATGATATTTGTCAAAACATATAGATGTTTCTTTTTTTTTTATCGTGCGCATAATCCCCACGGATATATGTCGGATTCGAATCGACTAAAACGCACGCTGTCTATGGGTCTTTTTTACCGGAGGTGAGATTATACAAGACATATCTCTCGCACCCCGGTAGACCCAAGGGCATCTATTTGAAATGACCCCCTTCCCTTAATGTGGGGACCATGGTGTCCTTATCTAGCCCCCGGATATGAGGAGACGCATTTTGCACAGTCGGCGGCATTATAGTTGTTGCTGACATTCGTCTCAGGGTCAGGTTGGTTTGACAGTAGTCGCTCCAAGAAATGGCGAAGGACAATGTGCAGGAATCCCCTCAGATACCATTTGCCGCCCGGCAGGGGTGGGTATGCCTCCGCGGCGGTGGTTTCAGGGACGTGACTTAATGGAGCGTTGTTACCATGGCCTATGGATTTGTATGACACCAGGGGCATCACACTCATGCAACCGACCCCTGTTCAGATATGTATGAGATTACCTAGGGCATATCCCTCGTACGTGAATCCAGGAACACTGATCCAGGGCCATCTAGCATATCGAGATGTCCCCATTGGGAGCCTTTTTCTTCTAGATTCTCGTCAATCACCTCAACTAATCTTGTGACAGTACCCGTGACCTTTCAATCGCAAGATCTACACATTAACCGCTGTTGATATAGCTGTTATAATGTAGTAAAACTCTTATAAGTAATACATACTAGTATTAGGTAGCACATGTCTCTCCATTTTGATAGGAGGCTCTGAGTGGAGAGGGAGACCACCGCCTACCGCCAGTCGCGACACTGCAATGTCATAGAAATCATTTATTAGTTGATTTTGATCTCGATCCCGCTACCCGTGGTAGCCCATACTCGGGTTAAATGGCTATGTGTATTTGCAGGTTATATTCTATCCTCATAGCAAAATGCAATTGAAAGTATAAAGACTAATTCGTGCATATATTTTGAGAAGAGACATTTAGAGAAAAGGATATTTTAGGAAAAAAAATATTTTGTGAAAGGACATTTTGGGAAAAGGACATCATGCTATGAGACCCTTCACAACTGTTCGGCCGTAACAAACAGCCAAACATCTTCAAAAACTTTCACATTTACAATATTAGTAGAATTCACGTCTCATTGTGTTTTCTGTTCAATCTCAGATGGGCTAGCATGAACCATCTGAAACTAAGGGTCTCCACAAAAAACTTCAATTTATTTCAGACATTTTGATTAGTTATTTGAGTACCTAAATTACACAAAATTTAGCCTATTGTATGCCTAGAGGTGGAGAATGGAGAAACTTTATATCATTATTGACATCATGTCTTAACAATAAATAATATTTGATTTGATTTGAAACTTAGCATGTATCCATATAGATGTGAAAAGTCATAGAACTAACTGGAGAGGTTTTGTGTTGCCAGTGGGAAGATCGATAAGCTTTACTTTATCTTCTGCGCTGACAGCACAGAAATTCTCTTAACCATCACCCCTCCCCTCCTTTCCTTTCCCCTCTACATGGTCGTAAGCACGAGTGTGACGCCCCTAGTGTTGCAAATGTCCTTAGGCCACGGTAACCTATTTCTATAAGATGGGCGGTAAGCTTGTCTGCCGTCTAAGTGGTATAAAAAAACTGAAATCATCTCTTTGATTTTGATGAGATGAACTTCCAGGGGGGACGCTGACATCTTCGGCTAAATCTGACCGAAGCAGCAGTAGCCTTGTTGGTAGTTGCTAGGAAGTTCTCCACGTATCCCTCTGATAAGCATAGGGTACTGTGAAGAGCAGACAAGCGACTGTAGGTTTTCAAACGCCTCCAAGACAAGGCCACCTGTCTCCCATGAAGAAAAGGGGCCATCTAACACCGTACATAGCCCATGGTTAGAGTGCGAGAGAAATACTTTATGGGTCACCTTACACCCCGGTAATGTGCGGCGTGCGTTGTTAGAGAAGGCAGCAATCCCATCTAACACCGTAAAGACTCCAGGGTTGGAGTGCGAGAGAGAGTTAGGCCACCTCCCACCCCGGTGTGTGCGGCGTGCGTTGTTAGAGAAGGCAGCAATCCCATCTAACACCGTAAAGACTCCAGGGTTGGAGTGCGAGAGAGAGTTAGGCCACCTCCCACCCCGGTGTGTGCGGCGTGCGTTGTTAGAGAAGGCAGCAATCCCATCTAACACCGTAAAGACTCCAGGGTTGGAGTGCGAGAGAGAGTTGGGCCACCTCCCACCCCGGTGTGTGCGGCGTGCGTTGTTAGAGAAGGCAGCAATCCCATCTAACACCGTAAAGAGTCCAGGGTTGGAGTGCGAGAGAGAGTTGGGCCACCTCCCACCCCGGTGTGTGCGGCGTGCGTTGTTAGAGAAGGCAGCAATCCCATCTAACACCGTAAAGACTCCAGGGTTGGAGTGCGAGAGAGAGTTGGGCCACCTCCCACCCCGGTGTGTGCGGCGTGCGTTGTTAGAGAAGGCAGCAATCCCATCTAACACCGTAAAGACTCCAGGGTTGGAGTGCGAGAGAGAGTTGGGCCACCCCCCACCCCGGTGTGTGCGGCGTGCGTTGTTAGAGAAGGCAGCAATCCCATCTAACACCGTAAAGAGTCCAGGGTTGGAGTGCGAGAGAGAGTTGGGCCACCTCCCACCCCGGTGTGTGCGGCGTGCGTTTTTAGTCGTTACCTTGCGGCGCCTGGTGCGGGTGGTGCATGTCCTGCGGGTACAGCTCGGGCGCCTCGGCGTGGTTGCGCAGCACGTTGATGGCGTCGTCCAGCCGCTCTTCCATGCGCGCCCCCTGGCGACAGCGGGCACGTTATATATCTGCCTCATAACGCAATAGTACTATATTGTATCAGAGCGGCTTTGTACATAGTTTCATATGCTATCTGACCAAGAAAGTCAACAGTCGTAAATTGTTACCTAGAGAATATACACTGACGGACTCATAAACTGCATCAAAGTAATAGACGACTTTGAAATAAATATTTTAACCAAGTATGCATACTTTCTATACAGATTTAAATTGAAACCTCTAGATTGGTTCGTGAACTTTAAAACAGCGTAGGGTCATATCTTTAAGTTTAAGTTTATGTACTGGAAACGACCTTAAGACTTTTTTTTGAAGAAAAAACAGAAATTTAAGAAAAATTGGTTTAATTAAAAAATTGGTTTTAACAATAGACACAAACTTTATGCAAGGGTTTATTTGTGTTTTAATAAGGTGTATTACCCCCACGTGTCCTTATTACGGATTCTAATCGGTTCCGCATAGATTTTATAAGGGTTTTTAAAAGATCTTGCGGAATATTGTCCCATTCTTCTGAAAGTGCTGTTCTTAGTGCTGCCACTGTCGTGGGCGAAGGGTTTCTCGCATATACAGCTCTTTTTAAATTGTCCCAAACATGCTCGATGGGATTAAGATCCGGGCTGCGTGCTGGCCAATTCATTGTACGTATCCCAACCTCTTCGTAATAATGTTGAACTTGTGCAGCTGCATGCGGCCGGGCATTATCCTGCATTAAAGTAAAATTTTCGCCTATGAATCCCATGTAAGGCACCACGTGATCTTCTAATATCTCTGTTATGTAGCGATGTGCTGTCAAACCCCCTCTATTACCGTTTTGACGGACCATGTCTATGAACACAAGTTCTGTTCGCCCGTTCATCGATATGCCACCCCAGACCATACATGAACCGCCTCCAAAAGGAACACGCTCCTCAATGCAACTTTGAGCATATCGCTCCCAACGTCGACGATAGACTCTTCTGCGACCATCTGCACCATATAAACATGTCCTACACTCGTCCGTGAACAATACAGAGGCCCACTGCTCTTCTGTCCAATTCAGGTGATGACGCGCAAATCTTAAGCGAGCTTGTCTGTGAGCTGTAGACAACTTTGGACCATTTGCTGGTCTAAAAGGGGTGATATCCGCTTCCTTTAACCTTCTTCTTATTGTTCGTGCACACACGTTTACTCCACGCACTTCATTAAGCTCGGTTTTGATGTTAACTGACGTGAGGAAACGATTTCGCAGGGAAGTTATAACAATAAATCGGTCATCATGACCTGTGGTTGCTCGAGTTCTGCCTGTACCACGTCTCCTCCTGTAAGAACCTGTCTTTACAAACCTTCTGTATATTCTAGAAACCGTAGACTGGTTTAAATTTAAATTTCTACCAATCGTTCGTTGATCCAAGCCCTCCCGCACCAATGCTACAAATTTGTGCCGCTTGTTCGGACGAAGTATCCATATTATGGTTCAAAAACTCTCGATGTGTTAAAAACTAACCCAACAATTATGCTGGTAACAATAATTCAATTGACAAAACAAAAAAAATCAATGAGAATCAATTTAAAACTTTGCTATAAATAACACGCAAATCTGATACTACAAGTAAATTTTCTTTTCCCGGCTATATTCATTTGTTTTACTGCAGTTCTATTTTTAAATTTAATTTTTTTTTAAGATTAAGAGCCAGTCTTTCCATATTTATATAATTTAATCTAAAAAGTTTGCATACTTATTATAAAAAATCCTTTTAGAGTAAACCTGAACTTTGATGCAGTTTATGAGTCCGTCAGTGTACTATAATGCTTTGCAAGTGTAACTTATTTTGAATTAATATGTCGCGGTCCTTTCAGTACAGGGGTATTTTTTGACGGGTGTTTATTTAATTGGGATCATGACTAAGTCGTCGGATTCTACCCAATACTGCCTAATATATTAGTATATGTTGTAACAATATGCATTGTAAAATAAATTATTGTGTAACTAAATTGAAAGCCCCTGGTACACAACATATTGACATAAAAAAATACGAACTGGCTATTTTTTTCTTTTTATTGTATTTAAATAATCAGATTGAGTTCTAATTTATAACTTTTTAGATTCGTTATTAAATTCCAAATGACTCTTATTATGGACTACACGTGTGAACGCAACACGGACCAAGATAAATGCGATATTCTCTTGCGCTCCACGCATTTGCACTACGTTTACACATTTCTACAATATCAGCTATATCATCATCAGATATATCTATATCTATATCAGCTAAAAAAAGCATGGCGAAAACTGTAATTAAATTTGTTTTGCAAAATTAACGTATCTTGGCCCCTTAGACAATCGCAAATTTTAAATACTGTCCTGAATATAGAAATTTTCTAAATAAAATGTGGAATAACTAAAACACAAAATTAGTAACATACAAACACTAAAGCCCTTCTTACATTAAGCAAATTTAGTTTCGTTAATTTGAATTTCGACCAATCAGAGGCATTCGCCATCTTGCTGATACATTTTGAAAGCAGCTGATTGGTTGTTGAGACGTCAAACTCAAGTTCGATTTTCGTTTGAATTGCTTAATGTAAGAAGGCGAAAAGAACAACTAAACGCATGCCGCATAACTTACTATATACAAATTGGAGTATAAAATCAAAAGAATGTGCTCTCGTATGGAAACTGTCCATTTCTTTAGGTGATTAAATAAACGTGAACAATTTTGGCTGTCTTTTTAATATGTTTTGTTTAAAAACTCAGTATTTAAAATACTTTACTGCTGAAAAACATATTTTTAAAAACTAAAAACCGATATTGCATGACTAGTTAGTGAGTTAGTTAGTGTTTTTAATGATTAATTTCAAGTTAAGTAACTGAACAAATGGATTTTAGTTCCGCTAAACTCACATATTGGTGACGTCACACAAAACTGTGACGTAATTATGAACAGAAAACAATTCTTAGAGCGCTAATTACGCTAGTTCCGTATGGCAACTAAATTGAATCTGTCGAATAGGAATATACCTTATACCCAATAGCATAAAATTGAAATTTCAACGAATATTATTGTAGCCGCGAAAACAAAGCTAGTATCAATTTCATTGTCATTAAGTAGAGATTACTAAATATCTTATACAAGCGATAGTTGAAGAGCACTTTCCAATGATATTATCTTCCGTAACACAAATAACATAAATAATATGATCAAATGTTCACTGGTAGAGATATACGTAAATCTTAGAACCATAGAACAGTTGATCATAGACAATATTATGTATTAGCAGGTTTGTGTTGTATAATATGCAGAACTTTATAATTTTTAAAATGGCGTCGGACCTCACCAAAGCTCCTCACCTGGGTGAAGCACGGAATCTTATGGGGTCCCATTCTCCAACTGATGATACACAGGTAAGTAATTAAGAAAAATATGTCATTAATTAGAAACAATTCATTGTAACACATTTTTTCCATGAAATTTTTTTTTTGGAAAAAAAGTCTATAAAAAAATTTAAAACTTTTTTTTAGTTAAAATGTTTATTATTATTGTTTATATTATATATTATTGTATATGTATTGTATTTTATATATATTTATAATTGTTACTTACATACAAATTCTCTCCTAAATAATTGTATAGATCATTTGAATCATATTGGGAAGACAATTTAACTGCATCAGTGTAACATCATCAGTTGGAGCACGGGACCCTATTAGTATATGTGCTTCACCCAAGTGGAGTCTAGGGGAAGCATGGGTTTGACCCCTTTCAAATAACTTACGACAGTTTTTACACAAACCTGCAATATACAGAGTGGAATTTTTTTTTACTACCTGGAGGAAAAGTACGCTTGAGATAACAAATTTTACTCAAAGGAAACTTTTACTATTTTTAAAAAGAAACAAAACTTTATTCAAAAATTTACAGATACTCGCTTGCTATACCCGGTAATCAAACCGGCTAAAATCTAAAAAAGTTCTCAAGTTGGCAAGTTCTCAAACGCTGTTCTGAAGTAAGTACAATAAATGTGATATAGTAAAACGTCTGTACTGACCACAAATATATTGCCAACAGTAAAATTAACAGTTACTAAACTAAATAGTGAAATCTTATTTAAAAAAATAATTCTAAAAGAACCTAAAATGCCATCTATCGATATACTTATGGTACTTTTCATCTAGATAGGGTCCAAAACCTCCACCCTGTATAGCCATCACTACACAAACATACTCACAACGTCGTGATGTTCGCGGAGGAATACCATGGCCTCGTCCAGCTGTCTCTGCTCGGCTCCCCCGCCCTATATGTAAGCGCGTTATAGCGTGCGAAAGAGAGGACTGAACGCCATCAACCCCTACTTTATTTGGCCCTAGCATAAAGTTATTATTATCAGCGTAAATAGAGCAACAGTCTCCTCATTACCGCGTTACCGAATTTAAAATATCAAATGAATTTAAATATACTGTTCCGTACCACATTCACAACCTAAAACGTAACGAAGAAATATT
Source organism: Pelosia muscerda (assembly GCA_963691645.1). Taxonomy (NCBI): domain Eukaryota; kingdom Metazoa; phylum Arthropoda; class Insecta; order Lepidoptera; family Erebidae; genus Pelosia; species Pelosia muscerda. The sequence continues at coordinate 644,231 of OY829126.1, read as the reverse complement.
TTATTTTCTTAATGTTGGTAACACTGAACCGCGCCCGAGCGCCATATTTGGATTATATTCACTTCGCCATTTTTTTTTCGCAACGATGCGAACTATGTTCTCGCTACTTTTTCATCATTAAACGAGTATTTAATACAGTCCACAAAACTTTTTTATTTCAAACTTCTTCCAGAAACGACGCGACAATATATACATTTTTTATGACAGTCAGTTATGTCTGACAAGTTGATAGGTTTATAAAAATAACGTTACACGGTTTACATTTTCTGTTACTTTCTCACACCTAGGTTTTGTGTGTTGAGATATGTACGTCACTCACACACATGTCCCCCTAAGTATTACTAATCGATCCCCGCTCAGTGCAAATATTTGTATGCATGAATATGGTTATTTGCACTGGTCTGGTCTCGCCTTGGAGAGCACGTTAAACCGCTCTGGTTGCCATACAAAAATCTATAGCCGTCCGTCGTTACGGGTTGTTGGAGCCCTCAAAAGTTCGACTAGCCTAACTACAGAACTTCGATATCGCCAAAATGAGGGTCCGATGGCAGTCGCTTCACGGAAATATTGAAGTACAGCCGCATCTTAGTTCGACTAGAAAGGCGACCCCAGTTGGGAATAGGCTCAGAGAATGATGATTTATGCTAAATATGAATTCCGGTCCGAATTAAAGTCTTTAGTTTAAATTCGCGATGGAAGTAAAAACCACCGGAGATATAACGAAAACCGATAACCGATATTCAAGCGGGCGGAGCCACGGGCAACAGCTAGTGTTATAATGAATAAACAATCATGAACAGCATCGCTTTCTATACGAATTCTGCATCACGCTAAGAGAATTCTCACAGAGAAAGAACATAAAAATTACAATTAATTAATACTACAACTAATAATATGATTCAATACTACAATGACTCTAATTTAGTAAAAAAATCTACAATACAAACTAAAAGATAGGGTTTATAATGGCATGTCAGTCCCCACTATTCACTATTAAACACAAAATTAAAACACAACAAAATATACACTAATGATACAAGTTAATTATTATGATACAGATACATTATATGAGACTAAAATTTGTATAATTGTATAATAATAATATTACTGAACGTTCTTCTTCAATGACAAATAATAGTTACAGGTGTACCACTTTAATAAGTCGCATCGGTAAAATTCGTCTGCGCAGAAGAGAGCAAGCTTACGCCGATTAGTTACGATTGCTATCGCTGTTGAAACGCCGACTTTATTGCATTACGTTAAGATTAAAAATGCAATAAATTCAGAGAGTAGTGCTATCTCGCTCATTGTAGGTGTACACTTGTTAGCAAATAAAGTGTACCAAGATTATATTTTATATTTTTTATATTATGAAACATTTTTTATAAAACATCAGTTTATAAAATGAATATCGTATAATGTAACGAAAACAGTGTTTAATAACGAAATGTTTATTATGATCAAGCTATTAATGAACCAATTCATCCTATGAGGGTTTATAGAACAGCAATTGCTTTTTAAGATGAATGGCGCTACCATTTGATTTAACGTACCTAATATCTACCGAATCGAACTATTTTCTTGCATTGATGAACATTTTTTTTCGTCAAAGCAAATTCTCACACGAATTAGAGCCGCCACCAAGGTATTCCTTTCTTTGGGATTCTGAAAGTCGGTCTGGCACTAGTTTATAGCTCCGTTGCGAACGATTATTTTTCGTTAATTATTGTCGAAACTGTTTTTCTTGAGACTCCTGAAGCGCGTGCTGTAAGTACGGTCCATCACTGCTTGAAAATGATCCATAGTAGGTAAATACTTTGTCTTTTGATTTAATTAATTCATTTTGCATTAATTGATGTACATTATATACATTTACCCTACTCTGGCCTTTTAAAGATCTATCTCTTTTAAGTAAAGATATAATATGTAAAAATGTTCACGTTTTTTGTCTCGCAAGTGTACGTTGCGGTGAAAAGACGTATATTCCACTAGCAGTACAATTCGCGACTGACGCGGTACCGCGATGCTGCGGGCATCGAACTTGGCGCGCAGGCGGCAACCAATTACAGAGGGCCACGTTCCCGCGTCAATGATGAGCGTTGTGATTGGTTAATATTGTTTCGCGCGTTTCGAAAATGAGACTTCTGCGCAGGTACATCGGTGTAACTTATAAACGTGGTACTACTGTACATGGATCATGTATTTCGTGATTGTTTTATTTTTAACTGATAAATGAAAATAATTGATTGATTAGATGAACAATTAGGTTATTGACTAATGCAATCTTCTGACCAATGGGATGTTCACCCTCCATTCTTATTTTTAAATTCAGTGTAGTTTTTATTTTAAAATTAGAAGGCTCTTAATATTATTAAGAATTTGACAACGTTCACTGGTGTATCTATTGTAACTGTATAATAATTGTCTTGTATCATATTTCGCAATTAATAAAATGGAAAAGAAACTCCAAAGCTGTCAAAATTTGTTCTATATTCAAAATTAATTCATAAAAAAAAGTAAAATTAGTTACAACCATGCTAAATAGGCATGCTGAGATTTTTTTTTTCAATATCTGATACATTGTATTTTGGTAGTTGTTTGTCGAAATAATTTTAACACTCCACACTTACAGCCAAACACATATTATAATTATGTACAAACAAATACCAAATAAGTAATCTCGTAGAAAATATCTACAATAAGGTATATTTGCAATGCTTGTTATTCGGTATAAAAAATGACGAAAAAAATATGTACAGACGGCAAAAGAGATAGGTATACACATTTACATACATGTTTTTGCCGTGTGTTCATTATTTACATAATTTCTACAAGAGATGCGTTCACAGATATTATTGATTTATTTAAAAATACAGTATTCCTGATTTTTAATATTCATTAAACAGCCGTAACTAGGTTTTTAGTGGCGTTTCTGTCAACTCAGATGCCTAGGTATAGCCGTACATACTGGAGTCATATGGACAATAGATATTACTCCGTCCATTGTGGATATCTAAATATAAGCACACCTAGAAGAGGTATAGCGGAACTATACAGTTAATTATAATATATCAACTACCAGTTCTTTGTAACCCTTTTTATGCAGATTTGATTGGTACTGTATAGTCATATACGGCCATTAGCTTGTTCGTTTAAACAAATGCTATGAAAGCTCAATATCAGTTTGGACAAATAGGTATCTAAATATTATATTATAAAAGTGGTATAAGAGTCTTTTTAACATCAAAAAACATACTATATTTTTAAACAACTCACTACAATCTGCGCACGCGTCTCTTGAATAAAAACTATATCTCACCCGTAAAAATATACAACATAGCACTGACAACTACCTTCTTGGCGGTCTAATTTCCCACCCCTGTATTCTTTTTATATCACTTAGGTGGCAGATAAAGGTATCCCCGACTCACCATAACAGCGCTGTTGAACACTGGCATGGGCTGGTGGTGACCGTTGGGTAACACGGCCGCCGCGATGGGGGCGTGCGGCGTTGACGCCGAAGGGGGGGATGACACGCCGGAGGATACCCAGTTTGATTGCTGGAATGTACAGGAGGGATATTATAAACTAATATAAAGATCTACGGCATATCCATCTCCAGTTTTTGATGGGTTCTCTCGGGTGTCTATCTTGTCCTATGACATCACGCCAATCTGCGTCTACTAGGGTACCAGGCCTATGCTCATAGAAGACAGAGGTCGTTGAGCGACCTCCGCCATTTGAGTCACCTCCGATGCGCCGCGTGCCTCCCTCGCTGCCTATCCAGGGCCCACACAAGCTTCAATGTACCTAACGGTCTGTTCATGCGGTTATATCAGCCTCGAACCGACTAAAACCGCACAAGAGTATCAAATATCAGGGTATTCAAAAACCCTATATAACAATTCTCTCATACCCCGGCTGTCTTTGGACCTTCTACAGATTCGAGAAGACCTTCTAGGGTATACCCTAGAAGGTCTTCTCGAATCGGGTCAGCTTTCTCTATTAAGGTGGTGTATACACCACCTTAATAGAGAAAGCTGACCCTTCTCAAACGTAGTGACCAGGTTGTGGTCGATACAAAGGATCCAACAGGATCGAACGCGATAGGTCAAGAGCATATACACCAATAGCATAAGACAAGGGTATACGCCTCGACCCTGGACCGCCACTGACCTGTCCGTTATGATGGTGCACGTGGTGCTGCGGATGCGCGTGCGGCGAGTGCTTGAGCGGCGCGGGCGGGTGCGGGTGGGGGTGCGCGGGGTGCGGGGGGTGCGCGGGGAACAGGCGCGCGTGCAGCGGCGGCGGCGAGTGCACCGGCGTGGAGGGCGACGAGCCGTACGACGACAGGCTGCCCGCCTCCGCCGCGCCCGCCGCGCCCGCCACCACCGCGCCCACCGTGGGCGTGCTCGCCGACCCGCCGTACATCTGAAGACCGATGGATTACTTGAGTATGGAACACTTCTTCTTTATCAGTGACAAGTTTATGGTGCGATCTGATAGTGCTGGCTCCTTCCGTGAAATCGGAACTGGTTATACCTCATGCCATATATCTTGAACCCAAAAGGCGAGAGAAATGAAAAGCCTTGTCACGCGGATTCTTTTCATGGACCTACTTTCCAATTTCAGCTCTCCATGCTATCCTCAAAAGATACCTAAAAAGGAGTACTCAACATCCGGAAAAGGACTTGTAAAAGACCTTTCACTGTAAAAGGGTAGACCTCTCTGGGGAAATTATTATAGCCAAGGAAACACGAGGTGATTCCCAGCAGAGTGGAACAGAAGGTTCATTTTATCTCTTCCTTACTTTGGGGAAGTCAGCTATAAGTTGTCTAAAACTATTCAATTCTCAGGAACCAAATCTAGATTCACTATTCTAACTATAAATAAGCTCTTGGTCTACTCACCGGCTGCAGCGAAGGTTTGGTGACGAGCATAGGGTCTGTGGGAGAATGGTGCGGCGCAGCTGCACGGAAGGAGGACATCGGCGGCAGCGGCAGTTCCGCCCCTCCGCCCGCCTCACCCACTGGCGCGCCTGCTATACCTAGAACGTGTAAATATGATAATGAGTACAGTTCAGTTTTATGGCTTAGATTTGGAGGAGGTTGGACGTAGACGTGGAGGTTTCGGAACTTCCAAGGAGCAATCTTAGGAAAGAGTATCGTGATAAGGGTAACACTGTTCCATATCATAAAATTATGTCTTCAGTACGCAGTAAACTAGGATACAGCAAACCATGAGAGAGGTCTTCTACTTATCTGGCTTCGTAACATTATCCTAAAGACATATGCCACGAGATTCCTTGACTGAATGTATCAGCTTGGACAACTGATAGATTTTTCTGCGGTTTCAGCAATCGAAGAAAAAGGTTCTTCAACCTTGTTGCTCTTTGAATAAAGAAATAAAGCACACACAGCTTATGATTAGCAATTGGTCTACCGAATAGACATGTATAGAAGGGTTTTTACTTCTTCAACGCATAAATATACAGCATTTATATATTCGTGATCATAAACTTGAAAGTAGTCAATGGATTTACAGAACATTCAAGTGTTCATACATACTATCCATCCAATTGTCTGCTGCGAAAAGACCAGCTAGTATAAAAAGTGGAAGTGCTCACCAGGCGACGTGGCATAGGGGTCGTGCTGGTAGGGCGGTGGTGGCGGCTGGTAGTACGGCGCCGCCCACTCGCCGCCCGCGTAGTAGGCCTCCTGATACGCGCCGCCTGCGCCCGCGCCCTTCGGTGACGCGTACCTCGACGGTGAGTCGTGGCCGAATTCGTCGCTGCCATACTGTAAGGAGGAAACGTCAAATGTTAGATATTTTATAACTTGAATGTTAGGAACTGGTCACTGGTCATGCGCACCAGGGGATCGGAATCGGATCACATAACATTCGACAACAAATGTCACTCCTATACATTTTCAGAGCGATGACGAATGTAGATTCGGAACGAATGCATTTTGGCTAGAGCCCCAGATATAATTTAGATGTGTTAACTTACGATCTCCTGCGCACATCACATTATACACTCTGCTAGTATGTCACTTCTCTTAAATCTTCGACCCAAACAGTACTTCCTTGAGCAAAAGTAATAGATATTGTGATTCATTGAAGACATGATAATTCTGTGACAGAACGGCACTTAATCGTGAACGTAAGGTATTTGTATATTTATTCTGACGTTTCGGACGTGACGTTACGTCTACGGTCTCAAGAAGACTGAAGAGGCGACACATCACCGTCTTCGTGTTGCGCGGTTATTTCTAACTACCCTACGTAAGATCGTTTTTTGCACGCTCGCCATGGTGAGCATCATTTAACTAACACAACACTCGTAATATCCGTGGATTCTGAACACACTTTTTCATGTGATAAGCATTTGCTGGTCTTATAGTTCACGATTAAGACCCGTTCTATCTTAATTAAGTGTGAAAATTGTGTAAGTTTAACTCAATGGATCATTGTGTTCTTTTAAACATACAGAACCATCTTCACAAAGCAAATAGCATTTTTTTAAACGTAGGATGAACCTTTAAAAGTCATTATATTGGAAATGTATGTATCAAAGATTACCTTTTTATGTGAACCACAAACATTTGATGAAGTCTAGGTTAATAAATTAATTAGGTAATTTTCCCAAATTACCAATTTCTTTAATTTCTGAAAATCACGTCACACAAAACAGTGATATCAGCGGTTACAATTGACAACAGGGAACTCGTCAGTTGCAACCAATCACGTAGCAAATGTTACTGAACATCTTGGCAGTACTATGGCTATCAAGCGCCAGCTATATGATACTTCCTTATGTCTACGAACTTTTGAGTGGAGAATGCCTATCCTTTAGCGAGGGAATGTGAAAGCTATCGGTAACGAGCCAGTGGCGAGATGCCAACATTCTCGACTCGACTTCTACATTCATCGCATTATTGAATAATTAAGTGTTAACAGTTTCCACTGGAGACAGGGAATGTGATTTCCTATTTGAAGTTACAGCAGTTGTATATTCCACTAAGGAAATGAATTTAAGTGTCAGTAAGTAAAATAGTGTACTGAACTCCTGCACTATTAAGTTTTTTTTTCACCACTTAGGCGGCAGACAAGCACACGGCCCTCCTGATGGGAAGCGGTCATCGTGGCCTATGGACGTTTGCAACACCAGAGGCGTCACACGTGCTGCCTACACTGTAGAAACCTTCTAATGCCCTTGAATTTTGGTGAAATTTCACGTCCACGTTACACCAAGTTAAGGTTTTCTTTTCAGTACTTCGAGCCGTATCATCAGGAAAGCCTAGATGGTCCAGTATATCAAATATTATATATTAATATCAGATTTCTACACCCTATGTGGCCGAGACTTGTTTGAATATGATGATGATGTTATTATTGTGATAATCATGCTAAACTTGCGTAGTCCCTGTGGCAACCAATTCCAAAAGCATCGATAGCTTAGTGATTAAGGAGTCAGCTTCACGATCGAGAGGTCCTGGGCACGAACCCTGGCCAATACACTACCGACGTGAACCCACTCCTAACACAAGCCATTGAGTTTAGCTGGAGGGATAAGAGGAAATATTAGTAATTCCAGTTGCTAATACTCTTTTAAAAACTTTTCTTTTGTAGTCCAAGATCCCTCTTCTACTCATTTCTCTCTACTATCATCAAAACCAACTAAATTGATTCCCGTCCAGTAGTCAGCATCTTTACTTGCTAGCAATTAAGATCCTCGTGGGGTTTAAAATGCTAGATAACTATAAAATACAGCAATGTCCGCCTTAAGCAACATTGCCAGCAATACCCGAATATAGACCATCAACTTCCCAATATATCTAGTGGTACTAATGGTGTCCAAATTATGGAATTAACCGACATAACCGTCGCTATCCATACCTGCGCGCGCGCACAATGCAAGTGTCCCTTATTAGTCGTATTGCGACACGACTGGCGAAAGCACTCGCGTATAATTGCAATTATTGTTGGTAGCACTCCGGTAGCCATTTTAGTGTAATAGTGTTTTGACACCCAATATGGTACAAGCTTAGGGAGAATAGTTTTAATAGATAAGCTGACATTTTTTTTTTATACCACTTAGGTGGCAGACAAGCACACGGCTCACCTGATGGGAAGCGGTTACTGTGGCCTGTGGACGTTTGCAACACCAGAAGCGTCACACACGTGCTGCCTACCCTGTAGAAACCTTTTAATGTCCTTCTTGAAGAACCCCATATTGTCGTCTGTATCATATAACTTGGCTTTTTATACCACTTGAGTGGCAGACAAGCACGCGGCTCTGGCTATCCTACTTCACCGCCGGAACACAACACAAGGTTATTATTATTAGGTATTCTGTAGGTTGGAGATACTGACTACAGACTGCTCAATTAGGATGTTCTGCCTCTATCACGTCAAACTCCTACTGCGCCCCCTGGCGGGTGTGGATTTTTATGAAATATTCCACGATTGATAGATTTTAGCTGTTCATTCCACCCCGTGCTATCCTCAAAAGACAATCCAAAAAAAAAACATTTTGAGCACATTTTGAGTCCATAACTTAGACCTATATCTACATGTATATGCCAGGTATATGGGTTCCTCGCAATCTTTTTATAGAGGACAGCCATTCAAGAGGCCAGATGCCCTACTACTAATATGAAATAGCTGCAGGCTTCTACCACACGCGAGATATATTCTAACTTCGTTCACTTCAAGCTTATGGGAACTTATTCCAGGATTAAAACCTGCAGATTCACGTACCGTGGAAAGCTGCCTTTACACCACAGCTGTCTCGAATCCAGCATTCTATCTCGAGCGGTTACATCTCCATATTGGACTACAAAGCGAATGTTGTGCCATAATGGTAACCTGTAGTGTTGCGACATAAAACGACTTCGTTTAGTTTGTGATTGTTACTTTGTGGAGGGGTTGCCAGAGTTCAAAATTTCAAACCAGTGATATAACCCTTGAATAAATATCAACATACCCAATATAGGCATTTAGCTCAACAGCGTCGGGGCGTTAAAAGTATCTGATGAGGCCGTCAAGCTGAGGACCACCATTGTAACCCTATTTCCTAAGACTTTGCTCTCCGATAACCATCAGGCTAGCTGATGTCCTATTGATGTGTATTAATTGAATAATTAAAAATTGAATTTGATAGTGGTTATGGTTATGTTGTCGGCCTTACGATCGAGAGGTCCCAGATTCGAATCACGACCATTACACTACCGATGTGAACCCATTCCTATGATATACCATTGAGTTAAGCTGGAAGGGTTAGAGGGAATATTAGTAACTTCGGTTGTAAATATTCTTTTTAAAAAATGTAACATCCCTACATTGAAGTTATTGTTTAATAATCGACATAAGTTATAATTCTTCTTGTTCTAATTCACACTAGGTGGACTATTCTGTTAGTAGGGGCGATAGTGGCATCTAGCATCTACAATTAAGTTACAATTACTAAAATTATGTTAATTATAGATAGTCGTTTTTACACCTAGTCAACTTGAAGCTTTAATTACACAGAAAAAGCAACTTCACAACTTTTCTATAAAATTTACAAAGCGTCGCTTTCAAACATTTTTTTTTTCATACAACATTATGGAGCTCAGGCCTTTTGCCATGTTATAAGCATGCCTTAAACTCGCCTTACGTCTCTTGCCTTATTTATGGCTATCTATCATAGCTAAGGGATCATTCAAGTATTACATAAACAGATTAACTGTAATTCTTTACACCCTCCTGCCTTCCAGAAAGGTAAGAAGACCACCAGACCCTCTTACTCCTAGCCCCAAGTTCACGTGAACATTAATTTTAGTGTACTTATCTGGTGGTCATTTTTTATGGATTTTCGTGCATAGTTGCGATTTTTAAGCTCATCTTGGAGGGATTTCGTAATCCCCCCAGAAAAAGCGTGGTCGGTTAAGTCAGATTCCAGCCGACCAAAACCGCACGGCCCTTGGTTGCCGAGGGTGAGGTAGCCTCGGGCATATCCCTCACGCTCCGGATAAATATTAGCACACAGGTCCCTCTGTGACGTGCTTCTTAAAGGGCGACCTTTTAACCTCCCGGAGCCCGGTTACCCCCTCCTTTCTCGATTTTTCCCCTCTTAATAGAGTGAAAGGTGGCCCTGCACGAGCAATAAAGCTATAAACATGGTACATTTGTACCTACTCAATGTCTAAAACTAAACAATAGATTGTCCTTGCTCCTAATTCGTACTAGTTTAACGGTACGACTCATTGGCGCAGATTGTTGTGTAGCGGGTTCGATGTACAGAACGGGTTACGTTCTAATGTAATGTAGTATTACTTATATATATTATCACAACTGTATATTGTTAAATAGTGGACAGAGAGCTTGTCGTAATATAACACTTGGATTCATCGTCTTAACATTGTTACTGGTTGTTCCAGAGACCTTCACCTCGAAGTAGTTTTTACAGAAGCGACTACATCTGACCACCGAACCCCAAAGGAAGGCCTGCACCAAAGTATTACCCGTCAATCAATATATCTGATTACTTGCTAGCTCAGAAGCAATCAGTTATATAGCATCTAACAAATAGCATTTAGGCTTATTTATCAGGTTGGGAGAGTCACAGGTGGAAACGCCTATCTCCCTAGCTGAAGCAGGACGAGTTGACATTGAGATTACTCTTCCCTCCCTGATAAGGATCCTGGGTCAGCCAGGGTGCGAAGGACCACATTACACCTGCATCTGAGAAATTACACACTGTCAAGTGTGGGTGTAGAATTACAGGCAATTACAGGACGAAACAGGCGTGTGTTGTGACCAAGGGTAACTTGTAAACACAGTCATAGCGACGTTGTGATTTACTAGCAATTGAAAAGAGTGAATGTATGTTTTAATTGACACAAAGTGCGGTTTTAAGGTATGATTCTGTAGTTGCTGTCTGCTGCACGCGTCTGCAGTTATATATATATAGAAAAAACTAGTGCGACACGATAATTTTAGTAGCTGAACCGATGACGCCAAATTCACACATACAACCTTTAGTAACACCGTGTGTTACCTGTAAATAATTGCTTTGACTGGTGGAATTTAGTACTGCTTTTAATGCCATATTAACTCAAATCATACGTACTACAAAACGAAAACACACTTAACCCTTGTTAACGTTGCGTAAATACGCACACCAATGACACGTGTGCACCGACTACATCAAACTTTCATTTGTTTTTTGTTATCCATGTTAGGTACGGAATCATACCTTTATCGGTACTAGACCGAACTAACAGCACTAAAGGAAAAGGCAGGCTTATCTCAAAAAAAGAGCCTGTGTGTGAGACGCTATCAGAATTCCAAATGTATCATAACTAGTTACATTACACACTGTCTTTGTTATTAATAAACTTAACACGCTGTATTCTAATAATGAAACATTCCTGTCCCAATTAGACCTAAGGGCGAAGTCGATCTAAATATAACTTAATTCCAGCGATTATGATTAGTAACCGTAATGTTTGAATGTTGAACCGCATGACGCATAACTAATAGTTAAGTTGGAAGGTTCCGAGTGGCGCCAGTAGTATGTTTTACCTTATTTGGTTAGTACATTATTGGTGGCGTGGCGGTAGTGCATGCGACTGCTACGCACGGGGCGAGACGTACACGATACGACGTATCACAGACTGGAAAGCCGACCCCAACTGAGTTGGGATAAGGTTCAGAAAATGATGAAAATGATGATTATTGATAAGTTTTATACCTACTTACACTTTACAGTTCTGTGTACGGATTAGAGCTAAACTCATCATCATCTCCCTACCCTTATTAAAATTTATTGGTCAGTGCAATATGTCCTTCTCCACACATTCCTGTAAGATGATATTTCCTCAGTCACTTCTTTCTTAGTCAATCTTCATTCACACAATCCATCCATCTTTTCCTGAACCTACCTCTGCTCCTAATACCTAAAGTATCTTATGTATAGTATAATTTGACAGTAAAACTGAATTTTGTTTACTAATATATATACTAATATATACTAATTTATACATCACCATGAACTGTAGCCCCAAAAGTTTTGCGCGAGTTTTGTTATTGCGAAAAAGCGCTACATCGATACACATAAATTTATCACCGCGATGAACGTTTCTGCGAAAGTTTAGTAAAAGCGATGCGAACCACTTGTTGCTTTGCATAGCGAAATTTACTGTTTGCATTCAATGCAATTCAAGATTTCGCCACATAAATTAGGGAACAAATGGAGCACCGCACCGGTTCGAAACGCGGCCCCGCCCTGAGAAGTCGCCAGCAAGAAATTCAGCGAGTTTTTCTTATTTTTTTTTGGTCTATTTACAATCATTTACTTAGTCTAGATACAGTGATATCAACTAATATACCAATTAAAAACACTAAGCGGACCTTGAACTCCAAATTTCAAATTATAAACATAACATAAACTCACGTTTTTATCCCCGAAGGGGTAGGCAGAGGTGCTAGCACCACATTTCGCCAGTTTATGTTTAGGTCCCAATGTAATAGGTGGCGAGCCTATTGCTAACCGGACACTTATAAGTCTGCGATAATACACACATAACTACGAAAAGCATCGAAAAGTCCTTGGTGTGTGCCATGGTAACCTGGGATCGAACCCGAGATCGATATAACGCTGATCTGTAAAACGGCTATCCTGGTAACAAAGATATGTAAGGAGATATAGAATGTTTAGATCTTACGACATTGCATGCCAGCGCATCCGCATACGCGCGAACAAAAATAAATTAATTAGCGATTAGTGTGAGTCAAGCGAGTTAAATCATTGTTCCCACATTGTTCGCTTCCTGCAGGGACGAGTGTGGTACGAGTTATAGAAGACCGCGATTTGAAAGGGCGCATTTTTTGAACTATCATAAAAAAATTGATCGAATACTAAAACTTAACTATTGAAAAATTTCTTTCCAAAAGTATTAAACAAGAAAATATTTTCTTTGAACAACATATTACTTATTTCTTTATTAGTAATTGCATATATGGGATACATAATAGTTGTGCATTGCATTGCATGCAATTTATGGTCCAAAAACCGATGAATATCCTTTTCGATGCTATGCAAAAAAAATTATAAAATACTTCTCCGTTTTAGATTACAAATAATTAAGTTAATGCTATGTCAATCATACTTCATAAACAATTCAGACGGTCAAATTGTAATAACATTATAGATTTCAAATATTCAAAATGTCATTGTTTGCGTTTAATATTTAGATTGGTTTAATTGAAATATATTCATAGTGATATTCAAAGAATTCGTATGTCACTTTTGTGATGGCAATTGGGTCATAAAATTCTGAAATTTCAAAAACAACAGATCACTAAAGTATGGTGTAATAACAAAAACTGAACTCAACCACGTCTGCCAAAAAGAACGCTACAAAAATGTTACCCACGCTAATCGCTTATATCGTGCACCAAACAAATAATGAAATCATTTTTCATACATCTCGGCTGTAAACATATTTAGAGTAGAGTGGAGTTCAAACAACAGTTCCCATGAATCATGACACGGTTTCTGATAATCCTGTCTGTATGAATTGAATGTCAATTAACACGAAACTGCAAAGTGCTTAATATTGTGATTTCCTTACGTTCATTCTCTGAACCTTATCCCAACTCAATAGGGGTCGGCTTTCCAGTCTAACTGTGATGTGGCCGAACTTCGATATTTTGCGTGAAGAGACTGCCATCTGACCTCCAAAACCAATGGTCCAATGACCAATGGCGATATCGAAGTTCCAAGTTAGACTGATTGGACTTTTAAGGGCTCCAACTAGCCGTAACGACTGCCATAGATGTTTGTATGGCAAACAAGACCGACGGCTTAACGTGCTCTCCGAGGCACGACACGACCAGACCAGTGCAAACAGCCATATTTATGCATACAACTTTTTGCACTTTGGGGAACGAAAAAAAAAGCTTTTAATACCTACAATCTGCAAATCCTTGGCGTTTAATACACAAGTTCAACAAAATTAAAAAATCTCCTCGTACGAATAATTTTTTATCAGTACCTATGCCACTTAACAAGCTTTTTTGGAAGTAATTCAATATTCTCCGTCGCCTTTTGACACAGCTTAATGGAGTCTGTTATGTGATACCGCGCCATTTTGTTTTGTTAAAGAATATCACGATAGAAACCTTCGGGGGGTGGTGTGAACGAGACACGATCATTGTGAGGAATAGGGATGAAAGATGTACGGAATTGTATCTTAAAGTTCATAAGGATTCTTTGAATTGACAGTAAGATGTATTGGATACAATAATAGTTGATGCTTTTTTCCACCCATCATTTTTTTTTAAGTAAAATTTGGGTCACACTTTACAATGTCTACCTAAAGTAAAACGGGGTGGATAGGGATAAAATAGTCAGCTAAATTCTGTAATTATTTTCTTTTAAAGCGAAACTTTGGACTAGTTCATTGTAATAACAGAATCATTAAATATCTGGTTAATTAAAATTTTGTAAAAGAAATTATTCAAAATATTCCATTGACCATTTCCTTCAAATATTCCTTCTTCCTGAAGTCCCTGATCCTTTAAGCGGGACGTGAAAAAGCATCTGATGAGGCCGTCAAGCTGAGCGCCACCATTGTACTATATGTGTTTATAATGGTGACCCTCTTTCCTGAGAATTTGCCTTCAGCTTACCATCAGGAGAGGTGAAAACAAATTGCCGTGCCATAAATAAAAAAAAAATATCTCTAACGACCCCTAAATGCCTGTTTTCATCCCGTTTTACTGTAGTTTAATAAACTTTTGCCGCAAAGTTCCATAACAGGAATACCCTATTACTTCCCGTAAGAGTAGTCAGCATAATTCAAGTGCTACCCCTATTTCTTCTCCTCTCTAAAAGATTCCTGGACACCCATCGTGACGTCACGCTATATATTTACAAGTATTACACGCGTACTCACTCAACACTATTAGATAATCAGTGCCCACGCGTTTTAAATATATCCCTACAATTACACAAACAGTACTGCTACAAGCTTGGCTCTAATAATAAGCGCACGCGGCACGTTATGAGTTGGCTATGACAAATTCATATTTGTAGGCGTGGTGGACGTTATTCACGTTTTTGAAAGAGAGTACTTCAACAATCTCAAAATCAAAATATAAAAATCAATGCCACTTTTCGTTGTAGTTTTATAACTCAAGATCGGGCTCACATATCCAAACCGAATGTTCATGGCTTTATTCGGACTATTTAGTAGGTTATGGTTTATGTGAAGTTTGCAGAAAATCAGTCGAGCGGTTTAATCATACTACGGGCGAAGCTGGGGCGGATCAGCTAGTTATCTATAAAAATGAATTACCGTTCGTTAGTCTCGCTAAAACTCAAGAACGTCTGGACCGATTTGGCAAATTTTAGTCTGGAATTATTTGTAAAAGTCCAGAGAAGGTTTGAAAGGTAAATATGAAAATGCTCGACAGCGGGAACGGGCTCAGAAGTTCAGGAGGACGGAGCCACGGGCAACAGCTAGTAGGAAATATAATATTCTGGCGGGAGAAAAACACCGTTGGAAGAGTGTAGTCTGTAGAAGCACAGACAAGTCCTTACCGGTGCGTATGATCTGTTGTTTCCTGAAGTTACCTATAGACTTAGATGAACTAAAAATGGCGCTTTTTAATTCATCTAAGCCTATAGACGTACCTACCAAAACGAGTATAACCGATCGTATTTAGAGACGTGGTCCAAAGGGAGACGGATAGATACACCTATATAGCTCCATCTCTTTCTTCCTGAATCACAAACCAAAAGATGATCGCTTATGCTCTTCATGGTAGGCTAGCTGCTAAAGCCATATCCTAAACTCATTTTACAAATTGGTGGATTTCTCAAAGAACTTACCCCACTTTCTTGACTAGTAGTTGTAGCAGGCGGCTGTATGCCATGCTCCTCGTTATATCTTCTTCTCGCTCTGTGCCTGAGCAGCGCAGACGCATCAGGCTGTCCAAATTGAAATATATGCTCGTCCTTTCCACTCAAAAACACTTTTTCCGCACTTAGTTCATAGTCTTTTATACTAAAGTCTGTGGTAATGTACTCCGATCGAACACCGTCGAGGATTTCCGATGATAACCGAAGGCTGTCCGATGTTTGCCGAAGGTTCACATCGGATTCTGTTCGGTAATTCTCGCATATTTGGTTGAATGTGTTGAAGTATTCCGTTGCAAGATCAGTCTTTGGTTGGTATGACAATTCCGTCAATGGTGGCGGGTCAGCTGTGAGGAAGTTGGGTTCCATGTTGCTGACGTCATGCCTGAGCGCCATTTTGTCGTCATCGAATCATTTGAATTTGAAGTTTTTGCCGGGAAAACGCATCACTCAGTTTACGGCCAATTTTTGTACACAACATTGATACACTTTTGATTCAGTTATTTTTATTGCACTTTATTTGATAAATATGTTTATAGTTTTGATTTTTTCTTGTGGTTTATGTTGCCTTTATGAAACTGAAGAAAGAAATAGTTTTAGAATGTAAGTTGAGGAATTCAGGTAAGAATTTCGTTGCGTGTGAACTTCTCGTATAAAGAAAATTAAAGTGAAGTACGTTTATTTTCTGGAATAAATCTGTTCTACCAAGTGCTCTTACTACAGAATGCGGGCGAGGAGTATGATGCACAATATCTGTTCATGTAATTGTGAATGGACTGGGTACCACGACACAGGAAATCCTAGTGTGGGATCCAGGGAACTATTTTATTTTTCAAACTTTATGCACAATAAATTGTACAAAGGCGGAATGCTACTATTCGAAGGCTGTTGAAGGCGGAATGCTACTACGCGGAGCGGGGTGTAGAAGAAAAAGATTAACCAATCGAATTGCTTAAAAAACTCCGCTTAGCTGGAGGAGCGGAGTTTTATGCAATGCTATTGGTTAATATTTCTCCGCACCGCCCCACTCGGCCTCAGTGGAAACGCAGCCTAATGTTGCATATTAAACATTAAACCATTTTTTCAAAGCTAGCTGACGGAAGTAAAACCTTTTCTATTTTTTGATACTATTATATTTTCTAAACCAAATTATACTCTAAATTTTTCGCCAAAAAATACTACAATCAATTTCCTGTCCTAAAAAAATGCAATCACCAAAAAATATTAATTTCGTACTTGACTACGTTTTACTAAACGATGTGTTGTTCGAAACCGACCACCCGCTAATCGAGAACATCTGACCACAATCCCGGCAAAACTAATCTGACCACAATCCCAACGAAGCCTGTCAAATAAATGCCGAAAAGCGCCAATTCCTACAAAAAAACATACAAAATTAAGTTCGGTAAATGCTCCCATAGAAATGTAGTTAGCACCTTGCGAAGCCCATGGGAATGATGAAATTTCATCGTCCGAGAATCGAACCAAGTACAATAGGGCAGGTAAAAGTTTTTGAAGTTTGTGAAAGGGTGCGGCTCAATTGTCAAAGTTTTTGACAAGTAATGTTCGGTGTATTAAATTTTTTTTAATGCATTCGGTGTATCAAAATTCTAAAGGTGTTATGTTGATAAACAATAACATTTTCAGGATACTGCGGTTCAGGATATTTTAGGGTTCTGTAGTGAATAAATTTTTAGGGTCATGCAGCCTAAAAGTAGGAGATCTTGGCTTCTAGACAACATAAGATTCTATTAATCGCGTCGAAACGAACCGTTTTCAATGTCGGAATCGGATCACATGACATTCCGATAGCAAATGTCACTCCCATACATTTTCAGAGCGATGACGAATGTAGATTCGGAACGAATGCATTTTGGCTAGGCCCTCTGGACTCCGAACGCCTGGTATACAATCGGCACATAGCGTATTTATGATGATGATGATCCTATAACTTCATTTAATATAATTTTTATGAGTAACGAGTATGTCTCGTGTGAAAATGTTTAAATATTTCGGTGAAGCCAGGTCTATTGCGAAAAAAAATGTGTCACCTGGTCAATGGTTAAACAGTATCATATTCTTCAAAGACAACTGCAGCAGTATGTGGAAACCTTTTAAAATCATGTCATGCACTGGGTCAGCTGTTGTGGTATATTACGATTATTTACATATTAAAAACAAACTCGATAAATCACTACATAGTATAAAACAAAGTCGCGTTCTCTGTCCCTATGTCCCTTTATATGCTTAAATCTTTTAAACTACGCAACGGATTTTGATGCGGTTTGTTTTTATAGATAGAATGGTTAAAGAGGAAGGTTCATACGTATATAACATCATACTACGACCAACAGGTGCGGAGCAGGAATGGAAAATGTTGCAAAAACGGGATAACGCAGACGAAGTTGCGCGAGTCAGCTAGTTAAAAATATACCAAAAATAACAATAAAACAAAACAAAGAGTTAAATTAAAACTCGTTGTCGAATTCCTTCGCATCGCATGCCTCTTGTGGTAATGTTCCTAGAAGACTGGCAGCATTGCCACGTTGTATGGCAATGTTTATTCTCTGTCCTAAGTATAAGCCCTCTGGCCTTTCTATATACAGATACTGGTGCCATTTTCAAATATGCTCTAATTTCTTATTCTATCCATTCTCGCCAACACAAAATACACACGCGTTTAACCCTCTACTCGTCAGTGTACCCACATAGGTATGTACATTCCGCCGCTAACCCTCTCCCACGCCATGGGTGGCCGGCCACCGTGGGGGACACTCGACACCGATCGCGCAGCACATCCTTTTGTTGGCGTTTTGAGACGTGGCGTGTTTCACGCGAAAAAATTACGTTTTTGAAACAATAAGCAATTAGTCATTTAAATAAGGGCTCATTAGTTAGGGGTATAATGTTTGAGATCACGAGGGGTTTGATTCCTGAGTCAGAAATTTTCGATAACATATATTAAATGCATTGTAAGATTTGTGTAAAAACAATCGGATAAACAGTAGCAGTGGGGTGGCAGACAAGCCACCTGATGGAAAATGATTACCGTGACCGATGGACGTTTCTAACAGCATCGGCGCCATACTCGTGCTGCCGACTTTGTAAAGAGGTTAGAAGGAGGGGGAGGGTTGAAAGAAGATTAAGAGAGTTTCTGTGCTGTCAGTGCAGAAGACAAAGCAGGG
Source organism: Pelosia muscerda (assembly GCA_963691645.1). NCBI lineage: Eukaryota > Metazoa > Arthropoda > Insecta > Lepidoptera > Erebidae > Pelosia > Pelosia muscerda. The sequence goes on along the minus strand of OY829126.1, from coordinate 625,133 downwards.
TTTTATAAAATCACATAGCAGTATCAACTAAGCCTTCGGTCTTCCCACTGACAACATAAAACCTCTCCAACAAAAAGCTGCTGTTAATAAAACATTCGTGGGTATAATTTGCGCTGAATGGGAACGTGAGTTCCAAGGTGCGATTCACGGTGGTAATATTGCGCACGATAATTGGACATTCTGCGCCTAAACGGATAAAAAGTTTGATTCTCGAATTGTATTGGATTTCAGGTAGATTTAGAAAAAGAAAATTACCTAGCCCCGGATGTGTACTCGTAATCGTACATTAACAAAGAGACACTACGAATAAAGTAAAATAAATCATCACTGTCCTAACATTACCCTTTAGGCAGAGTCAAGAATGTCAACTAAACTTTTCAAAAAAGAAAAACAAAATTTCTCTACTCCACTTTAAAAAAAGAGCTAAATTCCTTCATTTTTTCTAGTGAACAACTCACTTGTAGAAAAATATGTTGCCCGGCCGATCATCGAACCCCGAGTCCTTGACCCCGCACATCTGTCCCTACCACCTGTCATATGGTTGCGCGGGTACACACACATCCTATAATGTTTGAGTTTTGCTAAGTTCATATAAAAAAAGCGTACATATGGTCCTTTGATTGTATGGTTTGTCCCATATGATATCAAGGTCACTGTGACCTTTCTCTTTGATAATACTGGTAGCAAACAAGTACACAGTTTACATTAGACAACTTTTTTAAACACAATATCACGATTACAGTAGAACGAGGGTGAATAGGGATCCAGGGGTGAATAAGAATCCCGGGTCTGCCGGGGTGCGAGAGATATGTCTTGTATAATCTCACCTCCGGCAATCTAGGACCAATAGACGGCGTGCGTTTTGGTCGGTTCGAGTCCGACATAATCACCTCCATCGGTTTTGGTGGAGGTGGTATCTGTGGGGATTTTGCGCACGATAAAAAAAAGGGGGTGAATAAGAATAGAATGGTTAGCTAAATTGTGCGATTATTTTCTTTCAAGTGAAACTTAGGACTGGTTCATTGTAATAACAGTATCATCAAATATATATAAATATAAATAATTTATTTTACTAGAGTAAAAGAAATTATTTAAAATTCACCTCTTTTTACTGTACTGGGTAAAGGTCACTTTCCACGATCCGCGATTGAAAGGACGTGAGCGGTATAATGCGAACTGCGTACCGTGGAAGGACACCTTCGTAATAGAAAACGTGTTCGTATATGGCGGTAGTGGAATTTGGCGTAGGGTAGAATGTGGAGACCCTAAATAATTTGTAATGTCATCTGTGTGAGAGCAACAAAAAGTTGCACATTATTGGGGATCCATTAGCAGTCTATCTCGAATTTAACAATGTCTAACCGATGTCATTACTCATGAATCATTGGATTTACCAACCATATGCTTCATATATAAATAGAAAACTTTTAAATCGCGATGCAGAATCAACTGTTACGAAATAGTTCAACGTCACTTCACTAGATGGCGTTACTTGTATGTTAAATTTGAACAATATACGTTATCAATGACGTCAATGGTTAAGTTCCTATGGTCCTTACGACACTAAAATTGTTATTGGATAAATGTTAGTCATAGTATGGATTAATAAAGTTATCAAATCCAAAAACACATTTTTTAGATACAAGCTATCGTATATGATGTTATCTAGATACCAGTCATATCCTGAATAACATTACTGTGGTAAGTTGTATAAAATATATACATACATATAGTACACATATATATTGAGGCCTGTAGATCATCGAAGGGTAGGCAGAAGGATATTAACACCCACATTTCGTCAACTATGATTTTCGACACCACGTAATAAGACCGCGAGCCTTTCGCCGTTTAATTTAGTTCTTAACTTACTAGAAGTCACTAATATGGGGTTCTTTATTAGAAGGTTACTACAGGGTCTTTAGCATGAGCTTGACGCATTTTTTTTATTATGCTATAGATCCCCACGGAAAGCTCTCAGGTGGAGTCGGTTGGGGAGGTTCTGACGGACTCGAACTGATTAAAACGCACGCCATCTTTGGGTACCACTTGCTGGGTGAGATACTAGCCAATATATCCCTCGCACCCCGGCAGACAGGGTCATCTCTTTCCTATCCCCGTCTAATATGGGGAGTGTGCCGCCCCCTTGGTGTTTCAAAAGGCAATAGGCCACGGTGACCACTTTCAATAAGGTGGGCTGTGTGTTAGTTTGTCACTTAAATCGCTACATGGTAAGCGGGCACCATCACACATACGTTAATTAAAAAAGACGCATAATATTTGCACTGTAACGCAGTACTTCGACAATAAGCGCTATGATAACAGTATGTGCATATCAATTTCCGATTCGATTCCCAGAACGGGGTCAGAATACTCTCCCGCGCATATTTTCGCATTTGTCACTTTTACATAATGTATAATGCTAGCCTATGCCGCGTGACTGTCGGTTATAGCGACCTAAGCGCCATCTGTACAACTTAAATTCTATATTAATAATCATAACTCTGGTTCTACTTAACCGATTGCAATCAAACAAACATAAGAGTTTAAGTTGAACCACACCCTTCAAACAAAAAAACTGCATCAAAATCAGTTCAAGAAAGACCTAGCGATAGCCTAGTGGTATGGGTAATGGACTGCTGAGACGAGGTCTCGGGTTCGATCCCAGGTTTTACCATGGCACACACCAATGACTTTTCGATGCTTTTCGAAGTTAAGTGTGTATTTATCGCAGGTTTATATGTGCTCGGTTAATGGCAGTAAGCTCGCCACCTATTACATTGGGACCTAAACATAAACTGGCGTAATGTGGTTGCTGGCACCTTTGCCCACCCCATCGGGGATATAGACGTGAGTTTATGTTATGTTATGTAAATCAGTTCAGTAATTTTTGCGTCTATTGCGGACAAACATAAACTTTTTACAATTCTATAATAGTATAGACAGTCACGGTTATAAGATATGGTGGTAGGTACCCTACCGGTGACATGTAAAAGTTAACAGGGATAGAATTTGTTGCGGATGGCGGTGGATCGGATGCTGCATCGCATATTGGGACAGGTTAATGTCCAGTAGTGGACAGCAAAAACAAACATTCAAACATTATCACAAACTTTGAAATTCATAATTAAATAGGATGAAATAAATAAGTAGAATAGAATGAATGAATTCAAATAAAATTTGAACCAAAGTAGAAAAAAAAAAACAAAATGTAAATTGAGTTGCTTTCGAGACTGTTATAAGACCTAGTATACACACACCTAGCTCACCATCGTTATCTATCAGAGCGACGCGACGTGACTTCAGCAGTCCTGAGGCAAATGGGGCCCACCGTGGTTCCCACACCAGAGGGCCTTCATGGGTCAGGCTACATCACCTGGTGGCCCGAGAAGGTCGTACAATTTTGGTGGGTTGGATTCCGATATAACCACCATCGCTCATTAATTTCTTCGGCGGAGCGTATTCGTGGGGATTGTGGGGAGGAGCGCATACCGTGCAGCCGCTGTTCCTGCTAAGGTGACCAGCGGCTCCACCCAGGCCAAGAGTGTGACCCTCCTGGTGTAGCACCATGTTTAATCAGATAGGCCGTATGCTTGTCTACTACATAAGTTGCATAAAAAAATCAACATAACATATAACATAAACTCACGCCTGTATTCCTGAAGGGGTGCTAGCACCCACATTTCGCCAGTTTATGTTTAGGTCCCAATGTAATAGGTGGCGAGCCTATTGCTATTATCCGGACACTTATAAACCTGCGATAAATACACACATAAGTTCGAAAAGCATCGAAAAGACATGCAAAATTACCAAAATTTTTTTTTTAAATTCTAAGATGGCGCCATGAAACAGAGTCTTATAAAACAGATGTTCGTATTGTGTATTATGTTAAAACGACACTAACAAATCGTCTATCAATCACAGGTGACAAGGCCATCGATCACGGTATTTTAATTTAAAAAAAAAAATAACACAGGTGGACTTTGGAAGACATCACCTGGACCACCGTTAGGTAGACATATATACATATATACATATATGTATATATTTTCCGGGATAGACTGATATGCGTGCTGCATTTTGCATAATTTTGGAGGAATTTATAGGTATATGTAATATGATTTGATTTTAGATACGTGTATATATGACGTTGAATACTGGTTATTTATCTAATACTAGTTATTGTTCGCGGCTTCAGTCGCTTTTGAGATCTGTATTTATTATTTATTTATTTATTTATTAAGGTACATCAACAGCATACAATATTTCACATTTTACAATCAACTATATCCATATTATATTCCTATATGTATACCTATTATAGACGTACACAACATTAGCTACCTACATCATATCATATCTACCTGTATCACGAACATTATTAAAAAAAAAGTCGTACTAACTATATTAGGATTCAACAACAATAAAACGCAATTCTCTTACTTTTTTTTAAATTTGTGATGATATTTAGTGGGATCCAACACCAAAAATATTAAACTGGGATTCAACGAACATAAAGATAATTTAGTAGGTCCTAATCGAGCAGTTCGTCTGAAGATATACCTCCGCCGTACAGAATACCGCGCGGTTAATAATAACCTTGTGTTGTTTTCCCTAGCCTGATCTCACTGGAAATATTTTGTGTTGTCAGTGTGAAGACCGAGAAACTTTACTTTGTCCTCTTCACTGACAGGACAGAAACTCTCTTAACCTTCACCCTCCCTCCTCTACAGAGTCAGCACCATGAATACAACGTCCCTAGATTGTAAATGTCCATAGATCACGATAATCAGTTACAATCAGGTGGGCCGTGCGCTTGTATGCCATCAAATCAAATCAAAAATCATATATATATTCTTACAAAACGTCAATATCATCAATATTCTATAAATGAGTGACCAAATGGACCATTAGTTCGAAACGCGGCCCCGGCCTGAGAAGACTCCGGCAATAAACTCAGCGGGCTTTTCTTTTTTTGATCTATTTACAATCATTCACTTAGTCTAGATACAGAAATTTGCTTCAGTAGCAAATATCTGCTATAAAAAGAAAAAGACAAAAAGTTATCCCACAAAAATAAACAGGTGCCTTCAATAATTTACAATTCATAAAATCCTTCAACACAATCAGTCAATAGTCACATAGCAAACAACAGATGTCCACGTCAGTGTTATGACGTCAGAAGACACGTCATCCCTACATAGGTAAGGGTGGAAAACCCTTATACTTTTATAGGGTGGGTGTGAGTATAACATAAACACCGTACAATAATTACAGATAAGAAAGAATATTTTTTTCACGGGAGGGACTCTTCGATTTATAGGTCTCGCCCTCGTGGCTTGTTAAGTCAGATATCGTCGGTTTGATGCCCAATCGGTACACATATTTGTAATATATGAATCATTGGCGATGGTCTAGGTGTAACTTCCCATCCAACAATACAATCTTAGATACTTTGTGAAGTAGTGAGTTTTTTGCTGGAGTCTTCTCAGGTCGGGGTCGCGTTTCAAACCGGATGTGGTCCATTTCTGCTAAACTAACCTATAGTATATTATTAATTTTGACGTTTTGTAAGTGCCGTTAAATGGTGTAAAAATTTTTTTTTTTTAATTTTCGTAATTTGTATTTTCAAAATGACTGCCAAATTATTCTGACTGAAAATTTACATCATTAAAATTAACTGACCACATGTTAAAAAAGCTCACTAAATAAGTTCAGTGAAGCGGTTAAGCAACTTTCGACGCGCTTATTGTCCTGCGCGGGCGCCGGGCGCTCATTACGAAACGCTTTGAAAGCTGACGCGAATACCTCTTGGCTTAGCACAAAGGGTACGACCAATTCGCGAAATTAACTATAAGCCTGACCTATTAACTAATGACCGGTGAAGAAAAGCGACGAATTATCGATAAGGATGCATATACACTGGATCGAGTAGTTGAATGTTTCCGTTCGCAATATCATTATTATGTTTGCCTTATTGCATATAAGGCCAAAGTGAACTCAAAGCGTAGCGTCCGTCTTCAACATCATCATCAATTGCCTGATTGCATCCGAGGCCAAAGTGAACTCGGAGTTCAGAGTCCGTTTTACTACTTTTCCTTCATGAGTGAGACCAATGGCACGCCTGTCACCCTCCACGATGTGGAACTCAGCTGAAAGAGGAAAATAAGAAACAAAAGGGCCTCTGTTACAAACTGTAGGAAACATAGTGTACTTACTTAAAATATATTTTAACAGGTCGAATAAATAACATGCTTAAAAATTGCAAAATATGATATTAAGCGGCACGGACGCTTGCAACAATAAACCGGATCAGTTTCAAAACGAGTGACCATTTATAGTGAAAGACTTTAATGCTATCTAACAACTGTTCGCAGTGACTACCCCGATGTAAGGCGACAGTTGTCAACAAGCTGAAGATAATAATCGCCCCCGAAACGTTTTCGGACAAGCGGTCCAGTGTAAACGAACCTTGACGTATAATTGGTGCCCTAAATGTAAACTTCTTTTGAATTTTATATGTTATTATTTTGACTTGTAGTTCCCGGCCGCAACAAGGCGGCTAAGGGAAAGGGCTGTTTTACTATCAGACAGATATATACAGTCCAGACTCAGCCTCAGATGCGTGGCACAAGTCAACATTAGGGCCCGGAATACGACAATAGGCTCCCCCTATTACGTGTGACAGAATAAAATGATCTCTTCTATTTTCATATTATTTTCATTAACTGTTTCGGATACTCTGAGAACATGTATACAACAATAATTACTATAGTTACCGGCATATATCTTGACCCCAAATCGCGAGAGAAATAAAACATTGGCGTGAGCGGGTTGGTTTGATTTTTGATCTATGTTTAGTGGATTTGATTACCGCTGCCATTACACCCCATGTTATTCACAAAAGACACTTAAAAACATCGAACTACCCATATAGAGGACATAATATATTGTAATGTTACTAGAGTCTAATACCTCACACGGTATCAAACAAGTTAAATAACTGGAAAGTTATTCACCAATGGATAAAACTGCATTGAAATTAGAAAATCGAAAAATTGGCTAAATGTGGGCCAAAGTCATCTTAAATTCAGACAAGTCAGACCGGTGCGGGGCACGGCCAGAGGTGTCGACTGGTTCATTCATATAACGGTACGTGGGTGTTGCTAAATTTTGATAGTGTAAATGTCTATACCACAGATATTAATATTAGCAGCGTAAATAGACCTATAGACTCCTTCTTTACAGAGTTACTGAATTTAAAATATCAGTGGCAATGACTAGTGCAATATCTATTTCAGTCTAAGTTGATATATTCTATACGAACTTAAACGTTATTTTAATATAATATAATATATAGTGTTTACACAAATAAATGGTTTGATTTGATTTTGATTTGATTGTATACCTACTTATAAAAAAACGATTCACGGCTCGTATAATGACATATATTGTATATAAGTATGTCACTCACACACTTAGTTCCTCTAAGTATAACTTTATGATATATACAATATACATATAATTTGTCTTTGCTCTGTCTGTGATATTTATTACTAGCGCCCGTCATTTGTCAAGGTCTAGTCTATCTCCTAGTTTTATCAAAATCTGTTCAGTGCTTTAGGCGTGAAAACGAAGCAGAAAGACTCTCGTATTTATAATATTAAATATACTACTAACAATTTCGCAGACAAGTTTGCACTTTACGTACTTCTAAATAAGCTTTTTAAATTGCTTTGTTAACTTTTACGAGAGTGACTGCCTCTTGGCTTTCCAATATCGATAGGCAAGCCAGAGATTTGTATATTTAGCAGGTGAAGTGAATAGTAAAAAAGGGAGGTTGACATGACCCCAAGTGTTTCCATCATAACAATCAACTCAATAGCGCAATTTAACCCGCGAAGCGAACCTAGGACCGCGCGAAAAACTTACGCCACTGAACCAACTAGGCAACTAGATGTTATTACTTCATAATAGCAAATTATCTCAAGCTAAGGATATTCGCCGCAGCGTTGAGTGTTGCCAGGTGTCGGACTGCCAGTTAGAAAAAATAAACAAATATACGCGTGTGTGGGAAATTTTAACGTCTTTTTTATATCTAGTTGCTTTTATTATTTAAATTTTTGAGTAAAACATTATTTAGATATGTTGCGTTATACGGGAAAGTTATTATAATACGTTCAATGTGTGTAGGTGGCAGTGACATTTCTTTAAAGAGCAAAATGTGTTGACAATTTGAAACTAAAATTGTATGAAGTGGTGCTACTACACAACGACTAGTTTTAGAAGACTGGTTATTTAGGAACTTTTAGAGCCTACTATACAGTCATAGATCTAAAGTCGTTGGGCAATTTCGAATACCTATGTTCAGCTATTCAGCGGGCGACAGAGTGGCAATTACTCCACCGACAAGAGCATAGCTCTTAAGTTTAGAGAGAGAAAGATGTACAGCTAATACCAATGGCGACTGTATAAAAAAAAACAGTTAAGTAAAATATTCAATCAAATTTGTATACTGAAAGCAATATTGATATACAATACAGTTTCTGTAAACCGCCCCATGGTTGCCTGTAAGATATTGCCACAGAGTGATAAGGCCGCCAATTGTATGTACATACCTCATAAGCAGTATTTCCATATTATGATGATTCCTTGGTGTACAATAAAGACATAAAAAAATATTAGACACCTAGGACGCCGCTTATGTGAAATACCTATGTTCTGTTCCCAGTTTTACTCATTAGTGTGCAAATTGTTTTCAGGATTGTATAACAAAAAAACACACATTCGCATTTCATAATTCAAAAGCTTTCACACGTCAAAATATAATTTTTTATTCTGTGGCTTGAAGCTAAAGCGCGCCAAATCCATTTCGCCGCGGTTCAAAGTATTCTACTATAATCGTCAATTCGTGCCGAATCTGGCAATAATAAAACAATGGAACAGGAAGTTCTTAATTTGAAATTTAAATAAATAACTCGATTGTGTTACATCGGCGCACGCAATTTCCGTCCCTCAATGGAATTACTCTCTAGTTTTGCGCCAAAAAAGTTTAAAATAGGAAACTTGTTGTAAACTCGTATATCTAGCAATATACGAGTATTGATAGTACCTGCAAATTCTACCTACAGGATACTTTTTATAGGGGCAGAAGCCGAAATGGGGGTTGAAAATCATTTTTCACCCCCAATTCGACCTCTTTTCATGCCTGCTTCTTTAATTTTTTGTTTAAATCGGTTAGTGAATGAGCCTCATATTTTGTACATTCTCTCAGACGAGGGCAATGATGGATAATCATCGCGAGGTCTACTATTGACAGAAGTACTAGTTAATAAATCAAGCCTATTGTAGTCCACTGCTGAACAAACATTGGCCTCTTACATTTTTTTTTATACCACTTAGGTGGCAGACAAGCACACGGCCCGCCTGATGGGAAGCGGTCACCGTGGCCATACATCTCTCGTGTGCTATACCACCCAATCCTCCATCTTCCGCAGTCAGTCCACAGCAACTTTACAATTTCAATATGTCTACCTTGTCTTTCTTACAAGGTATGTGTGCTTCCGTATGCATTACGCTACAAGTACAGCTTACTTATGAATCTGTTCGCGCCTAATGGAGGTGACGTCGTGAATATATTAACATACTTAAGAACAACATCCGATTGGAGGCGGCAAGCGGTCTGCGCGCGCGCAGGCGTGGGACAGTAGGCGTGATACTATTAGTATTAGTGTAATATCACGGCTGTGTCTAGCCGGAGGGGTATACAGACATAGGATGACCTTTATGGCGTAGTGGTACAGGGTTCGATTGCTACGTCGATGGAGGTCGCGGGTGCGATTCTCGATAAGCATACATACCTACATACAATCACGTCTATATCCGGTGAGGGTTAGGTAGATATGAATTAACACCCGCATTTTATCAATCGGTCCCTAATAATAGGAGGTGAGCTTATTGCCGTATTGCGGACACTATTGTTGCCTCGAGCCATACATATGAGGTTGAGTGAGGGCTGCATATATAAGTATTTTTTTAAAAATAAACGGATTTTTATCCGCAATATAGAACCCATAACAAAAGTTAGTTCAACTATGTTATGAATGGAAAATACAAAACAATATCACTGCTAGAGAAGGAAAACTCGATATAAAACCCTGTACCAAACCGTCTGGTCAGCGTGGATACAGTAGACCAAAGCTTCCCAGCATTTGGAGAGGCCTATGCCCAGCAGTGAACTACGATACTGCGGTAGGTTAATGAATTGATGTATTTATTAAGTTACTAGCTGACCCGCGCAACTTCGTCTGCGTCAACCCGTTTATTTTTTTTTTTTTTTTTATATATGGCACGTCAATTTGACTTTACCTCGCCTGATGTTAAGCTGAAGGCAAAGTCCCATGACAGGCAACATTTTTCATTCCTGCTCCGCACCTGTTGGTCGTAGCATGATGTTATATACACATATACCTTCCTATTTACCCATTCTATCTATTAAAAAAAACCGCTTCCAAATCCGTTGCGTAGTTTTAAAGATTTAAGCATACAAAGGGACATAGGGACAGAGAACGCGACTTTGTTTTATACTATGTAGTGATACGAATTTTCACTAATGAAATACAGCCTTAGCAGTGAAAAATATCCAAGTTAAAACGTGAGATACAACAACATACTATACAAACACACTAATGGCGTGATTTAGCACTCTCGGGGGTGTCAGGTTTGACTCCCGGGTAACGTGACACGCACGGGAACTACTTCCGTCGCTTTCACATCCGGTTCATCGACGGACTGACACGAAGACAGATTTTGTTGATAATTTTCAATTGTGAGAATATTTTACTTATTATTAGCCTTATGGCGTGGCGGTAGTGCACACGACTGCTATGCACGGGGCGCGGGTTCAATCCCCGCTCAGTCCAAAAAGTTGTATGCATGAATATGGCAGTTTGCACTGGTTTGGTCGTGCCTCGGAGAGCACGTTAAGCCGTCGTCGGTCCCGGTTGCCATAAAAACATCTATGGCAGTCGTTACGGGTAGTTGGAGCGAGTTGCTAACTTCGAACTTCGATATCGCCATTGGTCATTGGACCATTGGTTGTGGAGGTCATATAGCAGTCGCTTCACGCAAAATATCAAAGTTCGGCCGTATCACAGTTAGACTGGAAAACCGACCCCAACTGAGTTGGGAAAAAAAGTTCAGAGAATGATGATTAGCCTTATTACTTGAAGCAATTGTAGAGTTGAGCGTTTGATTGCTATGTCGGAGATCGTGGGTTTGATATACGCTTAGTTTTATGAGTGAGATTTTGTGTGTGTAAACAGGTTGCGCATATACGGGTGTGTGTCCATGATGTTTTACGTCAAAGCCCTGGTAGACAATAAAAATTGTACCAACTAATGAAAGGTGAAAATCATCTCAGATGTTTCCTTCTATCTACAGTCCCGGGTTCTTTAAGCGGGGCGTGAAAAACCATCTGATAAGGCCGTTAAACTGGTGTTTGTAATAGTGCTTTCAACTAACCATCAGGCTAGGTGAAATCAAATTGACGTGTCCTATATTAAGTGAGACTATTAGCGCGTATATCATCCTGCAGTCAAGCCAGGACTTCTTGCGCCAGAAATTGTACTTCCGAGAGATATGTCTTGTATAATCTCACCTCCGGCAATCACGGACTCATGGATGGCGTGCGTTTTGGTCGCTTCGAGTCCGACATAATCACCTCCACCGACTTTTGGTGGGGGTGGTATCCGTGTGGATTTTGAGCACGATAAAAAAAGGGATTTCAAATCAAATCAAATCAAAAATCATTTATTCTGCTTAGACCAGTAAACGGAACTTACAAAACGTCAATATCAACAATATTTTATCAAATGCAAATGGACCACCGGTTCGAAACGCGGCCCCGAGCTGAGAAGACTCCGGCAAGAAACTCAGCGGGCTTTTCTTTTTTTTTTTGGTCGTACTTTTTTTGTTTTACTTTTAAATTGTACTTCAAAGCTAGGTTACTTTTAAATTGTGGTAGATAATAAAAATTGATCAATCTAATAAAAGGAATACTTTCTGTACACCTACTGTCGCATTATTAATGGTCCCAATTACGTCTGAAACGAGCACCTTCCACCACTGCAATGGCACCACGTCATGGTGACGATCAGTGTGTCGCATCGACCTATTTCCAATGATATATAATTACAGTTTCACGGTGCAAATCGTCATGAATGTCTTATGACTTAAGTGGTGCAATCTAGTCGTATGATGGATGAATTGTCGCCTGTATTGTTAAGTTAGGCTTTTGTGGTGGATATGCTGATGGTAATTACGGCTGCGAAGGTTGTAGAATATAGGCGAATAATTGGATCGACATAACCAATTAGGTTTAGGTGAAACTGGGACATTTAGTCGCGTTTGGTCCAATGTCAAAAACAGGAAAAAATCGCGGTTAGTCCAATTCTCGGTTTGCCCAATACACACATAACTTTGATATGTTTAGGTCCCAATGTCATAGGTGGCGAGCTTATTGCCATTAACCGGGCACTTATAAACCAGAGGTAAATACAGTAGAGAAAATACTCATAACTTCGAAATGTCATTGGTGTGTGCCATGGTAAAACCTCGAGACCTCGTCTCAGTAGTCCATTACCACTAGGCTACCGCGGCCATTGATTTAATTCTGCATCTATATAGTCACTAATGTTCAGAGTTCACCAAGGACATTACATAAATAAGTCTCCCTAAATTTACAGGCCAACATAATCCGTGAACTACCAAGTCGTCATAAGTTAGTTAATCTATGTAATTACCAAGTTATTATCGTTGATATAATTAAATATAATAACAATAAGTGATGTGACATTAAGACAATTATACGAATACATATTTAATGAAAGAGGTCAATGGTCCGTACTTTGCTAGTAAGCGGTCATTCGGATTTTAAAACTGTGAAACTGAAGATTGATAGTTTCAGAACGAGGATTTATATTTGAATTCCACGGTTAACAGTTAGACATGTAGGTAAATCTCGAATTCCACTTTCAAAAGTAAAAATTTAAACGTGGAATTCGCATATCAATAATAAATTTGTAACTTGTCAATCATTTTATAGATTTATAAAATAATATAATGTATGTTTGAATCGATATTATAACCACTTCATAAATATATTTCTGTGAACGAACATCTGTTATTTTTTCAAGACTTTACATCTGAATCGATTGCAATCGTAAATAAAATTAATAGAAAAGTCGGAAACTTGTTGTAAGTTATAAATAAATATCACTAAAATAACCAACTCATACATATTTGTGTTTAGGCTACTCTATTCAATGATGATGATATATTTAAACAACCATATAGACTACAGACCATATAGCCTTGTTTATCGTAAAAATTTTGGAAAATATAACTGTGCAAAATTTATTAAACAACTTCAAATATTAACTTGAAAATAACCTGGCAAATTCTTAACATATTTGGACAAACCAAAGACTTTATTGTACTATGCCAGACCGATCTGTAGCTGTTACTAGGGGTAGAACTGGATTGCACCCCATGTACTAATCAGTCTAAATATCTTTTATGTGGAGCGCCCCCTCCGTAACGCCTTTGTGCTAATTCAAGCTATTACTGTCTTATACAGTTTGTAGGCATTAAATAACCATAAAGTGAGCAAGGTCCCCCTGTGAGTATTACCGGATCGGCCTAATTGACAACGGTAGTTGGTAGACAACGTGTAAATTTAGGACACTGTAAATGTTTGGACTAAGTTTGTCAATATCTAGAAATGTTCAAATACCAGCCGTGTGGAAAAGTATGGTAGTGATGGGAAATTAACATTGCGGGTGTTTTAGACGCCGGTGTATGGAAATACTGATTAAAGGATTAAACAATTAAAATGTTAGTGGACCGACAGGTCGATATCGTCTTCGAAAAAGATAGATTCTATGTAGACAATTATTGTATGAGAGGTATGATGCCCGTACAGGCTTCCTCTACTCATAAGGTTTGTAAATGCTTGTACGTTTAGTTATATGTTTTAATGGTCCATACAGAAAAACGATTTTTGTCTTTAACTGAAGTCAATAGCGTAATGTCGCCTCTATCCGACGCAGAACAAGAATGAACGGCATGAACTTTGCATCTGTTTCTCATTCTGTATTACTCTCCGGAAACATAAACAACTGTTTGGACTTGGTCTTACAGAGATATCAATTCGCAATCTATATACGTACCTAATAATAATGTTATCTAAATCAATATCTTCACATTTGTATTATCACATGCGTGACAGATAATAACTTGTGATTTACATTTACAAAAATCATAACATGAAATCATATTTTGAAAAATTATAAGATTCTCACCTTCCCGACCAATTTAATTAAATTTAAAACTAGCAGAAAGTACAGAGTGTAAACTGCGAATGGGCAAAAGTGAGGAAGGATTTTGTCTGGTCAGATAGACTGATGACCAGAAAAAGGTAGCTGGGGAGTACTAGATTTTTTTTTTATTTATGGCACGTCAATCTGACTACACCTCGCCTGATGTTAAGCTGAAGGCAAAGTCTCATGAAAGAGGGTCACCATTGCAAACACGTTCAGTACTACAATGGTGGCGCTCAGCTTGACGGCCTCATTAGATGCTTTTTCACGCCCCGCTTAAAGGACCCGGGACTGTAGGAAGAAGGAAACATGCGGCAGATGGATTAGTTATGAACTGTCAAAGATTAATTCATTGTTAACCGCCATGATAGTTAAGTTAGTGGTGGTACAATACAGAACTCATATGCATACAACATATCTGCATATCTTACGTGTATAATGTATTATCTATAGTTCAAGGTATGCGATGTGCCCAAGATGGCATAAGTATGTAATCTAACAATTTACATACTCTAACGCTTATTATGTTAAACTAACATAATATAACTGTTATTATTTTATACAACGTTGCGTTAGTCATACCGTATGTAAGGTTAATGCGTGAGAAGTACTGCGGGATAAGGCTTGAATTTGGATGGGTGATTGGCTTGACTTATTTTTAAATTATTAAATAGATTGGCATTGATAATAATTTTCATTATAAATCTTAACACATATTATGAAATATGTTTTGCTTGTTCATAATGTGCGACGGCAAAGAGCATCTTGAGTCGACTTTGTATAGTACATATAAAATATATTGTATTTTTTTCCATCTTATAATAAATATATTTATTAGTCTGACATTTAGTCTTGGTCACTTCTAAAGCTTACACTTTGGTGCTCAACGCTTTTTTTTTTCAGTTTTGATTATCCTGACTTGTGCGTAAGTAACTGCTGCTGATCTGCTAACCCCGAGAGGAACTGGATAGCTACATGTCTTTCAGTAAAGTTTTATTTTGTAATTATGATAGGTACGATTTTATTCACGAATATTTTTCTAATTTTGTAAATGTGCCTTGGGTTAGGATTAGGAATGACATTCAATTTGCTTAACAATATGTAGAGTTTTATTATATACATCGTTTGGGGCGTGATAGAAAAGGACAATGGCGCATGTGATGGTATAAAAGTTTCATAGTTGTCTCCACGCCACGTGTTTAACTATTTACGACTTGGCTGTAATAGTCAGAACAATCTAAATATTTTATAATAGCATAGGTATTATAAGTATAATATGTTTAGTTATTATAGTATAAGTACAATAGGTATAAGTTAAGTAAGTATACCTAAGTAATAGTTTTAAAAAAATTGGAGAAAAGGATTTGACATTATTTGCAGCTGCTTTTAAATGAATCATGCTAAAACCACCTTTGAGCTATTTTAATGGTAATGAAATGAATAAAATAATCCTTAAAGAATTTAGAAGAAGAAAAAACCGCATTACATACCTATATAAAATGCCGCTAACAGACAAAAGAAGAAGGTACTACAAATAAAATGAACAGTAAATTTAAATTTTGAATTCCACATCGGTAAACATTTTTTTTTCTAATTTTGAATTCCACTATCATCAGAAATTCGAATACCACATCCATATTTTTTCTTTAAAAAATTAAACATACTTCACTTTTAAAAACATTTTTTTGAATTCAGAAGTTCACACGCAACGAAATCTCTGAAACCTAACACTTCAGTATTTTTTCCATGGAGGTTTGAATCTCCCACTGCATAACGATCAAAACTTAAAAATTGTATTCGCAAAAACATATTAGAAACATTTAAAATTGCTCACGCATTTCACTACATCAATTAAATCGTCAAACGCACTATCAAAGTTTCCCTCCACGATAACACTGTGGTCATTGAAAAAAAAAAGGTCCGCTCGTTGAAACAATCGAACGTAAACACAGTAGACAATGCGCATTAACGTCAACACTAGATAACAAGCACCACTTTGTTACATCACAGAACAGAAACTTCGCTCGTTTTCTGCCGCAGAGCGATATACGTCCGCACGCTGACAGGCCCGTGCCACTACTGAAACGCCATGGCCGTCCCGCTCACTTTGCGGGGAGTGTTGCTTACTCCTAACTGTTGAAATCCCCGTCATACTACTTTTTGATACCATTAAAGTTATTGGATTCACACATTTCGATAAGAAAATAGTTAGTTGAGTGTACATATAAATTTAATTTGGATTTTTAAATTTAGATTATAATTTTCTGCCGTTTATACAAGTTACTTTTACATAAAAGTGGTTATAATTGTTGCTCCGATAAGCAGTAAAGGTAAAAATGTATTTTTAAAACAGTTAACCCTTAACTATTACGTAATAAAATCACTTTTGAACAAATTTTACTTTTCTTTTTATTATATAATTTCCCGTCAAAAGTGGAGCAAAAGCTTTTATTGGTGTAGCAACACAATACAAAAAGCGACGTTGCCAATTCGCACGCGGGCGCGGGGCTCGCTCACAATAAATGAGGTTAAAGTTTCCAACACAACTTTGCTGTACTTTTTCGAGTTCCAAAACTCAAAAAACGGTATTATAATTGCGTTACAAAAAATATAATATTCTCATGAATATTGTTTTGGTTAACTTCACTAACAATTTTTAGATTTTATTACTTCTCTTCCGTAGTTTTGAATTTTAGTTTTAACAAAACTGAGATAAATATCTACTTTATAATAAAGGAAGGAGGAATCTAGTTTCACAGCTGATAAAATAAATTAGACAATACAGATTAAAGACTTCATAATTTACAAAAAAAAAATTATAATTCCCGCCTAGTAGTCTACAAGTACTTGCATTTTTAAAGGACTTGGCCTTTAAAAAAATGCATTCACTAAAAAATAAGTAAAACATACTTTATACTAAACGACGCGCGCAGAATTTTATTTATAAATAATTGTAATGAATTCCACATCGGTAGTTATTTTTTTAAATTTTGAATTTTTTTTTTAGATTATCGTAAGAAATTCGAATATGTACCACATCCAGATTTTTTCTTTAAAAAATTAAACATACTTCACTTTTAAAGAACGTATTCACATGTATGATTCAGAAGAGTATTCACATGTAACTTTACTGAACATAGCTGCTGAATACCTATTCAGCAGCTATGTTCAGTAAAGTTAATTTTTATATTCCTGGACTAGACTAGAGGTAAAAATATGTAACACTGAAAAATAAATAAGTTTCAAATACAATTCAGTCGGAAAAGGGCAACATCCCAAACGTAATTTGAAACCACGACTAGTCCCTTACAGAGGTAAGCTCTGACCAACTGAGTTATCTGAAAAAGTTTTGGATGGAACCGAACTTCTCCTTCAGGTACTATGTGTCTTGGGAAGATGCTGGAGCCGTCGCCCCTTATTCTTTTGCCGATTTTTATGTAGAGGACAAATTTTTTTTCATGTAAAGGAATGTTCGCGGGTTTAATTCCCATCCGGACATTAACTTTTCGAATTTAAATCGATTATAAATACTTTTATTTCAATGCCTAATTTTAAACTCTGTATCGTAATCAACTACATATTTATATGAGAATCTGGTTTTTACATTTAATCAATACAAGTTCATATATAAACCAAGTAACTATATATAACGAAATAGTTATGCAGCTGTCGAACCAGAAGAATTTCCAAAGCGTTCATAATAATTTTTGTCAAACCGATTGGACTTTTGGACCAGTTCTGACGGATATATTACTGCTGTACTTTTTTATTTTGAATGTTGATCAATATAATCTGTGGCTGGTTTATTTATGACTTGACAGGTGCACATGTCGAAGAGATTTATGTCAGTTAGCTTACTTGACGTAAGTTCAACGGTATTCTTTTTATTTTTTTTTATACAACTTAGGTCGCAGACAAGCACGCGACCCACCTGATGGTAAGTGGTTACCGTGGCATATGGGCGAGTGTACACCAGAGGAATAACACTCGTGCCGCAACCCCTGTAACAACAGAGACATTCTGTGTCGTCAGCGCAAAAGATGTAGGATAAGCCTTTGGTTTTCCCACGGACAACACAAAACCTATCTAGTGAGCTCTGGCTACCCTACTCACCATCGAAAACACAACACAAGGTTATTAAACGGCGATATTCTGTAGGGTGGAGGTACTTCCCCAGTCGGACTGCTCGACTGGGACGGATATACCGTCGTGTCCTACCTCCTCTAAAAATTCTATACCCAAGGAAGCCATATCCAATAACTCTCTTGATCAGTACAGCTGACGATCTTGAAACTCTATGCCTTTAAAGGTATAAAAAAAAATGAATTGTCGTTGAGACGAAATTGCTTTACTGGTGAGATGGGACTTCATTTATGTCCGTAGAGTTTTGCCAGCCTTGATAGATAGATAGATAGATAGATAAATTACTCTTTATTGTACACCAAAAACAAAACAAAAAATAAATACGAGAAATATGTCTTGTATAATCTCACCTCCGGCAATCAAGGACCCATGGACGGAGTGCGTTTTGGTCGGTTCGAGTCCGGCATAATCACCTCCATCGGTTTTGGTGGAGGTGGTATCCGTGGGCATTTTGCGCACGATAAAAAAAGTCACATGTGAGAAGTAATAAGTACGTTAAGATTAGTTAACTCAATTAATTAGGGCAGTGCTGAGTGGGCCGTCAAACGCATATCGAGGAACCACCTACTAAGGGATATAGATAATAAAATACTCCATTTATTTCAAGACTAATGGCGCACGACATCACATATGACAAGTTGTTTTAGTATAGTGAAGGCTTTACTTGTGCATTTGTGTTGCGTCACCGTAAAGGTAGAACTCCGTAGCCGACCACAAGCCGCTGCAGAAGCAACAGTGTACCGTAATATAGATATCAATGTGATAATATTGTTTCTTGTTTCAGCTGATTGCGGTTTTTAAATGGTGCGTTTATCCATATTGAAGTTTAAGAAGTTAAATACGACACGTAATCCGACTGTTCATATTGTCTATAGAAAAAAAAGAATGTCTGTCCCGCAATTCATTCATTTGTCTATATCTACACATTAAAAACTGTGTATTCTGTATTTAAATCAATTATAATAAATATCAGTTTCGAAAATATCACAATATAACACTTATTCATTAATAAAGCGTCGCTAGCTCCGTAGTTAAGGAATCGGCCTTACGATTGAAAGCTCTCGGCTTCGAATCCTGGCCATTACACTACCGACGTGAACCCACTCCTATCACAAGCTATTGAGATTAGCTGAAGAGGTTAGGGGGAACATTAATAATCTCGCTAGCTTTGTTTCTTTTTTTAAATAGTACAGTCACAAAAATATACGCTGTAATAGATTTTTTGACATCAGACATAAACATGGCGAAATGTGGGTGCTAGCACCTCTGCCTTCGTGGAAATAGGCGTGAGTTTATGTTATGTTTATGTTTTTATAAACATCATAGACCAATTGCACTCTACATTCTGTACTTTTGTCTATACTAGTGTAATCGATTGTTACAGCTTTATTTTTTTTAATACATTACTTGTTAAACCTCAATATGGATGAACGGTCCCATTCAGTAACCGCAAGTTAATCAAAGCAATACAAAAAATTATCATATTCAAATTTATATGACGGTACGCTGTATCTGCTGCATGCGTCTGCAGTCGTCGTATGCGGTCGGCTACGGACTCATACCTTTATGACCATTTTAATTCTTAGAAAGTAACTAATTAATATTATATCAATTATATACATTCTTATTAATTTCTAAGAAGGACCCTGCTCCGTTGCGACGACGCAACGCCACCTCACAAGAGGGGCTTCAGCGTTAATTGTATCGGTTTCCCCGTATCGGTCAATGTGTACAGTGCAAGTACATTTTGAATTACAGGATGAAAAAAATATTGGCTGCGACGACGTGCAGCGCAAAGTGCGCCTCCCCTTATCCAGGGGCTAGATGAGGACACCATGGTTGGTCATCTCAAAGATATATCCCCGGGTCTGCCGCGGTGCGAGAGATATGTCTTGTATAATCAAACCTCCGGCAATTAAAGACTCATAGACGGCGTGCGTTTTGGTCGGTTCGGTCCGACATAAACACCGACACCCACTTTTGGTGGGGGTGGTATCCTTGGGGATGTTGCGCACGGAAAAAAAGGGATGAAAAAAATATTAAAGAAAAGACACATCAAGACAGACAGATCAAGTCCTTGGCAGTATTTCACCGTCTCTACCATGGTGAATGTTCTGATGAGCTCTACCAATTAATCCTAACCTCTCTTTACCTACACAGGGCAACGCGTGCAGGGCTTAAATGTCATCCCCATACGGTGCAGAATATCCCATCAAGAACCAAGCGGTTCGGTGAGTCTTTCCTCTGCCGCACCATTAAGTTTTGGAATGCCTTACCAGCTCACGTGTTTCCTTCTGCCTACAGTCCCGGGACATTTAAGTAATGGCGTGAAAAAGCATATGATGAGGCCGTCAAGCTGAGCGCCACCATTGTAACATGTTTGACATGGTGACGCCTACTTCCTGAGATGTTGCCTTCAGCTTACCATCAGGCGGGGTGAACTCAAATTTACTCTGGTATAGATTATTTAAAAACCCCAACTCAACATTTTGGCACTAATTGAGATAACATAACATAAACTCACGCTACCGGACGAGCACCCACATTTCGCCAGTTTATGTTTAGGTCCCAATGTAATAAGGTGGCGAGTCTATTGCCATTAACCGAGCACTTTTAAACCTGCGATAAATACACACATAACTTCGAAAAATCATTGGTGTGTGCCATAGTAAAACCTGGGATCGTACCCGAGACCTCATCTCAGCAGTCCATTACCCATACCACTAGGCTACTGCGGTTGTGTACTGATTGAGATGCCGTTGGTTATTCTCTGACGTCCACACCTCTCAAAACCATAACCCACAAATTTTAAGTAAGTATTTGCCGAGAATTCGTCAGACAGTAAAAACACATATAAAACTATGTTTTACAGCGTGAAAACAATAAAATCGTTGGAATTTCACGATCGTTTCTCGTAGATCCTAGACGGTGAGCAAACAAACAACAATCTGACCGTGAAGATGGGTACCCGCGACAAAGCAGGGCATTATAAATAAATAAATATTCTAGGACTATCTACACAACGTCACCTAGACCCATGGTAAGCATAGTTTAACTAGCTTGTGTTAAGGGCTCTAGAATGAGGACAAACATACTTAGATAATTTTTTTTGTAAATACATACATATTATACATAGTAACACCCAGACCAATGCAAATATTCATATTCAAGCATACAACTATTTGCACTGAGCGGGAATCAAACCCGCACCTCCTACGTAGCATTCGCGTTCACTACCGCCACACCACACGGGTGGTCAGTGGGCGGTTGATATCTTTTGGGACATATTGAATCAACTTTCGGTTTCATAATAGTGACAACTCCCGCTACGATTCCTGCGATGTGTGCAAGAACATTTATATTTGCTTTGGTGTAAGTTTTTCTATGGTTAAAATGTATGTATTTACGAAAAAAAACAATGTACTTATCTAAGCATGTTTCTTCGCATACTAACAGGTCGAATCTCGAGAGATAAATAGGTACTCGGCACAGCATCCATTACGTAACCAATACGTCTGCTACAGATCTTCTCTGACAGAGGGTCTTGTTGTTGGTTAACGTAATAGGTACGTTCGTCCTCTGAATCACGTTTATTACTCAAACACGTAGGAACTGCTGAACGGATTTGGCTGAAATTTGGTAGATTTATAGTATGGAATGACATGTCGGCTATTTTTTATCCCTATTAGGATTGAAGTCTTTTCCTTTTTTTTATTGTGCGAAAAATCCTCACGGATGCCTCCCCGCCGGAGCCGGTTGGGGAGGTTATGTCGGAGTCGAGCATTATTTCAAAAATGTAAAACTACAAACTTTTTTATTCTATTTTATTACAATGAATTTCCGCCATGTAACGCCTAGTTTAATATTCTATATTAAATATTAGTCAACTCGTAAGATGAGGTATATAAAAAATCATATAGACGCTGGTAACTTTTAAAATTGGGCTGTTCACACAAAAATATATTTGCAAATCGCACGATTAATTACAGAGATTATCGCGTTCAAACAAACAAACACTTCACGGATACATTTAGCATAGATTCCTCCGTAGTTACAATCTTAAACCCAACTGACGACAACGAGCACGAATAACTTGCTGTTATCAAAATGGCACCAAAGTTGTACAATCTATTGATAACGATAGTGTAAATTAGTAATAATTAATTAGCAATTTTGTTGCTTATCACTCTTTATCTCTAGAAGATTCTGTGACAGATTGTGTGTGAGCAACGTAAGATAACATGTCCTGTCACGTGTGGAAAGGTGTTCTTCATTCTTCTTTTTTTATACCACTCAGGTGGCAGACAAGCACGCGGCCTGATAGAATGTGGTTACCGTGGCCTATGGACGTTTGGAACACCAGGGGCGTCACATTTCGACCATATAGAGAATAGAAAGAAGGGGAGAAGGTTAAGAGAGTCTCTGTGTTGTCAGTGCAGAAGATACAGAAGGGTTTCTCGGTGTTTCCACTGACAACACAAAACCTCTTCAGTAAGCTCTTGCTACCCTACTCAACGCCGGAAACACAGCACAAGGTTATTATTATTATTATAGCAAGGAATCGGGTCAAAACTTTTTTTCCAAATTTATTTACCTGCATCGTTTTCGGTTACGAATTTATTTTCGGCGTACCCATTTTGTTACTAAGTGTTCGATTGGCGGCAATAGGCTCGCCCCCTATTACGTGGGACCGAAAATCATAGTTGGCGATATGTGGGTGTTTAATACACCTCTGTCTACCCCTTCGGGGATTACGGGCGTGAGCATATGTATACATGTATAATATTATACTCATAGTGTGTTACATATATTTAAATTACACATTACTGTTTGAATCGAGCGCTTCTCGCCATCAAACGTCATTTTTGGCGAAAAATGTAGCATGTAAATCATTTGCACATTATTAATGAATGAATAAATAAAAAAAACATCTTATAGGAGACAAACCTATGACCTTCAACGTGGAACATTTGTGAATGACACATGGTAATATTGATTGAAATGTAAAGAAAGGAAAAGGTCAAATTGTGTTATCATATTGTTATCGATAATAAATTAGGAATCAAAATAATTTCACGTAAATATATACGTAAGTGATCATGTAACAATCGTCAGTACTCGCATGGTGAACACGACACAACAGACTGATCGATAGGATTTGACGAATTATAATCTTTGTCTACGAGTTTCATCATTCTATGTAAACTCAGCATGAAAAAATATCGAATTTGTAATGAAAAGGTATCGAGAGAACGGTGCTTTACGATAGGCAGCCCTTAGCACGAAAAAATATCGAATTTGTAATGGTATCGAGAGAACGGAGTATTGCGATTGGTAGGCTACTAACATACACATGTCGACAGTTAGGCCGACTGCCAATAACAATGCTCGGTTCTGTCGATATATTTGCAATACGCATTCGATATGTTTCCTTGTTCGTTGTGCCCATAGACAAAGCTTTTTCCGAACTAACTTTGGGTTGGGTTTTTATTCTAAACGTCGATATTTTCCGTAAAGCAACAGCCGTCTGACCTCCACAAATAACCAGAACACAGAACAGAAATTTTGTCGACAATGTACAGTAGAACTCAAAAGTGCAGTAGCAATCCTACGCAACTATAGCGTCAACATTCTAACGCTACTTGTGACGTTTTTCTTTTAAGACAAGCCAGCGTCGCCTCGTATTGCATAGTAACATTACACACACATATAAGCGCGCCGGCCGCACGCTAAACCATTTTGAGCCTTGATATGCTAATGCACTTATGAGCTCTGACTGTACACGTCCATATGCCATTATAACACTTTCCATCAGGTGGGCTGTGTGCTTGTTATCCACCTGAATCGTAAAAAAAAGTTCTGTAGTTACACTACTTGTAGTATTTAAGGCTCCAACTACCTGTAAAGACCGGGACCGATGACAGTCATATTTGTCAATACAAATATTTGCACTGAGTGGGAATCAAAGCCGCGCCTCCTGCATAAAGTGGCGCTCACTACCGCCGCGCCACAGAGGCTGTTAAGAACTTAGTTGTCAAGTAGAAGGCCAAAGTAATCGATAAGGCTAAGCAATCTCTTATCAGTCATAGTAACAAACACGTCCGCGATCCATCAGGGAGTTATTCTCAAAGATAACGTCACAACATGAGACTTTGCCTTCAGCTTAACATCAGGCGAGGTGAAGTCAAATTGACGTGCCATAAAAAAAAACCACGCGCGGCCTAGCGACAGCATATTTGAGGTTTCGGTATTGACTCAACAACACGGAATCATCATTCTCTGAGCCTATTCCCAACTGAGTTGGAGTCGGCTTTCTAGTCTAAATAAGATTGAATTTCGATATTTTCCGTGAAGCGACTGCCATCGGAGTTCTGTAGTTAGGCTAGTCAGACTTTTCGAGGGCTCCAACTACCCGTAACGACTGCCATAGATGTTTGTATGGCAACTGGGACCGAGAACTTAACGTGCTCTCTGAGGCACGACCAGACCAGTGCAAATAGCCATATTCATGTATACAACTTTTTGCACTGAGCGGGGATCGAACCCGCGCCCCGTGCGTAGCAATCGCGTGCACTACCGCAAGGCCACGGAGGCTGTTTGGTTTACTGGTACGAAACACGGGCCGCGTGAAGACCGGGGCGGTCTGAGAAGACTCAGGCAAGAAACTCATCGGACTTTTTTTTTAACTTAGTCTACATACAGAAATTTGCTTAAGTAGCAAGATAAGTGACCAGTTCATTTCCAGACTTGTTTATCGTCCAAATAATCCTGAATTTTATAAGTAATAAGATTTTTGCATAACTTTTTTTTATTTATTGATAGGCCAATCGAAATATAAATACATCGTCTGTAAAAATATCAACTGTTTAGCCATATTGTCTGATTATCAGAGTTCATGAGAAACAGCCTGGTGATAGAGAAAAATAGGTAATTAATTTTATAAGTGGGCTATTACACTCCAAGTCATGACAAACTAAAAAATAATTTACCGCCCACACTACACTTTCGACCATACAACTCATTATAACACCTCTACCTTCACCCATAGTAAGACAACGCCATGATATTTATCACAACAACCAATAACACCCATCTAATCCCAAGAAAATAATTATTCTAATCCATTACAACATCATATCCCGTAATGTTTACGATATAACAAAAAAAAAACTTACTATACAAAATGTGTGTACAAACCGAGCGAATTATAATGAAGTAAACATATGTGGGTTGTGAAGTGAGCAGCGACTTTTGAACTTGGCCGGTTTATTGGGTGCTTTGAGTCACTTTGCGACGTTGCCAGATCTCTCCCCCCGTTTAGAGCGAGACGGCGCGTGCGACAGAGAAGGGATATAGGAACAGGGATGCGTGTGTGCGTAGGAAAAAGTTCTCAAGTTGGGTGGTTGGTACTATACTTGTATTATTTTTATTAAGTAGGTATTCCCTCTATGAGATGTTAATTGGTAGTGGTTGTGCGGCTAAGTACGTAATTAATTTCCTTGGAATTTACACCGCATAATAAGAAATCGGGTCAATAATTTATGCCTTCATCTTACCATCAGGCGGGGTTAAGTCAAATTGACGTGCCCTAAATTACAAAAACAATCGAATTGAGAATATCCTCCTTTTTGGAAAACGGTTAAATATAGTATCTGCCTACCCAGGAGGGAGAGAATCGTGAATATATATATGATGCCTCCATGACTTTGTTAAGAATAAGAGGGTGGTTATTACCCCAGGTGACCCTCGTCGAGGGGGTAGGCATAATAAAAAATACAAGAGTTACCACGTTGCATAGGCTTTACTTAACTTGCTCATATAAAGTTTGAGGCATATAAAAATTTGTAAAGCACTGTAAGGGTCATAATACCTGTCGAGATAGAAAGTGGTTGCTATGACTATGAAAACTACAAACGTCATTGCGATAGATTGTTTCACAATACCTATGTCATCATTCTCTGAGCCTGTTCCCAACTCAGTTGGGGTCGGCTTCCTAGTTTAACTAAGATGCGGCTGAACTTCGATATTGCGACTGCCATCGGACCTCCACAACCGCGCGATATCGAAGTTCTGTAGTTAGGCTAGTCGGACTTTTGAGGGCTCCAACTACCCGTAACGACTGCCATAGATGTTTGTATGGCAACAGAGATAGACCGACCAGTGCAAATAGCTATATTCATACATACAAATATTTGTACTGACCGTTCATCGTTCATTCGGAACTTCATTCACAATACTTATGGTATGACGAAAATCAAAGGTAGTCCGTCTGTAAAACCTTGTACCCTTAACTTGTATTTGAAGGTGTATCCCAGATATGTGGGTGCAAGCACCTCACCCCTTCGGGGATATAGGCGTGAGTTTATGTTTTTTTATCCCAGATTTAGACTTCTTTGCTACAGGTGGTATAGTTTTGACCCAAGTCACGTCACATATTGTACGCTATACACGCAGTACGCGGTTTTTGCGCTAAACTACATCTGTGAAGGAGCTTAAAACTAATCATAGATTACAATATCAAACTTGTATCAAACCAATCCGAACGCACCAAGGCCTAGTTCCTCTCGCTAGTTGGGGTCTTTGCTCCCATTACAGTCCAGTCTAGTTATTATAAAGTAGACGAATATCTTGATGATAAAAATACATGGTCATACTAATCTCTTGCTCTTGCACCTATTTATTATAAATACCTAAACAAAACTATATATTAAAAAGAAAATAAAGGATAACGATAATCTACCTGAGTTTCTTGCTGGTCTCTTCTCAGTAGATCTAACTAGCGAACCAGCGAAAGAATCATTTTCGAATGATTTATTTATTATTAATTATAATATTTTTGACCAATGTAGATACATAATTGTAAAACTTTGACATTCATAAGTGCTCTTTATGTGCCTAAACTGAATAATCGAAATTGATTCTTTGATTCAAGCGTACCTACCAAAACCTAAATTAAACCAAAGAGACATGTCCACCACAAGCCATGACACGCAATAAGTACTTGTACAAAACTTATTAACACGACTTGAGCCCACTAGAGTCTAACTTAGTTTCAGACAATACAACTTGTAACATTTAGTTCACAAATTTTAACTTTTTAGTTTTATTTTGTATATCGATCGAGGCGAAAGGTCAGTCAATCGTTTCGTTTCGTTTTGAGAAGACAACTCCCGCACTAGGGAACAAGCCCTGTATCGCGGAGGACTTTACAAACATACAACTAACGGACACAAAGTATACCCAGACTCAGAACAACTATTTGTGGATCACACAATTTTTTGTCCTGTGTAGGGATCGAACTCATAACCTCGTGCACAGCAGGCGTATACTACGCCCACTGAGCCACGGAGGGGGTCCCTCTCAGTAGTCAATGGTCAAAGATCTGGCTAGAGCTAGATGTAGAACTTTTTATCGCTACAATATTGTGGCTCCAACTACCCGTAACGACTGTTTATATCATAGTGTTTATGAATTTCGGGACTTCACGCGATATATTTTTTGATTGTTTTTTTTTTTGTTTATATGTTTGTATGACCACCGAGACCGACTGCTTAACGTGCTCTCCGAGACACGACCAGACCATTGCGAATAGCCATATTTATGCATACAAATATTTGCACTGAGCGAAAATAGAGGCTGTGTGAGGGAGAAGGTTCACGTCGGTAGTGGGCCAAAATTCGAACCTGGGAGTTCTCGATCGTAAGTCCAACCCCTTAACCACTAAGCTACTATAAATTTACCACTATTCCCCAGTTAAATACAAGTTGAAAAAGTTCCAAGCTCTAACTAGGGCACCAAGAACGGACAGCGGTCTAGATTAGCCCCTTTCTCCAATTCGCCCCTCACACGAGGTTATAAAACATTCAGTTAACAATTATCACTGTTTTCACTGTACTAATAACTGATTCCACGATATGTAATGGTGGATGCAGACATGTTTATTTCTTTTTGTTTTGTAATTATATGCTAGTCAAACTGAATAATCGTGTCGCAATGCATTATTGGTGTCATAATGAACGAACAATTTTTGTAGTAATCTGTGGTTGTTATTGAAGTCAAGGTTCAAAGCATGGTCTAGACCTGGTTTAAACCAGACTTTAATCCGCTTTTTGCAATAAAACCGTATAGGTTTATTTTCGGTTCGAAATGCGGCCTCGGTCTGAGAAGACTCCGGTAAGAAACTCAGCGGGCTTTTCTTTTTTTGGTCTATTTATTTTGGTCTATTTAGGTACTTAGTCTAGATACAAAAATATTCTTGAGTAGCAAGTTGATTAAACAGTTAATTTCTAAGCTTGGTTATCATCGAAATCTTGGATTTTATAATAGCCCTATTGGCATAATTTACTCTTAATTAAATTTAAGAATTTCTGTATAGGTAAGTCCCCAATTTCATTATGGAGCTTATTAAAACAGCGTATACAGTTACAATGATAAGAATTACAATTTTTATGGAGTCTACTATCACTTACTATAAGATTATTTTTGTGCCTGGTATTTATATTATACCTATCACCAGCTCTTGAAAAGTTGTTGATATTTTTCTTTTTTTTATACCACTTAGGTGGCAAATAAGCACACGGCAGATCTGATGGAAAGTGGTCACAGCCGACTATGGACCTTTGTAACGTCGGGGGCGTTACACTTGTACTGCCTACCTTATAGATACCTTCTAATGCCCTTCTTGAAGAACAACAGCAGGGAATTCATTCCACAGTGCGCATATCTAAGTCAAATTTATAATACCCTATCTGCTGTAGGATTTTAAAGCACAACATGCAGCACCCCGTCTGAAATCACCGTAAAACTAGTCACCATTAACGATGCCTTGTGTAATTTAGTCGGTTGATTACTGCCGGCTATCGGAATCCAATCAGGCAAGTTGTTCAACAAAACAAAACGATATTTGTTCAAAGGTTGAGCTGGAACCTCCTCGGTTAGCTTAGCACAACATTATTTATTGAAAACGGTAGAATATTTTATGGTTGTTTGTTCTTTCTATATCTTAGTTTCGTTTTTATCATAGCAAGATGCATTTACTATCATCATAGTCGTAGTAGTCCTTTATTTTATCCCGTGCGGAAATACCCTCCGACTACCACTCGCCAAAGTCAGCGAGGGTGGTTATGTTGGTAAACATCAGTTTTTGAAGGTCACAATATCCCTGGTTACGTAGTAACTCTTCACAATCTTCTCTGGCATTGTATGGTTTAATATGGGATATTTATTATGTATTTTGGTTGTTTTGAGTGTCCAATATTTCGGTGCTATTACAAACAGCATGTTCACAGATTGCCTGGAGAAATCATGTTCAGATCAATCAAAACTATTTGCTGTGTTTTTTCCAAGCGTCTACAATATGGGGTTCTTCTTCATGAGCGGCAGTAGGTTTCTTCTGTGTCGGCAGCTCGAGTGTGATGCCCCTGGTCTTGCAAACATCCATAAGCTACGGTAACTACTCCAGTTCCAGGTTACGTTATTCCTCTCCTCCTATCGCTATATTATCTTGGCTTTTATGCGTCCAAGAGCTTAATCCATTATTCAGCAGGTGTGCCAGTTTGTAGGTGTGATTCGATTTGGATCCCGAAGATTTAAGTAATGCGGAAGGGAACATCAGGTACTATGTTTTCATACTACTTAGGTAGGTACCTGCACCTGATGAAAAGTGGTTGTCGTGGCCTATGGACATTTAAAACACTAAGGGCGTCACGCTCGTGCTGCTAACCCTGCAGAAGGGAGGTGGAGGGGTGAAGGCTATGGCGCTGGGAGAGCACACTCAATATCTCGATCGATTTAAAGAAGCAATGTAGCAAACAGTATATTAAAAATTAACAAAAATCAATCATAAACCCAAATTCTCCCTTCATTTCATCCTCTTGATTTAAACTGAATCAACTCACGCGCCAATAAATCTACCGTGATATTAGCGTGTGGGCGACACGAGGGGGCGAAACAGCGGCCGGGGGGTGAACGGGCGCCGTGCCCCGCTCGCCCCATTGTAACGCAGTGATGTACGGAGCGATTTAGGTAATATAATGACGGGGGTGAAGAAATTGAGGATATATGGAGGTACATAATGCAGAGATAATTATTTGATTGGATGCGTCTTATATGTATACAGCATTGGATACAGTGAACAGAATTTAGTATAATACATAATATACAATCTGGTGCGAGCTATGCTTGGTGTCTCTTTGTGAGATAAAATTCGTAATGAGGTCGACTGTTCTACTAAAGTCACCGATATAGCTCACGAGAATAAGCAAGCTGAAGTGGTAGGTGGTTGGGCACATAATTTTTTTTAATATATTTTTTTTTATAGAATATTAGCAACCCAAATTACTAATATTCCGTTTAACCTCCCCAGCTAAGCTCAGTGGCTTGTGTTAGGAGTGGGTTCACGTCAGAAGTGTAATGTCCAGGATTCGAACCCTCGTTGGTAAGGCCTACTCCTAAACCACTAAGGACTAAGACCAATGGCCACTGGAGCAAGTTAGGCGTAGAGTGGTGACCACGAGAAGGAAAAACATAAGATGGCCCGTTGATAGTATAGGTAGTCATAGCGCCAATTCTTGTAATAGAACTCTCTTCAAAGTTAAGACTCGATTTTTAATCTATTCTTGCTTTTTATCTTATTTAGATCTTTTTACTTTGCATTGCATTCTATGACAATTAGTAACATTTTGCTATTGCTATCGTTGGGATTGTAAACCATGGGTAAGTGGAGGATTCCCCTTCCTCCCTCAATATATATTTTTCTGTAATTAATTTCCATCATACCTACTTCAATATCTTACATTAGATATATGTCTGAATAATTTGCTTACAATTTCACACATAAAAATATCGTAAACAGAAATATTCCAATCAATACAAACATATACTCGTACACTAATATTTGCGTCGACACACCAAACCGGTTATCATACTTATAAATAATTTTCCATTTTAACTTTGATTTTCCAATTCAAAGGAACAACTTTCCCAGCCTTATTACTAAGTCTAGATTCACCCTTTCATTATGCGCTATCCTCCAGGCAGAGGGTGCACTTAAACGGATAGTTCCCGGTCTATAATCTGCGTGCAATAGGACACACATGTCCTCGACAAAATTGTTAGCTGTCATTGGAAATATAAAATTGCTTTGTGTCTTTTACAGTTGCCATTTATTTTTTTAAACAGGACACTTCAATATGTCTTTATCTCGTCTGATGGTCATTTCAGGAAAGAGGGTTACTATTACAGATATCAACAGTGTTACAATGGTGGCACTCAGCTTGACGGCCTCATCAGATGCTTTTTCACGCCCAGCTCAAAGGACCCGGGACTGTAGGAAGAAGGAAACACGTGCGCCGGTAAGGAATTCTAAGACTGTATGGTAGACTTATTATATCACTACTTTCTAATGGGCGGGCCGTGTACTTGTCTGCCACTTAAGTGGTATAAATAAAATATCCGCAGTAACAGATCAATGCTTCCGGCAACACAGTCTTCTTTATGAAACACATTATATGTTCTGAGATCAGGGCCTGACTTCACTAATTATGAATTAATGTCAAACCACTAGATTATAGAAACACGTCATTGAATTATAGACTTAACTATTATGCTATTAAAATCTTAAACTAAATGTATTGTGTAGAGTGAATGAAATAAAGTAATAAACTGCTGCGATTCTACTAATTGTCAACAATAGAATATGGTACTGAGATTATAAAAAGTGCCATTTAATTTTGGACTCTACATTGTGTAGAGTGACTGAAATGACGTAATAATGCTTTTTATTTTAATTTTGATCTTAAAGATTAACACAAAACTGAACTGAACTGAACTTAAAGATTAAAGTAACACGTAGTCGTGTTACTGTGGTTAACAATTAGTAGAATCAGGGTTCAGTTTTGAACTTTCAGCCAATGTTGATGAAGCCGAAAGTTCAAAGTCAGGTTTTGTAATCTCCGTGGTTGGACAATGATCAACAATTAGTAGAATATTTTTTGAGCATTTTGCTTGGCATGATCGATCTTATGCTGACTGTACCTACAATCTACACGGCTAAACAAAATACTACATCTTTCGTTCGTATTTCATATGGCCTTTAAGTTTAAGATGTCAGGGTACCTCCTCAAATATGTCCATTATATGTTCCACGTCAAATTGCCAATGAAAAAATACCCAGAAAATTGCAGATTTTAATGACACCTTTTATGTTTCTCCATCGACACGAATTTTTGTAACAAACATATATTTACAAATATTGAAAGACGTGCCCTACTTCGCATTCGAAAGTCTTCCAAAACAAAAAAGGCACCCTTTAATTTCGTATAACCCGACGGTGAACGGAAAGAGCCGAACAGCTCCGACGACACCCGAGCGCGAACATCTGTCGGGCGGCGCGTGCGTCGGTATAACCTGTATGTTCGAAAATTTGAACAGGTGGTGTCTTAGTGGCCAGGGTGGAAAAATAGGTGGGGAGCAGGGGGGAAGGGGGATAAATATATTTGAATATCGGAATTTGTGTTTGTTTGTGTCGATGACCTTATGAGGGGACAGTACACAGTTATTGATAAACTGTATATTTTTATATTTAAAGTAGGATTATAATGGATCTCTTGTTGCGAATTCATGTTTTTTTTACTATTAATGTGAGCATGTCTTCTGCTACTGTATATGTGTATAAAATTTAGTGTTTTCTATAAGTATTGAGTAAGATTTAGTTTGTGTGTTTGTAAGTGAAGAATGTTTCAATTTCGCGATGGGATTTGGTTTGTGTTCAAAGTATTGAGATCGTAATTCTGACGTTTTTTAAAAAGAATATTAGCAAACACGCACAATCATAGCAGCTTTACCACTGTCTTTCACTCTTCTTTGCCGTGGGAAGCTAAAAGCAAATGACAAAATTAGTGCGATCAGCCATAGGCCACGGTAATCGCTTAGCAGTAAGTAATTAAGAACTGAAGATAAAAAACCAAATAGAAAACAGCTTTTCCTTTTTAATCAACTTCAAAATGGGCTGGAAGAGATTCTATGTAATTATTGTGCTTCAGTTTTCATTCATTTTGTTAGTTATAACTTTACTTAAAAACAAAAAGTTTTTCCGCACTTGTTTCAAAAAATTTCGATGACAAACGTAGTCGGATTTAAACTAAGTACAAGTACATACGGCTGTTTAAATTCAAAACATAGTAACTCCTTAAAAACAAAATGTTCAGGAGAGCCAAAAAACGAGTTACTCACTTTGATTCGTTCCCCCGACGAAACCAGAAGAGATAGCGATTTGGTGGTTTGACTAAAAGTTGCGTCATATTGTGGACATTTCAGTTTGTATAACTCGTAATCATTTAACTGTATAAGCACATTCAAATCACGCATACTTTATTTTTATTTGTGAATTTACCTAGTTAAGACTGTAAAAACAGTTTCAAAGCCTAGTAAGTCTGCTTACTAGGTTATCAATTTGATTTTCTATGGTAAACGTAAAGACTAAACGAATTCATTAAACATAGTGTTTTTAACAATCCCAAAATACGCATGTAAATGCAGGTTTGTTGGTGATTTTTTTTTTTTTTTTTTTTTATCTATGGCACGTCAATTTGACTTCACCTCGCCTGATGTTAAGCTGAAGGCAAAGTCCCATGAAAGAGGGTCACCATTGCAAACACGTTCAGTGCTACAATGGTGGCGCTCAGCTTGACGGCCTCATCAGATGCTTTTTCACGCCCCGCTTAAAGGACCCGGGACTGTAGGAAGAAGGAAACACGTGCGCCGGCAAGGAATTCCAGGACTTAATGGTACGGCAGAGAAAAGACTCACCGAACCGCTTGGTTCTTGATGGAATATTCTGTACCGTATGCGAGTAATGATTTTAATTAAAAATATTGTTAACTTATTAAAATATATTTATTAAGTTACTTCAGAGGATTATTAAATTAAAACAATCTCTTAACAATCAACCAAAACTAAAAATTAAACTTTATCTATAATCATTATTATTGATAATACCAAACTACTCATTGATATTGGTAACGATTTGACCATCAGTCTGCAAATCTATGGAGTTATCACTCTTAGGTAGATTCAGCCAAAACTCCCTTCTGTTCGATGGCATTAGGGGGATCAATTTTGAGACAATACCATATTTTTTTGATGATTTCACCCCTCGGGGAATAGTTGTTGAAAGTGGAGGAATTGTGTCGGCATTATATCTCTGCATCAAAAAGCTCAGTTCCTTGTAAGAGTCATCAAAATCTGTTTTATAGAAAAGATTGCGTGATCCTTTGAGGAACTGAACTTCAACCAATGGGTTTAGCAAAAATGTGCAGAGAGGATCGTCAATGTTACACCGTGGAACTCTTTGTTTTTTGCCCACTGGTATGACTTGCATACTTGAATAACTTCTATGTTTTTTCTGCTGTTTCCTATAACATCTTTATAGTCCTCATAATCGTAAACTGCATCTCGACGCCGCATCTCTTTTTCTATGTTTCCGTGTAAGCCATCAGCAGACATATGGGTGTGACCTTTCGTAAGAAATCTCAGAGTGATGGTATCAATATCAATGCACCCAGAATTAAATATTGTTACCAGCGTTGTAAACAAAAACCAATTTTTATTTTGCCCAGTGCAATTGTCACACCAAAGTGTTAATTTTTTCACATCTCTTTCCGAAGTAAGGAAAGCCATCAGTGCATCTACTATATTATTGGCATCTCAACCCATCATCGCTTCATGCCACACAACACACTTGCTCTTTACTTTTGCGTTTTTACATAATGGTGCAAACGTTAAATTGAAAGCCACTAGACGGCTCAAAAAGAATGAATCTTTAACTTTTGGCATATCTGGCAATAATGTCACTTTCTGAAGATCCATAGAAAAATAGTGTTCCATAGTATCATTACCTTTCTTCATATCTTCTCTATATTTTTTGAAAACCTTTTCAGCTTTAGCTTTGTGTCGAATGAAATCATTCTGTAAACTTAACATTTTTAGTAGATAATAGCAAAATATGGCCTTAAAATAATCAAAATCGGTTTTAGCACATTCATTCCACGAAAGCCACTACATCATATTTGTTTTGTTAGCTTTGATATGAAGATAATGCAATGGTAACTTCGTTTTTAGGTTAGGTCACGTTTATTTTAAATTTTCGTAATTATATTGAAAAAGTTATTTCTTACCTGCATTCCTTTTGGTTCTGTAAAGCACGCATTATACGCCTAGACCGATAAAATTGCTGATAACTCATTTTATTATTTTTTAACACGGACCGAAACACTCATACGCAGGTGTCACTTGACATACTAAATAAAATTTCTTTGACATTACGATTGGCGCCAAATTCAAAAACCTAGCAAGTTGGTTTTTCAAATTCATAACACAGTAACTCGCTTGAACTACTAGGTTTTTAAATTTGTATTCTGACATACTATGTTTTGAATTTGTATTTCAAGGAAATTTTCGTAATTATGCCAAATTGCTTAGACTTGCTAAATTATTTTTTCAAAATTACGTATGAAACTGGGTGTTTTAAAGTTCAAATCACTTCGATACTGTCTAGTAAGTCTAAAAACATCAAAAACCCGTTTTTTCTCAAAACATGACTTACTGTGTTTTGAATTTGGACAGCCGCATAGTGTACTTACTAGTAAAAAGAAAAAAAAGGACAAAGCCCTCACGTTTTATAACACATAACTAAGTTATCTCCGAAGATCGCAGTAAAGCTCCGACCGATTCATGCGACCCTGGTACCTCCGCCCATACCTATGGGGTCCTCGCGGGTATTGAATAGCATTCGCCATTCAAATGGACCCCTCATGGTCTTATATGTCACGGTCGTTCAACTTGTGCTTTTCATGGGATTAAAGTGAATATTATAGTGCTAGGGTTCCGTAGGAGTGGTGTAGGCACTTTTGATGTTCGGTGAGGAAGTTTGACATTTAAAAAAATAACTATATTGGAAACGTTTTAGCTAAAACAATAAAAAGTTCGTACCTAAGATGGGTTTAAGTTAGGATGGAAGTCCCTAGGATACCAGCAGACATTAGTTCCTATAGAGTTCCCTTTCTTTCGAAGCGCTTTTGCAACTAGCGTAATCCGAAAGACCAACATTCAATTCATCATAATATGAACAGTTTATCATAATTATTATATCGTTTAATATACGCGCGTTCATTCCCAAAAGGTGAGACAGAGGTGAATTCCCACATAAATTATGTTAACAATTTTTTTTGGTACCAAATCCCATAAGTTTTATTAGTGCCCAGTTAATGGCAATAGGCTTGCCACCAGACTTGCCACATTGGGACCTAAACATAAACTGGCGAAATGTGGGTCAGCACCTCTGCCTACCCCTTCGGGGATATAGGCGTGAGTTCATGTTATGTTAAATCGCATAATTCAGTCTACAAAATGAGTCTCAATTTTCGGCTACAATATTGTCTATAACTGCTGTAATTTCCGTAAACAATACCATGTAATTAAAATCAAAAGTTTTAAAATACAGTTTCAAAATGACAAACTACCGTCTAAATACAAATATACGGAACCATCATCAAATTAAAAAGCAAAGAAAGGGTTAGTTTACAGTAGTCAATTAAAAGTCCAGTTCAAATAATAACGCTTTTATTTGTTTAGCGATAAAGACTTTAATTGATTGTACGGTAGGTCTTTTATTGGTATGAATATGAATTAATATTCAAAATAATAATGGGAGACATATTGACAAGGGCAGTGATAGGAGCTGTTGAACTTATTTTTTTTTTAATAATTCCTACTACTGTTACGCAGGAGGCGCGGGTGAGATTCCCGCTCAACAGACAGACACACATACGCTACTATCAAAACTGACACACATAATAACGCACTCCATTTATTCACATTTCGCCAGTTTATGCTTAGGTCCCAATGTTATATAGGTGACGAGCCTATTGCCATCAACCGGGCGTTTACAAACCTGCGATAAATATATAAGTACATAACTTCGAAAAGCATCAAGTCATTGGTGTGTGCCATGGTAAACCTGGGATCGAACTCTAGACCTCGTCTCAGCAGTCTATTACCCATACCACTAGGCTACCGCGGTTTTTTTTTGTTTGTGGGTTTGTTTGTGTTTGTGGGTGGGTTTGTGGGTGGTAGCACCTCTGCCTACCCCTTCGGGGATAAAGGCGTTAGTTCATGTTATGTTATGTTGTTTATTCACACAAAGTATTGAAATAAATAAAAAGTCTCAAGTTTACGTGAATTTCATTCATTTCACTCCTTGGAAAAATCTTTAGGCTCTTAGTTACACCACCTACCTGTTAAAGTTAAGATTTCCGTCAAATTTCACAGTAACAGGGCCTCGATTTCACTAATTGTCAACCATTCTCAAAGAATTAAGATTACAAAAACTGCCATTTCATTTTAGACTCTACTGGTATACTGCTAAAGTTCAAAATTAAATGGCATTGTCTAGAATGAATAAAGCTATGTAATGTACTCTTTTTCAATTCAGTTTGAACTTTAATCCAGCGTTAATAAAGCCGAAAATGCCATGGCAGTTTCTGTGATCTCAGTCGTTGTCGTGTTAAAAATTAGTAGAATTCCAGTTCACCCCGCGACTATGACTGCTGAAACGTCGGTCGGGCTATGTAAATAATCTATATAAAAATGAATCGCGAAATAGGTATGTTGGTAAGCGCATAACTCGAAGACGGCTGGACCAATTCGTTAGTTGCGACAGTTGCAAGAGAAACTGGCGCGCGCGAATTGTTTTTACATAATAATTTTTGTTAACACTTAGGTGGCAGACAAGCACGCAGTTGACCTGAAGGATAATGGTCACTGTGACCTATGGCCATTTTGGACACCATAAGCATCACACTCTGACTGCCGGCCATGTAGAAGTGGAAGAATTGAGGTCGTTCACGCTCGCTCCCCATGCTGTCCTCAAGTAGCTAAAGCAGCGGAATATTCCATCAAGAATCAAGCGGTTCGGTGAGCCTTTCCTCTGCCGCACCATTAAGTCTTGGAACTCCATACCAGAGCACGTGTTTCCTTCTTCCTACAGTCCCGGGTCCTTTAAGCGGAGCGTGAAAAAACATCTGATGAGGCCATCAAGCTGAGTGCCACCAATGTAACAGTCTACGTGCTTCAACTTACCATCAGGCGGGGTGAAGTCAAATTGACGAGCCGTAAAAAACGCTTACTGTACAGTGTATATATTGAGCACATTTTCGATTCACAACTCGTGTGCCTATACCTATACTACGCGCTGTCCTCCCCCGAGGGCGCGGGGGAGGGGGGCGGCACGGGCAGGTGCAGTAACGGAATCCAGTTTTATACGTCGCTTGCGCAGGAGTTGAGGGGCCCGTGTACGGAGGATTAGCTTGGAAGAAAGATTAATTCATTCTGTGGGTGGCGTTGTAGTGTTGTACTCACTGAGGATAAAATCAAGAGGCAGTGCCCTTTTGCCTCTGGTCAAGTTTTACATAATATGACACTTTTTATGTAGGACAAGTCAATATTACTTTGTAAGGTTTTTTGTTTATTACTATTATTTTTTATTGTTGTTGAAAGCAGGCAGAGCCGCGGGAGCCTGGTATGGACTGGAAACGAAGTCTCGGGTTCGATCCCAGGTTTTACCATGGCACACACCAATGACTTTTCGATGCTTTTCGATGTTATGTGTTTATTTATCACAAGTTTATGAGTGCCCGGTTAATGGCAATAGGGTCACATTGGGACCTAAACATAAACTGGCGAAATGTGGGTGCTAGCACCTCTCCCTACCCCTTCGGTGATATAGGAGTAAGAAAGAAAGAGGAGTCAGACAGAAAAGAGGGTCATCATTACAAATACCCACAATGTTACAATAGTATACCTATAGGCACGGATCTATGGGTCTTTGATTGCCGGAGGTGACAGAAGTACTCATTTTTGGGCTGTCTTTTCTGTTTTTGGGCATATGTGATGCCTATATCTATAACCCTCATTTCAATGCCCTGAAATGAAGTTCATAAACAGGTTTAGGTCTCGGGTCGGCTGCTGTAGGGTACGAACCGGGTAAAATGGGATTATCTGGACGCGGATGGTGTAGCTATAACTGTGGCGCAATTCTGCCATGTCCATGGGTAACTGTAGAACATTTGACTGCTAAGTGAGAGGTTCCATTCCCGCTAGTTGTAAATATTTGTATAAATATGTATGTATGTTAAATCTATCATTGTATTCATGTCTGTCATTATTTTTATCGAGTCATTATTATTTTGAATAACCCTTATCTTTACAGTTTTTTTATATGTTCAACTATGATAAGAGGGGTTTTTCCAATTGTTTCTAATAGAGATAAATATGCGTTGTGACGTTTATTCAATGAATTTAATTCAATAATAACCAGTTTTATACCAAATTAAATTCTTATATTTCCTGGTAGTCTTAACGCGAAAGGTAGTATAGATTAGACCATAGCTTGCACTCAGGAGCCCAATGTGAGGGCAAGGAAAGTTATGGACACTCTCCGGCACATAATGACCACTTCTCAAAAAGACCACATCTCAAAAAGACCACAACACCCAAGGGGGGCTTTTGATGTCCCTGGGCTAGTCGGGGAGTGAGGGTCAGATCTGAGGCTACCTCACCCTGGACAACTGATGGCCCGAGACGGCCATGCGGTTTTATTAGACACCTCGGAGCCTGGGATACGTTTTTATAGTCTAACTACAGGTTTGGCTGAACTTCGACATTTTCTGTGAAGCGATAGCCATCTGACCTCCACAACCAATTGGCCAAATCGAAGTCTTGCAGTTAG
Organism: Pelosia muscerda; assembly: GCA_963691645.1. NCBI lineage: Eukaryota > Metazoa > Arthropoda > Insecta > Lepidoptera > Erebidae > Pelosia > Pelosia muscerda. Next base: position 584,825 of record OY829126.1, on the reverse strand, counting down.
ACCAGTTAGTTTCTTAATACACCAATAACTGCTAAATATTTTGGTTCATCTCTAAAAGGCCTTATCGCTAAAAGCAATATCTTTTAGCTATGTATCTTTTTTTTTATACCACATAGGTGGCAGACAAGCACACGGCTCACCTGATGGGAAGCGGTCACCGTGGCCTATGGACGTTTGCAACACCAGAGGCGTCACACACGTGCTGCCTACCCTGTAGAAACCTTCTGATGACCTTCTTGAAGAACCCCATATTGTAGTCGCTTGGGAAAACCACGGCAGGGAGTTCATTCCACAGCTTGAGCGTGCGCGGTATGAAAATCTTCTTTTCTTTCTCTCGTTTCCCACATATCCCTCTAACTCCTTCATAGCAGATGACATACGTATTTGCTGCTTTACTAGTATACATATACCACATACCTTCTCACCCAGTAACTAAAGGGCAGTTGAAACCAGCGTCGTAGCTTACCCGACGCCAGATAAGACGGTATCTGTTTATTTTCAATATCATTAATACCTACGCTGCCACGTGCTGTTGAGTCAGAGAAAATATTTGCATAAGTTATCTCTGAGCTTGTATAAGGAAAAAATGTCACTTGTACAGTCACGCACACATATAAACACGCCTGCGCACACGCACACAGTCATACTATTATTGTACCATTCACTTTTTTTACTCTAGGCTTGAAGATTAATAAATTTTTGGTTTTCAGATTCAAGCAAGGAGTTCCAATTCTTTAGCTTTACGCATAATTAATGTGTTGCTCAAGCAATTTGTGCATATGAGTGGAATATCTAGGTACCATGTAACGATGCATGGCGTGTGGTTGGGCGTCTGGTGAATAAGGTTTTTTTTTTATTTAAGACACGTCAATTTGACTTCACCTCGCCTGATGGTTGATTCGGATAGCAAATTGAAAACGGTTTACTATACTATAAAACGGTTGTCCATCCAGGGGCTCGACGTAATTCTATTGATAGAATTACGTCGAGCCCCTGGATGGACATCTTCGAAACTAAGAGTATTAGCGAAAGTTCTCATAGAAGTCTCGGGCCCAATTTTAGTAAAAGTTAAAACTGCATCATTATTTTTGGATAAATCAATATTCCTAACCAGGACGAACGGGACAATTCACGAAAATCTCATGTTTTTAGACACGGGCCGTTTTGAGAAAGGGACGTTACCGTCCGAATTGGAATTGAAGACGTTAATTTTGTTTTAGTTTTAATTAAAATCGTATCCCGAGACTCCTTTTCAGTACTTTTCACTATTCCTCAGTTTCACAGTTGGTCGTCCAGGCCCACTTAAAACTTTCACCCCGTATTGAATGAAATAAAATGATACTGTGTCTGAAGGCCATGTTTGTCTATGATGATTGGCCAGAGACGAGCGATTCTATTAATAACCGATGGTGTGATACCACATTATAATCTAATTCTTTATTATTATGATGTTACGTACTGTGTAACCGAAACCACACAAGATATTGATTATAAATTGCCGAATTATAATAATATAGCATACTATAAATTAGCTGACAATGACGACACGGCGTAACTACGAAATTCTTGATTGAATTTGTGAGAACTGTTCGATAGTTAATCGTTTTATGTAGTCACTAATAAATAGGCACATTTAGAGCCCGATAAAGTAGAACTTGGGCCATGCTATCTTTATAGATGTGGTGTCGTACAATGCCACTAAGGGATAGAACTGTTTCGTCATCATTCTCTGAACCATTTCCCAACTCCAAAACTGAATTTCCAGTCGGCTTCCAGTCTGATACGGCTGAAATTCGATATTTTCCGTGAAGTGCCTGCCATATGACCTTCACAACCAATGGTCCAATGACCAATGGCGATATCAAGATCCAAGTTAGACTGGTTAGAGTTTTGAGGGCTCCAACTATCCGTAGCGACTGCCATAGATGTTTGTATGGTAACCGGGACCGACGGCTTAACGTGCTCTCAGAGGCACGACCAGACCAGTGCCAACAGCCATATTCATGCATACAACTTTTGCTCTACCGCCACGCCACGGAGGCTTATAACGTAATTGTAACCATATGATCGCGTTAATACCCGAGTTTCCCTAACCATTGGTCTATCTATACCCTTCAGAATTCCGCAATTGACAAGTTCATATCCCTCAATTTTTAAATTCTTAAAAACGCATGTTCAATTCCATCATGTTGACTTATCTTTATTGAAACGTAGGTATAGATTTTCTGCTAAAGCTAAAAAGTAAAAGCTGCGGTAACCTAGTGGTATGGGTAATGGACTGCTGAGACGAGGTCTCGGGTTCGATCCCAGGTTTTACCATAGCACACACCAATGACTTTTCGATGCTTTTCGACGTTATGTGTGTATTTAGCGCAGGTTTATAAGTGTCCGGTTAATGGCAATAGGCTCGCCACGTATTACATTGGGACTTAAACATAAACTGGCGAAATGTGGGTGCTAGCACCTCTGCCTACCTTCGGGGACAAAGGCGTGAGTTTATGATATGTTAAATTATTTTCTCAAATCCATCAACATCTCACTCCAATCTCACAATCTAATCACATCTAAAACAAAAGGTAGGCTCAAAAAGCCAGTCAGAGTCGGCACAACGGTATAGTTCGGATATGCTAATGCCGGCCAGGTGTGCCGACTGGACCAGTCCGGCTGCTGGAACAGGTCGAGTGGGGGACAAATTGAGGTGCCAATTCATGTTTATGCGGTGTTTTATTGTAGAGGAAAGCAGGCGGTATTATCTTTGTGGAAACCATTCATGTATTACTTAACTATATACGTATTACTTAACTAAAAATATTTGCAATTGTACGTAAGAAAATTTACTAAAAACATAATATAAGCTCACGCCCATATCCCCGAAGGAGTAGGCAGAGGTGCTAGCAACCACATTTCGCCAGTTTATGTTCAGGTCCCAATGTAATGTAAAGTGGCGAGCCAATCGAAAAGTCATTGGTGTGCGCCATGGTAAAACCTAGGGTCGCACACTCGCACCCGAGACCTCGTCTCAGCAGTTCATTACCCATACCGCGGTTTATAAAAATCGATTAAAAAATATAACAAAATGGCCTGTCAACACTTGCATTTCATGCTATAAATAATATTGATACAACCAGTTCCATATTAAAGTGATCAAGCTCCCGTCAACGCCAAGCACCGTCAAACTAGGCGAGCAGATGTTGACCACTTTAATTGAGATGTACAATAATGTTGGTAAGTTATGTGGCCAGTTCTGTGCCCAGGTCATTGGTATGTGGCCAATTATTGGGAGGAGAGGGACCGCTAGTCAGTTTTTATGGGTAAAATAATCTTCATACCCGAAGCTATGCGCCGCGGTAGCCTAGTGGTATGGGTAATGGACTGCTGAGACGAGGTCTCGAGTTCGATCCCAGGTTTACCATGGCACACACCAATGACTTTTCGATGCTTTTCGAAGTTATGTGTGTATTTATCGCAGGTTTATAAGTGCCCGGTTAATGGCAATTGGCTTGCCACCTATTACATTGGGACCTCGATTCGACAGAAGAAGAAGTACTCAAAATTTGAAATTCAAAAATCATTTATTCTGTATAGATCATTAAACGGTACTTACAAAACGTCAATATCAACGATATTTTATAAATTAGTTAACAAATGTCCTCAGACTCAGTTCAGGTTCGAAACGCCGACCCGGCCTGAGAAGACTCCAGCAAAAAATTCAGCGGGGTTTTTTTTTGTCTATTTACAATCTACTTAGTCTAAATACAGATTTGTCTCCAAAAATATCGACTACGGTCCACGCTTTGGCGGAGAGATTGGCGGAGCTCTCGCAATCTCTACGTTGTAGGTTAAAATACTTAACACGTGTGTTAATGTACCAACAAATGCGTCGACATCACTAGTTAGGTTAGGTTAGTCCGACATACCCTCCCCAACCAACCCCGGCGGGTATCCGTGGGGTATATTCGCATGATAAAAAAGGATAAGTTAACATATTAATTGCTTCAAAACTTCATTCACGCATGGGTCATTAAAGTATTGTATTAAAAGTACTGCGGTTACCATCATCTTGCAATTCTTCTAAATACATTATCTACTAAACAACTTATATTTAAAAACCTGCACTTTTACGCTCAACGAACCACAAATCGCCATACAATAAGTTGAACAAAGCGAGATCTCCATTCAACGCGTACATGCGTGTGCGCATAAAGACACCGCGCGCACGCGCACACGCGAGCACTCGGCGCGAATTTTTCGCGCAGGTTCTTGACCGGGGCTATTTCCGGCACGGGAATCGAAACGACGTTTTATCGCCCCAAGCAGAACTGTATCGGGCGTGTGCAAGCGACAAGCGATAGCGTTCGTTCTACTAACGTTGCAAAATAAGTGTCAAACAACCGAATCCTACTATAATATTATAAATATCAAGATTTTGACGACCTCTGTGGTGTGGCTGTAGAGAACACGTCTGCTAGTGCCAGTGCAAATATTTGTGTGCATAAATATAAATATCTGGATTAGTCTGGGTATTTCTATGTATAAATATGTGTGTATGTATTTACAAAAAAATGTATCTGAGTATGTTTATTCGCATTCTAGAACCCATAACGTAAGCTAGTTGAACTATGCTTACCATGGGTCTATTTATTATTGAAAACAAACATGTATCGAAATTTAATTAAATATTCAAATAATACAGTGTCTTGTCTTCTATGTATATTGAATAAAAAAAATTTCAATACACGCTTTGGTACAAAAGTTAGATATGAATTCATAATTAATTAGATTACACGTTGTAATCTAATTATAAGTCAGATGCTTAGATAGATAAGTGTCACCGTCACACAGAATAGTAATAAAATTAACTGCACGTTTGGAGGTGATATACTACAGTAATCGCTATCGCTTCCGCTCATGACAGGTTCTCGTCACCGGATACGTAAAGTGTAGTCGCCATTCAAGTCTGTGGACATCTGGACACATCTAGTATTGGTAATCACTAACAAACACTAACCAGCTAATGACTTCCATCGAATTCCAAATAAGATCAGCATTGAAGAATAAAAAGTACAAAAAAATGGAATAAAGATACAATACAACCTTGTCAAAATACATAAATATTTTGACACCTATTTACTTTCGCGTTAGGCAGCGGTATCCACTATCCAGCCGGGGCGTGAGGGATATGCTAGAGGCTAGGTTACCCTCGGCAACTGGTGGCCCAAGACGGCCGTGCGGTTTTAGTCGATTCAAGTCCAACATAACAACCCTGGCTGACTTCGGCGCTGGGTATCCGTGGGGTTATCAGCCTACCATCTGACTCTATCCTTACATACTTCACCAGCTTTCTCGACTGTCATTTAACTTTTATGAAAGCCTACCTATTTCGAGTCCTTCTGGCCCGTTCTTTTTTCAATATATTATGATTAATTTAGTGAATGTTTAATTTTAATAAATTGCCAGTGTCACTTATGATGGAACGAAAAAAAACTTTTACGTACTTTTTTTTACTTTGTTAGATTGTATTATATTCAAAAACTTAAGTTTGTTTTTAAATTGTATGCGTTTACATATCGTTTTCGCAATTGTTTCGCTGCACGTGCGAAACTTTTGTATTCAGGGAAACAATACAAAACTGTTTTTGACTCTTAGGATGAATTCTATAATGGAAACTTCGGACTTAGCCTAAGCTTGACTCAGATAAATCTAGGCTAATTTGAGCTTAATCTTCATTCGCAAATTTATTGTCTAACTAGATATAGTCTATGAACATGTTGAAACTTATTAAGTCTCGAGTCTTATGTATATTATTTTGGAAATTTTATAAAAGAATAACGTTTCAAAGAATATGTTTTTCGAGAAGTTTGTTTTTTTTTTCATTTTGCAAGTATCAAAAAGAACATAAATCTGTTGATATTAACACAAAGTTTTATCCTTTCGGGGAGAAATGACCATGGTGCTATAAAGACCATAACGTAATATTAGTATACACTTAAGAAATTACGTATGTTTCAAGGCAGTCAAGTTGGCATATAAAATATACGTGATTTCTATAATCTATAGACGATAAATCGCTCTCGCTACTTCTCTCAACTTGGCACACGACCGGATGTGTTAACAGTTCTCTGAAGCGCTTTCGCATCCTTCTTAAACCTCTGTTACTATACCTTACACCGCTGTTAGGGACTGAACAGGAACTTACCTGAGGAGACAAAATAAAAACATTATTAGATGAACTTTATTTTTGGAAGTGTTTCATAAAAACTTGTAGATAACTTTGATAGACCATTTTAAATTTATGATATGCATACTTACGTAGGGGTTAGATAGTTAATATAACAGTGACGTGAACAAGGTTTTTAGACAGGATTGGAGAAATATTTCAAAGTGATTTCTTTACAAACGTGAGCGTGCATCCCATAGAGAGAAATAGGCATATCATAACTGTCAGATAGATTACAAGTAAATAATAAATGATTAAATAAATATTCTAGGACAATCTACACAACGTCACCTAGACCCATGGTAAGCATAGTTTAACTAGCTTGTGTTACGTGTTCTAGAATGCGGATAAACATACATAGATACTTTTTTTTGTAAATACATACATATTATACATGTACCTAGTACAAAGTATAAAGCACAAATAATTTAAATTTCAGATGTGGGTAGGGAATATATATTTGTCTTTATAAACGCCACTGCAATGTAATATATACCGAGATCTTATCAATATATTTGATTCATGCCTACATTATTGGATCACGATACTTCAATCGCGATATTTATGGACTGTCTATACATTATATCGGAATAAAGCTTTGTCTGCATGGAAATAGTACGCCAATGCCTTCCAAACATTGGTAGAGGTTATGTCCAGCAGTGGACAACGAACTGTGATAGAGTAATTCATTGATATGCCAACTTACGCGTGGTGTTAGCGTAAGCGTTACGGTGAGAAACATTCCAACTACTAAAAGTAAAATATTATAAATGCGAAAGCTATATAAAATCACCCTCTGTACAGCTCACGTGTTTCCTTCTTCCTACAGTCCCGGGTCCTTTAAGCGGGGGCATGAAAAAGCATCTGATGAGGCCGTCAAGTTCAATGCCACCATTGTAGCACTTTACATGTTTGTAATGGTGACCCTCTGTCCTGAGACTCTGCCTTGAGCTTACCATCAGGCGCGGTGAAGTCTAATTGACGTGTCATAAATAAAAAATATATATAATTTAGAATAATAGGTTCTATACGTAGTTACAATGATGGTCCACAGTTCGACGGTCTCATCACATAGTGTTTCATATTATAGGTATAGAGCATCGTTTACAAGAAACCACGTGGACATTCAAAGTCAGCAAAACTCAAATCCAAAAATATGAACAGAAAACCGAGAATAGAAGTATTGGCCTATCAATTGATACCTGTTCCTCGACCATATGCTCAAATCTCAAGCTCGCCTCCATTGTTCCAGGGGCGAAACGAAAAAAAAAACACAAAATCTTCAGAAACATCTGGCGTTTGTACACCCTCATACACCCCCGAGATGAAACAAGTATACGAGCAGTCTATAAAAGGGAGCGAGATAGGTATATGAACAAAGCGCCCTAGGATTCTTTGAGCAAAAAAAAATCAAAACTGCGCCCGCGCCGTTTTCGTTCCGTTTCCGAATATAAATTTTCGATTTTAATTCTTTATTTGAAATTTACGTTACGTCGTTTTTTTTGTTTCGTTTTGTAAATATCAATGTGCAAGTATATCCATTGTATTTTGCACTATAATAATTGTAATCATATTTATCATCTATGGCTTCTCCTTTAAGTTACGATAGTCCGTAAGAAAGCGTGTCGAGTGATTAAGACTGTCTTTTTAAATTTTTGGTGGAAAATTCAAGATTCAAAAATCAATCAATTTCCACAATGGGTATTTTATAACTTAGTGAGCAAATAGACCACCGGTTCCAAACGCGGCCCTGGTCTGAGAAGACTCCGGCAAGGAACTCAGTAGGCTTTTTTTAGTCTATTTACAAACATTTACTTAGTCTAGATACAGAAATTTGCTAGAGAAGCCAGTTGACTGAACAGCTCATTTCTAGGCTTGTTTATCATCCAAAAAATCCCGGATTTTATAATAGGCTTTTCGGCATAACTTTCTTTGAATTTAATTTTTATAGGCAAATCTCTGTGACTAAGCCATTTACTACTCTGCAGCAGAAACTGCCCGTCTGTAAACCACTGAACCGATTTAGATGAAATTTAATATACAGACAAGCTTCATTAGCATCCACGCGGACGGCACTGTAGGGTACAGTAGTATGGAGTATGTTGTAGTCCAACGTGCGCATTTTAAATATTACTCATTCAATGATCATTACAATGTATGTACAATAAATATGTAAACTACTGAGATAATTATGTGTTAATTATGTATGTAATTGCAGTATAAAATGTACATATGGCACTTCCGACGACCCCAGTGGATTATATTGCGTAATGGTGTTAAATAGAAAAGTATAACATTATTTTATTTAATACGAACATCTACAGTAGTCGTTACGTCTAGGGTAATTGGAGCCCTGAAAAGTTTAACAACTGGTCTAACTGCAGTACTTCAATATCGCCTATACCTATAAGTTGTGGAGGCTAGATGGCAGTCGCTTCACGGAAAATATCAGAAGTTAGACTACAAAAAAGCAGACCCTGGACTCCGAGATGCATGAATATGGCTCGGAGAGCACGTTAAGCCGTTGGTCCCGGTTGCCATACGAACATATAGATGTTATATATGCAGCTGATGCTATAGAGCAGTCGTTACGGGTAGTTGGAGCCTTGAAAAGTCCGACTAGCCTTACTACACAATTTTGATATCGCCAATTCGGTTGTGGAAGTCCGATGGCAGGCGCTTCATGAAAATATCGAAGTTCAGCCGCATCTTAGTTCGACTACAAAGCCGACCCCGACTAAGTTGGGAATAGGCTCAGAGAATAAAATGTCCCTTACTGAACTTTAGGACAAACGACCTAGTTCTACACCGATTGGCACCGATCTTGGACCTAAACGCGAGACAAGCGCGAATTGTTGATGAGGCCTTTTTTTTTATACTACGTAGGTGGCAGACAAGCACACGGCCCACCTGATGGAAAGCAGCCACCGTGGCCTATTAACGTGTGCAACACTAAGGGTGTCACCCTGAAGGGAAAGGGGGAGAGCTGGGAAGGGGTGGGGAGGCTAGGAAGGGGAGGCCTTCCAACTGAGTGCCACCATTGTAACACTTTACGTGTTTGTAATGGTGACCCTCGTTCCTGAGACTTCGCTTTGAGCTTACTATCAGGCGGGGTAAAGTCAAATTGACGTTTCATGAGTAAAAAAAAATATCTTGATTGGTAGATTTGCACCGCATGCTATCTTCAAAAGACCGCCCAAAAATGCTGTGTAGTGTTGCGCGTGTAGAACGCATTTTGGATACAAAACTCGTGTTTCTACAACTACTGTTATCTATACCTTAGAAATAGTAACCACCTACAATTCCCCGTAACCGTGGGAATCTGGGAATCACCCAACAATAGCACCTACGATTTGTCATAGGCAATTTAGTTATTAGGCAAGAACAATGGCAACAGATGTTTTGGCAAATTTGTTTATTGCCCACAATACTGTTTATGGTTGCGCCTTTTGGAAAGGACTGTCCGGTGTATCATTGTATACAAATTGCCGTAAGGTGTGACTTTTTTTTTTTTCTTTTTTTTTTTAAAGATTATCTAGAAAATAATTAAAATTACCTTATCGTTGTATAACTACAGAAAGTCATATACTATTCAATACAAATAAATAAAATAGATTTTTTTTTATTATTACGTTAAAACAACAGTTTAATTTTTAACTAGATGTTGCCGGCGGTTCCGCCCGCATGAAATTCTGATCCGTAAAAACTTTTCTTAGAGTTCAAGAATTAGGTACTCGATAGCAGACACTGCAAGGAGGACGTTGAAACATACTGTGCGAGTACCACGTCTTGTAAGACAACAAATAGATCTACTCCGGAGGGGTAACCCCAAACCAGAGGATTATAGGCACCTGCAATTAAGGGAAATATTCATCTTGATAGAGAGGACTTCTAACTAGACTAGAGGGCCAGAGTGGGGTCGACACAAAGGATCGAGTACGGTCAAAGTGTCCGCAAAAGTTCCAGACCACACACCCTAATATGAAATAAGAAAAAAATATACTCGAATTGGTCCAGCCGTCTTCGAATTTAGCGCTTATCAAGATATTCCGCGATTCATCCATTTTCGTGTCTCGGAGAGCACGTTAAGCCCTCGGTCCCAGTTGCCATACGAACATCTATGGCAGTCGTTACGGGTAGTTGGAGCACTCAAAAGTCCGACTAGCCTAACTACAGAATGTCGATATCGCCAATAGTAGAGGTAGAGGTCCGATGGCAGTTACTTCCCGGAAAATATTAGAGTTCAGCCGCATCTTAGTTAGACTAGAAAGCCGACGCCAACTTCGACCACGTACTGAGTTGGGAATAAGCTCAGTTGACTGTATTCCGTTTCGACCAAGTTTTAAAGACAACCTGTATTTATATTCTGTGAAAGAAGATATTATTGTTTGAAATACAACAATAAGTTGCGACTTTTTGTTTATTTTGTTTCTTTCGAGGATAATCCTGGGTATAATTAAAATTAGCTTAAGGAAATATAATGGTCGGAAGGAAGATGCAAGCTAATCCTGTTTGTGACAATGTTCGGCACGAGTTACTAAATTTGATTTATGGTATATTTTTGTGTTGGTATGGTATGGTGTTTTTTTTTTTTTTTTTTGTTAAAAGTCGCGATAGCCTAGTGGTATGGGTAATGGACTGCTGAGACGAGGTCTCGAGTTCGATCCCAGGTTTACCATGGCACACACCAATGACTTTTCGATGCTTTTCGAAGTTATGTGTGTATTTATCGCAGGTTTATAAGTGCCTCGGAGAGCACGTTAAGCCGTCGGTCCCGGTTGCCATACAAACATCTATGGCAGTCGTTACGGGTAGTTGGAGCCCTCAAAAAAGTCCAACCAGCCTAACTTGGAACTTCGATATCGCCATTGGTCATTAGACCATTGGTTGTGGAGGTCAGATGGCAGTCGCTTCACGGAAAATATCGAAGTTCAGCCGCATCACAGTTAGACTGGAAAGCCGACCCCAACTGAGTTGGGAAAAAAGGTTCAGGGAATGATGAATGGTATATTTTTTTGTTATTGTTTTCAAAGACATCTGTAAGTCCCAGGAAGGCACGTGACACTTTTTTCAGCAAATCACAAGATATCCGCAGTTATTTCGTGGTCCTTATGCTATGTTTTTCATTTCGTGCAGGCATTTAGTTTCGGAAATATGGCTCATGGTTGCCTCGCTGATGTTACCAACATATATGTAGTGCTAAAACTTCTATATAATTTTTCATATACAGTTATCCTGGAAAGAATGGCTAATTTTTCTGGAGTCTACTATCACAGATAACAAGATAGTGTTTATGTCTGGTATTTATATTATACCTGTCACAATCTCTTAAAAATTTTGTATTTTTCTTTACGATTCAACTCCCAGATTTGATTCTTTGCACAACCGACGTGAACCTCACCCTTAATACAAGTAATGTAATTTAGCAGGATAGATTAACTAAACTGATTTATTTATACTAAGTTTTTGTTATTCATAATGTTCTTAAAATAATTAAAAGGTTCTGTGCCCCATTCTATTATAAAGGTAAGATTTCGTAGCCGAACGCATACGACAACTGCAGAAGCATGCAGGAGATTCAGAATATGATATCATGAATATGATAATCATGTATACTGTTTTAATAATTTGCGGCTCATCAATGGGATCGTTAACTCATATAGAGGTTTAACAAGTAATTTATGTGAAAAAATGAAAATGTGTAGATATAGACAAACGAACAGATTGCGGGACTGACATTCTTTTATTTTATGGGCAATACTAGCTTATGCCTGCGGCTCCGCCCGCGTGGCTGTCGGTTATCGCGACCTAAGCGCTATCTGTGCAACTTAAATTCTACATTACTAATCATAACTTGGTTCTACTTAACCGATTGCAATCAAACAAACGTAAGATTTTACGTTGAACCAAACCCCTTCAAACAAAAAAACCGCATCGAAATCCGTTTAGTAGATTTATCGTCCATTGCGAAAAAAACATAAACTTCTTACAATTATGTATGTATGTGTTATTATATTGTGTCGTGCATTATTAGTTAAACTTCAATAAGAATAAACAGCACCATTGAGAAGCCGCAATCAATCAAAACAATAAAAAATATTATCACATTCATATCTCTATTACGTTACGCTGTATTTGCTGCTGCGGTCTGCGGTCGGCTACGGAATCATACATTAAATATAAAAAAAAGTCGTGAAGCGTAGTCGTGGCCATAAGCTCTGTTGTAAGAGTAACATGGCGACATCGGCATCGAGAGATAGTTCTCACGGACACAGGAAGTGAGGATAGAGTGAGTGTGGGGTGCGGTGCCACTGAAAGCGGATGTACTTTACTTTCTTTTAATCCATACTCTATTATTTATCATTGAGATAAATCATCCGGTGGCATTCGATGCCTTCACTTTAAGTCTGATCTATTATAATGAGTATGTCGTTCTCCGGTAACTTTCAATGCATACTATAAAAACAATAAAATATAAATTCAAAAGTCAATTTTTCTGTCTGTTACAATTTCACCTCTAATCTAATCATAATGAAATTTGGTACTGAGATGGTCTGGAACATGGGAAAACACATGGGCTAGTTTTTATTGCAAAATATATAGATTAGTGCTTGGAAGATGAAAGGATATATTATATGCTAAGTTTGGTCGCTTTAACCGATATCCACGAATGCGGCGCCGTAAATAACTATTAAATCCTTATTTTTAATGTCAAAAAAAATTGGCTTTCACTATCAAGAAATGGCCAAAAGATATATTGATATGTAGGTATTAAATACAATACTACACCTCAGGTAATACAATAAATTTCCAGAAAACATACCTATCCTAGGATATTATTAATTAAATGACATAAAAATTAATAAACGCACACTAATATCTCATAAGTAGTTCAAAATCGCTGTTCGCTCGCACTCCGCCCGCGCACAACTAAAAAAACGCACCCGCATATAAAGCGAATACTTTATGAACATCTGTCAGCGTGGGGACGTCATGCATCCTTCTCTAACACAATACTAAAATATATTTCCGTCTCTTTCTAACGAATTGGCAGGTACTCGTAATATAACCTGAGTTTCGCGAGTCATGGTGAACGGTGATGGTGGATTTGAGTCTACTTGGCCCATGTGGTTATGGGTTCTAGAGTGTCATAGCAGGTTTGTAGGGTGGATCAGTGATTTCGTGATACTACTGAATAAAATGCATTACTCCAGTATAGTAGCCTATTATACTACTAAGGTAATAAACAAGTGTATATCGACTAGATATATTTGACAGAATTATGACCTGGTTCAGAGTGAATGTAAGGCGGAAATAATTATACTATATCATCTCTAGTAGGCTTGCATTACAAAATTAAAGACACTAGAGGAAATTTGGAAGCGTATAAAGACAGTTAATAAATGTCTCCGACTACCCAAAAAAGGTAACAAGGTTAAGCAAATCATCATTACAGCATTGGTCTTGCTTGCATCCACTGATATATTTAGCCCAGGGCCCACTCTATCAAATCTTGATTTGGTGTCTTGACTTTAGTGAGAGCAACTATTACCTAACTCCCAATAACAAGAAGTCTTCAAAACTATAGTGAAAACTTCTAGGCAAGCGTGATCCACCGTCGACCGCATCATCACTTACCAACAGGTGAGATAAGGATCAACGCGAGCCTATCAAACATCAAAAATAAACAATTATGCTCCACAGCCACCTCTAACAAAGCAATAGATGTATAACATCAGATTTTTATCTAGGACACGTCAATTTGACTTCACCTCGCCTGATGATAAGCTGACGACAAGATCTCAGGAAAGAGAGGTTACCATTACAAACACGTACATTGTTACAATGGTGGCGCTTAGCTTGACTGCCTCACGAGATATATTTTCACGCGACGCTTAAAGGACCCGGGACTGTAGGAAGAAGGAAACACGTGCGCCGGCAAGGAATTCCAAGACTTAATAGTGCGGCAGAGGAAATGATATTGATGAAAACCCTATATAGGTACATTACTATTAGTTCGAAGAACTTCCATATGAAACAACTTGCCACATTTCTGTCTTCCTATCAGTTAACATTCATACAAGAAACTCCACACACACACAACATCACACATAGACTTCCACCCTACCTATAATTACACATTACCCTACACACCAAACCGAAACGAGAAAGGGTCGCAAGCGCACCCTCCTATAGCCATCTCTATCACACTCATATCAAACTATCAGTTATATATCGCTGTCTCGCTCGTGTATAGTGTTAGGTATAGTTATTTTTATTGTGTTATTGCTGTTATCGTATGAGAGGGCGAAGGGAAACGCAAGGTTGGTGACTTATAGTGTATTTTGTAATACAGTAATGACTTGTAGTTATCACAGAATTTATAATCAAGAGAAAATGCCATTCATACAATTTTCAAAAAACATTTTTTCTGTATAACGCCATCAAACGGATCTGATATAACATCAACATAAAAAATCTATATATATAAAAATGAATTGCTGTTGGTTAGGCTCGCTAAACCTTGGACCGATTTGGCTAATTTTGGTCTTGAATTATTCGTGGAAGTCCAGACACGGTTTAAAAGGGAACAAATATGAAAATGCTCGGAATGGAGTAGCGGGAACGGGATCAGATGTCCACGCGGGCTACAGCTAGCATATTATAGATTAGATTAGCAAATTGATCACCAGTTCGGAACGCGGCCTCGGTCTGAGAAGACTTGAGCCAAATTTTTGAGCGGGATTTCCTTTTTCTTTTGGTCTATTTACAAACATTTACTTAGTCTAGTCTAGATACGATAATTTGCTAGAGTAGCAAGTTGAGTGAACAGCTCGTATTCAAGCTTGTTTATCATTCAAATAATCTTGCATTTTATAATAACCTTTTTGGCATAACTTTATTTTAATTAAATATTTAAATTAAAAGTCCCTAATTTTATTAGGGAGTTTGTTAAAAAGCGTATACAGTTATAATTAAATTGGTTAGTGTGGAAATTAAACAGCCGGTGTGTGAGGAATATGTCAGAGGCTACCTCACCCTCGGCAACCTTTTGAACGGTTCAAGGTCGATATAACCACTCGCGCTGACTTCTGGCTGAGCTGGTAGATAATATAATTCCAAGACTGAATGGTGCTTCTAAAAGACTCACGGAACCGCAGATTTTTTGATTTCAAAATATATATCATTACATAACATAACATAAACTTACGCCTATATCCCCGAAGGGGTAGGCAGAGGTGCTAGCACCCACATTTCGCCAGTTTATGTTTAGATCCCAATGTAATAGGTGGCGAATCTATTGCCATTAACCGGGCACTTATAAACCAGCGATGAATACACACATAACTTCGAAAAGCATCGCGAACAGTCATTGGTGTGTGCCATGGTAAAACCTGGGATCGAACCCGAGACCTCATCTGTCCATTACCCATACCACTAGGCTACCTATACGCTAGGCATAAAGCATAAGTTCATCTACTATTATGTGGCGAACTTAGTATCAAAATCGAATGCAGCGAATCATATATGGTACAGTTTTATTTCATTTTGTACAGCAATTAGCTAACCTCTTAGGACAAACGATTAGTGGCGCCACCTGTCGCTAAACAGGTATTGTATGTTTTTTTTTAAAACAACATCATGATACTAGCAACTAGTTATAGATGGCTGGTAAACTTGTAATAACTTAGCTTATTTTTAGGGATCCGCATATCAAAAGGAAAGAATTTGTCTGATTTTTATTGGGATTTCAGAAATATTGAAATTGATATCAAATATTCAGGTTTGCTACCTCTTGTCTCGATTGGATGACGTCACAAAATACACGCCTTAAAGCACTCAAGTCCTGAAAATACCTCTCCCTTCCTATACAGGACAATACGTGCAGGGCACACGGTACAGGATATTCCATCACGAACCAAGCGGTTAGGTGAGTCTTTCCCCTGCCGCAAAATTAGAAGAATTGAATTTCAAGTCTTGGAATTCCTTACTAGCTCACGTGTTTCCTTCTTCCTACAATCCTGGATCCTTTAAACGGGGCGTGAGAAAGCATTTAATGAGGCAATCAAGCCATTGTAACACTGTACATATTTGTAATAGTGTCCCTCTTTCTTGAGACTTAGCCTTTAGCTTACCATCAGGCCTAAAGCAACTGACGTGTCCTAAATTAAAAAAAATATCAAACTAATCCGCGGGCGCCCAGTCCCAGTTTCTCTGGCTATTTGAGCTCAAGATATATGCTGTTTTAAGGACTCTGCCTCAGTGGTATGCGTAGGTGGAACGCCTCTAGGCGCCAATCCAATTAATTCTTACCACGAGGTGTCATCCTCGCTACCAAAGTCGTAGGTGGGTAATGTGAGTACTGTTTAGCAGCTGGCAAACAGGCTTTCTCACTTAGAATTCTTTGAAACACGGAGAAAGTGTATTAAGTAGTGGGTACGACTGTACATGCAGCTGTCCGATTGGAAAATTCCTACGATTTTTTTATATTATCATAGTAAGTAATAAGTAGACAGCCCAACTGGTTCTAATTCAATACCAAAATACAGTTTTCTTTTAAATTCCTTCTCATCAACCAAGGGCTGTTTTCTAACAGTAAAAATACAGTCCCTGACAAAGGGAAAACCGAAAATAGTTGGAAAAATCTGGGTGTTAATATACCTCTGCTTACCCCTTTACAGGCTAAGGTATATAATTATATCTTCCATCATCATCAGTGTGTTAGTTTCCGTTACGTGTTTTTGGAGCTCCACAAGTTTAATAAGGACGGAGGCAGCTCATAGTGTCTACAATTTATATAAACTAAGCTCTCACTGCCTATCCCATATCAAAAACATCGTCATAAATATATGTATGTATTATTTGCAACCGTATTCGCACAAAGAAACTATTCTTCAAGCAGTGTTCGCCATAACCTGTCAGTAGCCCATAGACACATACTACAACTGAAATAATTCAAATACTCCACACACTGGGAAGACCCAAGAGCCAACACACATGCAAACAAAGCGGGGTGCGCCCGCGCACGCGATTGGCGTCGCGCGCCAGGTGCGCAAGAGTCGGTCGATCCCTCCGCACAAACACCCCCGCGGAGTAAATGGGATTTTATTATTTACAGTTGGGGTAGTATCGATAGAATTTACTATCGATAAACTGCTTAGGTTAAATATGGTTATGAATATGACAAATTTTGTATACCTATAGATTTTTATATTCACAAATCAAATAGGTGACGTTCTGATAAATGGAGCCGGAAGTACTTACCAAGAATTTGCTGTAATTCTTTAAAAATTTGAAAGGTGAGTAAAGATATAAATAGTACTGTAAGTGTTTGTAATGGTGACCATCTTTCCTGCGACTGCCTTAAGCTTAGCATCAGGCGAAGTGGAGTCAAATTGACGTGCCATAAATAACAAAAACCCTCTCTATTCCTCACTAACAAGACTAATTAGAAAAGAACTCTAAAACAATGACAACACAGAAGCAACGAGAGTCACTTCTTCTTCTTCGTGTCAGTGGCAACAATAAAATCAAAGTTAGATACGCCCAGCCCAAAACTTGGCGACACCAACTACACCTTCTGTCGCTTCATTCTTTACGAGAGTCACTAAGGTCAGGGTAATCAAATCAAATAAGAAAATGAAGTGCTTTCATTAGACTTGTAAATATTTAATAAGGCTAGTTAAGAAGGTTTAATTCTTACTGAAAAATTCTTAGGATAAACCAGGTCTTCTATCTGGACGGACAGGCAGGTTAAAAAAGTGTTGGGATTCAGTACGGGTTTCCGCCACATTAACTGAGCAATGAAGAATGTCGATTCTAACTTCACAGACTTAATAAACCTTTTACAGTTGTATTCGCTTCGTGGAAAATATCGTAGTTCAGCCGCATCACAGTTAGCTGAAAAGCCGACCCCAACTGAATTGGGAAAAGGTTCAGAGAATGACTCGGTTCGGGTTGCGGGCACCGTGATTTAGGAATATTAGCAATTCCAGAAGTATCGCTCAACAGTTAATTAAGACAGTCAAGGGTGTGAACAATAGGAGAATGGAAAGGCATAAAAGACATATTTATAATGTTAATCCAATCCAATTTTACAATATTTTGTAAAAATGGTTCGTAAACCATTATTACAATTTATTATGAACGTAAAAATTGCACTAGAAAGAGATAGGAAGAGGAAAGGCATTTAGGTAATCCAATCTTAGAATAAATAGTGAAAATGGTTAGAAAATCATTTTTAAAATTCATTGGTAAACTTTTAACCGTACAAATGACCAGAAAGTCATAGGTAGATGGACTTCACATCGATAGATTACATCCACAATCACACCATCCCTAGCGTATAAAAAAATGGTGCGTGCCTTTATCTACAGGTATAAATGACAAAATGGATGAACATAGATTTCAATCTGTAGAATAATATGCAATACTCAAGGTGACATGGCCTATAGCGACTCGTAGTAATCAGGGAAACGTTGATATCTACCTACTACTCTTAGCTGTTAAATATATGGACGGACATATTAAGAATACTTTCTTCTTTGAATGAATGAATAAATTTCTTTATCAAAATCAAAAATCATTAATTCTGTATAGACCATT
Source organism: Pelosia muscerda (assembly GCA_963691645.1). Taxonomy (NCBI): domain Eukaryota; kingdom Metazoa; phylum Arthropoda; class Insecta; order Lepidoptera; family Erebidae; genus Pelosia; species Pelosia muscerda. The sequence continues at coordinate 566,002 of OY829126.1, read as the reverse complement.
AAACGGAACTTACAAAACCTCAATATCAACTATTTTTTTTATAAATTAGTAAGCAAATGGACCACTAATTCGAAACGCAGCCCCGACCTGAGAAGACTCCGGCAAGAAACTCAGTCAGCGGAATGAAAGCCTGCGCCCGAATGCCGTTCGTTATACTGCAGAAGGTTGACCAGGGTCTATAGACAAAGTGGCATTCTCATATAATCGTGTCGAAGCGAAACGTTTTCAATTTGTTGAAATTTTAATAATTAAATGTGAAATAAAACTAGGTCACAAAGATCCAAATTCCATCAAATTATAGTCATATTACAGATTTATGTCATTCCTATACTCGCGCCGGATCTTTCTTGATGCAGAGGATGGCCGTCGAATTCCAGCGTGGAAACGCAGCAAGTGTGTGGGCACCTTTGCACCAGGAGTGATCAGGGGCGGATTATTCAATTAGTACATAATTATTTTTGTCTGTTTATTATTAAGATTACTTTACTTTGAATGTTCCTATACTTTACTAAGGCTGTCATACTGAATTTCGAAGTTCAAAATAGCGATAAACTGTAGCCCTAAAGTACCGAAACGCGACTCAAGGTAGTGCGAAAGGTCGCCACATCGATACCCATAATTTCGAATGTTTTCCAAAGCGATTCTTTGCGGATGATTCGTCCCCTAAACATTTTAAAAGTATGGCGTTTCATCCGCAGATGAAATTTTTGCGAATAAAATGTCACCTAAGTCGATTCCACTGGCGTTTTCGCCAATAGAATGATTGTCTAGAGCCGTAGGGCCCCGAAGATTTTTGCTTCAGGGCGCGGCCATATTCTCGATTGGCAACTCCGTCACTCGATTTAAAAAAGTACCGAACTAATCATTATAAGCTTGTGAACAATTACAAACGTTCCAAGTCACGTGTTACCATACATGTCCGCCACACGCCCCCCGCCAACGGCCGACATACAAACATTGTGAAATGACATCGTAACTCATACAAAATTTGATGAACTGATTGTGCGAAAAGGTACTTCACACGTTTTATGTGTGCTGTAATACTGATATTTGACAGTTAAGAAAAAAAATACCTTCAAAAAACTAAAAAATAAATAAATACATACAGCGTTGTTGTGTCGCGGTACCTCTAACTGGTAAAGCACTCCCACATGTTTTCGAAACGATCTAAGGTTCCCCGACACGACAACGCAAGATTTAGTTATTTATTTTTTACTTTTCGGAGGTATTTTTTGTGTCCGGGGTTTTTGAATTTTAAATCATTTTTATTTAAAACTTTTTAAATTGATCTCCTTGTCAAGCCCCTTTATTTGATACCCATATTACCGGACTAGTAAATTGAGAAGGTAATTCAATATTTGGTGGTGGCGGCCATATTGGATTTGAAATTTGTCATAGTGTATCGTATTTTACTATCCAAACCCTTACATTTAACATCCATATTGAGAGACTTTTGCAAAAATAGAATTTAGGTTGTGTTTGATGAAAATTGGATTAATTTTTATCAAACACAAGTACAACTCAAAAACACTCCCGACTAATTGAACTTCCAAACAAAAATGTGTCTAAAGACAGTTGAGGAACATTACAGAACATAAGGACAAGAGTAGATGGTCAGCTGTTGCGTCGGCGCGGCCCGGGAGTAGAAAGGTCTGTTATTTTGGCTCTCTATCGTGAGACTATACCTTCAACAGAAAGCGAGGTAAATTCTCATTTTTAAAAATCGCACTAAAGAGGTATCGAACCCACTTCCTCCGGAGTAGCAGTCATCTCCAGATTAGAGATGTATACCTAATGACGTCACACACAATTGACAAGTTCACAAACCACTTAATCAATTTATATTAGCACAAAGTTCAACAATATAACAGCGCATTAGTAATCGAGTGCGCGTGCGCAAACGTGCCTTATCTGCGTTTATTAATATTTAATATGTTATTATGATACATTATTGCTAAATTTAGTGCGGCGATATACGCGGTAAGTACGGAAGGAGGATTATCTGAGTTCGCTTCCTGGTTGTCTTTATTTTTATAGTTTTAAGGTAGCAAACAAGTAATGAATCCATGAGATCGTTTGTAGCTCTTCACACAATCATAACGATTTGAAAATGAGTTGATGACGAGCGTTACCAGTGATTTTTCGCACGATAAAAAAGCATTGAACTAAGATATTTTTGATTATTGAAAAGCTACAAACATGCATCAACAAAAATAATGTTAAAAAAGCTATATTATACTATACAAATATCAATATTGAACTGAAAATTTACCTTTTCGTAGATTAAAAACAGTGGTTCAAACGGGAAAGAGGGAAACAGCTATATGAATTAAGTGTATAACTCCATTCCTCTTTCTCGCCAGAACGACTGCGTATTAATAAACAATGGAAAATCTTATGTTCTCTAAAACTAACGATGATGAAGCTACACTATTATAATAAAAAATCCTTTATTACAAAAAAACACAAATTTAGAAGCCATCAGTAGAACGAACTTTTGGTGACAAGAATTCCCGCATAAAAAAAATACATACAATTCACAACACAACTAAAAAAACGAAGACAAATAAGCTGCAACAAATAAAAAACAAAACAAAACAACACAACACAAAATATATTAGGTGTAACAACACAGTCTGCCGGGGTGCGAGAGATATGTCTTGTATAATCTCACCTCCGGCAATCAAGGACCCATGGACGGCATGCGTTTTGTCGGTTCGAGTCCGACATAATCACCTCCATCGGTTTTGGTGGAGGTGGTATCCGTGGGGATTTTGCGCACGATAAAAAAAATAAAGGCGTAACAACACAAATAGCACGTGCCAAAACACAGATTACACAAAAACAACGGTGCGGGTGCTAGACGAGGGCTCTCACCCATTGTGGTGGGACATCCGCGTGTTGGTGCTGGTGGTGGTGATGGTGGTGGTGTCTCCGGTCGGGCTGGTGGTGGCCGTTCGAGGCCGCGCACGACGTCGCCGCCACACCGTACTGGGAGGGAACATGGTGTTAGAGAAAAAAAGTACTACTACCAACATAAGAATGGAGAAATCTTGTTAGTAGTCGAGACATAACGTTTTATTGCTCATCATCATCATTTTAGCCATAGGATATCCATTACTGAACAGAAGCCTCCCCCATCGACCTCCAATTCGACCGGTTGGAGGCGGTCTGCATCCAATGCGTACCCGCGACTTTGATTATGTCGTCCGTCCACTTCGCAGGAGACCGTCCCACGCTTCGTCTACCGGTACGCGGTCTCCGTTCAAGAACCTTTAAGCTCTAAATGCCATCTGTTCTACTTGCAACGTGCCCTGCCCACTGTCACTTCAGCTTGCTGGCCCTGTAGGCTATGTCGACCACTTTCGTTCGTCTACGGATCTTCTCATTTCTGATTCGCTCGCTGTGTGACCTTGAGCTTTCTTATGAAGCCCATAGTGAGGGTCCACATCTCGGCGCCATAGGTCATCACGGGCGACACGCACTCAATAAAGACTTTTGTTGTCTTTAAGCACTGAGGTATTTTGGATGAGAAGCCGCTGTGTAACTTTCCGAAAAATGCCCATTGCTTAAACTTAAATTAACCTATATTACATACAAACATCCATATGCTCAATCATTTATTGAGTCCCACATAATAGGACACCACCTATTGCCATATTCCGGGCACTATTGTTGACTCGAGGCACGCATCTAAGGCTGAGTCTGGGCTGTAATATCTGTCTGATGTCATACAGCCCTATCCTTTAGTTGCCTTGTATAAAACCGCATGGGTAGAGATGGGGTGACCCAAATTCTATTCTACCGGGAATCACCTATGTTACATTTTGTATATACCACATCGGACGTATGTATATATCCATTAGTGGCTTGTATTCCATAGAGACAATAGACCCTACCCAAATCATATAAGATTTTTAGAAATGTTCAATAACTGACTACTTATTTATTATATTTGTTTCAACTTTTTGCACATATACATAACAAATGTACAAAGGCTACTTATTGCCATTGGCATTTTCTACCAGTCAACCTTAGGGTGATATATAGGGGGTAGTATAGAAATATATATGTGGAAAAAGTGCTATGAGTACCAGTGACTACCTAGTCTAAAATCCCTGTGCATACCACTGACATCCATAACCTACCATTCGCTTCCTCACACACGTACTGTACGAAAGTAGCCCTCAAAAAGGACAAAAAAGGGTCTCTTGATGGAGTAATTCAAGTAATCTTGTGAGGCAGTAAAAGTCAGTAATAGTAACAGCAGAGGTCCGACCCTTCGATCAAATAGGTTCTTTAAATAAGAAAGATAGTGGGTGCGCTTATTGCGTGGGTCGCAATTGAATGATTGCCTGATAGAATTATTTATTTTAATTTGATAAAAAAAACGTTGCATATTCTGCTATATATTAATGTTTATGTCCATATTTTCATCTTATTGTGTACCAATGAAGAGTTATAATATAACATAACATAAACTCACGCCTGTATCCCCGAAAGGGTAGGCAGAGGTGCTAACACCCACATTTCGCCAGTTTATGTTTAAGTCCCAATGTATTAGGTGGCGAGCCTATTGCCATTAACTGAGCACTTACGAGTATAAACCTGCGATAAATACACACATAACTTCGAAAAGCATCGAAGATCATTGTTGTGTGCCGTGGTAAAACCTGGGGTCGAACCCGAAACCTCGAAAAGGCTACCGCGGTCACAGTTAAGTGAAGAGTTATTGTATTATATTAATAAAAAAATTAAGAAATGTTTTGAAATTTGTGATTATTGACATACACCCGTGTATTTAACATTCACTAAGTTCGGACTGTAACAGTAACAAATTACAAATATCTTTGACAACCTTTTATTGTACAGAAAAAACTACTTGAATAGAAAATTGGTAGAAAATGTTCACCTAAATGTTACACATGTATGTATGTATGTATGTATGTATGTATGTATGTATAAGTATGTATGTACGCATGTTTGTGTGTAGCAACTGTAACGGGGCACTCAGGCGAGTTTTCTCGCTTTTATAGCCGTCCGATTGTCTACAGGTACAAGCAACAACACAAGTGTTACGAGGCAACCCTTCGTTGAAACACCACCGTGCAAAATAACTTCGTCAGATAATAATTCTATACAATGTAGGTATACATTTAACTTCTGAAGTAAAGTCGAAAAAAAAACTTCATTCATTAAACACTAACAATTATTCATGCTGAATAGACTAAAGGTCCTTAAAATTAACCTGAAAAATTACCTACTATGAATAACGTTTAAACTAATGCCTTGCTACTAATATAACTCTTAGTACTAACCAATTTTATGAAGAATAAACTCTTACCACTGATTACTTAACATTATATTACTTGACGTGTTTCCATGGTAGGACGTTTCACACACGCGGACTGACACAAGGACACATTTACTATGACAAACGTGTTTGCAGAAATGTGAACGAGCGTCTTTCCATGGTAAACCCATCATTCGCAAAATCAGGCACACGTCAGTAAAATCACGGATCGTGAAATGCAGTCCTTAAAGACGATACGTACTTCTACGGTTAAACTTCCAATTCCTGTTATTGAAACTCAAACAACTAAACATAAAATATTTTCCCACTATCACTTTCGCCCGCGACTGTACATCTAACAAAACTAAGAGGCAACAAAGACAACGCCGCGAATTAAAAGCAACTTACTGCCCCTTACCCCGTCCCCTACTTGCACCCCACCCCCTCCAGGGCCCGGGGCCGTTACAGCCTTCCAGCCCACTTTTATTGCATTCCAGGGCTCTTATAAATAGATACGTGGGGGTAGTTCGGTACTTCCAGGAGTACGCAACGTTTAGGAGACTGATTCTAGTAACTTTCGTTAGTGTTGATATCGTTAAGTTGAGATTAGGGTTGCCACACGGCGTGGGATAAGCTTTAGGGAATCTTCAGAGGTCACTGAAAATCTCCAGAGCTCACTGGAGAAGTTTTGTGTTATCAGTGGGAAGAGCGAGACCCTTCTTTTTCTTCTGCACTGGCAGCACAGAAACTCTTGACATCTGACATCTCTTGAAATCTACAAAGCCGGCAGCATGAGTTTGATGGCCCTGATGTTGCAAACGTGCATAGGCTACGGTAACCACTTTCCATCAGGTGTGCTTGTCTTAGGGCAATCTACACAACGCCACCTAGATCCATGGTAAGCATAATTGAACTAGCTTGTGCTACGGGTTCTAGAATGTGGATAAACATACTTAGATACATTTTTTTTGTGAATACATACATAACATTATACATACATGGAAACAGAATTGCAATTCACGAAGCGTACGTCGTCAAACTCGTTGACGAACTTGAGGTAGAGCACAACCTAGTATTAACGCTTAATGAATTACATTGCAGTGACCTGTGCAGTGCAGTACAGGTAATTCTTAAAATGGCACCCATTCATGACAAATTGAGATCCTTTCGTGCCTAAAATAGCACGTAAGTCATCGGACCCGGTTGTCAAACCAGGATTTCTTGCATTCGTTATCAAAAAAAAAATAACATTTTACCCAACTTAGTAATGAACCCATACACACACAATAAATAACATAACATAACATAAACTCACGTCTATAACCCCAAAGGGGTAGGTAGAGGTGCTAGCACCCACATTTCGCCAGTTTGTGTTTAGATCCCAATGTAATAAGGTGGCGAGCCTATTGCCATTAACCGGGCACTTATAAACTTGCGATAAATACACACATAACTTCGAAAAGTCATTGGTGTGTGCCATGGTAAAACCTGGGATCGAACCCGAGACCTCGCCTCAACAGTCCATTACCCATACCACTAGGCTACCGCGGTCATTATCATATCCATACCAGAAATAAATCATCACCTCAAATAAGACATCTATAATCATCTATAATCTCACACATACAACAAAAACCAATACAATACAACACCCTCTATCATATCTTTTCTTTTTCTTTTACCTTTTTGTCTTTTTACCCGCAGCTCAACGTCCCCATCAACTGTGTCGTGAGCTCCCGTTCTTATTGAGCGAGGGTCGGGCCACTATATGGCGCAAGTTACTAACGATATTTTGTTCTAATGACAGATAGATGTCGCTAGGTTACACTTGAAATTGTATGTACAGTCAACACCACATTTAAATACAGCATTTTTTAATCACTTAATTATATTTATTGATACAGGTGAAAAGTACAATTAAAGTTTTTTTTTTTACATTGAAAATGTGCGTTGTATCGCAATGCTTCTGGTCACGAGAAGCGTCGACCATACGCTTCGCAATCTCTCTGAAGAGATTGCGGGCGCTCGGACCCCATGACCCGAACGTTTCGATCCCAAACGGCACAAATTCATGAATGAATATGAATTTGTGTTTTACTCTCTAAGTTCCTGGATACCTTAAGATCTATAATCCTTTGACAGTCTTAAGTGTAATTTAACCAAAGTAACATAGATATCGTTTATTAAAAGAAACTATCGATGTCTTGTTTCGTTATAAGAAAATAAGTAAAGTCATGTAAGTAGTATCCTAAACTTAATTACATTAGTAAGTAGATATATTATCCAGTAGCTTCTAAGACTAGTAGTTGAGTAGTGCCTAAACTGAATAAATGAAATTGTTTCTTTGAGTGCCATTACTTCATACATTTATTTTTCAAATTGTCCAGAAACTGTCCGTTTTGTGATACATCACACTAATCTTCCTGCTAGATAATATTACTCCCTGCTGTGGATTTATCCAAGCGACTACAATATGGGCTTCAAGAAGGTCGACAGTCCTACAGGGTCGGAAACACGAATGTGCTACCCCTAGAGTTGAAAAACGTCCATAGGCGCGCTTGTATGCCACCTACGTTGTATAAAAAACAAGTAATACATAATTCTAACTCGTTACTCCCGCGCTATATTGTGGCCGCGCCCTAACAGTAACCTGCTGGTACCGGAATGCCGGCCAGCTAGCAGATGTTCGCCGCGCCGGTCCATTTTGTAAATATCTCCTCCTTAGCGCGAGGTTAGTGAGCTATTCGACTCCGGGCAGCGGGATTTTTTGACCTCTAATATGTCACCGTTTTTAAACCGACTTCAAAAAAGTACGTTCTTGATTCGATTCAATATTTTTATGGATTATAAGATCATATATACCCATTATGCATAGTAGTGTATTCTGTTGTGGATTCTGATGATGTTGTATTAGAAATCCTTATTTGTGTTCGTCAGGATAACGGGGTATGTCCGGGTCTGCCGGGGTGCGAGGGATATGTTGGCTACAACCTCACCTACGGCAACTGAAGACCCAAAGACGGCGTGCGTTTTAGTCGGTTCGAGTCCAACATAACCTTCCCAACCGGCTCGGGTAAGGGGGTATGGGGTATTGGGTGCGACAGGTAGGGCTGCCTATTACCCTAGCAGAAGTAGCTCGCGACGGCAACGCAAAGTGGGTTTCCTTTACCCGGGGGCTAGATGGGGCCACCATTGGAGACAAATTAGGGGAAGGGATCATATCAAAAGCGATGTCCCCGGGGTCTGCCGGGGTGCGACTATGCGGGAGATATGTCTTCAGACTTGTAAATTCTTGAATTCAACTTTCAAACAAAATATAAATAATGGAAATATATATTAAATAACAGTAATAACGAACTCATGAATCTGTAAGAAAATTTCGGCAATTTCATATGTAAAGACCTATTATAAACCACTAGCTATTAGGTAATCTGTGCGACTAGGTGCTATCATCATCTTACCTAATTAGAAGAATACCTTTACCGTTCCTCTACAAATGCGTCGGGATGCGAGAGATATGTCAATCTTCTAATATATAAAATTCTCGTGTCACAGTTTTCGTTGCCATACTCCTCCGAAACGGCTTGACCAATTCTCATGAAATTTTGTGAGCATATTAAGTACGTCTGAGAATCGGCCAACATCTATTTTTCATACCCCTTAATGCTCATGGAGCAGCGGGAACGGGATCAGAAGTCCACGCGGGCGGAGCCGCGGGCAACAGCTAGTTTTCTATAAATGTAGCCGGAAACGTAAGCCATCTCACACATCCATACACCATAGTTATCAATTACAGAAACGCGTGCTTTAATCTTTTTATTAAAGACATAATAATATACCAGATGTTTGGAAACCCGATATCATTTTATTGTAACATATAAGATATATTTTCTAGCACTCGATGTTGCATCACCGAATCACCTTGACGATCGCTGCCGACCCCCTGCGGAGGCTTAGCGTGAACGTTAAGCATAACATACATAAGTATATGCGATCATCTCTATATGGGATGTAATTAAAAAATAATATTTTAAATGGCGAGACTTTTAATGAAGATGTATTTATCGCTCGTTAGTGAGTTTTGTTGTTAATTATATTATCTGGTAGTTTCACAATTTCATTAAGTTTTATGTATCCGTTTAGGAGACAACCGTTCACCATTAATTGTACTTTCATATCTCAATTTTCATGTGTGGCGAAATAGCATACACCTGACGCCATCTAACGAAAACAGGCCGAACTAGTTCGAAACTATTGCTTCTGAATCGCGTAATCAAAGTTCTCGCGTAAGTAGTGGTTACTGAATTTTTCATCATTATCATCTTCACATCGATAATTCCGGTTACATTTAAAGTTTGTATTTTAGAGCCAACAGTCAGGTCTGTTACTATTGGCTTTTGGGGTAAGCGAGTGCAGTCTGACCTCCAAGCCCCGACATAGCCTCCTTCATTGTTTAGCAAGGGCACTGACTAGTGAGTGAAGGTTTTAATAGGACTCTGTTCACATGTTAATCCCTTATGTGTATTTAATCAATCAGCCTATAGCCTCGCCTCTGTCAATGTTGGGAGGCTTTGACCTACTGTTTTTAAGCTGGCCAGACGGGTTGGTACTGATTTTGAGCTTACCGTCTCTCGCAGTGTTATCGTCTGCGCATTTTTCCGTTTTTCGCCTCTTACGATACCCTTTGGATAAGATGGAGTGATGAATTTTTTTTTTTAATTTATGGCACGTCAATTTGACTTCACCTCGCCTGATGTTAAGCTGAAGGCAAAGTATTATGAAAGAGGGTCATCATTGCAAACACGTTTAGTGCCACAATGGTGGCACTAAACTCAGCTTGACGGCCTCATCAGATACTTTTTCACGCCCCGCTTAAAGGACCCGGGACTGTAGGAAGAAGGAAACACGTGCGCCGCCGGTAAGAAATTCCAGAGAAGAATATTCGTTAGCCGTCTCTACACGAATAATGTGTATATGTAAATACTTATTCCGATATATAATAAAACACCTAGCAAGGCTTAATATGAACTCAAAATACGCTTCCCTTCTCAGTTTGAATATACTAAACAAAAATAGGTATTCCTCTCCGATCCAAGTTTGATTTATTCGATTCCTGTGCAGAAACCTTTTTATGCGTAACGTCAGCAAAACCTCGCCCATCTCCGCATCTCGTATTTACATCTGTATCCTTTTTTTGCTGACGTCCGACGAGTTATAAATATTACAATATTTCCTATAGCTTTTTGTGGCACATCATGTTTTCCGTGAATTATGGAAAGGAGTCGAGAAAATTCTGGAATAATCCTTAGCATCACTCATTCTCGATTTATGGAACGCAATTATTTTGTACCAAAGTTTAAACCCTCTTTTTCACTAATAAACAAGTTATATACACGTTTAATACAAAACCTTTCTTTTCCTTTTTTTCAGGACTGAATGATGAATGAACTGGTAAAAGATTTGTCAAAAACTAGTAGAAGTACTGTCAGAACATAATTACTTGTTTTATACATTATTACGACTTTCTTAAACGAGTTGTAAACTAGTTTAAAACCTTTAGTCGCTAAGTACCTAAAACGCAGTCGGCCAATTTCGCGTTATGCCAAAATGTCATTTAAAATTAGCATTTCAACTAAGGACGGCTTTGTATATGACGCGATAGGTCTAATTCTCATATTGCCTATTTAGCGATCCGCCTATGTCCAATAGGTCTTATTCTCATATTGCCCATTTAGCAATACCTCTATGTCGCAATAGGTCTAATTCAAAAACACATCTGCGATCACACTGAAGTTTGTCACATATTGCAACTTGACACATGCATGTTTTAAACCTTGGTAAAAACCAGGGGTAAGGGCAATGTACCCTTACCCCTGGTTTTTACCATTTTATTATTCCAGGTTCATACTAGATTTGACAAACAAGGAAAAGAGCCCTTAACCAATTTGGTCTTGGGATTTGTTGGGAAGATAATATATTAAAGTAGTGTTACATGGCAGAAATCCAATAGAAAATATATTATGGCGGGAGGAGGGTGAACACTGCTCACCCACAGTTTAACCATCCAAACGATAGCAATAGTAAAATATTACTGTCATAGACAGGAATGTTAAACCGCACCTCACAAAGCAAGGAAAAAGACTTCTTACACTGAGTGTATCGGTTTTAGCTTCGTAGACAAATCCACTGTATTCATCGTCATCACTACATTGATTTCTTTTACTCACTTATAGGCACCTTGGCATTTAAAAAAGAAATCTTTAAACACTATAACATCTAATTCAACAACTACAAAAAATAAAACAACCAATAATAAAAGTATTAAAGAAAAAACTCACCATTCCATTGTCCATTCCTCCATAAGGTGACTGATATCCAGGCTTTTCTGTGACTGCAAGAAAATGAAAATTATTATAATAATGCCCAAAATAACAAGAATAGTGCCAATTATTATTTTGCCGTATCACAAGCTCGCGTCCCTCGAACGTAGAAGTGTTTTTAGTTTGCGTGTTATGCCATTTGTAATACTAGATTACCTTATGGTGAAACAAAAATATATTGTTGTCAAATGTAGCCTAATTGGACTGAATTTCAGTTAGGCTGATCTGAATTGAATAGGGCTGTTCATTCATTTTGAGATTTAACATAAAAATATCAAATTTGCTCTGTGCGTACTATACGGGTCGTAATCCACCATACAATAAAATAATAATAAACCCGCCGGTCAACACTCAATAAAATAAAATAAAAAATGGCGCCCAACATGGGACCACAAAAAATAAAGCTTTATGTATTGAGATTTAATTGTTTAGAAATCAACTTATTTCAAGTTCAACAATATAATCTTTTTTAAATTCCGAGTCTACGGGGACACTGATTTTGTTAATAAAAAACACAATAAAATTAGGATTAAAGCGGTTGCCATTTGATTAACCCTTCACCAATATAATTTTTAAAGGGGTGTAAAATAGACTATGTGATTTGTAGTGAGTATTGCCCATTCGGGATGAAGAGTGAGAATTCGGTTATATTCGGCTTGTTTCGGTTTTGGATCGTTTTCTTTATCGTACATTAGATGATGGTTTAATAAAGCTTGACAAGTCCAAAAGCGAAAGCAAACTGACAGCGATTATTTTCGGATTTGTTGGTCAACTAATCATAAAATTGGACAGGACTCGTTTTTTATGGCACGTCAATTTGATTTCACCTCGCCTGTTATGGTAAGCTGAAAGTTAAGTCTCAGGAAAGAGGGTGACCATTACAAACACGTACAGTAATACAATGGTGGCTCAGCTTGATGGCCTCGTCAGATGCTTTTTCAGTTTAGGGTAAGGCATGCAGTCTCAATTCGTCTCAATGGATATGCTTAATGCCAATCTATCAGCTCAATGTCTAGACTTTATAATATATATACTATAGTCTTGTCAGTTTATATCTCCAAAAGGCTAAGCGTTCACCACCGATCGGCACACAACAAAAGTAATTTCATCATCTACCCTCAAATTAAGCAAAGGCTTGGCGCGAATTATTCAAATTAATTCTATAATTGCGCCCGTTGCTGTAGGTAGGGTATATATTTATTAAACAAGAGCATTAATTTCAGTTATGGCGGCCATCACGCTTTGTTTGCGACGACGACAGCCTTATGGGCTAATGAGAGTTCTCGTTCTACGAGAGTTATTTAAAGGTGCTGGGATAATTACGGGATGCCGTTGAATATTTGGGAATTAGTATAGGGATTAATGCTAAGCGACTGCAAAGATACCGCTATGTAGTCCCAGCTTCAAATCATTCGAGTGGAAAAACTGAATGCTCAGACGGAACTTTAACCTGCGACCAGCCCCTTACAGGGGAATATTCTGACCACTGAGCTACTGAGCCACATCTACATTTTCTTAAGAATTTCTCGCTCTCGTCTTGGTCCTGGAATCATATCCGGGGTTCCGTAAACCTTTGCCTTAATGAACACGTTTTAGAATAACTATGGGTTTCCCAAGCGACTAGAATATGGGACTCCGTCTACGCGTCCAATGGTAATAAAAGGAATATGAACGAGAGCTGAGAAAAGGAATCCCGAACTTCTCGATTGAAGTCCAACACCCTAACCACTAGGCAGTCTTCAATTGTCATTACAATAGTTTATCGAACTATAAAACGTACAGGTCGCTTACAGCATTTCAAAAGTGTGTCAACCCGTTTCAATTGCACCCCCAACAGTAACACTATCATTTTGAATAGCTGTCATCCCCCTAAATGTATAGCGACGCAATAAAAGTACATACAGCCACCCTCGGCGCTAAACAAATGTTTAATTCGAGCCACAGTGCGCACAGGGGTGGGGGCTCTAATTGTTAGTTGCGAGCAAAGATTTTTAATAAATCAGTTGATTTTTTATAATGGCGTTTTAAATTACTAGTGCTTGGTAGGGAGAGCTTTTTTATCTATCTTTATATTATTATAATAATATGGATTTTCTTTTAATGAATATACCAACCAAAGTTACTAACTCCCTCTGACCCCCCAACTAGGCTCAGAATTCAAAAATCAATGATTCTATATAGACTACTAAACGGTACTTAAAAAACGTCAATGTCAACAATAGTTTATAAGTTAGTGAGCAAATGGACCGCCATTTAAGACGCGTACATTTAAAAAATAATGAAAGAAATATCTGTTATCTGTATAACTAAAACCAATATTACAATGGTTTTCACGACCTCCGTGGTGCGTAGCGGTAGTGAAAGCGACTGTGACGCAGGAGGCGCGGGTACGATTCCCGCTCAGTGCAAATATTATTTGTGTGCATGAATATGAATATCTGCATTGGTTTGGCAGTTTCTATATATTTATGTAAGTATGTGTGGGCAAAATAAAACATGTATCTAAGTATTATATCCGCATTCTAGAACCTGTAACACAAGCTAGTTAAGCTATGCTTACCATGGCTCTAGGTGGCATTGAGTAGATTGTCCTACAATACATAAGTGGCAAGCCTATTGCCATTAATCGGGCACTTATAAACCTGCGATAAATAAACACATAACTTCGAAAAGCATCGAAGAGTCATTAGTGTGTGCCATGGTTAAATGTCGGATGAACCCGAGAACTCCTCTCAGCAGTCCATTACCCATACCACTAGGCTACCGCGGTCCTAGAATATTTATTTATATATCTAGAATGGTCATGCTACACTTTGAGTCTAGACAGCGCTGCACAAAATAACACAAACTACTTCAGTCCCTCTCACTACTCTATTAGCATACAAAGTAAAACGGTCATTACACCAAACAATATTGCATCAACCAGCACCGAACCGGTTGTACGCGTATAATTAGCGTGGCGCGTGCATTGTGAATATGCCTCTACCCTCCGGAGTAGCGTGCGTGTAATATTTTGCAAGTAAAGTGCAATGGGGTGGAGGGGACCGGCACGAAACCTGATTGTAAAATACATTTTGACTTCACCTCGCTTGATGGTAAGCTGAAGGCAAAGTCTCAGGAAAGAGGGACACTATTAAAAATATGTACAGTGTTACAATAGCTTGATTGCCTCATCAGATGCTTATTCACGCCCCGCTTAAATGACCCGGGACGGTAATTTCAAGGCATAATGGTGCGGCAGAGGAAAGACTCCTCACCATACAATCCTCGAAGGCATAGGCAGAGGTGTATTGTCGCCCATATTTCGAGAATTATGATTTTGTAGACTCAATGTATAGACGTCAAGCGAGCACTTAGCTATCCGAGGCACGGAAACTTCTACTAAACCATTGAATGAAAAAAAAAGCTCCTGCTCTATAAATAATTGAGTATTCTTACAGACCGTCAGTCGCGTTCATAACGAATGCACCGCACTCGCAAAATGGCGGACAGCAATAATAGCTAAATTATATACTCTGTAACAAAGATATTGGGGATGGTGCAAGTTACAAGATTTATGTTATGAGGTGGCCCGCTTAGCGGTCGAGGTGTGGTCAAGACAGGCCGAAATTACTGACACCCGTCAGGTTACTATACAGAGTGTTACTGTTTTCTATACAGAGATAGGGCATGTTCTACTCAAAAAAGTAAGGCGCCAGAAGAATGGCACGGGCTAACCACCTAACCCGAAAATTCTGAAATGTCAGAAACTCTGTGTGGTTTGACTTCGATATATACGCTTAGTAGCCTACAGCAAGGTGGTGGAATACTGAAGGATTTCACTCGATAAGAAAAATGAGATAACTATATCTTACGAGTAGTCAGACTTCAAAACTATTTTTTATTTTGAATATTATAATATTGCATGTCTGCAGTAATTAGTATTTTGTACAATTACTAAGCACCTTAGAGTGTATAATATAAAGCTAAGGGATTTTTGGTCTGTTGAGTCGATGTAAGCAGATTTTTAGGTACAATATCGATGGTATAGCGCATATGTCATATCGACGTTTCATACGACGACGAAAATATCGGTAGTTAGACGAATAAATATAATGTAGAGTTGCGAATTTTTCACGTGAAAACATCTTTAAAATTGTTTTATAGGGAAAGTAAAAAAATTACAACTGATAACAAAATCGAGGGATATAATTTGGGGTTGGAGAAACGGGTACAGGGTATTGCTTTCCTGCTAACTGAGTTAGTCAAGAATCTTCGATACCGTACATACTTGTGCTTACAGTTTATAATTAGTAACGAGCGCTCTATTTCGCTATACCATCAACCTCTCATCACTTGTCCCACACAACATTCTCAAGGCATAACCCACCTTCCGATATAACAATAGGTAGAAAGAATTGATAGATTACATGTTTGCTCATAATGTCCGTGTCAACTTGTCATATGGTTGGAACTAAGGGATTGTATTCATTATGACAGAATTCGCAATGAGCGCGACAGACAACTGTATTATTTATTAGGTGAGATTTCTTCTTCTTCTTCTTCTTTTTTTCTTAGATGGCAACATATCAACCCAATTTAGGGTATATCATATGTCGGGTAAGAAGTCTTTTTACTTGCTTTGAGGGGTGCGTATTGGTATTCTTTTGATGACAATTACTATATCGTTGGGATTGTTAAACCGCGGGTGGGTGGTGCGTCCCAATTTTATCATTTTAAATACCATCATTTGCTGCATCATTTCAGCCATAGGACGTCCTCTACTGAACATAGGGGAGGCCTACTACCGGCTGGAGGCAACCTGCATCCAATGGGTACCCGCGACTTTGACTATGTCGTCCGTCCACCTCACAGGAGAATGTCCAACATTTGCTTACAAAAATATATTGCCCTTATTTATTCAACTATAATATTCAAATAGAACCCCTTTACTTGAATGCGGCGACGCAAAAAAAATGGAGAGCGCGTTGGCTATGAGTTCACCTCGCCTAATGATAAGCTAAAGGTACAATCTCAGCAATGCGGGTCAGGGAAAAATATGATTAGTAAGCAACTGGGAATAACCCATTGCATGCGTTATGAGTGGGTTCACGTCGGTAGTGTTTGACCGAGGTTCGACTCCTAGACCTCTTGATCACCAAACTGACCTTTCACATCATAGCTTCACCTCGCCTAATGGCAAGCTTAAGGTAAAATTTTAGAAACGAAATTTAACACTATTAATTAACATTAGGTACTTACTTTTAAAAAACCAGTTTTATTTTTTTAAAGGTATTATCACTCGCTCGCTCGAACCCATTATTTATTCCAGCAATCGCACTGCACCACAAGATAGTCCGAAATCATTTAAAAAGTTTTCACCTAAACATACCTATTGCCTACAGATAGGTTATCTCCACATATTTAAAGTGCGGAAGCAGCTGTACACTACTTCCAATGGTTAGATAACCGATATAATTTATATTAAAGTAATTAAATTATTCGTATGTAATCTTATTTACGTTCACTAAAGCTTTTTAATGTTTCTATAAATTTTTCTATAATTCTCTCAAAGTACCTAAGTGATGTCACATCATCACACGAGTTTGGATTACGATAGCACACTTATTAGACTTGACAAATCGTAACGTAACTATACACGTTTGTGTTAACTGACACATTTCAATTGGTTTGCTTTTAGACGTGTTGGTTCCAGATGAAGTTAATATTGCGCCACCATTGTAATACTGTACGTGTTTGTAATGGTGACCTTCTTTCCAGAGACTTTGCCTTCAGCTTACCATCAGGCGAGGTGAAGTCAAATTGACGTGCCATAGTAAAAAAGGCATAGGCACTAGTGTACTTTCATAGTGAGATTCGGACCGTCTACGTCCGTCAGGATACACAGGATACTAGTGTTATATGGTTAAAATGGGTCAAACAGTATCTTTTACTGTAATGGATACATTTGTTTAATTTGTTAGAATTTACACTTGTCTTATAGGTATAGGCACGAGCTATGTACCCAAAATGATTTTTTAGGACCCGTCAATTTTACTTCACCCCGCCCGATGGTAAGCTCAAAATGTCTCAGGAACGAGGGTATGTATGTACAATGGTGGCACTCAGCTTGACGGCCCCACCAGATGCTTTCTCACGCCCCGCTTAAAGGACCCGGGACTATAGGAAGAAACACGTGAGTTGATAATTATAGATTATATCAAAAATAATCCGCTTACGCTAGAGAAATCTCTCGAGAGTTAGGTTCAAGACCCCTACCAGTAGGTAAACCTCCCCTGCTGCTATTCATCCAACAGTATACATAATAGTCCTTGACAAAGTACCTATACGCTTGAAGGCAATGTGTGAAGGAAAGCAGTTGATAAAAAGTGGGTGTCAACAGTTGCGTAATTACTTTAATAAGAGTATTATAATGGTATGTTACTACTTTACAGTTATATACCCTGTTATGTATAGTGTGCGTTCTTCAATCTTAATAATGCACCTACAGAATATCTCTCTGCACCACCTTTGGTTGACTGGTAGATATTGCCTACGGCATTAAGTCCGCCTATGTAATATGTGCATAAAGTTAAATAAATAAACAATTAACTCTGTCTCTTCCCATCGCAGATATAATATATAAGTATATAGGCAAGAATATACGCACATATCTTAGGCTTGTTGCTCCAACTACCTTTTAAAGTTAAGGTTCCCGTCAAATTTAACAGTAACAGTAACATTGATTCTAATGGTTTGGCTAAATGTGTTGCACCAGTGTATTTAGTAGCTAAGTTGTAGTTATCTTTTTGATAGAATTTGACGTTTGAGTGTGGCCGGTTACAGTTAGCGTCAAGTTATGACGTCATTTTAACAATTGTCAAATAGTGTACTGTACCACTGTTAATGTTAAAGTACGATCGTGCAACCCAGGCTCAGGGTTACGACAAATTTTATCGATTATGTTAACCAATCGAAATCACGCCACACGTTACGCCTCCGTTTGAAACTCAGCGTCAAGTAGAATGTTGCACCAGATGTTATAGAATGTTATGGTAATTGGATCACGTATACGATCCAACGAGATGGGGACATAATTATTATGTGTGTATGGACCCGTTCCGGGCATAACGTTCTACGGGAAGACGGAAATGGCCGTTATTAATTAATTCAAACGCATTTATATCACTATTTTAGCATCTACAGGTACAAAAAAAATGGCGTATTTCACTGTCTATCTTACCAGGTGTCACCGGGGCCCATATCACTACCTCTCAAAAGTAATATTAGTTGAATCTTACTTTATTTCCATAGTGAGATTCGGACCGTCAGCGTCCGTCAGGATTTTTTTATACCACTTAGGTGGCAGACAAGCACACGGCCCACCCGATGAAAAGTGGTCACCGTGGCCTATGAACGTTTAGAACACAAGGGGCGCTACACTCGTGCTGCCTGCCCTGTAGAAACATTCTAATGCCCTTCTTAGAGAGGGACGGACCTAAACATAAACTGGCGAAATGTGGCTCCTAGCACCTCTGCCTACCCCTTCGGGGATATAGGCATGAGTTTATGTATGTATGTATATTCTATCTGTTATCGCTATAACAATAAACACTAAACACTACAGAACCTTTCGCGCAAGAAAACGACTACATATATTTCTTCCTACCGACCAACACATTACGCTCTTAACCAGATTCTTCACAAGTACTATTAAAGTGTGTACGCCAAATAAAATTGTGGGAATATTTACACAAGTAAACACCCATAAGTGTGAACACCGCGAAATATGTTCGACTACCCTCAACCAGTACAATAATACCGCGACATACGCACACTTAGCATGACGCGCGGCCGACACGTGCCGCGGTCTATTTGTCAGATTAAATAATTGTCAGCATGTCACATTAATTTGCTGATGCACTTTTATAAGTGCCAGTAGCGAATTGAGTGTTAACAATATCCATATGATAAGAAATATGACAAAAAATTTACTACCAAACTATAGACTAGTTTATTGAAGAGAATGATCAAATATCCGTTGAATTTCTTAGCCTATTCCTCACTCAGTTGGACTTGGACCCCAAATGAGTGGGAAATAGGCTCAGAGAAATTACTTTTTAATCTAACTAAGATGCGGCTGAACTTCGATATTTTCCGTAAAGCGACTACCCGTAACGACTGCCATAAATATTCGTATGGCAACCGGGACCGACGGCTTATCATGTTCTCCGAGACCCGACCAGACCAGTGCAAATAGCCATATTCATGGATACAAATATTTGCACTGAGCGGGGATCAAACCCACGCCTTCTGCGTAGCAGTCTGGTTCACTAGCGCCTCGCCACAGAGGCTGCCAAATATGCGGTAATGGACCTACTTATTTTTTTTAAATAAGTTATTTGCAAACTTGTGATAACCTTATTTTATTTATACCACTGGTGGCAGACAAGCACGCAACCCACTAGATTGAAAGTGGTTAACGTGGCCTATGAACGTTGGCAATGCCACGGTCGTTACGAACGGGCGGGTTGAGATCCAAGGTGTGCCCTACTAAAATCAGTTAGCAGGTACATCTGCCGATTAACAATACATCACATTAAGATAAGATAAATCAATTATGGAAATAAGGAAGTAAACTCTGGGCTTCAAAGCGCATGCTTCGGAAGCGGCGGAGATTACCGCTAGGATAGTGATGATAAAATTGTTGGTGACCGTAGCATGACTTTCATTAATTATAATATCCTAGCGGCACGGGTACCGGTTTCTTCCATGAATATTATGTAATGTACAGAAAATTTTAAGGAAGCAATTAGTTTGCTGACTGTTCAAATCAAATTTAGATGGGAAAAAGTGAATGCTTCGACGGGATTCGAACCCGCGATCTTTCTCTTACAGGGGACTTCCCTTTTCTGTACATTTAATTGGGCGGAGTTATCAAAATACAATGTTTAAAATATTTATTTAAAAATCCTAAATAATTTTTTGACCCGATTCCTTGCTATGTGGTATAAATCGCAAGGAAATTAATTACGTGCTTAGCCGCTCAAGCACTACCAATTAACGTTTTGGAGTGTATCAGACGAAAACTTGTATATAAAATCCTATAACCTGACTGCAGCGCCATCTACTGTTGCATTACTCCGCATTCGCTCTAAGTTTCGTGAACACAAAATTCCTTATAAGCCCTACATTACATTGGTCTTTCGTAATGAAAATAATTTCAATTAACCTATTTATTATTTTATCCCTTAAAATTTTCATAATAACATTAATAAATCCATTATTCATACGTTCCATTTTATTATCAAATTTTTGACGTAGTCGCCATAAACGTAATATAAGGGTCCACTATTCAATAATGTCCACATATTTTTATATAATACACCCCACCCCATCCCCAACGTAATCTAATGAAAAAAAAAGAACAATATAGACCAAAATTCTTTCTCTGTGCCTACCTACCGTGAAACTATAGGGATGATTCATGGCACAGATTCATATCTAAGGGATGAAATTGGCTTTAAGGGGTGGATTATCTGATATCGAGTGGTTATTTTTTTAATTGCCGGCGACAGAGGTTATTAAGAGATTTTGAGTGGCCAGATGGATAATGTTATCTGGAGTGATGTGATATGACACTGTAATATTATAAACTTTGTGCTTATTTTTCAACACGGGGCCACTAATGTGAAAAACTATCGAATTGGTCAAATGATCAATTAACCTATTGCAGTCCACTACTGGACATAAACCTCTCCCAATGTTGGGAAGCTTTGGCCTTCAGGGCCGTCTTCACCTATGCCAGGGGCCCTTTTCTTTTCATGCGCAAAATCCCCACGCATACCCCCCTTCTCCGCAGGGGGCGGTTGGAGAGGTTATGTCGGACTCAATCCAATTAAAACGCACGCCATCTTTGGGTCTTTAGTTACCGTAGGTGAGATAGTAGTCAACATATCCCTCGCACCCCGACAGACCCGGGGCCGTCTCTTTCAAGATGACCCTCGTCGTCATATGCCAGGGGCAATGGGCACACAAGAATCTGGGGGTCCCTTTGGTTTTTTTTTATATCGTTTAGGTGGCTGACCAGCTCACGGCCCACTTGATAGATTGGGTACCATGGCCTATGTCGTTTGTAGCACCGAGGGCGTTGACCGCCGACAAATTTGTCTTCAAAATAACAGCACAAAATCAACTCTTCAGTATTTTTTTCTGTGAGAAAAGTGTTCTCCAGTAGCACTAGCATGAACTCCTATCGAATTCGTAATGTAAAGGTTTCAAGAGAACGGAGCATTGTGATTGGCAGTCTGCCTCTTGTGAACCTGTGTGCGTGTGTAGCCCGCCAATCGTAATGCTCCGTTCTGTCGATACCTTTACATCACGAATTCGATAATATTTCGTGCTAAGGCTACTGTTCGTGTGCGAGAAATTGTCGCTCCTTCGTTGGGCCCTGGGCACGTGCCCCGGTGGAAAACAAAAAAATAAGTGTAAGTGTGATGTAATCGGTGCACGCGTGACATTGGTGTGCGTATATACGCAACGAAGGATAAATTCGACAACGTCAACCTTTTTGCTCTCTTCTCCTCCAACCTTTAGAGGTTGTTAAAAAGTTTAGTTTTTCGTAAATATTCAAGCTTGTTCGATTCATAGTATGAAACGCCATAAATACTTTTTTTTATCTATAGCAAAGTAATAGCTATTTTGAACGGTTGGAATAAAAATAGTTGCCACTACCTTAAAAAGGGTTGTGTGTTTTCGTTTTGTAGTACGTATGATTTAAGCTAGTATGGGATTAAAAGCAGTATTAAATTCCACCACTCAAAGCAATTATTTACTAGTAACGCACGGTATTATTAACGGTTGTATATGTGAATTTGGCGACATCGGTTCCGCTACTGAAACTTTCATGTCGCATTTCTACTAGTTTTTTCTGTTCTGTGCTCCTCACAAACCTAAAATCAGTAACAAGTCATATGGTAATCCCTCATCGCGCGACTTATCCCATAAGTTTCTTGCCGGAGTCTTCTCAGTTCGGGGCCGCGTTTCGAACCGGTGTTATATTTGCTCACTGATCTATAAAATGTTGTTAATATTGACGTTGTTACGTTGTTGTGTGCCGTTTACTGGTCTATACAGAATAAATGATTTTTGATTTGATTTGATCCGCGTCGGCGTTGAGGTTAACATCATCGCCTAATGTATTCTTCACGATAAAAATTTGTTTTATCTGCGATCATCCGGAAGCTGAGCTACTTCCCTGGTGTGGCTTCATTAATTTTAATATGTTATCTGTAGAATGTGGCCAGAACGTGGCTTTCACCCGAACGAGTGAACTGTGATTGGTATCGCCACCTGCCGGAAAATTTGTGTAATATACTTTTTTTTTAATTGGCGGTCATTTGATAACGCTCTTTGGTGAGACATTAGTATACACATATTTTGTCGGTAATCAAAGGTAGTGAGTTCGATGCCCGTTCAGTGCCAAAATAATTTGTGCGTTTCTATTAAGTGTATAACTTGTAATTTGAAGCCTTTTCGGTTCTTCCTTTCCAAGATTTTGTCTATTTTATTTTTACTTTTTCAGGAGACGTGTTGGGCCCCGGTTTAGTAGAATAGTGAGTGTCGTAGAAGGCGCTTATATGATAGGATAGGGCTGTTGTTAGTACGCCTCCCCATACCCGGGGGCTAGACGGGGATACCGTGGTCCCTACACCCAACAGTGGTCATCGCGAAAGAGAGGGCCCCGGGTCTGACGGGCAGCGAAGAATATGTTGGCTATTATCTCACCACCGGCAACTAAAGACCTAAAGACGCCGTGCGTTTTAGTCGGTTCAAGTCAAGGTTATGTTACCCTCCCCAACCGGCTCCGGAGGTTATCCGTGTGGATTTTTCGCACGATTTAAAGACAAAAGAGTTGTTTCCTATCCGACAGTAAACAAACAGCCAAACAGCCAAACCAAGTAACATCAGCCTACATAAGTTCACCCTAAATTACATAAAATCGAAAATCATTGCTAGTTGGCGATAAGTGGATTGATAAAGCTTACGCTTACGCTTTCGAAGATTTATAACATAAACCCACCCCTATATCCGCGAAGGGTTAGGCAGAGGTGCTAGAACCAACATTTCGCCAGTTTATGTTTAGGTCCCAATGTTTCCCCAGTTTATGTTTAGGTGGCGAGCCTCTTGCCATTAACCGGGCTCTTATAAACCTGCGATAAATACACACATAACTTCGAAAAGCATCGAAAAGTCATTGGTGTGTGCCATGGTAAAACTTGGGATCGAACCCGAGGCCTAGTCTCAGCAGTTCGTTACCCATACCACTAGGCTATCGCGGCATTTATATTATTTTCTATAGCTTTCTTGACATTCACAAGTAGCAACTACCGTCTGATTTATCAATCCCGTTGAACTATAAATAATTACAGTAAGTCAAACATGTTTCCCAACTCACACTGTTAGCTGCAATTTTAAGCCCGTAATAATAATAATTCAAACGCTTGCGAATCACTGGTCGCGTGCACGTTTCAAGTGCGTTACTAACTATATGTCACGCAACGCGCGACTACAGAACAACTGCCGAAGTCCAACTGTGAATTACTTTTGATGATGCCACTTCTGCCAAAATCGGTGGGGGTGATTATGTCGGACTTGAACCGACTAAAACGCACGCCGTCCATGGGTCCAATTGAGGTGAGATTATACAAGACATATCTCTTGCAAACTATGAATAAGATTGGGAATGTGCTGTCGAGTAACGTTCACAAAAATACGGTTTACATACTGGTAAGTGGATTTATAATATAAAATTAATGTCCAGACGGGATTTGAACGTGCGACCAAATTCCCACAGGAAGATTGCTCTGACCACTGAGCTACCGGATCACGTACAAAGCGTTCGAAATTTTACAATATGTATGTGAGTGTGTTTCGAAATAAAACAATTATCGTTCTTTCTTTTTTACAAATTATAAACATCATCATCACCATCATTATCGCTTAAGTCCCGGCCCTTCCTCGGGAATTTGGAATCCGTTCCATTCTCCTCCTTTAACTTTAGTTTTTATGAATTTTTGGATAAACTGCTGTATGAGCCCCAACATAAACAATATTATAACCCAAAACTACCACAACAAATTATCTATAAATATAATTGTACTTCTGTCTTTATCTTGTCGTGTGGCCCAAGAGCGTGTATTTGTCGTTAATGTTACGAATATTGTCCACTGACTGACTACAGAGGGGTGGGCTGAGCTGTATTCATAGTAGCTATACCGAAATTAAATTATTAAAATCGCCTTTTACTTAAAATTAACAATACAATACATATATTAAATTATTATCTCGTTGCTTTAGTTATACACAATTTTGATACTTATTAGTGGCGTACATTCTATAGAGACGAACAGACTGCATATCCTATACAAATCGTACTATATATACAGTATTAGTACATATAATTTCAATTTTGATTGATGGTACTTGATGGAACTTATTGTCACACATTATATTGATAACACACTTATACTGCTCCACGATACTTAGTACAGTTTCGTCTTGCGGCATTCCCAAAAATTTGCCGGTTAGATACAACAATAAATATCGTGAAGAAGTATCAATAATGTATACATAATTTTCACCGCTTACTGAAAAGTCAAACCACGCCACTGATGTGTTAATTATACTCAACTGGCTGAATTTTATAGTCTGGAATTTAGTAATCTGGAATAACACATACCTACGCTATTTTATTTCTGGAATAGGTTCCCATGGTCTGTGGAATGGGAATCAGAATACCACGCGCTCGATGTCACGGGAAACAACCAGTAAATAAAATCAAATGTACTATTTTGCTAACAACTGACATTATCAGTTAAGTTGATTAAAGTTATACGATTTTTACACAATCACATGACAGAACGGGACTTATTCGTTAACATATACTCGAGAAGTCTCGACTCGACTCGACACGACTCGAGTCGAGTCCTCTCAAGACCATAAACGTAACGTCATGCCCGTGTATATATACAAACATTTTACTCATAGTTCACGAATAAGTTTATGGACGTAATAAAATATTTAGTAAAAAAACGCTCTGTACAATAAGTGGTGTCCACCAGACTATGAATACGACCGCCCGAGTGCACAGTTCCGCGTCTAACATGATTAATCGATAGAATTTAGCGCTACGCACTTTTGTGCTTCACTGTACTCGACGATTAGGGTTGACAGATACAAAAAATATATTAAATGTAGGGAGATATTTGGAAACAAGTATTTTAGAGGTAGGTCATCGTTTTGTAGATGGGGTAACTTAGAATGAACAATGAAGGCCATGGTGACCGTATTACTAGACATATAACTCCATTTGGTTAGACGCTGAGTCCTGGAAAACCATTATTTTTCGTATCTTTGTAGATAGACACTAATGGGTACTTAAACATTGACCTATTGAAATTTAACTCTCAAATCTCGGTATACCATTTTCATGTTTTATTGGTGTACACTGTTTTGAGTTGCAGTCCACTTCAAAATGTTTCTTAGTTGTTATGTATTGTTAATCATTTGCTTGTAACTTGTAGTGTATTTAATAATAAAAAAATAAATAATAAAGGTACTCTACATAACTCACGATATATATTTTTATAGCGTTGACTTAAAAGTTCGATTTTTGACCAGTTTCAAGACGTTACCTCCACGCATTCTTGAGAAAAAGATATTGACAGACGGACGGACTAACCGCAAACTAACCCTATTAGGGTTAGGTTTTTAATTCTTTATTGCACACACAAAGTACTGAGATAATTCATAAATATTTGCAAGAATCATCAAAGGCGAGCTTGTCTCACAATGAGTTCTCTACCAGCAAACCTTTGCGTATCAGAGGAGTAGGTATCATAATAAAGGCGGTATGAAGTGTATATCCAGTAGTTTCTAAGACTAGTAGTTGTGTAGTAACATAACATAAACTCACGCCTTTATCTCCGAAGGGGTAGGCAGAGGTGCTAGCACCAACATTTCGCCAGTTTATGTTTACGTCCCAATGTAATAGGTGGCGAGCCTATTGCCATTAACCGGGCACTTATACACCTGCAATAAATACACACATAACTTCGAAAAGTCAATGATGTGTGCCACGGTAAACCTGGGATCGAACTGAAGATCTCGTTTCAGCAGTCCATTACCCATACCACTAGGCTACCGCGGTTTTTGTATAGTGGCATCACTTCATACAATTTTTTTTAAACTGTCTAGGAACTTTTGTGGTCAACTGTACCTTTATGATCCCAAAACCACCTAAATTTGATTGTATAGCCACCGCTATGTTTTAGCTTCATCCCTCTTATTTGCGTGGCGCAAACAAACATGGAGGGTCGCGAGTTTGTTCAGTAAACATTGCCGGTTGCTTTTTTACAGAATAATTTTATTTGAACGAGTTCAATTGTTATTAGTATACGATCACGTGCTCCAAATTGACGTGGTTCCTGGTAGGGTAGAATAGGGTCACCCTATATCCTCGCGTGGCTGTCACAGAAGGCGACTAAAACCGCGGTAGCCTAGTGGTATGGGTAATGGACTGCTGAGACGAGGTCTCGGGACCAATGACTCAAGCCTATATCGCCGAAGGGGTAGGCAGAGGTGCTAGCATGCACAATTCGTGCAAACAAGTCTTTGAGTGGAGACCACAAGAAGCAAAAGGAAGGTAGGCAGTCCCCTAACCAGGTAGACGTAGGCGGAAGTTCTCGGCACCCCCTAACAAACGGCGCCAGGGTCCACGACACCTTCTGCACTATAGGTAAATAGGCAACGTTCTCCCTGCATGCATCTCTGGACCACACCTATGCTTACCATCAGGCGTGGTGCATTTAACGACCCAAATATAAAAAGAAATATCAGCTAGTAATATACACCTCTCCAGTTTAGGTTCAAAGATACATTTTTCACTTCTTAAGCTAATTTACACATTATTAACCTTTTTAAGAGTAAAGTGAGTATTAGTTTCAAGCCTAACATTTATGTAAATCACGTAAAAAATCAACTCTTGCGCATGTGGGAAAAGAGCTATCGAGTATCACTACTAAAAACGTATAATTTAATGTAACTGTAATTTTATGCACGTTAATTTAAAGTTGATATTACTTTGGATCAAGTAAAAAATAATATTAAAATGGTATGGTTTGTTCGTATTTGCTCTTTTAAAGTCTGTATTGAAATTATTTCAAATCTTACTACTTAATAATAATACTAATGCGGCGATACCACATGTACCCAGCGCCATCTAGCGACAGCAAGAATAACTACTACGACACTCCGGATCCTGCATTGCGAAAGCGAAGTTCTCGCGCTGGTACAATATACATACAACAACCCAACGACAACCGTTGGGCCGCGGCCCGCCAGGTCACCTTGCCTGGTCGGAGGATCCTCCTTTTGTGTTGGTTCATTAAATCCCGTACTCTACACTATTATAATGAGAAAGTTTGGATGTATGGAAGATTTTTAATGATTCGAGAACAGTTAAACCAATGTTGATGAAATTTGGCGTATGGATAGATTATTGTCTGGAGGCACAAAAGCTACTTTTTATCCCTCGAGTGGTTCCTGTCGGGGCGTGAGGGCTATGCCAGAGGCTACCTCACCCTCGGCAACTTTGAGTGCGACATAATTTCCGGTACTATTACGCAAAATTGTATACAATTTATTTCACTGTGGCCCTAGCGTCCGTAGTTTAATGGTTGTGGAATCGACCTTACGATCGAGATGTCCCGGGTTCGAATCCCAATCATTACACTACCGACTTGAAACCACTCCTAACACAAACCATTTAACTTAGCTGGATCGGTAATATTGGAAATTTCGGTTGCTATAAATGTTAAAAAAAGAGATTTTATTATAAGTGCCAAGTGGAACATCTCCTCGAAGTCCTTAGATAGATAATAATGATCGCTATGTGTGAAAACACAGATAGTCTTGACTCTTGAACGCCATGTTTGGCAGGAAGACTCAATTAATTGAGTTAACGCTGAGATGCTTCTAATAAGTAGTACTTAGCTTGAATTTAAGGTGCAGTGGGCTTTTTTACAGCTAAATTATTATTTTTCGAATTTGCAAATCTATACTATTATATAATTGTAAAAAGATTATGTTTGTCCACGATGGACGCAAAAACTACAGAACGGATTTCAAAGCGGTTTTACTTGTTTGATGGGGTTTGGTCCAACTTGAAATCTTACATTTATTTGATAGCAATCGGTTAAGTAGAACCAGAGTTATATTGAGTAATATAAAATTTAAGTTCAGATGGCGCTTAGGTCGCGATAACCGACAGCCACGCGGGCGCGTTTACTAGTTTCTAAATAAGAATAATATTTCTTCTTCTGAAACTGATTTCTAAATAAGAATAAACAATCTGTTTTCGAAACTCGTTACCAATTAAGAAAAGTAATTATTCTCCCGAAACCGGGCTTTTTACTATTTTTGAAACCAGCTTCCAACTAAGAAAAAATTCTTCTTTCGAAATGACGTACCAAATTGATTTTAAGTAGAAAATATAATAATGAATAAGCACAAACTACACTTATAAACTAACTTAAAACTTAAATTACATTTGTGAAAGAATTTTAAAATGTGAAAGAGTTAAAAGGGGGATAGGTAGGTATACTAAAAGGTAAACGAAATCGCAGCAAGTAGAAACATGTGAAAACACATTCTATTAAGGTCACAATTAGATTTCGATACATCAACGCATCTCGTACATACAATGAACTCAATACGTTGATATCGCAAAGGGGACGCCCAATCGTATCGTATCAAGTTACGTTTTGTCATTGATCTGTTTTCGAACGACGCGCGACGATAACGTTTTATATCGATGACTTGACTGAAACACGATTAGTTATAACTTATAACAGTACTAAAAGACCACCTAGGTCTTCTAGGAATAGATTTAGAAGACGAAGCCAATTTTTTTAGAACTCACTAGCGAGGTTTTCTGTTGTTAGTGAAAGACCTTTTTTCTTCTACACTGTGGATATACTTTTAAAATGTTTTCATCATCATAATATACCAATATATGTGGGTGCTAGCACCTCTGCCTACCCCTTCGGGGATATAGGCGTCATATTATAAAAAAAAAAATACCAATTTCTGTTTCATTTTAAGTTGGTTTGGGCTGCTCTCCTAGTTTATCTAATTTGCCTTGGATTTTACTGTAGTGACTGCCGTCTGACACTTGAATCCTAAGGGGATTCAAGAGCTTGCGCTACGCCAGAAATTTTTGACATGCGGACGTCTTAATTTCCATTGTGTTAGTGCATTTTTAGCATACAGTAATAATATTTAATATCCCACAAAACTTCAACTTGGTTATAATTGTGAACGTACGCGTCATAACCTAATTCGTAATATACGTGTATTTGATCAGCTGCGCCCGCGCCGAACCCCTATTGGAGCGCGCGGCGACCAATCAGCGCGTGTCGAGTAAGTGTTCGAATTTCGAAATTTTTATTTAATTAGTAGTAAGTATATGACATAAATGTTGTAGTTATGCAATGATACAGTTTAACGAGATTATATTTATACCGATATCGTTGAAACGTATATCCGATATTTCGAGTAAGGGGTGTTTTATAACGCATTTAATTCTTTAATAAGACAAGACTGACAGCCGAAGACCGGGCTAAGAGGCGTGTCATAGAAGAGACCTACGTCCAGCAGTGGACTGCCGCGAGCTGATGATGATGATGACAATGATGATGACTTCTTTAATTAGGCTCGACGACGGCACGACGCGGCAACGACGCGACAATTTGTTTAATCCAAATCTGGTTTCCATAGTCCAAAGTAACTCCAAGATCATCTTTTTTTTAGATATCCTAGCATCTTTTTAAGGTAATGATTCCCCTGAACCTAACCTAAACTAACCTAATGGATAAAAAGATACTAGGACTCTACCTATAATAAACAGCTGCACATAAATTTTGCGACAACAACCGGTAAATCTGACAAGTTGAGAATGTCCCACATGTTGTATTACTTGGTATCTTCCCGTGTGCTTTGGAATAGTAGCGGAGACAGTGAGGAAGCAACCATTTAGGGCCAGAACGTTTTGCCCTTAGAGGGCCTTCGATGGCAGAGCTTACCTCACCCTCGACAACTGATGGCACGACACGTATGTTTTGGAGTTGGCTTCGGCGGCAAAAATCCTTACGGGTAGTCCATCCGTTAGGATTTTCACACTCGAAAACAAGTACTAGGCCGTTTGAATCGTAAAACGTCCGAAATATGACACATAGGTATAAAGAAGAAAGAAAGAAAGAAAGCATTTATTCATGAAACACCCAATGCACAAAGATCTTTACAACAGTTAATTGGTCTTGTAATTATTACAGTTTACGAGCGAACATAAATGGGCCACCATCTCAGCACCAAACTACAAAACGTCCCAAACGGAGACAGTTAGAGCTGTGGTTTTAGGCTCCGATCAGGGGGAAAACTGAAAGCAATAGTATAGCTGCGCAGTGCTGCCTCTTCATGTGATTATGACTTTTATCTTCCGTGGGTAGGATTCAAAATGGTTTGTTATATTTAGCGTATAAGCCTTACAGGTTTTCCTCGTAATACGAAGTGCCAAACCATGATAAAGATGGCAATATCAGCGTATCAGAAGACAGGTCAAAAACCTCATTACCCTAAGCGTGTCGCCTTCCAGTCTGAGGGTAAACCAACTGATAATAACAAGCTGTTAACGTAATCTGACCTTTATGTCCACTACTACAATGTAAGTTTAATTAGGCGGCTTATCATTATTCTAGTGATGGTCTATTGGACCCTGAGCCAAATGTGCTACCTGGGCCTGGTATTGATAACTGATAATTTCGTCACATAGATCCTAGGGCGAAGTAACGGAGAAATTCTGTGGACTACCGATTTTTTTATGAACTATGGGAATGAATCAATAGTATTTTAAACATATTTTTGTTTTAATTCACTGCACTGAAGTAATATAAGTTTATTAAGCCCCGTGTAGTGGCGGAGAAAGAATATCACCATTCCATCTCAACCGAAGAGTGTCATGAGAGGCAACTAACGGCAAAATTAACAGACAATATCCCTGCGTAAGAAAAGTAGAAATAAAACCCTGTACCTACCCGTCTGGCCAGTGTGGAAACAGTAGGCCAGACTCCCAATATTAGTAGAGACCTATGTCCAGCAGTGGGCTGCTGTGGGCTAATTGATTGATTGGTAGATTTGTCTGTGGCATCATAGAAATGAAATGAAAAGTCATTGGTGTGTGCCATGGTAAAACCTGAGATCGGACCCGGGAGCTCGTCTCAGCAGTCCAATACCCATACCACTAGGCTACCGCGGTGTGTTAAAATACGTACCTAAGTTTTCTTAAAGTACCCGCAATATTGTTTTAATATCATTTATAGTTATCCATAACTATATCTTTATAAAATCAATCATACTATGTACCTTATCAACATTAACAAGCTGTAATGATGTCTTGACTCACATGTGGCTGATAACCTAGGGTTACTACGCGTATCACTGGCCCGTCATGTCAGATGTCGCCTGATAAAGCGCTTTGTGCAGTCCAGGGTTCGCGGGCATGACGTGGCGGAGAAGTCTTCAGTGATTAGAGAAATTGGAGCAGTGATGAGGCTAGTGGATATGGGGTCGGCTTTACGATCACGAGGCTGTAGGTTCGAATGGTCGTTACGCTACTGAGCTGGCGTGAATCTGCTTCTAAAAAAGTGTCTTATAGGTGGAAATTAATTTAATACTCAAATGATAGTATCAACTTGGTCTTCCGTGGCTCATTATTATCTCCATATTAGTTGACAATTATAATTACTGCTCCGCTTTCTACAATAAAACCATGATGTTATATAGCTTATAGTCTTCCTCAATGCATGGGTCATCTAACACTGAAAGAATTTTTCAAATCGTGCCAGTATTTCCTGACATTAGCCCCTAAAATCAAACAAACAAATCTTCAGCTAGATAATATTTGAGTAGTGAAAGACACGAGAATACAAAAACAAAAAACATAGAGAAATCTACAAAAACAGCAACGTCATATTCAAATATAAGCAACTAGCTTGGACTGGCCAAGATTATAATACCACGAGTCCCGGGTCCCTTAAGGGGGGGCGTGAAAAAGCATCTGATGAGGCCGTCAAGCTGAGCGCCACCATTGTAGCACTGCACGTGTTTGCAATGGTGACCCTCTTTCATGAGACTTTGCCTTCAGCTTAACATAAGGCGAGGTGAAGTCAAATTGACGTGCCATAAATAAAAAAAAAAAAAAAAAAACACCTATACTAAATCTCCAACATACCCAC
Source organism: Pelosia muscerda (assembly GCA_963691645.1). Classification (NCBI taxonomy): domain Eukaryota; kingdom Metazoa; phylum Arthropoda; class Insecta; order Lepidoptera; family Erebidae; genus Pelosia; species Pelosia muscerda. Next base: position 532,997 of record OY829126.1, on the reverse strand, counting down.
TTAATCAGGAACTAATTCCAACATGTATAGACCAAAATAATAGGGTTTGTCCTCAGAAAAGTAGACGTGTCACCAAATACAGTCACGAGTAACGTCAACGAAGCCCCTGGTATAGCAATTAATTTACTAAAAATTAATTACATGAAGAACTCGAATTGGTCCAGCCGTTTTCGAGTTATGAGCTTACCAACATATTTCGTGATTCATTTTTATATAGGTACTAGATGACCCGCGCAACTTCGTCTGCAGCACCCCGTTTTTACAACATTTTTCATTCCGGCTCCGTACTTGTTGGTCGTAGCTTGATGTTATATACATATAAACCTTCCTCTTTAACCATTATATCTATTGAAAAAAACCGCATCAAAATCCGTTGCGTAGTTTAAGATTTAAGCGTACAAAGGGACATAGGGACAGAGAACGCGACTTTCTTTTATACTATGTAGTGATTTGTAGATATGTAGACGAATTTAAATAAAGAGGAAATAATAATGAAAAGAATTATAATAATTAGATTTAATAATAAAATAAAAATGTGCATACAAAACTATAATTTTTAAGTACTTATTTGCTAACAAAATATGTCGCAGTAATCTTAAAAATAAAATTAAATTAATGATTTGATACCTACTTTGTTAACTAAGTAGTTCAAAAATCAGTGTAAATTAATAACAAAACATTATAGTTCAAAGTCGTACGCGTGTCATATAGAGATAGCGGGTTCGAAGCCCGGCTGATAACAATTTAATTATTAAAGTTTATTACTTACCTACATGTTTTAAATTAATTAATTTATATCATTATCAATTGTGTCAATAAAATAATATATAAATTACGAGTACATTATTGCGTTTTTAATGAGCATGGGATAACTACGATATATAAAATACAGCTGTTACCCATAGGGTTAGGCAGAGATCACGGATCTTCATCTGCTACGATCCCGACACACTACTCACGCCTCATTCACTTTCTAACCTTCTTTATGCATGTTCGACGGTTTAGGGTACTCCTGACCTGCCTTTTTTCCAAAACTTTCCCGATTTGGTCCAGGTATGTGCGCCTAGGTCTTCCCCTTCCAACGGTACCTTCCACACTCGCCTCATACACCTATTTTGTTAGTCTTCTCTCATCCATTCTTTCAACATGACCATATGAGTCAAGTCGTGACCACGGGTGCTGCAACGCACCCGAAACGTCGACAAAAGTAAGTGTTCGAAAATATATCGCGTGAAGTCACGATACTTATAAACACTATGAGTAAACGCCGCGATAGTTTAAAAGTTACATGACCGTACCATCTTAAAATGAATAATTTTTTTTTATTTAGGACACGTCAATTTGACTTCACCCCACCTGATGGTAAGCTCAAGGCAAAGTCTCAGGAACGAGGATCACCATTATAAACACGTAAAGTGTTACAATGATGGCACTCAGCTTGACGGCCTCATCAGATGCTTTTTCACGCCCCGCTTAAAGGACCCAGGACTGTAGGAAGAAGGAAACACGTGAGCTGGCAAGGAATTAATGAATGAAATGAATATTGTATAACGTTGAGTAGGATAGCCAGAGCTCTCTAGAAAGGTTTTGTGTTGTCAGTGTTAAGATATATGCCTGTAACTTTACTTGGTGTGGTGATCACGTAGGTGAAATTTTTCCCATGAGTTCTGATGTGTACCATTAACTTCAAAGTTCAAAGGCTTGTGAAATCGCAACCATCTTACCTCTTATCCTTAACAGTTCGACCATAGGCTCCAAAGAACACATGACACCCGTCCAAATATGATTAATAGTTAAGTGCGAGCCCACAATGGGATACGTGACTTACCGTATTTGGTCGGGTTATGTGTACAGGATGATTGCGTTTCTAGTTATTTATTGTAAATTAATCATTTCGTATAGTTGGCTAACCAAGATGTGTTTGTAAGCGAACGTGTTTTGGCGAAGCGTGAGGGTCTAGATGGAGAAGGATGGAGCTATACACCTTATATAGCTCTGTCTCTCTTCCTCCATCTATGCGGTAAGCCTACAGTCCTTCAAGTTCTATGTATATACCTAGACTGGTTGTACGGAAAAAATGTAAACGTGCAACGTTTTTGTAGTTCTCACACAGACACTTCAAAAAGGCATATTGGCGGGTAGGCGTCAAAATTCATTAACTCAATATCAAGTTTCCATGTCCTTTATTCCCGCCTCACACCCGAACGTTGGCACAATTTTTGTTTGTCTAGTAGACTCTTGGGTATGGTGTGGTCTTCAGAGTCCTAAGAGTAACAGTCGAGACTATGTTTATATGTATTTAGTACTTAAAAGCATACATCATCCATAAAAAAATCAAAATTCTAGACAGACCCCAGCAAACGCAAATAGAGCTCATAAGTAGCTACGCGCAATGAATCCTAAGTAGACCCAGAAACAACCACGTCTCAGGGTCTTCAAATGAAGTTCTGTGTCAGTCAATGGCATTGACAGGCATTCGTTTAAGTTCAGGGACTGATATCTTGGACCAGGATTATGGGTTTTTAACAGTAAAGGCAGTGAACCAGCGCGTGGATCATCAGAATCTGATGACTGCAAAAAAACTTGACAATGCTACTCTAGCTGTTTTATGTCTCCTTGGTGGTTGTGATGGATGCCAAGGTCGAGGTCGAGGTACGACGACTAGCCAATCATAGATCATATCAACGCCAAAGCACTCACGTCATTGGTTGATCAGTTCTTTTATATACTAATATTATAAAGAGAAAAGATTTGTTTGTTTGTTTTTCTCCGAAACTCCGAAACTATTAGACCGATTTCAATCATTCTTTCACCTCTAAAAAGCTACAATACCTAGGAGTGACATAGGCTATACCTATATATCATCACGCTACCATCCAAGGGAGTGGAGTAATAATCATAAATCTCAATCGATCCGGTAAAATTCTATACATTGGCGCTTATATCGACAGCAAGGAAAAGTAGTATAGAGAGGCAAGTAGAGAATCGAGTAGAGTCGTACAACGCCATAATCTACATCCACACGGGCGGAGCCGCGGGCAACAGCTAGTTATTTATATTTTTCTATTTCAATTTTTTATAGAGAACATTTGTGAAGTTTGTCGACACTATGACTATTAAACCCAAGGGGAGAGCTTCTTATGCGACCGGGATCAACACTATGATAATGATGAGTAGTAGACTGTCGACTCAGCTAAAAAAAACGCATCTACCACCTGCCTAAAGGACTTTTACAAGTGAATATTATTTATAAAATTTTCCCTATAATTTTATAGCACCCTGTATATATGTCAGTGGTACACGACTAACTCAATGTAACGTAGTAATGCGACATTAATTCATACAGGTACTGTATGCGTCGTATCGTGTGCCGCAACTTGTGAGAGGTGCGGAATATAAAACGCTATCAAAATCGCTATCTGACTCACAAAAAATAAAGTGGCGTTAGGTCGTATTATCTCGAAACGGTTTCTACATGATCAGGTGAATGGTATATCGCATTTAACCGTTGCTGGCGCCAGCACTGTGGAAATCGCTCCATAGAGTCATACATAACCAAACTTCTTATTAAGAGACCACCGTCCGTCAGACGTTTCAAAAAGACCGAAGACTGGGTAGGCTCAATCGGAGATACTCTGGTTCGATATATCACTAGTCATGTAGCAGCATGCTGCATTTTTAACGGTTCCCGCCAATTGCACTCAGGCAACCAGTTGATATGTACAACTGATAGTTGCCTGCATCCTATTTCTAATTCCCGGCAGTTTATTCCAATTGCAAACCACTCTGTTGATGAAGAAGCAGTTATGTGGATTATTATTGGATAGGCTAGTAGGACAATTTAACAAACGAACTACGCTATAGGCACACAGGAACAGAAATCATGCCCTATTTCTTTAAATAACTGTGATGCCTTACGTATAACAATCTGGTGAGATAAGTCCTGTGTTCGTATGCTACCCTACCTGCTTCCAGTCTACGAAGGGAAAAGAACAAATTAAAGGGTGCCTTGTCCAAAGCCACAATCAAAGTTACCTTGTCTCCCCCAGGGGAGTTACCAGGGGAGCCAAGTCTACGAAGCCTGATCTACAGCAGAAACACAATGTACCGCAGTTTTATTGTTAATATCGCTAATCGCTACCTCCTAGGACCCGCACCACGCCACAGTAACGGGCACAATCATAATCTAAACCAAATATGGCGAGATAGTTCAATGACAACAGATCTGATTGATCACTGCATTCAACATTAAAGATATAACAAATTTTATTTACAATACTTGGTCTAATGTGAAAAATGTTCTCACGATTAAGAAATCGGAATCGATTAGCCCGGGATTAATCAACTTAGGGGTAGGCAGAGGTTTTGGCCATTAAACGACAACTTCTTATTCTTCTTCTTCGAGTCAAAGGCTCGTATGTTATGTTATTGGGGTGCGTGCTCTGAAGCTTTCGCGGACACTTCGACCCTATGAGATTCTTTGTCTCGATCCCACCTTGGCCCCTATGTTAGAGGAGGTATAGTTCTCTTTCAAGAGCTCGTAAATCTGGCATATATGGTAGATAATTAGGTTTTTTTTTTAAATCCTGTTGGCCGAATAGTGGGCTACAGCAATAGCGCTTTCCGATGCTCTACAGAGGTCTTCGGCGGTACAAGTGTGGGGGCACAGTGAGCAAGAGAGCAAGTGAGACATCGACTGGGGTTGGGCCCCGCATACGCAGTACTCTTGTGATCGCTTAGCTCCATTTCGCTATATTTTCCCTGCAGCGACCAATTTTGTTCCGTAGGCAATTTAATAACTTCCAAGTTAGGCAACAAAAGTCTGTATATGCTGAGCCTGTTAAGAACTGTAAACCCAAGTAATACTGGGATGACATCTTTTACACTCTAGAGCCCAAAGTCCGCTTGCTTTTTTATTAGTATGAACGCTTTCTGGGGAGACCTGCAGTTTGATTGCTTTGATAGTGATTACAGATACGTACAATGTTACCATGGTGGCTTTACAAATATTGCAAACTATGGAATTTACTAATCCCGGGCCTAGTCACCTTAGTAGTATAAGATTCAACTACCATCATCAAACCAGTGCAAATATTCAATCACGCCACCACCACCCACAACTAAAACACTCAACTCCCCCATCAAATCCACTAAACAGCAAAATTCTTATCAAAACATAAACACATCCATTATTTCAGTAAATTATTAGTGTGAAACAGAAAATTACTACATTAACGTAGAAACGTAACGAAACCAAAATAACCAATATCACGTACTCGGCCCCAAATAGATGATGTCTGGTGATTATAAATCAATTTAACGAGAATACGCGAACGTTAAAACTACGATCGGGAAAAAATAAATGGAGAAGTTAGCCTGATGTCGATACCTACTCGCCGCGAACCGAAAACTTAAGTGCTTATTTTTAGAGAGATAGGGCATCTTTTCCAGCTTCAGACTTTTGGTTTATATGCACCGTTGTATAGTTTCTATAAAGAAGGCAAAGGTGTGTCTGTGCGTGTCATGGGATATACACTAGGCTCTAAAAGTTGCTGGACACCTTAAGATATCCCTTAGCCTAAGTCTAATGTAACTAAAAGTAACATAGATATCTTTACATGGTATAAAATAAAGTCGCGTTTTCTGTCCCTTTATCTCTAATATACTTGTCCCTTTGTATGCTTAAATCTTTAAAACTATGCAACGGAATTTGATGTGGTTTTTTAATAGATAGAGTGATTGAAGAAGATGGTTTATATGTATTATAACATCATGCTACAACCAACTGGTGCGGAGCAAAAGTGAAAAATGTTGCAAAAACGGGGTGAGACAGACGAAGTTACGCGGGACAGCTAATCGTTAATACAATAAACTAGCTCGATGTTTTGTTCTGATCTTGCAAGCAGTATCCTAAACTTAATCACATTAATAAGTAGATCTATTATCCAGTAGCATCTATGACTAGTAATGGTATCACTTTATTCAATTTTAGTTTTAAACTGTTCACGTACTTTTGGAGTCCACTGTACGTAATAAATCAACTTGTACCAAAGTAGTCACTATTTCCATGACACGTCACCTCGCCTGATGGTAAGGAAAGTCTCGAGAAAGAGGGTCACCATCACAAGCACGTACGTTGACGGCCTCATTAGATGCTTTTTCACGCCCCACTTAAAGGTCCCATTACTGTAAACTAAAATAAAAACGTGAGCTGGTAAGGTATTCCAGGAATAATGGTACAGCAAAGGAAATACTACCGAACCGCTCGGTTCTTGATGGAATTTGTGGATAGAATCTAAGCTTGCATACATACTTTCTCTAGATTCTTAACAGGTAGCCAATTCACCAATCCTCATAATCCAGTTTCATCAATGCTATTCCGTCCATCTATATCATAATTCATAAGATACAGAGCAATAATATTGTTTTCAATCTTCCCATTTGACCTACAAAATACTGTGAACTATATTTTTAGTGCATGGTGACTCATTATCAATTAATACATACATACCACGAGCAGACATATTGGAGAGTTACTATTTGTTTATGCTTTTTATAATAGTATTGCGATATTTTACGTAATATGCTTAACAGGATAGTTTGAGGACGTAGTCTGACGTTATGCCTCCTATACCCTCTGCTAGTACTCTGCTATAGGGACACCTGGAAAGCTTTCGAACCTGGAAAACTTTATAGTAAGTCCAGGGATTCAATGCAAAGTGAGATTCAATTGATGGAACTGTGGCGAAGCGAACCGTTTTCAATTTGCTAGCTGTATCTGTCGTATCGACGGCATTTTCGAGTTGCCATCGTGGTGTAGTAATTTGTTTCACGGCAGTACCGCTACTCACGGAGACGGCCCGAGCATAGGTTTCGCTTTTCGAGAAGGCCTACTACGTCGCCTCATATTACAGATTTATGTCAAACCCATACTTTACTAAGCGATTGCACTGGCATTTTCGTTACTAGATGTTACTTTACCTAGAGACTCTTGGACTGGAATGCTACGTTTTTTCGTTCGGGTTTTGTGTCGGCAACAAGTTTCGGGTGTAATTCAAGGCAGTTTTGATTAATACTGTGAGTTTTAACTGAAAAGTTATGCAAGAACGGAGCCTATTGCTCGGTTAACAGCTACAGGGTCCATTGGCGAAGAGTCTCTATACCCTGATCCCTGCTTTTTCACCGTTCAACACTAACAGACTCCTCTGAAATTAGCACTGACAACATAAGTAGTTGGTGAATGCACAAGGCATACCCAATTCACGTCACACGTGTCTTAAGGCCGTAATTTTTATGATGAGAGTAGGTCTTGAGTTTAGATACAATGTGTGATAAATTGAAGATGTTTTTTGGATTCTTGACATATACACATATGGATTGGAGGTTGATGGGGGATGCCTATGTTCGCCAGAGGATGTCTTATGGCTGAAATAATGATGATGATGACTAGGTTAATGAACAAGCACAGCATCCCATCGAATAGTAATGAATTATAATATATTGTGTGCCTATGAACTTGTGCAACAGGTGTCCTTGCAAAGGGTTCCAATATTTCAAATGTCAGAATTTCAAGTATCAAAAATCATTTATTTGTATAGTTCGGTTAAACGGCACTTACAAAACGTCAATAATAAAGATATATTTTAGGTTGGTTTAGCGAATCGACCACTGGTTGTAACGCGACTCCACCACTTACCCAGGGTTTACCAATTGTCATGGAAAGGAATGAAAATACCCAACCCTCAAAGCAAGTAAACAGACTTCTTACTTGAGGAGAGATACTGTTCATATTCTGCAAGTGCGATGAACAATCTCAACACTTGCAATAGAAAATAGAAAATGAGAATAGAAAATAATATGAATATACTGCTGAATGTAGTAAGCTTTCTGGAAGAGAGAAACCTATACTCTGGCCCTCTCCATGAGTAGCGGCACTGCCATGAATCAAATTACTACACCACAATGGCAATACAAAACTAATTCTGACACTCTGATAGGAGTGGAAATCAAAGTGAAATTGCCGCCGACACAACAGAGAGAGAGACTGCTGAATAGCGTCCTACCCTATCAAATATATATATTTTTCATACAATTCACTCCAGAAACCTCTATAGCCACATAATCTGATGTTTTTCCAACCTTAACGCACATAAAGTATTACTGTTAAGAAACAAAATTGAACACAATTTTGAACTCTATGCCTTTGCAGAAAAGTTAAGTATTGTGCGTAAAAATGTTGTTTGTTTTCTATATGTATGTGCTGTTGAAACAGATGGTTATAGCTAATAAGTTATACTAAATCCACAACGATTTAGACATGGCTGTATGTGTTGATACTTTGCTCCATTTTGTAGAAAAAAAGGTACTTAAAGTTTAAGTTATAGTTACAGAATTATAATATATAATTTTGATGATTCAAATAAGTACTTTAAGAGATTTTTTTGCATTTCATAGATTCAGTGTAGGTATAGCAAAACAAAGTTGTTCATAACTATCAGATGTATAACCAATCCAATAAGAATTTAGAAAAAGAATTAAACTCCAACATAAAATCTACGGGGTGTCATAATTTTCCCATGTTTGTGTGTCTGTCTGTGGCATCGTAACACCGGAACAGATAAACCGAATTTGATGTAATTTTTTTTTGTTTGAAAGGTGAATTAGTCAATCTATCTCTCTTATGCAGGCTATTTTATTCCTTGGATTATGCCTTTGGGTTACAGGAAATAGAATCATACAGGGATGAAACAAACACCATGACCATCACATTCCCATGTGTGTTTACCATGCCTCTTATGACATCCTTGAAATAATAGTAGTTAATATGGCTATGATGTCTATTGGGAGAGGTGTATATTCATAACTGCACTACAATAGGTTAATTGATGATAATAAATCAAGTGAAATCAAATCAAATCTAATAAACACATAGGTGTCTAATAACCTATAAAGATCTTATATGACAAATGCTGAGATAGTTGTTGGCACATGTCATCTACCCTGGATTTCCTGTGACTTCACTTTTAGCTCGCCATCAGGCAAGGTGAAGTCACTAAAAACTAGTATTATATAAGTAGAAAAATTATACAAATTAACTGCAGGAGATTTACAGATTTTATTGTGGTTTATTGGAATTAAGAATTAGTAGTAAGGGAAACTGGGGACACTTGATTCCTATGGGAGACAAGGTACACCAATATTTTTAGAATTACTAAGCGTATTAGACTATTTTTAATGTGGTATCACTAAGGGTAATAATGTTTACTTAGTGTTACCACACTAAAAAATACTCTAATATGCTTAGTAATTCAAAAAATATTGGTGTACCTTGTCTCCCATAGCGATCCAGTGTCCCCAGTTTCCCCTATAGATAGATTCACAGATATTTTTAATGTTATTATGAACTGGATGTTTTATGTTTTATTCAACATATGAAAAATTAAGAAAACAGGAAAGCTACATAATGTAAGTATTCATAAACAAAAGTTAATTCATAATAATGTTTAAAAACTTTTTTTTTACATTGGCATACTTTATGGTATCAATTCATTTTTTCAAATAGGAGAAACATTTTTTTTTTATTTCTGATTCTTATGCATTTGGTAACAAGTTTTCAGGATTCTATTATAATGAATGAATACTGTTAAATGTACTGAAGATTCTTTCTACAATAATCATCTAAGGTTATACTGTATGTACCTTTTATATATTATAACTGAATATAGTCATGTAAAAGTAAATGAGTTAAAAACCTTAGAATACAGTGTAATGTTAAAAAGTATAATTTTTATATCCTTATTCACATGTATGTGTACTCTGTATCTCATACAATTTACTCAAAACTAGTAAACCTCATGATTATACAGTACAGTACTCAAAATATTATACATTCAATATGAATCACATTCAATTTTCTCATACAACAAGCCATACAGTAGCGAAGTTTTTTTTTAAAATAGAGCATGCCTACAAATACATAGTCGATTCCATAGACGCTCGAAGTCCGCGCCTAACGTGTGTAAATAAACAAAAAAATTATGCTGTAAACATTGGCACAAAGAGAACATAAAATCAACGATTCGCGTACTGAATTCTCATGTACACCTCTACACAACAGGCTGACAACTTTGTTTCCATTGATACTTACGGACGTGAAAAAAATGCATCAAGAATCGCATTCGCTAAGACACCTCTTTCTTGAGATAAATCTATAGAAATAATGCTTTTTTCTTGTGGTATTCAATAGGTTTACCTTACTCAGCCATGAGCGTAGACGTCAACGCAAATAAATCCCGTGAAACAATTCAGATTCGCACTGAAATCGCTGTAGCACAATGGTACAGGCACACTGATGTCGTAGCGAACCATCAAAACATAGCCTTTGTACACTTAAAACGCGATATTAAAGTATCCCACGTAGTGGAATTACATACATTAATGAGTGGAGAAGGTCGACAATGGTGTTTGATACGTGTAGGTTGGGTTATTTGGACGTATTTTGAAAAATGCTGTTGCTTTTCAACACTGGTAATGGCATAACACGCAAACACTATGACTGATATTCACAATGAAACACTTCACTTTACCGAGATAGTTCGTTCGAGGAACGCGAGACGAGCCACGGTATGCGGTTTTTAGCTAACCTTGTTGTTTATTTGCTATTTTATTGAAACAGTTTTGAAAAACTTCATATAAATGCATAGGCTCGTCATCGCTCGTCGCCATTTTGGATTATACTGTCCAAATAAAACATAGACAATCTAGAGTAAAAATTAAATGACTAACTGTTCGAAAACCATTACAATTATAATTATTTAGATACAATATATACTAAGCATACTGCAATATTGCTTTAAACAAACAAGTTTTTTATGTATATGAGTATTATATATTAATATAAAGTAAGAAAGACCATGGTTAGTTACAGCGTAATATTTTTTGTACCATATTCATATCACACTGAAGCTCAAAATCTTACTAAACTATAAACTTTTTGGTTTCGTACTTTTCGATAATTTGGTACTCAATAAGGATTGAGACGGACAATATTTAATATTACAAACGAATACCTCATTTTTTTTAAACTGTATTGTAAGTTTGCCTACCCAGATAACCTAGTCGCGTTGCAACTGTTGCATGTGCACTCCAAGCAACGGAAGCAGCAGTGCCTCTTTCCCGTCCTCTCTGTTCTCCCAGTTCTGGTTCTAGCATACACCTTCTGCCGATGGTCCTTCCAGTCAACCTTGAGTACCTGACTTTATAGTACCGGCAAAGTAGAAACACTTTGGTGGGCCAGGTCTGAGATGAATACATAGTTCTTCCCACAGACTTATATGGATTTACCCAAAGATTATAGTAATAAACCTTTGCCCCTAGGAAGGTGGATCGACAAATTCAACCTAAAGAACTATTTTACTAGGTATAATGCATAATAGCTCTAAACAAAAGGATTTTATTTGATAATTATTCAAAAATTAATTTAGTCGATATAATATACGAATAGTATGCTTTTTCTTGTAAGATTCTTCTACATAAAATACATCACTATGGCCATTTTTTTTTGTTGAAAATTAAGTTTGACGTGAGCGCAGCCTACAAAATTTTCGAGTGTACACTTCAAAGAAAAAACACATATTACCATCTACATGTAACATGTTCTCATTGAATTCTTTAAACACCCAAAACCAGGTACATTTACATTTTAATATCCTGATACAGTACAGTATTCTTGTATATCGTATAAAATGTTTTGTCATTAAATATAACCTTTTGTCATTGCAGGTTTTAGTTAGTTTTAGCCAATTATCCTCAAGATATTCAAATTATTTTAGACAGAGCAAGCATAAGAGTGTGAGAAACAAAAATGTGAGAGGCAAGGAGGGATCATGCACAGTTTATGACGCAACAATTTGCCCCGAGAGTCTCCAGCAAACACTGAAAAATTTCGATAAGAATGTCCTAAGGTAAGTACGTCTCCTGCCAATTTGACCGGCTGTACGCCGATTCGGCAGCCTATAATGTTAGCGAATCCTATTGTATAACACATTCTTATGAGACAAGCTGGTTATTTATAATATGTTATTTATCAGGTATCATAGATTTTTATTCTTAGAGTAAACAACAACATTACTGTACTTACAAGTTTTTTTTTAATTTGAGTAGGCCTTAACCAGTTAATTCTGTTGCTTGAAATATTTTTAAAAATCATACCTTATAGAAGATAAATTATTCTTATTTGAAATTTTTGTTCAATCTTTATTGAACAGTTTTGTATTTTCAATCATAGACAATAATTCAGAAATATATACTTGTTAGGCTGCCTAGCAAAATAAGGTGGCAAATGGCTTGTATTTACAATCAAGATCTAGGAATAATTTATAATTACAATTTAAAAGGGTACATAATTAATGCTAGAAACAGAATATACAACTAGATACAAAATATATACAAACCTGTATATATACAAAAATAATAATTTTTACTTGAAGTTTTTTTGATTATCCTAAATTTATAGAACATAACTTACAAACTTTTGTCTGGTTTTCATGTATGGAATTTTTCGTACAACCTAATTCTTACTGGTCTATTTTTTCTGCCACAAATTTGGATCTAGTTTTTATTTTTTTTATACCTCAATTACTATTTAATAAATATAGAACGAACAGTGTGCTGTTTGCCTCACAAGTGCCTCTGAGAATGCAATCGGAGTGACAGAGTACTGGGTAAATAAAATTTGACACATTACATGCCATAGATATTTTGTTTATTTTTTATTTGTAAATAAACACATTGCACTACCATTTACAGACAGGCCAATGTGATAATGAAATATTAAAAATTAAATATTTAACATAAAACTAAGTCAATACAAACTACATAAATGAAAAGTAACTCAATCACATTTTTGATGCTGAATAGGATTATAAATGTAATAAAGATAATTCAATTATGAGATTGTTCAAATACCTATATAGATAATATAATTCTAACACCTCGAAAGGACAACTGTTGAACAAATTTTGACTGAAATAAATTATAAGCCTTATGAATATATTTACTTGACAGTACATTTACATACAGTTACAGTAGTCTGAATGTGCATAATTATGAGTAAATAGTCCAATAAAGAGATTAAAGAATAAATAAATAATTTAATTATTTCTTTGTAACTGGTCTTTGGGTCTTTAGTTGACGCCTCAGAAGTCAGATATTAACCAACATATCCCTCGCACCATGTCTTTCGAGATCACACTGTGGTCCCTACATGCAAAAGGGGGCCTCCTTTGCATGTGGGTGTCTCCATCTAATCCCCGGGTATGGGAAGACGTACTTCGTGCCGCTGCCGCGATCTCCTTTTGCTAGGGTGACCGGCACCTCCACCCGTCACCCCCCTGACCCGCGCCCGAGTCGCCTCCGCTTATCGTAGACTTTGCGGGTCCGGAGTCTTCTCCGAACCCGCCTACTTCTCGAGCATTACTTACTCGTAGAAGTAGGCGGTGGCAGCCCAAGCGCTTGCGCACCTAATCATAGCCGTGAGCAAGATGGCGAGCGTGAGAACTCAGACTCCTAAGGTCGCCACAAAGACCCGCTGCGTCATTTCCCTCGCCGGGCACTAGGTCAGCGTGTGCTGTCCTGTCCTTGCTCGCATCACAGTGATTGCACTCGGACGTTGACTCCTAGATTCGATGCAGATAATTCCCCAGGGCACACTTGCCCAGTGATCACCAGCCGGTACGATAGCTTACCATGTGGCCTCTCTAGCCAGTCCCCCAGGATAGGTCTTACCGCCGATGCTATGGCTATATCAAAATACTGCAGTGAGACCAGTTGTTGAACTTTTTAGGGCTCCAACTACCCTTAACAACTACCACAGATGTGCGTATGGCAACTGGGATCGACGACTTAACGTGCTCTCCGAGGCACGACCAGACTAATGGCCATATTTAATGCATACAAAAATTTGCACTGACTTGGAATCGATCCCGCGCCTCTGTGTAACAGTTGCGTTCACTACAGCCACGCCACAGAGGCTGAAAAAAGAAACTCGGATATACAATAATGTTACTGATACTATTAATAATATATGCTACTAGTCATACCACAAATCTATACAATATTAACAACTTTATACTGTCCACAATATGTCTTTGAATTTAATTGCTAATTGACCGAAATACTGCTGACCTCCATCGTATAGTTACCGGCATTAATCTTGACCCCCAAGACGCGAGAGAATTGAGAGAGAAGAAAGAGAGATATATGCTTATTTAGGATAACTGCGGTACAGAGTAGTAGGTCCGGTAGGTAGTAATTTGCATAGAAGTGCCCAGGCCCGATAAAATAATATAATTTACGACTGGTGGATTGAGCTCTACCATTTCTGTAGCAACCCGTCCTATCATTAAACTAAATCCAAAAACGCGTGCGAGTCAAGAGATATATGCCGGTTCCTATATAGAGAGCACAGCCGGCAATGTCCCCTGAATGGTACAGGGAAGTCTTTGAACGTAATTCTGATAAGCAGAAATGTCTGACCTACGTGAGACAGAGTTACAATGTACAACAAAACTTGGCAGTATATTTTTGGCACATGTTACTATTTCTGTAGATGATATCTATTGCTTTTATTTAGATAACATGAAGTGTTTATTTGAGTTTGTAATATCCATGATTTACTCGGATTAAGTTTTATACAGCTGATTAAAACCAAACAAGCAGTTTTAGGTTTCATTAAATTCACGAAACCTCTTGAGTACCATTACTTATGGTTTCGAAGATGGCTTCCAGAGGCCCTATGCAACGAAATACAATTTGTCTATACAAATTGTATTTCGTTGGTAGTTGTTTTGTAGAATGGAATAGAATAATGTTCAATTGGCACGTATTTAGACGTTTATGACATTAATGACAGTCGTGAACAAATGTCAATCAGAAACATTGATCATTTTTTTAATTCCATTCTTTAAAACCATTACAGTGACATTCTATTGGAGAAAACGCCAGTGGAATCGTTTAATAATGTTTGGAATTGACATCAATCTTATCTACAAATTTAATGTTATTTGAATATCCGTGACTCGAAACATTCAATTTCACAAATTTTTATTATTAAAATCACCGCAATGTCAAGTAATCCATTGGTAGCAAATTGAAAACGGTTCGCTTCGACGTGATTCCTTCAATAGAATGTCACTTCGTCTGAAGACCCAGGCCCACTTAAAAATTCACTCTGTTTACTTTTACTGTCACTGTTTCCATTGAGGCCGTCGCTAATCAGTCAGGAAATCAACGCTTCTGGGTTTCCCCCCATTTTCCAAAGTATAACGATTACTAATGGTAATCGTTATACTTTGGAAAATGGGTTTGTAGGACAACCGGGATCGACGGCTTAAAGTGCTCTCCGATACACGGAAGCACCCAGACCAATAAAAATAGACATAATTATGCATGCAAATATTTTTTTATATACTTAGGTCGTCACATTGACTATACCTCGCCTTATGTTAAGCAGGGGTGCAGTCCAAAACAAGGTGACCGCCATTACAAGTGTTGTCCCTAGAACGGCTGTCCCCACCTGAACGGCCTCGATAGTTGTATTTTTATACGTACGGGAAGCGAACCCGTAGGTATAGCACTAGTGTATGTATATTTTGTTATGTTAAGACGATTAGTGTTGCGTCACATATGTTGTGATCAATAAATTAATAACATATCGTAGTAAATATCCAGCGGAGAGAAAACAATTATTGTTTAGTGTTGATAAAGATGTGGCCATTTTGTTTTCGACGTTAATTTAATTAAATTTAAACTGTGTTAGCACATGAAAGTATTCAGGGGTTGTCCGCGTTCTACTAAATTTGGTTTTTGTTATTTTTACAACTTTTAATAAATCTTTTAATATCTGGGAATTGGGAGAAGGTGTGTGCAGGCGTGCGTGCAAGCGTGCATGCGTGCGTGTATGTGTGTATGGGTGGCCATGTTAGTGGCAACATTTTTCATTCCTGTTTCGCACCTGTTGGTCGTAGCATGATGTTATATACATATAAACCTTCCTCTTTAACCATTCTATCTATAAAAAAGTATCCGTATCAAAAACCATTGCGTAGTTTAAAAAAGATTCAAGCATACAAAGGGACATGAGGTCATGAAAAATGGGGACAGAGAATGCGACTTTGTTTTATACTATGTAGTGATGCTTAGTATTTAGATGGCACTAGGGTATTTACTGAAAGATTTTCCAAATTATCCACTGGTATCGTTGCGTATTTAATATGTAAACAACGTAAATATGGTACATAATATATTATTATCGCTTGACCTACAGGTTATATAAAGAGATAGTGTCGACCCTTTCACTGGCTGTGCCCCTGACTTTGTTCGTATATTTTTTCTTTAGCAGGAGGCGTGGGTTCGATTCCCGCTCAGGACAAATATTTTTGTGCATGAATATGAATATTTGCATTGGTCTGGGTGTTTCTATGTATAATATGTATGTATTTACAAAAAAAAGGAACGAATATCTGTTATGCGAACATTTAAAAATGTCTTGTTTTTAGTTTTTTTTTTGCATTGCAAATGGTGAAGTCACTGACGATACAGAACATGCCAGCTTAACATTACGCAAGGTGAAGTCAAATCAAGTCAATTTGACTTCAATTCACTTCCTAAATTTGAAAAAAGAACAGGGTAGGATGCGTTCCCGGGTCTGACGGGGTGCGAGGGATATGTTGGTTACTATATCTGGCAATTAAAGAGCCAAAGACGGCTTGTGTTTTAGTCGTTATTGGTAGCGATTGCATTGACCTTCCAGTTTGAGCTGTGGTTAACGGGCACCCACTGACAGGTTTGGAAAAGTCGCCACAGTAGGTCACAGTCTTGATCTACCAACTATTAACAGTCAGGACCGACATAACCTTCCTAACCGGCTCCGGCGGGGGACTTAAAAGATTCTTGATTATGTATTTTTGACTAAAGTGAAAATCCGTAGTCTGATACTCTCCAAGACGTTAATTAGTATCTAGTACTTGTGCGGCTAAGCACGTTATTAATTTCCTTGCGATTTACACCGTACCTATAGCAAGGAATCGGGTCATTTTTTTTCTCCGAATTTATTTTGCTGCAATATTTTCGGTTAGAAATTAATTTTCGCATACCCATTTTTTTACAAAGTGCCCGATATCGGCAATTGGCTCGCCCCCTATTACATGGGACCGAAAATCATAGTTGGCGAAATGTGGGTGTTTATTACACCTCTTCCTACCCCTTCGGCGCGAGCATAAATGTATGGATGTTTGGAAAGTGAAAATTCAACATGTTGTTTTTCCAGCGAGATGAAAAGTATCGAGCTGCGAGCCTTATCGATCCCAGCCCGGCGCGTGCCTCGTCTGCGAGAGCTGTGCTCTGCGCGGAAGGTGTCCTATGTCTCCGCCGCCACCTTCGACGAGAACAAGAAGGGCTGGCCGCGCACGCCCATGGTCACCGTCGACCTCACAGCCAGGAGTACCAAGTACGTAACACCCAGAGCAGATTTAGGGCGGCAATGCTGTAGGCTACAATATGGGGTTCTTCAAGCAGGGCGTTAGAAGGTTTCTACAGGGTAGGCAATGTGTGACGCCTCTGGTGTTGCAAACGTCCATAGGCCACGGTGACCGCTTCCCATCAGGTGGGCCGTGTGCTTGTCTGCCACATAAGTGGTATAAAAAAAAAGGCAAGCGCCTCATCGGGACCCTATTCTTTGCTGAAATCCCCTCGTATACTTTCCAGACCCGGTCCGTCATTTTTTATACTTAGATGGCATGGCAGACAAGCACGCGGCCCACCTTATGTATAGTGGCATCACGTAAGGGAGAGTCGAGAAGGTTAAAAGGGTCTCTGTGTTTTTAATGCAGGAGACAAAGAAGGGTTTCTAGGTATTCTCACAGACAACACAAAGTCTCTTCAGTGCCTAGTCTAACACGGTTACAAGGTTACTATATCGTAAGGGTTGAGGTGTGGAGACAAGCGAACAGCCGAATTGTTAGGAGGTAACTAACGCGGATTGCCGCTAGTCGCCACGAAGTGCCGCGAATGGATTTCGCTGCGAAAGCAACGCCGTGTCTTGTACAATGCACTTACTGTGTCCATCCACTTCAAAAACGTAGGGTAAGGCCCCGTTTCTGTTTTCTATCCTGATTCGACATGGTCGTGCATGATTGCAGATTAAGTTACACGCACAATTTCGTGGGCTCGCTAGCGCAGAGTCTGTGCAGCAACAACGCGTTCAAGTATTCCATCCAGGTGCGCGGGTTCAAGACCGAGCGTGGCATCCACGCGGATCTCAAACGTAACCCCAACCTCATCAACAGATTGCGTGAGTTTAAATCACTTTTTACGGATATATTTGGTATTTTTTCTTTTAGGCCGATGTTTCTTCTTGGTTGCATCCAAGATTTTTACTCTTGGAGACCAGAGTCTGCTTACTTATAAACATCTACATTTCGCCAACTATAATTTTCGGTCCCACGTAATAAGGGGCGAAGCTATTGCCGTCAATCAGGCACTGTGATAAAATGGTAGCCAAAAATAAATTCCTAACCGAAAATGTTGGAACTAAATAAATTTAGAAAAAACAATAACCCGATTCCTTGCTATACTGTGTAAATAGCAAGGAAATTATTTACGTGCTTAGCCGCAGAAGCACTACCAATTAACGTCTTGGAGAGTATAACTATGGATTGCAGAATAACTTTCTTTATTGGTAGCGGCTGCATTGACCTTCCAGCTTCAGTTATGGTTAACGGCCAACCACTGACAGATATGGTCAAGTCGCCACAATAGGTCACAGCCTTGATCTACCAACTATTGACAGTCAAGACCGGCTTTTAACATACCCTCAGATGAAATACCACTTAGCTGACACTCGGGAGGATTGCTGTATTGAGTTATTACACATTCACAGGTTTAAATGCCACGGAACCGCCAGAGAAGCACTCCCCCCATGGACCTGACGTAGCCCCCCGGCTAGAGAAACTTCTGACCGAGGAGTCACACCTCACGCACCAGCAGAAAGATAAGATCAAGATTGCGTTCGCTGAGGGCTATCTAGCAGGTCAGTGGCAACGATCGATGACAACCATTAAGTCTTGCTTACCGACGTTTTTCCTTCTTCCTACAGTCCCGGGTCCTTTAAGCGGGTCGTGAAAAAGCATCTGATGAGGCCGTCAAGCTGAGCGCTGCCATGTAGCGCTGTACGTGTTTTTGCAATGGTGACCCTCTTTTATGAGACTTTGCCTTCAGCTTAACATCAGGCGAGGTTAAGTCAAATTGACGTGCCATAAAAAAGCCATACCATACTATCATAAACCTTCTCCTTCAAACCTAATCTCAACAGGGCTTTCAGTCTTACTACGAAACAAGCGAGCTTTGGATATTTTCCGTGAAGCGACTGCCATGTGACCTTCATAACGCACTGGCGAATATCGAAGTTCACTAGTTAGACCAAGTTATTTGTATTTTTTGGAGCTTGAACTTCACTCGAATGCCACAGGTGCTTGTATGGTAACTACTGACTGCTTATCCCACTGATCCTAAGGCACTTTTTGCATTGGACAACTGGAAAAGAACTGGAATTTCAACGAGGACGAGACTTGTACATTACGCGACTGTAATTTAAATTGAATTTCGGCCTACCCGCAGTATCTTGCCGATTCATTTAAAGAACTGCTGGTTGGTTGTTAAGTCGCGAAATTCAAAACATTGGCACATTTCAGTTTCGCAAGTTGACTTTTGCGTTTCGGTTTCAAACTAATCACGAGAATTCATGACTCCGGTCACCTAGAGTTCGAGTCACTACACAAATGTATGTACGAAATTCTAGTTTCGAACCGCTGGAACTTCGATGACAACACGACATTCGTTCGAGTTGTCTAAAGTAAGAAGGGCCTACCTAAGACTGTTCTTACTGGGATATCATTTATCCAAAAGTCCCTCAGGATACTACCTCCAAATTCCTCTCGTTCTCTCTGTTTCTAAATTAATCAGTATATGTTCACCCATCTACTCAATTACTCTAAATTTCGGGTATTTAAAAAATAACTGGCATTCGTAAATTCCACACGTGTCAGAAATCCACAATTTTTGTAACATTTTCTATCAACTGGTTAGACTATAGTAACTATAGCGACTTAAAATAGGGGCTGGTATTCCACGTCTGGAAGAAATCCTGTCTGAGAAGGTGGAACCGAAGGCGAGAGCGACTCAGGGCCCTGAATTGACAGAACTGAAGACGAATATAGCTTTCGCTGAAGGTTACGGATTAGGTGAGCAGTCGGTAGCTTGAGAACAGTATTAGAGCCCTGCGGAGTGGCTAGCTTTGTCGATGAGTAAATAAGATGGGTGATCATATACACGTTTGTAGGTGATAGTGCCATATCTGTAGGTGATAGCCTCATGCTTGTAGGTGATAGTCTCATGCTTGTAAGTGATAGATTCATGTTTTAGGTTAGTTTGGTGACGAATTTTGTGAGAGTCCTTGAATTTTCGTTCCTGTCCATTTTCTTGATCTCCTCTCTCTATTTCACCTCTCTGCAGGTAGCAGCGTGATCATAGTGTTTCTCAACAAGTTTAAACTTGTTCAAGAAGTAACAACATCGTCCATCATTCTTCAATTCTAGTGACTTCCCAGTTGTATGTACGCTCTTTAGATGCAGTTATTGGCTTTTCCGGGAATCTTTGGCGTCTGACCTCCCAATCCTGAGAGAGATAAGCATGCGCCAGAACTTCATCAGTTGTTTAACAGGTATACCAACTTGTGAGGTGGCGTTGGCCCTCTGGGATGTTGGTAGGACCCTATACAACTTGTTCGTAGAATAACATCAAGTTGTATATCTATTGCAGGTTCTCATCCAGACAATGTACGAGGTACGAAGGCTTCTAAATACTTGAAACTAGTGCAGCAACTGCTCACCATCGTACTGTTCCTGGCTATCTTCGTGAGCCTAATGGCTTCTGTCAGCGGTACTGTCTTCAGGTACGACCACCCATCTACTGTTCTCCTAGTGCCATCTAATGAAAATATTTTGTTTTATTTGGGGTGTTTACAGCTACATTCATATATACCCAACATTTAGGTTAGTACACGCCAATTACAAGTTTCCACAGTTATATCAACCAGTTATATAAAGCAAAATTGTTAACAGCTGAGCGCACTAGGGCAGGAATAAGATTGAGCCAATAGAAAAATCAACATCTATACACTTTCAACAAAACAGTTCGTTAGCCAAGATCTGGCAGAATGTTTACCGGTATTAAAGAGATCTATTGGTTAAATTCGCTAATAATTCTAGGCAGAAAGCTATTCAAATTGGTGCGACGGAGGCCTGCATAATACGTTGAACTACTTACTAAAACTCACTCAAATTCTTTAAAATATCTGCATAATACACTGTTTGGCGAGTGGAAATCCCCAAAAATGAGTGGGTACTCCCGGCGTTCCCCGTTTCTTTGTAAATTCGGACTAGAGGTAGTTTATCTATTCTGATAGTGCCATCTGATGTTGCAGGATTCAGTTAGGAAACCAAGTAGAAGTGGACCCTGAAGACATATCAGTGACCTTTGACGATGTGAAGGGCGCTGATGAAGCCAAGCAGGAGTTGAAGGATGTCGTGAGTACTTTCTTTGACTATAATTTACGGTTATTTACTAAACGCTTATTTAGTCAATTATGTTCTTCGTATATTTTGAGGTAAGGCCAGATCAAAACCTACAGTCTCCAAACCATGTAGCAACTGGAACTTATTATTATACTAGTTTTTATATTATTAGTTTTTTAGTAAGCAAATAGGTACTTATTATGATAAGTAATTTTTGCTGGTTCAATGGGAAAGGGGCATGTCTGAATGAATGATATAACAGGGGTAAGGGGCCTATCGCTATAAACAAGTTCACCCAGTACTGTAAATTCCAAATTAAAAAATCATTTATTCTGTATAGGCCACTACGTCACTTACAAATAAATCGTAAAAATAAATGTGGAGTGGAGAATAATCTTATCCCTTTGGGCACTTCCTTTCTTTCCACAAATATCATATCTATATCAATACGCCACCGGGATAAAGTTGCGGTCTCTATTGTCTTGCAATTTCGTAGGTAGCCGTTTGGTCGATGTAATGCCCCAGTGCTTAGTGATCCAAAGGTAGCCTTTTGGTCGATATAACGCCTCGGCGCTTGATGTTACATAGGTAGCCGTCCGGTTAGTATAACGCCCCGGCGGGCGCTCGTTTGCAGGTGGAGTTCCTGAAGTCCCCGGAGAAGTTCTCGTCGCTGGGCGGCAAGCTGCCCAAGGGCGTGCTGCTGGTGGGCCCCCCGGGCACGGGCAAGACGCTGCTGGCGCGGGCGGTGGCGGGCGAGGCGCGCGTGCCGTTCTTCCACGCCGCGGGGCCCGAGTTCGACGAGATCCTCGTGGGGCAGGGCGCGCGACGAGTGAGGGACCTCTTCAGTGAGTCTACTTCTCTAATTCTAGATTCTGTCGCCTGTTGACAGACTGGTGGTACTATCCCCCTAGTAGAAATAAACACCTCAACAAAGTCTAGGGAACAAGATGACCCCAATTTTTTTTTTCGTATAAATCTTGTTTTGCAAATAACTGGCAGCAAATAAATAAAAATAGAATAAAGTAGATTATAGAGTTGTTCGAAATTTAAAAATAAATTTAAATAAGTAATGATTTTCGAATATGGAGGGAAAACTTTAAGTGTTTGATTGTGCAGTTTCTCTGAGGCAAAATAAAAATTATTTTCTTTGATTGTAAATAACGTTTATTATCAATAATACGTCTTTTACGTAAAGCCGCGATAGCCTAGTGGTATGGGTAATGGACTGCTGAGACGAGGTCTCGAGTTCGATCCCAGGTTACCATGGCACACACCAATGACTTTTCGATGCTTTTCGAAGTTATGTGTGTATTTATCGCAGGTTTATAAGTGCCTCGGAGAGCACGTTAAGCCGTTGGTCCCGGTTGCCATACAAACATCTATGGCAGTCGTTACGGGTAGTTGGAGCCCTCAAAAGTCCAACCAGCCTAACTTGGAACTTCGATATCGCCATTGGTCATTAGACCATTGGTTGTGGAGGTCAGATGGCAGTCGCTTCACGGAAAATATCGAAGTTCAGCCGCATCACAGTTAGACTGGAAAGCCGACCCCAACTGAGTTGGGAAAAAGGTTCAGGGAATGATGATGACGTCTTTTACGTATGGTTTGTGCATTTTTGTGACTGTAGTCATCATGTCACGTCGTCATTTAAGTCGCGAAGAGATGTTAAGAGTTGTTGGTATGCTGCAAGCTGGACGAACTCAACGCGACGTAGCGGATGCTGTCAACACCCAACCAAGCGTAATTTGCAGATTATGGGCACGCTACAGGTCTACAGGGGATGTTGCCGAACGTCACAGGGGACGAAATAGGGTTACTACCCCGCGACAAGATCGTTTCTTGCAAAATTCCGCAAGGCGGCAACCCACGATTACTGCTCGTCAGTTGGTCGCAAGCCTCCAGTCTCAGCATCAAGTGGCTATTAGCGATCAAACTGTCAGGAGAAGACTACACGAAGCCAATCTTCATGCTCGCAGACCGCTTAGGGTTCCAGCTCTTCGACGTGGAAATCGAGGTCGTCGCTTATTATGGGCTAACGCACATTTACAGTGGACCGACCATCAATGGGCACGGGTTCTATTTTCCGACGAATCTCGCTTCGGTTTTCATCCTGATTCGAGAAGAGTGCGTATATGGCGAGTTCCTGGACGTGGGAGTCGTCTCCAGAATCCGCAAGAAGTTCATCCTTACCAAGGTGGAACAATCATGGTATGGGCTGGAATTCGCCTTGGTGGAAGGACCGACCTCGTTTGGATACGGGGCAATTTGAATGCAAACCAATACATTCAGGAGGTTATACACCCCATGGTAATCCCTCATCGACAGCAGTTCGGTCAAGATTTTATGTTCATGCAAGATAATGCACGGTCACACACCGCGAGGGTAGTGGTCAATGCGTTAAGCGAGCACAATATTACGACGTTGGAATGGCCTGCTCAGTCTGCCGACCTCAATCCCATAGAGCATGCCTGGGATTTGCTTGGGAGAAGAGCTTTCAGTGATTCTTTGGAAAATCTGAACACTGAAGAACAACTTTTTTTACACCTTCGCAGTGTATGGAGCCATATTCCACAGACGATGATTGACAATCTCATACTAAGTATGCCACGCCGTTGTCGAGCTGTTGCTAATGCTTTAGGAGGTCCTACAGATTATTAAAAACGTTTAAAGTACGGTTAATTACTGTATTTCTTACTACCTCGTTATTTTTGTGCCTAATCATAGAAGGTTGTAATACTCAATATTGGCACTATTCAATTCTTTCTTAAAATTTTTTTTTTTTGATATGGGAATGTTTTTATTAAAATTAAAATTAAAAACGGTATAAAAATACCCTTCTATTGATATAAAACACTCACTATTACAAGAAAGGGTTTTTAAATAAAAACTAGAAATGTCCTTGTTCCCTAGACTTTGTTGATGTGTGTAGTAGTCGTAGTACCCACGCTCTGCTATATCCTACTGAGATAGAACACCGTGTGGGTTTAGTTACGTCGACTGAACCTCATGCTAGTTCCAATAAGGGTATTTTTTTTTTAATATTTTTCCCCCCATTTATTATTTTCTTTATTTAGGGCCCGTCAATTTGATTTCATCTGAAGACAAAGTTTCAGAAAAGAGGATCACCATTACAAACATACAAACGTACAGTGTTACAGTGGTGGCGCTCAGCTTGACGGCCTCATCAGATGCTTTTTCACGCCCCGTTTAAAGGACCTGGGACCCTATGCGGCAATCTCCACGGATACTCCGGATTCGGATTGTATTGATACTCGTATAGTTATCAGCATATAGCTTGCCCTCAAGTTGCGAGAGAAGCGAGGCTCCTTCACCTCCGTAGCACCTGATGAGGTCAAGATATATGCTGACAACTATCCTATATTGTATGGTGTTATACAGAAGCGGCGAAGGAGCGCGCGCCGTGCGTCATCTTCATCGACGAGATAGACTCAGTGGGGGCCAAGCGGACCAACAGCGTACTACACCCCTACGCTAACCAGGTACTTGCCAAATGTCATCATAATTGGTAGTGCTTGTGCGGCTAAGCACGTAATTAATTTCCTTGTGATTTGGCAAGGAATCGGGTCAGAAATTTGTTTTCCAAATTTATTTAGTTGCAACAATGTCGGTTAGGAATTTATATTTGGCATACCCATTTTTTTTTTCATACTGCCCGATTGTAGGCAATTGACTCGCCTCCTATATATTCATTTATTTTATTTATTTAATTGTGGAACATAGGTATTACAGAGATCTTAAAATAATGAATGTAGGTGCACTATGTCCTACCACATACACGGCGTACAAATTAAAATTAAATGTAGTTATGGTTAGTATTGGGACTAAAGCTATGGTTAGTAGACATCGCTTACAAGATTGGGTCAAACTGCTCATACCAATACATTGCATAATAATTATCAAAGAACATTATGATGTTGATAAGAACATAATAATAAAAGGTTTGTTTTGTATGTCAACGCAATAGAGTCAAATATGTTATGAATTACCTACTAATAATTTGTAAATAGAAATTTAATAAAAACGTAATTTAATAAAAAATATTACGTGGGAACGAAAACGGGTGTGAGCATATGTATAAATAAATAAAATATGAATCCGCCCACCCTTTTCATGCCTATGTACCTGTGCCTTAAATACATAAATAAACGTATTTTTCTTCTCTCCCAGACGATAAACCAGTTGCTCTCCGAGATGGACGGCTTCCACCAGAACGAGGGCGTGATAGTGCTGGGCGCCACCAACCGGAGAGATGACCTCGACCAGGCGCTGCTCAGGCCCGGACGGTTCGACGTCGAGGTGAAACTTACCAACTTATCTCATCCTTTTAATATTATAAACTAGTTGATTTAAAAATGTACAGACATATAGGTAGATAAATTTGATCTAATTTTTTTACCACTTAGGCAGACAAGCACGCGGTCCGCCATCTGGATAGTGGTTACCGTGGCCTATAGGTGTTTGTAACACCAGGGGGCGTCAAATTTGTGCTGTCGACCATATAAAGAAGGGGGGAGGGGAGAACGTTATGAGAGTGCTGTCAGTGCAGAAGATAAAGAAGGGTTATATCTTAAATATAATATGTCATATTATTTACACTATTTATAACTCAAGAACAGCTTTACCTATTTGGTAGAAAAGTGGTTGAGAGGTAGCTTAGAATTAGAAGACGGACATAGGGTACTTATAGGGACCCTGTTAAATAAAAAGTGCAGCGAAAACAGGAATCAGACATAAACGTGAAAATTTAAGAAAATGAATAGAAGCTGCAGTGTGAATTAGGAGTTCTCGGACGCGAAGATTTTTTAGGTCCCAATGTAATAGGTGGCGAGCCTATTGCCATTAACCGGGCACTTATATCATCATTCTCTGAACCTTTTACAACTCAGTTGGGGTCGGCTTTCCAGTGTAACTGTGATGCGACTGAAGCGACTGCCATCTGACCTCCACAACCAATGGTCCAGGAACCAGAAGCCAGGAAGGAGTTGAGAACGGGTTCAGAGAATGATGATAATGGCACAGTAACCATCTCGATATAGTCCAATAAGCGGTGATGTCCGTGGTGCGGCAGGTGACGGTGCCGACGCCGGACTACGGCGGGCGGCGCGAGATCCTGGAGCTGTACCTGGCGCGGGTGCGCGCCGCGCCCGACGTGGACTGCGACGTGCTGGCGCGCGGCACCACCGGCTTCACCGGCGCCGACCTGGAGAACATGGTCAACCAGGCCGCGCTCAAGTACGTGCCACCCCCCCTCCCCTATACCGGCGCGACCTGGAGAACATGGTCAACCAGGCCGCGCTCAAGTACGTGCCACCTCCCCTCCCCTATACCGGCGCGACCTGGAGAACATGGTCAACCAGGCCGCGCTCAAGTACGTGCCACCCGCCCTCCCCTATACCGGCGCGACCTGGAGAACATGGTCAACCAGGCCGCGCTCAAGTACGTGCCACCTCCCCTCCCCTATACCGGCGCGACCTGGAGAACATGGTCAACCAGGCCGCGCTCAAGTACGTGCCACCCGCCCTCCCCTATACCGGCGCGACCTGGAGAACATGGTCAACCAGGCCGCGCTCAAGTACGTGCCACCTCCCCTCCCCTATACCGGCGCGACCTGGAGAACATGGTCAACCAGGCCGCGCTCAAGTACGTGCCACCCGCCCTCCCCTATACCGGCGCGACCTGGAGAACATGGTCAACCAGGCCGCGCTCAAGTACGTGCCAGGCCCTTACACTGAGAGACGGGGCCAGCTTCCCTTCCCTATTAAGTCGTACTAAGTCTTGGAATTCCTTACCGGCGCACGCGTTTCCTTCTTTCTACAGTCCCGGGTCCTTTAAGCGGGGCGTGACAGACGTATACCAACTAAAACCCGCCTACAGTATTCAGTGTGTGGGATTGCCTACAGTATATTCCTAACTCTTTCCAGTTCTGAGATGGCCCCCTCGTATATGGAAACCACAGTGTCTCCATATTGCTTTCGGAAAGGGATGGAAGCCTTCCTTTGAGGGGTGCGGTTTGGCATTCCTTTCTATGACAATCTCTATATCCCCCTATTCCCTCCCCCAAAATATTTCCTTGGTGCTCCGCCATGTAATGTACCGTGTGTGTACCGCAGGGCGGCCATCGACGGCGCCAAGACGGTGACGATGAAGTACCTGGAGGACGCGCGCGACAAGGTGCTGATGGGCCCCGAGCGGCGGTCGCGCCTGCCCGACGAGGAGGCCAACGCCATCACCGCCTACCACGAGGGGGGGCACGCCATCGTCGCCTACTACACCAAGGTGGGTACACGACCTCCATGACTGCTGGTGGTACCGTGACGCGACACGGTTCGTAATCTCTCTTTGGTCCAGAAGGTGGGTAGAGGAAATAGAACACGCCGGTATATCCGTCCCAATCGAGCAGTCCGACT
The DNA here is from genome assembly GCA_963691645.1 of Pelosia muscerda. NCBI lineage: Eukaryota > Metazoa > Arthropoda > Insecta > Lepidoptera > Erebidae > Pelosia > Pelosia muscerda. Next base: position 504,940 of record OY829126.1, on the reverse strand, counting down.
GGGGAAGTACCTCCACCCTACAGAATATCGCCGTTTAATAACCTAGTGTTGTGTTTTCGGAGTAGGGTAGCCAGAGCTCACTAGAGAGGTTTTGTGTTGTCCGTGGGAAGACCATAAGGCTTATCCTACACCTTTTGCGCTGACGACACAGAATGTCTCTATTCTTACAGGGGTTGCGGCACGAGTGTTATTCCTCTGGTGTGTTATTAACCCCCTCCCCCATCTCCCAAACTCACGTTAGATTTTATTCAATGGGCCCCCCCACCCCCCCAATAATTGTAACTAACAATAATTGTAAATATGATGTCCTGATGTCGACAGGACGCACACCCGCTGCACAAGGTGACGATCATGCCGCGCGGCCCGTCGCTGGGGCACACTGCCTACATCCCCGCCAAGGAGAGGTGCGTGATGATACTATATACTAATATATCTTGCGAAATGGATATTGTGCGAAAGGGATATTATGCGAAAGGCGATATTGTGCGAAAGGGATAATGTGCGAGACAGACATTGTGCGAAAGGCGACGCCGCTGGTGTTGCAAACGTCCATAGGTCACAGTAACCACTTTCGATCAGGTGGGCGGCATTCTTGTCTGCCACGTAAGCAGGTTTAAAAAAAAACATTGCGGTTACTACTACTACACTGATTTTTTAAATTCGCTAACGCTGTAATAAGAATGAAAGAGTCTGTGCGTCTAATTACGCTTGTTATATTAATGCCTACGTAGCGATACCACATGTACCCAGCGCCATCTAGCGACAGCAAGACTAACTACTACGTCACTCCGGATCCTACATCGCGAAAGCGAAGTTCTCGCGCTGGTACAACATACATACAACAACCCAACGACAACCGTTGGGGCCGCGGCCCGCCAGGCGTGATCACGTTGCCTGGTCGGAGGATCCTCCCTTTGTGTTGGAGGGACATCACATCCCGTTCCTCCACACCGTCTAACATACATTCACGATTCAATTCTCTGACAAACTTTTCCTACCGGCAGATATCACGTCACAAAGCAACAACTACTAGCGATGATGGACACGATGATGGGTGGCCGGGCGGCCGAGGAACTCATCTTTGGACCCGAGAAGATTACCTCCGGTGAGTTCTAATTGTAGGGATTACCTCACATGAGAGTCTCTTTGATATATACTTACTTAATTTGGTATATAATTGGTACTTAAGCATATCACTGTATATAGATTAAGTAAATGTTTGTAAATAGACCAAAAAAAAAGCCCGCTGGTATGAAAGGAATTTCATCCCGCACACGCTCAAACTGTGGAGTGAACTCCCTGCCGTGGTTTTTTCAAGCGACTACAATATGGGGTTCTACAAGAAGGACATTAGGTGTCTACAGGGTAGGCAGCACGAGTGTGCACGATTCGTGACATGAACAGCGGACCGGACAACGTGACATCGAGGCATTTCGGCATTTTCGAGGCATCGTTGAATGTGGACGTAGCATTAGTGTTATAAAAAATATTCAATATCGTTTATAACTGCAATAGTTCTTAACAGATTACCCCAGAATACCTAGAGATGTTGAGCGGTAAAATTACCCTGGTAAAATACGGTAAAAAACAATATATTATGTGAAAATGATTAATTTTACGGTAAAATACGGTAATTTTACCGTACTCTACTAAAATGACCGTATTTTATCAGCGTTTTGAGTAAAGTTACGTAGTTTTTCCTACCTAACCCTCACAATGTGTGGCGGCAGGCGCGTCGTCGGACCTGAAGCAGGCCACGTCGATCGCGTGCCACATGGTGCGCGAGTGGGGCATGAGTGAGAAGGTGGGGCTGCGAACCCTGGACGCGCCGCGCACCGCGCTCGCCGGCGCCGAGCAGCTGGGGCCCTACACCAACGAGCTGGTCAGTGCACCCACAGCTGTCTAGCACTACCCTAACACATCTAGCTTCAAAGGAATATACATTAGGGGAGGGAGGGGGCGGCCCACCACTCACCCGCGGTTCAACACTCCAACGATAACAATATATTATGTAACATGTAACAATATAAGTAGACGAATATCTTGATGATAAAAATGCATGGTCATAATAATCTCTTGCTACTGCACCCATAACTTATTAATATTTTAAACAGAACTAATTAAAACGAAAATAAAGGATAACGATAATCTACCTGAGTTTCTTGCTGGTCTCTTCTCAGGAGATTTCACTACCGAACCAGCGAGAATCATTTTCAAATGATTTATTTACTAAGTATTTTATTTATTATAAATTATAATATTTTTTTGACAAATGTAGGTACATAATTATTGTAAAACTTTGACATTCATAAGTGCTCTTTATGTGCGTAACCTGAATAAACGAAATTGATTCTTTGATTCTTTGATATATTGGAATGTCAAACCGCCCTCTTCAAAGCAAGTATAAGAATTCTTAACAGAAAGGAGATGTTGTAATATGTTGTGCAATATTCCGCAAGTCCTCTCTGGTCTCCTCCCTGGTAACATCTCCCCTCTGGTAAGATTTTTTTTACTTACTTTGAAGAGGGCGCGTTTGATATTTCAATATATATTGTTATCGTTGGAGTGTTAAACCGCGGGTGAGTGATGGTCTCCTGCCTCCCCTAATATATATTTTTTTGTAATGGATTTCCGCCAGGTAACACCTACATCTATATCGTATATCTAGCTTCATTTAAGTCCCCATTTGTTATATTATTAGTTTTGGAATAAATATCTACTAACCAACAAGAGTTTAGTTCTGTAAGTGATTTGTTTAGGTACTAAAATAATGGTGGTGGGTACCGCCGTTGCAGGGAAGGTACCTGTATCCGGTCACCATGTTCTGGACTGCGCCACTGCTTACCATCAGGCGTGGTACAGTCATAATGACGACTTATGCATAAAAAAAAATCTAGTGGCAACTTTTTATAAAAACACATATTAAACAAATAAACTAGACTTGCTAAATAACTAGTGGTTCGACACAGAAGCAGAATAATATTTTTATACTGCGACAGAGGAAACACTCACCGAACCGCACTGCTTGGTTCTTGATGGAATATTTTGCATCCTAGGACATCCTTTTTTTTCTTTCTTTTTTTTTTTGCCCTGCACGTTAATTCATAATTGTGTGTGAAAATTGTATAAGTTTAAATCAATATAATAATATAAATGTGTATTTCCGTGTGCCCCAGGTGGACGGCGAGATTAAGAAGCTTCTGTCGGACAGCTACGAGCGCGCCAAACTCATCCTACGAGCTCACGCCAAGGAGCACCGGGCGCTGGCAGAGGCGCTGCTCAAGTATGTAGCACATCAGGTTCAGGGGCCCTAGACCGGGGGCCCCCTGTCACCCTAGCAGAAGCTGGCCACCGTGATCCCCTGAAGATCACCTGAAGTCGGTTATCTCGACAGAGATGGTCGGCAACTAAGGACCCAAAGACGGCGTGCGTTTTAGTCGGTTCGAGTCCGACATGACCATTTGGCGGGGGCTATCCGTGGGGATTTTTCACACTATAAAAAAGTGGCCCTAGACAAACCTTACATGACAATTAACAGACGTGTCTCTGGCACAGACATTCCTCCTAGGGTCGGGAGGTCAAATGTCAGTCGCTTATAGCCAATATCAACCTCAAAGTGTAAAAAAGTAATACCAGTGCCAGTGCAAACTATAGAGTTAAATATATAGTAGAGTCTGGGAAGTCACGGGTTGAATTACCATGCAACTTGGGTTTATTTGCATTGGTCTGGTAATATGTTTATCCGCATTCTAGAAGACATAACACAAGCTAATTAGTCTAATATTTATTTATGTGTACAGGTATGAAACGCTGGACGCAGACGACATAAAAGCGATTATGAACGGAGAAAAAGTGAAAGTTGAACGTCACACCAAACCTAGCAAGGACCCCCTCTCAGCACCTGCCGCCCCCGCCGGGGCCCCACTCCTAGGGGCCCCGGCCCCCGCCTAGGGCCCCGGGGCCCTCACCCTCGCAATACGGACTTAAGTGAACTCATTTGAAAATTTTGCAGGCGCCTAGAGTGAAATTTGAAATAAAAAAGCGTAAAACCGTAACCGGCTAGGTGGTGTTTGATTGTAGATAATGTACACTAGTCTTTATATTTATTAGATAAAGGTGAAACAGACACACGGCTTCCATATTTGTTATTATATTGAGGAAGGCGCGAATTAATAACTCGAGTATTGAGTTATGATTGTAAACACAGACATAGGAGATACCATTATTTTTTTAGTTTTAAAGCAATTTTCATACTGACTTTTCCCAGTTTTAAGTTTGAGTAAACATTCAAAACAGGTTCAGAACTCACGACCAGACCCCTACTGGAGGAATACTAGAGTAATTGAGCTATATGGATAACAGTACAGCGCATATAGCCAAGTTAGTACCGTCGGTAGATTAGTAGGACATCAGCCAGCCTTGTCATCGAGAATTCCCGGGTTCAACACTACCGATGTGAACCCTAACAGTTGAACAAAGTGGACTAACTCATTTTAATTCTAGTTTTCTATGACACTTTTCTGATTCTGACTAGTACTATATTTATATTTCATAAAACATTTCGTAAAACTGGACATTATATTGAACATTTTGATTGTAGTGCTCATTTTGCTTTTTGGTCATTATGCTCTGAAGGGATTTTGACACTGCGAACATTTTGATACATGGGACCTAATGGACCGAAAGGTTTTCATCTTATCTGATCAAATTTAATTCGGAAAAAGTGAACGCTTCGACGGGATTCAAACCCGCGATCTGACCGCTAAGCTAATTTTCTTTACAAAAAACAAACTAGAAATAAAAAGAAAGCCTCTTATATGTCTGTGTTTATAACAATACAACAACTTAATTAGCGAAACTGACTAAAATATTAGAAATTTATTATTCAATCGGTTTCTTCATAAAGAAATGACTAGGTATACTAACAGTATGGCCGCGAGCGCTGTACCGCTCCTATGGTGGAAAATAGCTTTCTTGCTCGCTCTCGACTCATGATGTTTCTTTCTCTTTCTTTACCTCTCCCCCCTGCCACGTGTAGCGGTACAGCCGTCGCGGTCAAACTATACTTATTTGACTTTTTATACCGGGGCTCTAGTATCCAGAACCCACAGGTAAATAGGTGTATACAGAAATACAAGGTTGTTATTTATGATGATGATTTATGAAGCTGAAATTTCTGGTATTCGTATTGAATTTTCATTGGTATATCGAAATTTCTTGGTATTGCTACTGAAATTATTATTATCAATACCGAAATCATTAGTATCGGTGCTGAAAATACTATTATTAGTATTGAAATTATTGGTAACACTGGTATTGGTACGAAAATTACTGGTAATACTGGTATTGATACTAAAAAAACGGGTATTGGTACGGAAATTACTGGTATTGCTTATTAGTCGCCTATCTAAACTGGGGCCCCGTTTGGCAGTATTTATATATTTGCGATACAACTTATCGGTGTCCCAGTATGGCGAATAATTACGAGTATACCGGAATGGCTATGCCAGGCGCTTAGCAGGATTATGAAGGTGACTCGGATATTGCAATACTGGTAATATTACCTATCGTGATCTAATGGTATATCTCCGAAGAGGTATACCCACATTTCGTCAACTATGATTTTCGGTTTCGGAATAGGTGGCCTATTTCCGTCAAGTGAGCAAAAACAATGTCACGTTACAATTCATAGTCTAATTTCGTTTTTGATTTTGAAATCCTAATTAATATTCGTTACATTTGAAGTCACACGTAATTTTAGTGGCCGCTGCTTCTAGAAAACATTGATAAATTTTATATTTTGTAAAGCGCCAGATCGATTTCGTATTATCAAAACACATAAAAAGCAATTAATAAGACTTAAATAAAAACCCGAACAGGAAATGCTGTAAACCTTTTTATAAAGGGTTAAAATTTATCTCGTGTTCAGTTCTGAAACTGTACAACCCAGTAGTTATTTCTTAAATAGTTTACGGCCTTGGTATAATAAGTCTCGACCATTTTGAACCCAATATTTTACCGCGGGAAATTGGTACATAATGGTAAAATTCCCATTGATCTAGGTGTAATGACGTCTTGTGAGAAATTATTACAATGAATTATTTAAACCAAAAAATTATATGTTATAGATTTACTTTTCGATCAGCCAGTTAACAATATATACAGTTTGTTTGTAACATTATATATAATAATGTCTAACTGTTTGTTTAGGTGCCGGCAAATATCTTGAACTAATGTCAGAAAGTATTGTAAAACAGACCAACCAAAAAAAAACCAATAAAGGGATTAATCAAACAGTAACGCGCGCGATTAGTCTCATCTACTAGAAAACATTTGACGTGCAACACGTGTTGCTGAACAAGTTCGTCAACGTTGCGCAACATGACACGCGGCTTGTTTTTATTCCACGATTGACCAAAACCGACAACATTGTTTCACAATGTTGCGTGTCTTTGTTGTGCAACAAACATGTTGCTCATTGGTTACTAGATTCAATTAGTGCTCTATTAGTCGTCGCGCCGGTGTATAGACTAACCGTAACCGCTGTACTGTAGAGTATCGACGTTAGATTAAGTCCGTTCGTCGCAAACACTCCTCTCTCTCTCTCGAATCATATTTCTTTCTCTTTCTTTACCTCGTCCCCCCCTACCCCGCGCGTACCTAGGACGTGGTACAGCTGTCACGGTTAGTCTATACCATAAAAGAGACAAAATCGTTCTGCACAGCTAGAAGGACATTGCAATGAAATTTTAAAACAATTAAGTGTACTATTTAAAAACGATCAAGATCGGAAAAAGTAAATGCTTCGACAGGACTCAAACCCGCGATCTTTCCCTTACAGGGGGAATGCTCTTACTACTGAGCCACGACTAGAATATTCGATTTTTTTTAAACAACCATTAGATATGTTGATAGTTCTCGCGGGTTTGGGTCCTGCCGGAGCATTCACTTTGATCTTAATAAATTAGAAGTACATTGTCAAGTTATTTGCCGGTTTAAAATTCGTGGCGCACCTATTACCCGGATGAGTTGTGGTGTTTGTATATAATGCTGCAGCAACAACAAACTTTATTTTTAAAATAAACGCTCGAAACAGATTTATATTGCATTTCATTTTGACTTCTTTTTTTATTTATACCACTTAGATGGCAGACAAGCACACGGCCCACCTGATGGGAAGCGGTCACCGTGGCCTATGGACGTTTGCAACACCAGAGGCGTCACACACGTGCTGCATACTCTGTAGAAACCTTCTAATGCCCTTCTTGAAGAACCCCATATTGTAGTCGCTTGGGAAAACCATGGCACTACTAAACTACCTCCATCGTCTCCTATACATACATTGGTCCGATATTCTTTCTGGCTTGGAATTGACGGGTGGAGCTTAGCCGGTTAGACGGGGACACCGTAGTACAACCAAAGGGGGGTCATTTCTGGTCAGCCGGGGTGCGAGGGATATGTTGGCTACTATCTCACATCTGGCAACTAAAGACGCAAAGACCGTGTGCGTTCTAATCGGTTCGAGTCCGACATAACCTCTTCAATCGGCTCCGGTGGGGATTATCCGTGGGATTTTTCGTACGATAAAAAAAAGGTCAGATAAGTCTTTTAATCCCTATATGAAATAGGGTTGTTTAGATTTATTCATTTTAGCATTTTGTTCATGTATGATTATTCCAAAATCTGTGAATGCAGTTCGAAATATCTTAAATATTAATGTATAGTATATAAGAATGATTTCTTGATCTCTGTTCAAGGGCATTCCGTTCCGTTCCCCGTTCGGCACCTCTTCTTTCTTTGTGATACGAATATCTGTATATTATTTTTATATAATATTTATTATTCTTTGACTGCCTTTGTAGCAGGCAATGCCGGTTCGATTGCCGTTCAGTGCAAATATTTCCATACATTAATAAATCAATATGTATTGGTCTGAGTTTTTCTGTATATTGTGTAGGCATTTACAAAAAAAACTAATCTGTCAGTTTAGAAATCATAACACAAGTTAATTAAAGCTATGCTTACCACGATTCTAGATGCTGTTATATACAGGGTGTAAGGTGAACACTTCCGAAGCCGAAGACCCCTGGTAGTACTCATGGTACACAACATATGGGCATGAAAAAAAATTACGGATAAGCAATTTTTTTTTTTAAATTTTTCTTACCTTTTTTATTGTTTGTTTCGCATAGTTTACTCTCCATCATATCAGTAAAGCTAAATGAAACGAAAATTTCATAGAAAAATCTCACTGCAAAATAGAAATAATAAATTTTTGTTTCATTCAGCTATACTAACTCGATATACTAACGCGAACTTCGGGAGCGTTCCCCTTACACCCTGTATATTGTTCTAGACTATTTCACTCGATTATTGCTTGATTTTAGCTCCTCCGTAGCACTCCATGATCAGGAGACGTTTACTGCACATAGTTTAAATAGTTTTTTCAAGACCTGGGTCAAGATATATGCCGGACACTATAACTTTCGGTGGGGGCGTCAGTAAATAAAACGCGTTCTGGAGGGGTGGGGGTGTATTAGAGCGGCGAGGTGGCGGCCACGGGCAGCGCGCCGGTGTTGGCCCCGCCCACCACGCGAAGTCGCGTGGACGACAACGCGGCAGAGTGCACGTGCGCCGCCGACAGAGACGAGCCGCGGGACCTGCGGGGGGAGAGAGGGGGGGGTTACTACTTCTTCTTTTTTTCTTAGATGGCAACATATCAACCCAATTTAGGGGACAATCTTGCCAGTGTCGAGTTGGGAATTTCCTTTTATTTTGTGATAAGTATAGTTGGAATGATTGTTGATGATGATGATGATGATGATGACGATGACGGATGATAGTTGCACTAGTAAAGTAGTAGAGACTTTACTAGAAGCTTTTCTTAGGGAGAAACTCAAATGTACACCAAATTTAGAAAATGAAACACTGCAGCACTATGACACTTTTCGCGTTCCCGCCAAAACTCGTGTGTTACAACATTACATATAATATACAATTTTATAGTCATAGGCTGTGTGCGTGTCTACGGCCTAAGTCGTATAAAAAAAAATTAAAAAAAAGTCATAAGTTTGGGCGGGAACATAAAGTGTCATAACGCTGTTGTGTTTCATTTTCTAAATTTGGTGTAAATTCGAGTTTTTATGTGTAAAAATGGTGGAGTTGCACAAGTGCACAAGTGTAGGCAAGTGGAATATTGTAGTGAATTGTGATTTTTCGTGATTTTTCGTGTTGGTGTCAAAATGTCTCCCTAAGAAAAGCTTCTAGTAAAGTCTCCACTACTTTACTGAGGCAACTATCATCCGTCATCGTCATCATTGTCATCAATAATCATTTCAACTAGATTATACTAATCACAAAATAAAAGGCCCGTTTTGGCATATGCCTACTTGGCATAACTAGTGATGTAACAAAACGACTCGGTACTCGATACTCGCGATTAATCGAATCCAGTTTGCATGGGGATTTGATCGATTTGAATATGTATATAAAGTACATTGGTTTAAAGTTCTGATTAGAAAATTAGCTTAATCTTTGATATTGTAGGTATTATAAAATGATATATTATGAAAGGTCAATTTGCTTTTATTTCATATTTTTGTTATAATAACATTCACTCAATCACAAAAACAACAGGAATATCAAGATCAACAAGAATCTGGCTGTAGAAATTTGATGGCACGAATTTGTCAAAAATTTTGACCGGGTGGATGACCACCATGCACATATTTATGCGGAAAAGCCTTCATAGTAGAAACGGTGGTGCCATGGCTGTACAGTGTACAAGTCAAATCTATGTGTGCCTTTACTGGAGCATTGGCAGTATTCGAATTCGGTAGATATTCGAAGAGTCGAGTTGTGAGTGTGCCGAGACAACTCGAATATCTAAGTCAAAAATAATCCAAAAATCAACAAAACCAAACGTAACGGGCGCACAGTCAACAAGACGGGCGAACACACGCGTATGCCTCTTGGTCAGAGACACGTCATTCTATAAAAATCTATGCTGCCATTATTTACTGCTTTAAGCTCCAAGCTCATAATTTTCAGTAAATGATCACTAGTTACACAGTGAAGTTCAGTAATTAATTTCGGTCTAAACACTAGTTTAAATAAATAAAAATCGGGCTTATCTTACTCGATATTTTTTTCCTTAATTGATTATTAATAGTCTGTGGACAACGTAATAAAAATCGTTATGCACAGCACTAAGCCGAGTGGGCGGTACCTGTCTATGAAAAATGTAATAACCTTCATTACATTTTGATTGGTAAACAACTGAGAACTTCATGGGCGCGAACTGTCAAAACGGGCCTTTTATTTTGTGATAACTATAGTGAATACAGTGTTTAAAATATACCGTCACATCGGAAAAAATTAGAAGATAGTCTGAAAGTTTTAATTGGCTGGGATTTTAATTAATGGGAATAATGTATGGGACGTATCAACTTTTTTTTCTTTTTGCCAAATTATTAGATCCTTGTAATGTTTATCCTCAAAAAGCCACTGCAACCACTTTCAGGGGGAATAGACCCATCGTCATCGTAAGGGTATATATATTATACTCACCCGCCCCATATCGCGGGCGCGGCCCCGCCCGCGTCGTGCCTCCTGCTGACGGCGAGCGCACTCCGCAACAACTCCTCGGCGAAACTCCGCACTGCCGACAGCATCACCGCATGGACGGCACTGGAAGAGTAAGACAGTTTGATTACCTTGTATATATGTATACATATTATATATGAAAATGACAGTAGAGGTAGTTCGTAAAGACAGAAACTGAGAGTTTGCATATCTCAGAGAGAATGGGAGGAGGTATAGAAATGATATCCTGAGAGGGAAGGAGGAGATCCGGTAGCTGAAAAAGTGTATCTATTAAGTAAATACCATACACTAATCGAACCCGCGCCTTCTGTGTATATTTAAAATAAATTAGCGATAAAAAAACTGTATCTCCCGTCCTAATCGAGCAGTCCAACTGGGGAAAAACTATTAAAATGAAAACCACACATCTATACAAAAAAACATACACAAAACATTTATAAAACATACATATATGAAAAACATACATTTTTTTATCTACATATAGGGTTGTTCTTATTTACATCTATAGGAGAATTGTTTGAAACTAAAACATCTTTCCCAAGCGACTAAAATATACGATTCTTCAAGAAGGCGTTGAAAGGTTCATGACCTGGTAGCATGGTATTGGACACTTTCATAGGCCATGGTAACCACTCCACATCAGCTGGGACGTGTGCTTATCTACCACTTAACTGATACAATAAAAGCAACTCACCTATAAGAGTATCCATTGCCAACATCCTCATTCCTCAGTTCGATCCCGATATCGGCACATTTCCTTTCAATAAACAAGAACCTCTGTCTATCCTCCTCGCTATCAACCGGAAGCACCGTCAACGCGCTCGCACACGACGTCACTTCCTGTTTGACGGGCGACCTTGTTTCCATAGACAATATATCTACATCTTCTTCATCAGATAACTCTATGCTATCAGAGAGTTCTGCCGGTCTACTGTGTTCTTTCATGTCGAAGATTGTTAGAGAATTAATGTCTGAAGGGTTTGGATATATTTCTTTTATGCTGGATTCGCTGTTCCTGAGGGTTTCCAGATCGTTCCAAGAAGACCAGTCGTTCGTTTCGGTCTTCTGTGTGACGGGGTCTAATCTGATTGGGTAGAAGCCGTGCAGCCGTGTGTATATGAGGATTTGTTTCGTCCGCCATTTTGTTTCGTTTGTGTGTAAGTGTTGCGTTATGATTTTGTTTATTAGTTTCGCTCTTGACCACTGGAAGGAAAAATATGTGTATTTCAAATCAAATCAAATCATTTATTTCAGATGCCAGGATCCATATCTGGGTTAGTAACAAGTGTGACCTTAAAAACCAGTTAGAAATCAAAATTACATTTTCAAATTATATTGCCATTCATAAAAAAGCTTAAAATAAATAAACCATTACACTATGATTAAAATTAAACAATTACAATAAACATAATAATAAGAAACATAATAATATAATAAAATGGGATCAATAAAATTTGGTATATAAGTTAAAATAAATTTCTCTCTAGTACCTTCTCTTCGGCATTGAGAATAAATCAGAAGTTAATATTACTAGTGTGAGTAGACCCACAGATTCCTTTATTACCGCGTTACCGAATTTACAAACCCAGTGGCAGTGACTTCAGACATTTAGTGTAGAGAGAAACATTGATGTCACTACAATACCTATTTCTGTCAAAGTTGATAATGGTTTATAAAAAACGTTCTTTCACTTTCTCACGCCTAGGTTTTGTGTAAAGACGTATATGTCACTCGCACACTTTATTCCTCTAAGGACAAAGTAACGAAGTGCTCTTTTGACGGCAATAGGCTATTATGTGGTACCGAAAATCACAGTTGACGAAATTATTAAAGGGCATTAGAAGGTTTCTACAGGATAGGCAGCACGTGTGTGGTGCCTCTGGTGTTGCAAACGTCCATAGGCCACGGTGACCGCTTTTCATTAGGCGGGCCGTGTGCTTGTCTGCCACCTAAGTGGTATAAAAAAATGTGGGTGCTAATACACCTCTGCCTACCCCTTCAAGTATGTATGTATGTAAGTATATATGAACTCACCTCAATATTTCTTCTCTTAGCGAAATCCAACTTCCAATACCTCTCTTCGGAGTCGACAACAAAAGGAAAATGTCTGACGAAATCTGGGTCCCTCGCCTGATCACTGATCAGAGGGATCTTTTTGACTAAATAGTTCACAGCACTCCTCACATTGTTCAACCTAGCCACATTAGCGCACAAACAATTATACAACATTTTCTCTTTTTTAATTTCCACACTGGCAACATCTGGTATTTTCTTCGGTGTTGCCAGATAACAATGATCATTCTCAATATGCGCATAATTCGACATAATATTTCTAACGTTATTTTCCGAATTTTTCAACATATTCTTCACTTCAGGCTTCAATAAAGACACTCCACCTTTTTTCTTGCGAAAATTTCTCAGACCGTTGGCTTTAACTGGACTAATTTTGGCTGTTTGATTGTTGATCACTATCTCCTGAACTTTACTTAGATCTAGCGTCCTATCCATCTCTAGATAGTATATCTTTCCTGTGGTCGGATCAATATACTTAACTATCCTTTTCTTAGGCGAAGTCGGTTGAGTAAGAATCTCGTTTGGTATATCATACATATTGCTATCAGCGGGCCATGTGCTTACATTCTTGACATTATCATCATTTATAACTTCTTCGCTCTGTTCAATATCGTTTGTTTCGCTCACACTCATGGGTTCTTGTATTTCTGTCTTTATCTCGCTTTCTTTTTTCAAGGGTTTAATTATTAGCTCGTCTACGTCTACTTCTGAAGGTCCCTTTGAGAAGAAGTCCATCCAGCTGTCGCTCTGTACGTCGTTAGGTTCTGTGTCCATTTGTTCGATGGTCTCGGTCTCGGTCTGTGGTTCTGGTTCGGTCTTTATTTCGGTCTCTTGGCCTGAGGTCTGTTCCGCGTTTTCTTTGAACTCGTATTGTAGCATTTCTTGTGTACTGTATAACCAGACGTCGACTAATGTTTCGGCGCCTGGAAGACATCAAATACTCTTAATTAGTAAGTAGTCTAATGTTAGCCACGCACAATATGCATGGGCAAATTTAGGCATGCACAAATATATTGTAATGTGTGTTGAAACATACTTGTGCAAATTTAGGCTTGCACAAATATATAGTAGTGTGTTAGATGATACTTGTGCAAATTTAGGCTTGCACAAATATATTGTAATGTGTGTTGGAAGATACTTGTGCAAATTTAGGCTTGCACAAATATATTGTTATGTGTGTTAGATGATACTTGTGCAAATTTAGCCTTGCAGAAATATATTGTAACGTGTGTTAGATGATACTTGTGCAAATTTTGCCTTGCAGAAATATATTGTAATGTGTGTTGGAAGATACTTGTGCAAATTTAGGCTTGTACAAATATATTATTGGAAGATATTTGTGCAAGCTTTGATCGTTTACTTGCGCAAAGTCCGCTTTTTCAGCCTCAGACCTCGGTTTAAGAGGTGATGATGAGTAGTAAGTGAACTTCACTCACCAAGAACCTGCAGTCCCGTGTAGTTCCTATCCAGTTTGATGGTGTGCTCGACGATGGCGGGGCGGTTCCGCGTCGGGAGCGCGAAGTGCAGCTCCACTTTGGCGGGGAACTCGCCCCAGCCGCGCCGCGACACGTGGTACGGAGGTTTGCTGTACACACAAATGATAACTAAAAATGAGGGTTTAAATTTGGGGGCGTAGGTAAATCAAGGTTAGCCTAAGAACAATATCTAAGATTCGAATTGGGTATTGTATATGTATTAAAAGTATCGCGGTAGCCTTAGTGGTATGGGCAATGGACTGCTGAGACGTTCTCATAAACTTACGCCTATACCCCGAAGGGGTAGGCAGAATCAAAGAATCAATTTCATTTATTAAGTTTAGTCACTTAAGGAGTACTTATGAATGTCAAAGTTTTACAATAATTGTCAAAAATATTATAATTTATAATAAATAAAATACTTAGTAAATAAATCATTTGAAAATGATTGTTGATTGAGATGTTTTAGCACCCACATTTCGCCAGTTTATGTTTAGGTCCCAATGTAATAGGTGGTGAGCCTATTCCCATTAACCGGGCACTTTTAAACCTGCGATAAATACACACATAACTTCGAAAATCATCGAAAAGTCAGGCGTGTGCCATGGTAAACCTTTGTAAAAAAAACCTCGTCTCAGCAGTCCAGGGGCTCTAGCCAAAATGCTTTCCTTCCGAATCTACATTCGACATCGCTCTGAAAATGTAGAAGAGTGACATTTTTTGTCGGAATCGGATCATATGACTTTCGACAACAAATGTCACTCCCATACATTTTCAGAGCGATGAC